>CM074719.1:233035752-233635752 GCA_037306005.1 Rhinophrynus dorsalis
TGGCCATTCATACCTACAAAATAGGAAGTTTTAGGGGGGGCACTGTCCCTCTACTGTGAAAATCCCCGTGTGCCCCTTTGCCTCCCTATTTTCCCCACTTTTTTCTTGATAAGACTTGGCGGCGTGCATAAGTGAATTACATTGCTCCACAACAATAAAACTCCCATTATTTTTTGTTTAAACTTCAGTAGATGTGTTTAATAGCATATTTAAATAAAATGTGTTTAAATTAAAACAAAAAGATCACAAGTTGCTCTTAGCAGGTCAGAAATTAACCTGCATCCAGCACTGAAAGGTGTTAATACCCCCAACTATTTTCTTAAAATCAAATAAATTAAGTGTTTTACACTCTGCCTTTGTGACTGCTCTCTGCCTCTCTTTCTTCCTTACTGTGAGAGTAAAGGAGAGGAGCAATGTGTAAAACACACTGCCTTTGTGAATGAAAATGCTGGTACATGTGACCGCTGTAGGAGATATTGCATGTATCGGCAGAAGAGAGAAGGACTGAAACGGAGCTCGTCAGTCTTGAGCACTCAGTTTCAGCCTGTTTAGCAGGATAGCAGCGTGCATTGATGTGCGTTTCTATCATTTAACCCATGACGTACCAGGACCATCATCGGTCCTTATGGGAGGTTTACCCATTAAGGTCCTGGCAAGTCATGGGTCGTTAAGATTAATATGCTATAGATGGAAGTTACGTCTGAAGTTGTTTAAAGGGACAGTAAATGTCCCAGAAGAAATCTTTATCGTTTTTTTTTTAGTGCTTAAAGAAGTTCAACTATATGCAACAAATCCTCTCTCTCAAACTGCTATGGTTTGAGAGATATTCGGCACTAAAGTCCCCCCCCCCTCCCCATTCCTTGACGTCAGCACTGTGCTGACTGCAGGGGAATCCTGTCCGGGGACCAACTGTCAGCTCTGCAGCAAAGCCAAAATTCATGTTATTTAAAAAGAATCACTTCATTGGAAAGGTCTACAAAGTGTGCCTGGTTTGCAAGCACACTTTGTAAACCATTCCAATGAAGTAATTCATTTTAAATAACACGATTGCGGCTCTGCTGAATAGCCTCCTCATGTCGGCCAACACGGATCTATAAAGCTGACAGCAGAGAAACGACAAACTTTCAAAGTGAACATCTCTCAAACCATAGCGGGTTGAGTGAGAGGATTTGTTGCATATAGTTGAACTTTTTAAGCACTACAAAAACAATAAAGATTTTTTCTGGGACATTGATAACACTTTAAAGAGTTAGGTCACTGCAGCATTAAGTGGAACTTTCACTTCAATTCAAGTTTGCATATTTGAAAACTGCATTAAAAATTGACTGTGTGACATGTTAACCAAACGTCAGCAGATGTACACTTTAGGAAATAGTCACACTTATTTCTGGGAAAAGCAAAACTGAATACTTCCTGGTACTGCACAAAGATTAGCATATGAAATGTAATTGAAACCTTCATTAGCATGTGACATCACTGAAAAGACTTAATTAGCCTACAAAACATAATTGATGAGCTTAATTAGCATATGAAAACATCACTGGTGCAGCAATTAGCATATATTAGCATATGAAAATGTGAAGATTTCTTCACTGTACATTTGCTGGTTTTGGTTAATACAGATAATACTTTCCCTTTAAAGGATAGTAATACTTAGTTTTAACTTTATTTTATTTTGTAGGCATTAAAAAAACATTTAGAATTATATAAGTTTTATCTCTCAAACCTTTATGGTTTATGAGATATTCACAAGCAAAGTTTCCCCCTCCCGCCCCTTTTACCTAGTGTAAGCCATCTCTTCTCAGATGTGGAATGCAGTCCATAGACCAGACAGATAATAGAAGGGAACGCTCTTATTCCTATGAAAACAATGAAATCCCTGCCCCCCCTTGACAAGCTTTTCAGGTTTTTCCCTTATCTTAATTGAAAATTGTCCCTCTCTGCAGTCTACCTGGGCACCTCCCTTCTGCTCTGGCTGAACAGTGTGATGACATCAGTAAAAGGGGCGGGAGTGGGAAACTGTCATTGAATTACTCTCGAACTACAACTCTGACAGAATTGAAATAACACTCTCCAAGTCCAAGTCTTCTGTATGGATTTTATAACATGCAAGGTTAAGTTTAATTACATTTGTAGTTCAAAAGATATTCAAACTGAAAGCATCCTCCTCCTATCCCTTCTGGCCGCCTCCCCTTCAAGCTGCAATCCGGTCGTGGAACCGTACAGCTGCAGCAATGGACAATCTTCAGTCAGTAAGTAATAAGGAAAACCCTGCCCCCTTGACAAAGGAGAAAAGGATTTTACTTTGCTTAATGAAGATCATCCCTTACCACTCTCCATCTGGACCAGACAGGGAGGGCATGCTTTCAGCTCGAATATCTTTTGAACTACAAACATGTAAGTAATTAAACATAGTTGCCACGGTTACCCAGAGAATCAGGAAGTTAGAATACTTATAACACGAAGGGGGTTATCAGGAACGGTTTAGTTAATGCAGTTTATTAACAAATGACATAAAGAGGATATATACAATATATACACACAATAGGAATAAGCACAGAGTAATAGCCAGCAAGCCTGCTATCAGAAATAATAGGTTGCAATGCTAAACCACTGTGCTGGAGACTAGGCTTTAGCTACTGGAAGTCTCAGCTGGAACCAGGAACAGGAACCCAGGATCTAGATCCGATGAGGAATGAGGTCGGACTCACGCCCGCAGCCGGCAGGAGCGCATACTGACTCACGCCCGCAGGAGCGCATACTGACTCACGCCCGCAGGAGCGCATACTGACTCACGCCCGCAGGAGCGCATACTGACTCACGCCCGCAGTCAGCTATGCAAGTCTACCAGAACCCCAGGCCCGCACTATATTGGGTGTCTGATCACCAGGGGAAAAGACGAAAGAATAGTCAGACAGAGCCACAAGTCAGCACCAGAGGGGGTAGTCAGACAAGCCAGGTCATACACAGTTCAGGTAGTCAGCCAGAGCCACAAGTCTGCACCATATTGGATGTCCACTGTTAGGGGTTAGTCAAATGAATAGTCAGACAGAGCCACAGGTCAGCACTAGAATGGATGGAAGGATTGAAGACTAACCAGGTCATCCACAGAGTCCAATGTAATAGAGCTGCTATGAACAACAACAACACAAGGGCAACTGAGTCAGGCCTCAGTCTGCCCTTTAAACCCCTCCACAGGAAGCAGGAGGAGCAGCTCAGAGGGAGGAAGTTGGTACAAGGAGACTACAGGGAGCAAACAGATAAAACAGAGGCCTGCAGCATGCTTGTAGCCTCTCGCCTGCAGATGATGCTGAAGCCAAGGTAAGCTGTAACAATAGCGCTGCATGTTATAAAAAGCATATAGAAGACTCTGAGCTAAAATATTAATATAGACATTACTATCCCTTTAACATGACATATAGACAGTATTTAACGCAGTTTTCAAATATGCAAACTTGAATTAAAGATGAGTTAGTGGTTCTCAAAACATTTTTTTTTTATAACGATCCATAAAAATAAGTTTGAGAATCACCAATTTTCTTATTTAATCTATACTATAAGAGAGTGTGGATACGTGACCATGAATTCTCTGGCCGTGTCTGACACACCCCAGGGGCGGAAGCAAGAAGATATTCTGAAGGGGTTGAGATTTTCACAGGATTGGCAAGGCCATGACCACTCCTGTCAAAAACTCTGCAAGGCATAACACTTACTTCAAGTGTCCACCCTTCAAGCCCCCTGCACACAGCTGTGAAAATGATTGAGACAACACTTCATTCTACTTTAATCCTCCTCCCCTCCATTGTGCTCACCTTCCCCTCTATTCGGCCCAACCACTACCAATACAAATTATTAGATTCTTCACCTATACTGCGCCCACTGCATATTTGCCTTTCTAGCCTCATCTCCACGCTTCCATTCCAGCACACTTCGACTACTCCTCCCCTGTATTCTGTACTTTCTAGACTGTTGTAAAAACAAACAAAAAACCTTGGGTGTTCATCTCAAACGCACTAAAACACAACGTTCTAATACAAAGCATAAGAACAGCAACGTTCATCTCCAAAACCAACCAACCTCTCTTTCTACTGGGGACACACTTGCTGTGTGCTGGGGAACGCGTTGCAGGTTTTCCACCTCACTCCACTAATGCCTCATTTGTATATTGTCCGCAATCCATCAATGAGTCCTTTGGATATTTTGCAAACCACAATATCCAGAGGAGCAATTAATGGAGTGGGGAAAATGTAGATATGGCAGCATTTGTGGATTAAGGCGGAATGCAGCTTGACGCCTGCTTTGTTCATTATGTTCCAGATTGTACCCTCCTTTTTGCCTCTTCTCACACACACTCAACTTCAGCAATGAGGGAGTCACTCATAGGCTCCCTTCCGTTTGTCCGCCTCCTTGGTCGACGGCAGTGACTGCAATCCACCCATCACTTTCACATAATGTGTTTCATTGCAATGTCTCTTACTCCACTACCCCCCATTGTCATCTCCTCACTGCTGGAGGTGAGACACAGTGGAAGTTCAGTAGCATGCATGTGGCTATCCACATCAGCGGACTGTAGTGGCGTGTCCTCACAGTTCCTTTGTTCCACAGCTCCCTTCTCAAAGCTCAAGATCCACAACATCCTCTGAGCTCTTGATAAATGGTAGTGTGGCCTTCAACCCTTTGCATGCCAGCGGGGTGTGCAACACATTGATCAAGAATGCACTGCATTCTCCTCTGGCACTCCAGAAGTTAACTGTACCCAGCAACTTTACACAAATACACAGTGAATGCATATTATACAGTGCATACAATTAAAACGCACATCTAAAATATTCTCACACTGCAAACCTTCCTTCCATATCCTCTTTTTTCTCCCTCCCTTTCACCGCTACAATTAGCCCTCCTCACTTTCATCCACTTTACACATTTCTCCTCAAACTCCTATTTCCACACTTCACCGTTTACCCTCTTCCCATGCTCAGCCTCTTATGCCCTGTGCATTAACCTCAACCACTTATATAAAACGCTTTAAATCTACACAGGCCTCCAACACAAACAGCTTCTAAATGCGTTGGAGACTTCTCCTCTGGATTGCTTGGCACACAGCAGCAGCAAAAGCCTACATGGCAAGAGCATGTGCATTTCCAAAACGTTAAAGTCAGGCATTTACATAATGCTTTTAACCTCTTCAAAGCTCCAACATACACAGCTTCTAAATGCGTTGGAGACCTCTCGACAGTTCAGGTGGTTAAAAGGAACATTTAAGTCTATGGGCATGTTTGTTATCTATGCTGCACCCTGTGTTTCCTAATTGCACTTACTACATCAGCCTCATTGCTACATACACACTGTCTCTATTCATCCTTATTGCATGGACAGGCCGTGGTTCTGGTCGTGGTTTGCTGGCCATAAATAAAGTTCTACAGTGTCAATGGGACAATGCACATAGTTACGCTTCTCTCATTTTGCCAGCATTCATGATGAGCTGCCTGTCCAATTTCTTCCATTGGCCATGACAGTTCTCCAAGTGTCAGATGTGCAGCACACTGATGCACAAGTCAGGACCACAATCTCCAATAACTCATCTGTGCACAAGCAAGGACAATACCTGGGTCTTCCATAGAGATCCACTGTTAAGGTCTGTGGGGTGTTAGCACAAGGATTCATTTCTGGTCATGAAAAGAACCGTAGATATGTTGTATCTAAAATATGACTTCCTGGCTAATATATTTACATTAATTAAATAATTATATTATACAAGAGTACATAGCTAAAGAGTATAATGGAAGGTCTTACCAGTTAAGGGTTTGAGGTATTTACGAAAAGAGCGGAGCTAAGAACATAAGGTCACCCATTAAGACTAGAGGAAAGGCGCTCTTTAAAGTAAGGGTGGCAAATCTATGGAATTCTTTGCCTCAGGGTCCTTGTACTTGCAGATAATGAAACTGCTTTCAAAAAAAGCAATGGATGCCTATCTAGCAGAGAACAATATTGAAGATTATGACAGATGGCTTGACTGCAGATAGGTTGTTGATCCAGGGAACTATCCGACTGCCATTTGGAGTCAGGAAGGAATTTTTTTTTACCCACTTGGGGCTAGATTGGAAATGGCTTCAGGGGGCTTTTTTGCCTTCCTCTGGATCAACAGTGGTGTTTTTGGCACGGGCTGGATTTGATGGATGCATGTCTTTCAGCCTCATGAACTATGTTACTATATAGGAGCGGAAGGATTAGATTTTAGAGTTTGTTCTTTAGAGTTAGGGGTTGATTTTAAAGGTTAGCAGTTCATTTTTAGAGGGAGAAAGGGAGAAATTTACCACCTTATATTTCCTTTTCTTCTGTGTCCTTCCACGGCAAGATAACCCATAGAAGTTATGTCTCCTCCCCCTCAGCCGGCTGTAGGACCAATCGAAAGATATTTAAAGGCCTCTCACCTCCCCTTGGTCAGTCTACTTTTGTCAGAGCCGTAATATAGGTAATACATATAGGTTAATTAGGGATGGGTGTGCCGTGGAAGGACACAGAAGGTAAATTTCTCCCTTTCTTCTGTGTCCCTTGCCACATTTAAAATATAAATTATATATAATTCAATGTATCCCAAAGAGTCATACTACCTGAAAAGACACCTACGCCCACTCTGTTTTTCCGTATATAA
This sequence comes from Rhinophrynus dorsalis, assembly GCA_037306005.1. Taxonomy (NCBI): domain Eukaryota; kingdom Metazoa; phylum Chordata; class Amphibia; order Anura; family Rhinophrynidae; genus Rhinophrynus; species Rhinophrynus dorsalis. The sequence continues at coordinate 233,042,405 of CM074719.1, forward strand.
TAATGATTAACATTAGCAATACAATTGGACAGGTCTTACCAACTTGGAGCGGCGGCTGCCTTTAGTACTCTTCTTCCGAATTTTGCTGCTGATGATTGGACATCCAATCTATAGTGTCTTATAAAAGTGGATATGGATGACTGTCGCAGCTTTACATAGTTCTTCCGCGGAAGCTGAATCTTTCGTTGCCCAGGATGTTGCCATGGCTCTTGTTGAATGAGCTCTGATAATCTTTGGAGGTTCTTTTCCTGCTCCTAAATAAGCCTCTCTAATACACATTCTGTTATCCAGCGTGCTATAGAGGGCTTTGATGCAGAAAACCCCTTGAATTTCCCTTGGAAATTTACAAATAAGGAATCAGTTTTTATGAATAATGATGTCCTTTTTAAGTATTCTGAAATACATCTTATTAAAATCTAATTTATGTAATTGCTCTTCCTCTTCGTTCTTTGGTTTAGGGAAAAAGGGCTGGTAATACTATTTCTTAGTTAAGGTGGAACGAAGACACCACCTTGGATCTAAAATTCTCTCTTGTTCTAAGAACTCTCTTATCCTTGTGAAAAGTTATACAAGGTTCCTTTGAAGACAAAGCTTGCAATTCGCCTTCCCTTCTAGCCGAAGTGATTGGCGACTAGGAAGGCTGTCTTTAATGTCAGGAATTTTGTTGAAATCCGATTTAGTGGTTCAAATGTCAGAGGAAGTAAGTTGACTGAGTAAAAGATTGAGTAAAAGATTGAGGTCCGGGGGAGGGGGGGGTCAGGGGAGACAACACTTCTAATTCTTGGTCTAATCTTGTCTACTGCTCTGAAGTATTTCATCATCCGCAAATTGCTTGGCTAAACATGACGATATGGCCGAAACCTGCACGCTCAAAGACGCTGGTCTTAAACCTTGCTCATGTCCCTCTTGAAGAAAGCTTAAGACTTCCGCTGTGTAAATTGATGACTTATCTATGCTATTATTTATACACCAAGCAGAAAAAAATTCTCCATATGCGATCATAAACTGTGGAAGTGGATTTCTTTCAGGCTGAAACCATGGTGTTTATTACCGGTTCTGATAAACCTCTGAGTTTTAATACATTCCTTTCAGCCTCCAGGCTGTTAGCTTCAAAAACCCCGGATCCGGGTGACATCGGCCCCTGGTACAAAAGATCCGGTCTGAGAGGTAGATGCCATGGATTGTCTATGGACATGCTCACTAGTTCCAAGAACCACAGCTTTCTTGGCCAATTCGGAGCTATGAAGATGACATCTAACTTTTCCTGTTTGATTTTCTTTAGTGTCCTTGGTATCATTGCAATTGGGGGGGGTTGGGGGTTTACAGATACGCTAGATCAAACTTCCAATCCTGAGTCATTGCATCCACTGCTAGCGCTTCAGCTTGATTTGTTCTCGAAAAGAATGCTTGGCATTTTGTGTTCTCCGGGGATGCCATGAGGTCTATCACTGGATGTCCCCATCGTTGCACAATCTGCATGAAGATTTCTGTATTCAGGGACCATTCCCCTGACTTCAATTTGGTGCGACTCAGATAGTCCGCCTGGTAATTCTAGTCTCCCGGAATGTGTAATGCTGACAATGCCTTTAGATTTCTCTGCCCATAACAAAATTTTCCTTGCTATTGAGTTCAAAGCTGGACTCCTTGGTTCTTTATGTACAAGACTGCTATCATGCTGTCTGATACTATCTGCACAGATTTGTTTCTGATGAAGGCTTTGAATTTCATTAGGGACAGGAAGATGGCTTTTAACTCCAATATGTTGATATGGAGTGTCTGTTCCGTTCAAGTAATCTGGTCCAGAAGGGATCTGTTTCCCATGCAACCTCCCCATCCCATCAGGCTTGCATCTGTTGTGACTTTCAGCCATCTTGTGTTTGTTATTGGTGATTCCTTGGCTAGATTCTTTTAAACTGTCCACCAACTGAGATCTTTTCTTATATTTGCATGAAGTTTAATCTTTTGGCTTGTATTTGACAAGTTTTTGTTCCAATGTTTCAGAAACCACCTTTGAAGAGGTCTCATATGCAGCTTTGCCCATGGTGTGACTTGAACTGTAGAGACCATGAACCCCAGCATGGTCATATAATCCTGTGTTCTTGACCGTGTCTAATATCAGGCCCAAAAATTGCAGATGACGGGTTGGAATCAATTGACTTTGTCTGCTGATCATGCACCCTAGATTCTCCAAGTGATTGATTACTATGATCATTTGTTGCTTGGCTTGTTTTTCCGAATTTGCTATCAACAGATGATCGTCCAGATATGGCACAATTGTTATCCCCATCAATCTCAGTGCTTGTAGTGATGTTGCTAGAATTTTGGAAAATATTCTGGGGGCTGATGTTAGACCAAAGGGCAGCACCTTGAATTGCCAGTGTTGTCCCTGTAAAAAAATCTGAGATACCTCCTGTATTTATGTGCTATTTGAATGTGGCAGTATGCATCCTGTAGATCTATTGTTAATAGGCAAGCATCTGTATGGATTGCTTGAATAAGAGGTTACCGTCTCCATCTTGAAGCTTTATCAATGCATTCAGTTTCTTTAAATCCAGGATTGGACAATAACCGCCTGTGGTCTTTGTTACCAAGAAGATTGTGGAATACCATCCTCTTCTTTCACTGAAACAGGTTCTAAGAATTCCTTTAAAAACAATTCTTGAATGGAGTTCTCCAGTGCTAGAGCTTTTGCTGCGTTTACTGGAACATTTGAACGCTTGAACAGATTTTTGTGGGGTCTTGGTTGAAATTGCAGCGGGCACCCTGCCTCTAAGGTTTGAAGAGTCCAATGGTCTATGCTGGACAATCTTTTCCATGCAGAGAAAAAAAAAAAAAAAAACCCACGTCCCAGCCGACCCCCCACTGGAACTGAAGGCAGGTTCCGCTGAATCTCAAGGGTTTTCTATTTTGAGTTGGTTCCTCCAAAACATCTCCTTCCTGAAGGAACCTCTGTTTGGTTGTGAAGATGCCTGTCTTGTTGTTTTATAATCTCTAGACGACTGAAATTTTCTGTCATTCTTGAATGACTGTCTTCTTTTTCTAAAGGATGTGTGAACAGGGGGTGATCTATGCTTTATCTTGCGGCAGAAAAGCACTTTTTCCACCAGTTATTTTCCTGATTATTTCCTCTAGTTGTTCTCCAAATAGTAGGGAACCTGTAAAAGGAAGGGACACCAGTTTACTCTTTGATGAGGCGTCCGCCCCCCATAATCTGAGCCACAGTGATCTTCTTGCTGTAACCAAGAGGGATGAAGATCTTGCTGCCAGTCTAATCGCATCTAAGGAAGCGTTGACGGCAAAGCCTATAGATTCCTTGATGGTAACTACTTCCTTTATTAGTTTAGATCTTTAAAGGGATAGTAACACTTCGTTTTAACTTTATTTTATTTTGTAGGCATTAAAAAAACATGAAGAATGATATAAGTCTTATCTCTCAAACCTTTATGGTTTATGAGATATTCACAAGCAAAGTTCCCCTCCCCGCCCCTTTTTCTTAGTGTAAGCCATCTCTTCTCAGATGTGGATCAGGTTGTATGACAGTACAGATAACAGAAGGGGACAATTTTCTTTGTATGAAAACAATGAAAGCCCTTCCCCCCTTGAAAAGTTTTTCAGCTTTTTCCATTATCTTAATTGAAGATTGTCCCTCTCTGCAGTCTACCTGGGCATCTCCCTTCTTATCTGGTTGAACAGGGGGGGGATACTTTGTTTGTGAATATCTCTTAAACCATAAAGGTTTCAGAGATAAGACTTATATCATTCTTCATGTTTTTTTAATGCCTACAAAATAAAATAAAGTAAAAATGAAGTATTACTATCCCTTTAAACTGACTACTCAATATGCTCTTCTAATTCTGATAGCCAGATCCTAGCAGTTCTTGCTACACATGTTAATGCAGTAGAGAATTTTAAATTCTGACAGATTAAGGAAAATTGCTTCTTTAGTGAACGCTCTATTCTCCTATCCATTGTGTCCTTTTATGAGGAACCATCCTCCATAGGAATGGTTGTTCTCCTTGCAATCTGAGCAATTGATGCATCTATCTTGGGTGGTGATACCCATGCTGCAGTCTGTAGAAGCTTTGACATATTCTTCTGTCCCCTTTATCCCATCCTGCTTTTATTAACTCGGTCACTGAATGATGAACAGGAAATGCCGGTAGTTCTTTCCTAGATCCCATGAAGGCAGTGTCTAGTATACCTTGTTGTTTGGTTTCCTCCACTAGTTCTAGTGATTTCCACGTTAATTTAAGAAAGGATTCTATTTCATACAAGTTGAAGGTCCCTTCTTCCTCATCTTGAATTTCTCACTCTTCTTCTGAAGAGTATTGAGAAAATGCTTCCATAACACTTGTTTCTTCTAGTTCATCCATTCTAGCTGATGTACCTTCCTCAGGGTCTTCTGTTCTCATCCTTTTCCTTGGCTGGTTTTGCATGCTTGAAAAAGGTTTCCTGCATCGTCTTCATCCAGGATAAGAATTCTTGGAATTGATTGGGAACCTCAGTACCAAAACTTTAATAAGGCATTCAATACATAGTTTTGCATCAGAAGACATTTTAGCCTCACATCCTGCACAATTCCTAGCTTTATCTTTGTCTTTAGACTCTGTGACTGACTTTTCCTTAGAGGAGGAAGCTTTTGGGGTAGTAGCCATGATACTATTAAAACATAACTTTTAATAATTAATTATAAAATCTTAAATATCTCAGGTATACAGAGCAACCCCAGCAAATACAAAGTATCCAGGTTAAAAGATCAGGCCTAGACAAACTTCATATTTATACCCTTAAGAATCTGGAGTGCGTTTCAGCTTGGAAAGCAGAGGCCAAAACGGAAGCAACATTTATGTAGGTATAAATGGCTAAACTTACCAGATCCCCAGTGATAGCCATATTGAAATCATCTGACTGTGCTGCAGACAAGTGCTCAATCCCACACCTGGATCTGCTCACTCCCAGCATTATGCAGATGAACAAAGCTGCGTCCAGCGCTTCCTGGTGCCTGCTCAAGGGGGAAAGCGCATCACTCCTCCGCATCATAGCAGCTCCTGGCTTCCGGTTCGGCGGGGAGACATGTGGATGAAACACTTAATACCAAGCTGACGATGTGCGCGCGCTTCGTCTTCAGGGACAGCAATGCATTCAGCCGTAAGGTACGGGGGGGGGGGGGGGGGGGGGGAGGATTTGTTCACAGTGCTCCGTTAAGAGTCACTGCACCTACTCCGGCTGTAGGACAATATAAATAAATAAATAAAAAAAATAAAGACTGACCAAGGGGAGGTGAGAGGCTTTTAAATATTTTTCCAGTGGTCCTACAACCGGCTGAAGTGGAGGAGACATAACCCACAGAAGTTATCTTGCCGTGGCAAGGGACACAAAAGAAATTAAGGTTCACAATCCCTTTGAGTATCATTGGGGACTACAAAGCATCACTTTGCACTGTGCTACACACCCTTCTGATACTTAAACATGGGTTTAGCAAGTTATGGATTGCAAAATTATGAAGAATAAAGAAAATTAGTTTTCTTACGTTATCGAGGCACGAATATTCATATTACCCAGTTTCTCACTCTAGCCATAACAGGTAAAATAAGTTTAAAGGGATAGTAATACTTCGTTTTATGTTTATTTTATTTTGTAGACATTAAAAAAACATGAAGAACGATATAAGTCTTATCTCTCAAACCTTTATGGTTTAAGAGATATTCACAAGCAAAGTACCCCCCCCTTTTCAGCCAGATCAGAAGGGAGGTGCCCAGGTAGACTGCAGAGAGGGACAATCTTCAATTAAGATAAGGGAAAAAGCTGAAAAACTTGTCAAGGGGGGGGGGAAGGGCTTTCATACAAAGAAGACTGTCCCCTGCTGTTATCTGTCTGGTCTTATAACCAGATTGACATCTGAGAAGAGATGGCTTACACTAGGAAAAAGGGGCAGGAGGGGGAAACTTTGCTTGTGAATATCTCTCAAACCATAAAGGTTTGAGAGATAGACATATCGTTCTTCATGTTTTTTTAATGCCTACAAAATAAAATAAACATAAAACGAAGTATTACTATCCCTTTAAAGCGAACCATTTTATAATGAACACTCTTTCAAAACCACTAATATTCTGGCTAGTCTTTATTTAAGATATAGCTGAAATATTCAGATTTGCAAATTAGGCTGTATTGAATGGATTAGCCTGATGTGTCAGATACTATAATTCCACTCTCGCTCCCAACTATCACTCACTCATGGGAAGTACCGACTGCTTTGCACAAGTAATTAAAAAAAAAAAAAAGCTAAATATCTCGACCTACTGTGCTATACTATAAAAGATCATGGTCACATGTCCACAAATTCTCCATGTCTGACACAAAGGGCACCAGCAAAGAGGAGATCTGCGCATTTCCTCTTGACTGCCTGTGTGCAACATACAAGAGTGATTTTGACTGGAGGTGGCCACTTCTGACAAAATCTCTGCTCTGTGAGTTTCACCTCCCTTGCCTATTGACGAACGCCTGTCTCCACACCATCACTCTTGTTCCACATCTTCTTGCTGTGTGCTCTGTCTCCCAATCTCCTCTGTTCCCTCTGCATCACCTTTCGCTCATTGTACTCTCACCACCACTGTGCCCACTTTCCTCCTGTACCATCTGCCTCATATCACCACAGACACTTTCACTAATGGATGCTTCCTCCGCTGCTCTACCCTCTCCTTATAGGAGCTTGTCCACTGAACATACATACATGCCTTATGAACAGCTGACATGACAGTACCATAGTTTCAGTGTGCAGAGGTCTGCACATTGAAACTATTGTAGTGTCCCTTCAGGTGTTCACAGGGCACTCCTATATTCACATTTCCCCATATCTATCTATATATCCACCTACCACTACAGGCCTGCAGTGGCAGCCAGTTTTATAAGGGATGCTGGAAATTGCAGTTTCCTTCCTGTTCGATGCTCAGGGACAGAAAATATACACACACTTAGCAAAACGCTAAGCACTCTGGGAATCCTATTGAGCTTCATGCTTTTGCTGCCAAGTCAACACTGACTGACCTATAAAAACCTTTTCAGGGGCTAACTATACACTTAACATTAAGGTGGTATATACTGGTACAAGGACGACTGGCCCGACACACACGTCATTACTACCCTGCTATCCATCTCTAACTTCACACTGAAAGCCAAGTATCCTCCTTGCTACTGACACCAGTTGTAGCTTGTGGTGCCCCCTTTATATTTTTACTTATTATAGGGTTTTTGGAGTCTGAATGTTTTCTAGGATGACAGAGGGGGTTTTTGGATCCTTTCTTGCGATGTTTTTGTGTAATAAATATTATTTATACTTTGATTTTTGTTGATGTTTTGGATTGAGGATGAGTGCCTTTATAGATACTCTATTTTGTTTCTTCTCTTTCTTTAACAGCCTACTACATCCCTCCTATAGTGTTATTGAAAATGAATCTTCATGGTTTTTGGGCCATGGAAAGTATTTCAATACGGTCAGAGTTTAGTTAAAGAGTAATCGAATGATAAAGTATCCCCCTTCCTCCTCCCTTTTACTAATGTAACACTGCCCACCACAGAGCAGCAAGACTGCCTGTATGGATCACAGAGACGCACAATCTTCAGTGAGCATAAGGAAAAACCTGTCGGGGGGGGGGGGGGCAGGATTTTCCTTTTATTCACAGGAACAAGACTGTCTTTTGCTGCGACCTGTCCGGTCAAGAGACCACATTCTACATCTAATGGGAGGTGGCTCACACTAGGTAAAAAGGGCAGGAGGGGGAAACTTTTTCATTCAATTGCTCTTGAACTACAATTCTGACAGTATTGAAATAACACTCTCCATAGCCCAAATACGATGAAGATTAATTGAAGCTGCTGGTTTTTTTGTGAAACATTATTATCCCTTTAATTTAAAGTATCTTTCTAAAATCATTCACTTGCATATCCTTCTTACAAACCCAGTTAAGAGATATTTACTTTCTGGAAATATATAGTTTTATGTAGTTATTCAGCTGTTGTAGGGTAGTTTTACCTTATAACCACTAGAACGTGCATATTCATTCATAAAGTTGAAAATACCATTTTGCGTGCCTGGTAATTAGGGCTCTGCGTTTGTAAAACTATGCAAATCTTTTTTTTATTCTTATCTTTATATAAAGATGTACTCAGCCTGGACTGGAGCAAATGAGACTGCACTCAGAGAAACGCAAGTGGTGAAGATTTATTTCATTTCAGTCTCTAAATCACCTAAAATGAAATGAAATAAATCTTTACCACTTGAGTTTCATCCGAGTGCTGTGAGTACATCTTTATTCATACCATATGGGACGTGCACTAAGAAACACATTCACATACATAATATACATTACATATTTGTAAACACAATGCAATATTATAAAATTGCAAATACAGCCAAAAATTCTTTATCAAATGTCAAAGAATAATAGCACACTTCCCATACAAACAAACATTTGTTAAGGAGCTCTCATACCTTTCTTCCAATCTAAACTCAGTTTCATTAAGCAGGGTGACTTCAGGCGAGGAGGACAACAATACTCCACTACAAACCCAGAGGGCAAATTCTCTCATTCCATACCTTTTCCCTCCCCTACCTTCATCTGTATTAAAGCCATAAATCCTAAATTTTCTAATAGTTACTAAAAGTCTTGATTTTTTAATACAAAAAAAAAAAAAAAAAAATTATCTTTCCGAGTCACATTGATAACCTATTTGAGCTTTAAAGGGACAACAATGTCCCCAAAAAAATATTCCTAGTTTTGTATAGCTTAAAATAAATTAAGTGCTACAAACCCTCTCTCTCAAACCGCTAAGGTTTGAGAGATATAGGCAAAGTTCCCCCCTCCCTCCCCTTCTCCCAATGTCAGCTGTACAGCTGACAGCAGGAGATTATTCGTTCGACTCGAGGAGGCTCTTCAGCAGAACCGCAATCTTGTTATTTCGGAAGAATTATTTCTTTGGAAAGGTCTAAAGTGTGCCTGGTTTGCAAGCACACTTTGTAGACCTTTTCAATGAAGTAATGAGATTTTGGCTGTGCTGCATGTCCATCTGCTGGTCCCCGGACCGGGATCTCCTGCTGTCAGCTAGACGCTGATGTCAGGAGAAGGTGTGTGTGTGTGTGTGTGTGGGGGGGGGGGGGGGGGAGACACTTTCAATGCTTATATCGCAAACCAGAGAGAGGGTTTGTAGCGCTTAGTTTATTATTTTAAGCTATACAAAACTACAAACAATTTTTATGGGACATCAGTGTTCCTTTAATTTCTGTCCAAGTGGGAACCTCCTGCTTCTTCCAAAATCTAGCAATACAAAGTTTAAATGTGAATGATATGTTAACACAAATAATTATACTTGTTAGAGACAGGAAGCTCCATATGGAAAAGAAAACCTGAGGACTCAAACTAATGTGTATCTGATAGATCGCTAAACAATTTGATTCTCTTTTTTTTTTTTTTTTTTTAAACATGACAAATTAGGGCACTCCCACCAGACAAGTACTTGAGTACCAACACCTTCCATGCGTATCAAACATCGGTTCAATATCCCGGGCTGAAACTTATATAGGAGGGACAGAACCAAATACCATCTGTGGGCCAATTTATAATATTGCTCATGCAAGCTTATCCAATTGACTGCTTTTCTCATTAACCTCGACGCATTTTACCAATTCTGAATTGGAAAAAAGGATTCTAGATCTTCTTCCCATCTTACAAAAGCAAGTGACTTACTGGGAATAATTAATGTGGTCGAGGCCCTCTTTATTCTAGAAGAGTTATTTGAACCTGTTTGTATCGTGGAGAGCCTTGACACTATACCAGACTATAGAATGTGTTTTGCTAAAAAAAAAAAAAAATAAAAAAAAAAATTCTTTAAACCACAATATCCTACATAATAAATTGCTAGGATGTTTGTCGCGATGCAGTCATGCGCAGTAGATACTGCCCTTGTGCCGGCAGTCTCTACTGCACATGACTGCATCACGTGAGTGAAGCGACGCAAGACTGCATCCCATGGAGCAGTGAGGTAGCAGTAGCGGCCTCTTAACCCTTTGAGCGACAGGGGTACGTAACGTATTGCAAAGCAATGTGCCGTGTACTCCTCTGACACTGAAAGTGTTAACATTACCTGGACCTTTACACTACTACTTAAATATATCACAAGGAAATAATTTAAAAGTTAGGATGCAAATCTGGAAAGGAAAGAAAAGCGCTCAAAAAAAAAAAAAAAAAAAAAAAAAAAAAGGAGGAGGATGAAGCGGAAAAGAAGAAAGAGGAAGAAAAGAAAGAAGAGGAGAAAGAGGAAGAGAAGAACCAAAAGAGAACATGCAAGCTTCGAGAATTTTAACTAGATCTGGATAACCCAGACCATCAAGATTTATACTTCGTTTCAGAATATCCCTTGGGATTCTTGGTTTCTTTGACTACCAAACATATGTAGATAAGAGCATCTCTCTCTTAATATTAAGAAAGGAACTGGAATCAGAATGGCTCTAAACAAAAAGAATCTTAGGTACCAAATATGATTTGGCTACGTTTATGCGCCCTAACCAAGAAATTTCTAGGCCCTTCCTTCTCAGGATCATCTCTCTGTGAATAATTAAATACCAAAATACGTGAAAGATCGGAACAGATCCTAATCCCCAAATAGGTAACACAATCATTGTTCCAGTCCATCTGAGCCTGTCCTCTCAAGTCATGATGTTGCATTACTGGAATATAAAAAGGAACAAGTTGCCTCTTGGAGAGGTTAAGCCTATAATTATAATAGCCACTGTACATCTACAGAACCTCCAACACCTTTGTACACGTACTTACTGGAGTGGACAGGGTCAGTAGATCATCCGCGTACATCGAAACCAGGTGATCCCGAGTTCCTATCAAAACCCCAATAATTTCAGGGGAAACCCTAAATAAACCAGCTAATGGTTCGTCAAAGCATAAAGAAGGGGTGCCAAAGGGCATCCCTGTCGCGTACCATTATGAATGTCGAAACCTCCCGAGTTCAAACACAAACCCGTTATTCTAGCACTGGGAACAGTGTACAAGGCCATAGTGAATTCTGCAAATCTACACGTCACACCAAACACCTGCAGAGTCTCAGCCAAAAGTCAAACTGTAGTCCTTAAAAAGTTGACCAAAACAGATTCTCTCAAACCGCTACGGTTTGAGAGATATCTGCATTTAAAGGGTAACTACCACCCCGCAAAAACTTGCCTCTCTGAGGGAAATTTTAAGAGAGACTGGATTTTATATGGCCAGTCTCTGTATAAAATGGTCTCCACCCTACAATTGGATGGGATGTGTGCTTACGCATATCCCAGGCAATCAGCATCTAGCAAGGAGATGAAGAAATCCACTAGAAGTTGATTGACAGAGTTGTGCGCAAGCACACATCCTAGCCAATGGAAGGCTGGGAGCCATTTTGAAGAGACTGGCCATATAAAAGCCAGTCTCTGTTCAAATGTCCCACAGAAAGGCTTGGGCAACTGCCCAAGAGGTAACGGGTGGGGGAGAAAGAATTTTCGCCTACATTCCAGCCGTCACCGCAGGCAGCATCATCATCATCATTTAATCCCTTTACTGCTACAATACAAATTTTCTATTGGGACAAAGGAAAATATATTATGCGACATGGATTAGAAATGTTTTTTTCCCCACTGTTGACCAAGAACATATTTATTCAGTTTAGACTGGCTCTCTTGGAATCATAAGTGTTTGGAGCGTATTTAATCTTGACTAAATTTCATCTTTTCAGGTACATCTTTGTGACAAGAAGAAGAAGAAGAAGAGAGAAGATGACGGAAGGACAGTAGCTGACCAGGGTGCTGAAGACCCCCCTGGACATCAGGATTACAGGTACAGTGGATATAAAAAGTCTACACACTCCTGTTAAAATGCTAGGTTCTTGTGATGTTAAAGAATGAGACAAAGATAAATCATGTCAGAACTTTTTCCACCTTTAATGTGACCTATAACGTGAACAATTCAATTGCAAAACAAACTGAAATCATTGAGAGGAAAAAATAAAAAAACTCACAATAACCTGCTTGCATAGGTGTGCACATCTTTAAACTAATACTTTGTTAAAGCACCTTTTGATTTTATTACAGCAGTCTTTTTGGGTAGGAGTTTATTAGCACGGCACATCTTGACGTGGCAATATTTGCCCACTCTTTGCAAAAGTACTCCAAATCTGTCAGATTGCAAGGACATCTCCTACACACAGCCCTCTTCAGATCACCCCACAGATGATCAATTGGATTCAGGTCTGGGCTCTGGCTGGGCCATTCCAAAACGTTAACCTTCTTGTGGTGAAGCCATGCTTTTATGGATTTAGATGTGTGCTTTGGGTCTTTGTCGTGCTGAAAGGTGAACTTCCTCTTCATTTTTCTAACGGACGCCTGAAGGTTTTGTGCCAAAATTGCCTGGTATTTGGAACTGTTCCCAATTTCCTCCACCCTGACTAAGGCCCTGGTTCCAGCTGAGGAAAAACAGCCCAAAGCATGATGCTACCACCACCATGCTTCACTGTGGGTATAGTGTTCTTTGGGTGATGTGCAGTGTTGTTTTTGCTCCAAACATACCTTTTGGAATTATGGCCAAAAAGTTCAACCTTTGTTTCATCAGACCAAAACACATTTTCCCACGTGCTTTTGGGGGACTTGATGTTTGTTATTGAGAACTTCAGCCGGGCTTGGATATTGTTCTTTGTAAGAAAAGGCTTTCATCTTGCCGCCCTACCCCATAGCCCATTCATATGAAGAATATAGGAGATTGTTGTCACATGTAGCACACAGCCAGTACTTGCCAGAAATTCCTGCAGTTCTTTTAATGTTGCAGTAGGCCTCTTGGAAGCCTCCCTGATGAGTTTTCTTCTCATCAATTTTAGAGGGACATCCAGTTCTTGGTAATGTCTCTGTTGTGCCATATTTTCTCCACTTGATGACTGTCTTCACTTGTTCCATGGTATATCTAATGCTTTCAAAATTCTTTTGTACCCTTCTCCTGACGGGTATCTTTCAAAAATGAGATCCCTGTGATGCCTTGAAAACTCTCTGGGGACCATGGCATTTGCTCTGAGATGCAACTAAGCAAATGTCAGAAAAATCCTACTAGAACAGCTGAACTTTGTGAGTAATCAGTCACTTTAAACGATGGCAGGTGTGTAATGACTTCTATTTAACATGAGTTTGAATGTGATTGGTTAATTCTGAACACAGCCACATTCCCAGTTATAAGAGGGTGTGCACACCTATGCAACCAGGTTGTTGTGAGGTTTTATTATTTCCCCCCCCCCAACAATTTCAGTTTGTTTTGCAATTGAATTGTTCATATTATAGGTCACATTAAAACATGGAAAAAGTTCTAGCATGATTTATCTTTGTCTCATTCTTTAACATCAAAAGAACCTGCCATTTTAACAGGGGTGTGTGGACTTTTTATATTCACTATAATTGTTATTCTTCATGGGATGTTAACTTAGTCAGACAGATTAACCCTGTGAGTGCCAGTGGGGTATACAAGGCTGTGCAATGCACTGCATACCTCACTAGCACTCTGAGTCAGTTCTAATAACATTAGACACATTTTTGGGTTACTTTGGATGTACGGATATGGGACTTAGGACCCATATAAATATATCCACTGCTCACTTTTTTTTTGCCCCCCCCCCCCCGTCTTTAGTTCCTCCATCAGCAGGTTTACACATGCATTAGGGGACTCTGCTCCCCAAAACAAAAGCTGGGCCCCTTACATCTTCATGTCTAACGCATGAAACTGTATGCGAAAAGGAGACTGGGTTTATAATGGGCTCTTACTTTAGCGCCCAATGTGTTTTTTGTTGTTTGTTTGTTTTTTGTTTTGGGGGGGGGGGGTTAACTGGTATTTTTCATAGTACATATAATTTAATGGTTTACTGTGCTTGAAAAAGAAAAAAAAAAATGCTGTGGGTTTTTCTTGGGGGGGGGGGATCGTGACGAGGCCAACTGAATCGAGGCCACAGCATCTAATGTTTTCCTGCACCTAGTAAGGAAAATAAATTTCCACTATAATTTGCTATTGTTTGGGTATCTGTTAGGTCCCAAGCCAGGGTTGGACACAGAAATGTGTTATAACAATAAAATACAACTATATAAAACACCACTTTAAAGGCCAGCAAACTTAAGGAGCCATTGGAGAGATGTCTAGAAATGCTCTGAAAATGTATACAAATCTTGTGAAGTTAGACATATACTCTAATATCAGCAGGTTGAGCACAAAATTGGCACACTTTCTGATACTAGTACATCCAGACAAATATGTGCAGCCTATTACATTACCAGTGATCGAATCACCATTTCAAAATTATAAGTAAAAAAAAAAAAAAAAAAAAAAAAATTAATAATAATAAAAATAAATAAATAAAAAATTATGACATGGAAAAATGAATACCTAATAATTAATTGCTCTAGTGGATAAGTTAACAGTAATGTCACAGAGTCAGAATGACTTCACATACAAAATAAAAAAGTGAAGTAATCCTAGGGATGGCTGTTTAATTCAAAGCAGTCTTGTATTGATGCAATGTCTTAACCTTTATTGCTAGAGAGCCATCAGACACACTGCAAAGTAATGTTTGAGACCAAACCATCAAATGTGTTAAAAGTCCCCCATATAAACATGTACATATACTTTGTGCATAAGGTCCAAAGACATTTATCACAGACAAGGCGTAACATGGGATGGGTGAGAACCCTGTAGCCACCACAAAGCCACTTATAAGAACAATTGCTAATACTGTCGGCATTAATTCGGAAACATTAAAAAGGAAACCTTTTAAACAGAAATATGAACACACATATGATTAAGAATTCACGTCGTTACTATGAGTAACAATCCAAACTTCATCAAGTACCAGTTTATCTAGGATTATCAATCTGATCACACATACAAAATAGAAGACACTGAATTATTAATAGTATGGGTAGCATCACCAAAGGCATTTTAACACATGGTTGTACCTTGCATTACTTACACAAAAATACAGTTGTTTTACGTAGGCGTTTATTAACTTTATACATATACCCTAAGAAGCCCATTTATCATTTCTACCAGTTTTCATGCTATCTGGTTACCCGGCTCCACGCCCCCTAACAACACTGGCACAATGACAGCACCATGATGTAATCCACCGACAGAGAGCTGCATGTAAATTAACACACCCTACACTAGAAAACATCACAGCGTACACGAACCAGGGAAACTTAACTTACCAACCCAGTTGTTTCGTTGTCTTACACGACCGTCGCACTATGCTAGTAAAATGGCGGGTCCCCACTACCATAAAGCACCGCCTTCTCTTCTAGCTCTCAACCAATCATCAATGTAGACAGCGAGTTTCCCAAAACCATATCTAATAATACAGCCAATAAGAAATTGAAAGTGACAAATAGCGGGACGGGTGCTAAGAGGTCCTAACCAATAGAATAATAGAAGAGGAAAATTAGTGCGAGTGGTACAGCAGGTGGGATTCGGTTGTCGAAGTGGAGATTATGACCAATCGCTGCAATGGGGGAGTGTGGTTCACATGCTAGAAACGAGCACAATGCAGCTCTAGCTTCTGAGATGTTATTCTGTCAAAATCGGTATTCGTCCCGCCCACAAGGCTAACCGTGTAGCATCAACGACTGTATATATGTCCCGCTCCCAAGGCTAAATAGCCGACTTTAATCGGCATGCTAAAATCTGCTGTGGTGGGCGGAGAGGTACAGTTTCTGAGTCCTAAATAAAGAACAGTTAAATGTGTTTTAACTTTGCCGTATTCCAATCTTTAAACTCCTTTATTCCTCACTGATTAACCTACTATATGCATTGTTAGATGGGGCATATATCAAACAGCCCCTCTTTGTCACGTTTGTCCTGTTCTGCTATCACATTCTGGTGTCCTTCTTTTCAGGAGATGCGTGGAAAGTGTATCATATTGTTCAACAGCGATAAAACATTAATGTTCGTTTAACCCCTTAACAACCCATGATGTGCCAGGGCTGTCCGTGAAGGTCCTGGCACTTCATGGAATTCCAGGGTCCCCACACGTCTGCACGCTGCCTGGGGACCTCGGAATCCATTGGGATCAAAAAAATCACCCGTTGACCTTAACTGTTGGTGGCTGGTAGGGTTGCCACCTTTTCTTCAAAAAAATACCAGCCATGGCATTCCCTCCATAGACTTAACATTGGACAGAAGCCAGTTTTTTACTAGCCTGCCAGTGACCCTAAATGCTGGGTGGCTGGTTGTTAATAGGTTAAACTTCAGTATATATGTTTATAAATTAGTTTGTGTAAATAAGATACTTTGGTCATGCTCTATCTCATTCATTCAGTTAAACAAAGTGTGTCAGCCTGTTGCTGACATTCTATTTTTGATTACTCTGACACTCCTTACTTAGCATCTTTCCCTATGTCTCTTCCTATTGGATCCTGTAGGGTTTTTAGTTTCCTTCCACCTTTACTCTGGGCCTGATTATTGAGTTCTGTCTCTACGCTGTGGTTCCTGCTTGATCTGCTGTTCTGACCTTGGCACCGGTTTTGTATTAGCATCCCGGTTGTTTTGATACCTGGCTCGGGTCTGACTTTGGCTTGTCTTATCTACGTTACATCTACCGGTATTATGCCTGTGCTATCCCCCTGATTCTGGCTTTTGAGTACCTCCTCTGTGTCTTGTTGCTTCCAGTGACCTCGGCCTGTTATACTAATTCTTTTCTTTCCCTTACCTTGTGTTTGTGGGTATTGCCTTGTTTTGCCCCTGCTGGTTCCCCACAGCTATACCAGGTGTCTTTACTGGAAATTCTAGGCTTAATTTCTGTCCTATTTGTGTACCTCCCCACAGTCCGCTCTGTCTCTTCTGCTTTCCCCTGGGTTTCTTGCTAGGACTGACTTCTGCTGTGCTGACATGTTACTGACATTGTCGGTAGAATCTGTCCGGCATTGATTGCACCAGCAGTTGGGAGTGGGGAGTTCAGATTGAACTTCACGCAGAGGCATTGTATTCTTCTAGCTGCTCCACTCTCCTCTAGTGGGCCTGTGTACATGGGGTATAAGCCTCTAGAGTACCTGATTAGGTTGCAGGGTTACTGTGACATGGTCCTACCCCGCATATCCTCTTAAATTTATCGGTTTTATCTTATAGAGTGTTTGGCATTGGGGACAGATACTTGGTGGCCGTTATATGCAAGACCTTCTCCCTATGGTCACTAGCTGCTTTAACCTCGTTACTAACACAAGGTATTGGCGTCTGTGGTCCAGAACAACCAGTTTAGTTGTTTGCCAGCTGGGTGTGTTATAGCTCTGTACATCCTGTAGGGACAACTGTGATAGTAGTGGTGATGGTTTCTGGTTTTACCGAGTTTATGTTCTCTCTAAGCCTAGCAGCCCTGTGTGGGCTTTGGATTATCTTCAAACCCAGTGTTGCGGTCTTACTCCACCTGGTACTGTAGGGGCCCTGGTCCCATTACCCCTATCAGTTCCCAGTTCCTGTTGCATTTCCAGCCCACATATTGGAGAGCCTACATTTCAGGGGTCTATTGGATCTAGCTTCAGTGTGCTGTCATCTCTGCCTTAGCTCTGACCTTACGACTTTGTATATTTCCTGTCACCCATAATAATTTAGGTCTTGTCATTGGGTTCACCTGGGACATCTCTGGAGTTTTACCAGTGCACCTGTCTCCTATCCTGGTCTGGGGTCAGACATCTGGCTTTGGGGCCAGCAACTCTATCATGGCATTGGCCGCAACAAGGGAGTCTGGTGACTGGCACTGTAGCAGAACCTCGCTCCCTAACATTGTTCTCAAGCATCCTACACTCCAGTGTCCAGGTCTCTGACAGTGTGCCAATATGTTATGAAATAACCTAAAACTTCTCAATAATGCTCCGACCACCAGCAACACCACCTCAAATAGACAATAGACTTAGCAGTAGCATGCAGTGCCAGCTGCAAAGGCCTATAAGATATTGGCATGTATTAAAAGGGGTATTGACTCAAGTGAGGAAGATATTATTATGCCTCTTTACAGGTCCATGTTAAGACCCCACCTAGAATATGCTGTTCAATTCTGGGCGCCCTTTCTGAAAAAGGACATTATGGAACTAGAGAAAGTGCAGAGGAGGGCTACAAAACTAGTAAGGGGAATGGAAAGTTTTACTTATGAAGAAAGGCTGGAAAAGTTAAACTTGTATACACAAGAGAAACGGCGTCTTAGAGGGGATATGATAACACTATATAAATATGTTCAGGGCCCATACAAAGGGCTCTCCAAAGACCTGTTCATTAACAGAACAGTACAAAGGACAAGGGGCCACCCACTTAGACTTGAGGAAAGGAGATTTAATCTACAACAGCGGAAGGGTTTCTTTGCCGTAAGGACAATAAAGGTATGGCATTCACTGCCTGAGGAGGTGGTGCTATCAAATACATTAGATGCCTTTAAAAAGGGCCTGGATACTTATTTAAATGGATAGTAATACTTAAAATGTAAAAAAAAAATATGTTGTAGGGTTTATCCCCCTGAGTAAAACAAGAGTACTCCCACTGCTGAAAGGTGTTTAAGTCAAAAGTTATTAATTTTCAAAGTTGAATTTTTTAGATGCAAAATCACAATGACCTGAAATTGTACAGTGGCGCTGTTGCTACATGATGGACAGCTCTGGTCCCAGGACCATAAATCTCCATAGGATGGTGTAGCAACAGTGCCACTGTACAATTTCAGGCCACTGTGATATTGCACCTTTCTTCTGTCTCCTATCCCCGGCTACGAATGGCATTGTCTCCACCTTCCGGCCGGGGTAGGACCAATAGGATATCTTGAAAAAAAATTCTAAAAGCGCGTCATCGCCCTGCACCGCCAGTCTATTTTGGTCCTATGCGTGCCATTGGGATCATACCTGTGGGGCCGCTATTCAGTGCTGTCTGGATGGTGGCTGTTAGGTGGCAGGAGCGTGGCAGGCCGTCTCCGCTGAGCCGGGGAGGCGACGGGTATATTGAGGCAGCATGCAGGTCGCAACAGCGTGCAGGCCGCGGGAACCGGAAGTAAGATCTGAACCGGATAGTATTCAGCCGGCTGCTTCCAGCAATCACAGAATCATGCGTTTCAGCCTTGGACCACAGGATGTTTGATAGAAGCCATCAGGAAGGCAGGTAAGTACTGACTATATTTATCATCTTTGTGACAGGAAATGTGGGAGTTTTTTTTTTTCCTATTTAAGGCAGGTCTTCCAGTTCTTCTGGCTTTATTGTTTGGTTAGGTTTCTCTTTCTATAGGTTAGGTTTAAATTAGAGTAATAAAGAGTGTTTTTAGCAGTTACTATGTCTGCCCCTACTAAATCCACCCCTAGCAAGGATACAACTCCTCCTGAGGGCTCTGGCAAGGAGGATAAGACTGTGGTCAAATCTAGAGTCTGTTTAGCCTGTGATAAGAAACTTTCCCCCTCTGATTCATCTAAACTTTGCCAAGACTGTATTAGGAAAGCTGCAGAGCAAGATATGCCCATGCAATTCAAAGACTCTCTCCTTTGGATGAAATCCTCCACGCAAGAAACGTTTGTGGCAATGCAAGAAGCTGCAGCCCCCAGGAAGCGCCCTCGCATGGAGGACCCTGTAGAGGGTACGTCTTCAAGAAAGGAAGGCCCTGAAGAATTGGATAGTGCTCATGAATTATCGGAATATTCATCCTTTGAGGAGGGGGAGATCACTGAAGATACAGGTGTTTTTAATTTGGATCACATAGATAACTTTTTAAAGGCTCACTGAAGAACAACAGGAACTAGGTGTACCGGATGCTGCATTTATGGGGAGCAGTAAGACCTCCCCTGTCTTCCCTGTGCATCATTCTGTTTCAGGCTTAATCAGGTCTGAATGGGAAAAAGGGGACAGAAGAATTGGCCTTACCAAACGTTTCAACAAAATGTACCCCTTCAAGGAGGAGGACGTTAGCCCATGGAATTCAGCACCTAAGATTGATCCAGCCATCTCTCACATTGCAAGGAAGACCATCATCCCTATGGAAGACGGATGTGCCTTAAAAGATGCTATGGATAGGAAAATGGAATCGGCACTTAAAAAGCAGTTTGCCATAACTGGCCAAGATTTAAAAGCAGCTACAGCTCTAGCCTGTGTGACTCGCACTATCAGAATATGGTTAAAAGAATTGGAAGAGAAGATTGACTCCAATGTATCCCGTTCCAAACTTATCAAGGAAGTAGCATCCATAAAGTAGGCTGTCAATTTTTCTTGTGATGCCTCCATGGATGTTATTAGATTATCAGCCAGGGCATCAGCCTTGTCTGTTACTGCCAGACGTGCTCTTTGGTTACGCTCTTGGGGAGCGGATACAGCTTCCAAGAATAAATTAGTGGCTCTTCCTTTTTCTGGGGGCATGCTGTTTGGACAGCACCTTGAGGAGTTAATCAAAAAGATCTCTGGGGGGAAAAGTTCTTTTCTCCCACAAGAAAGAAAAACAAGAACTTCTCCTTCAAGATCTATGGGATTCAGGAACAAACACAATTTTCGTGATACCAGAAGATTCCAATATGGGAGATATGATCAAAAGAGACAGCCTTCACACTCATTTAGGGGAGGTTTCAGAAAAGACCACTCCCAGAGATACTCCACAAAGAAAGACCCACAATGAAGAGGAGCGGGCCCTGTCTCTAGTACCAGTAGGAGGAAGATTGGTACAATTTTTGCAAGCGTGGGAAGTAAATCCTATTTCAGATCATTGGGTGTACAACATCATAGAGACAGGGTATCCGCTAGAGCTACAATCTCCTCCCTCAAGTCAATTGATATCCTCAAGGATTCCTCGGAACCCTCAGAGGAGTTTAGAATTCAGGAAGTTAGTTCTGGAAATGCTGGAGAAGAAGGTAATAGAGCCGGTTCCTTTATCACAGAGGAATTTAGGCATCTATTCAAATCTGTTTTTAGCCCCAAAGACCTCTGGCGGTTTCAGAGCGATTCTAGATCTGAAGCACCTAAACTCTTTCTTGAAAGTACGCCACTTCAAGATGGAGTCAGTGTCTTCAGTATTAAAAGCCATACAGCACAATGCATTCATGACTACGGTGGATCTCATGGACGCCTACCATCACATCTTAGTGGTCCAGTCTCACCGGAAGTTTTTGAGGTTCAAACTAAAGAATCGGCATTATCAATTCAGAGTTCTTCCCTCTGGGCTGGCATCAGCCCCAAGGGTTTTCACCAAAGTTTTGGCGGTCTCTCTCCAATTCCTGAGATTGAAGGGGATATCCATTATCCCATATCTAGACGATCTCTTGATAGTTGCGCAATCAAGACAGAAATCCCTAGAGCATACGAGACAGGTGATCTCTTGGTTGCAGAATCAGGGTTGGATCATCAACTTCAGGAAGAGTCAGGTGAACCCTTCGCAAGAAATTACATTTTTGGGTATGAGGATAAACACTGTGGAACAAAGAGTGTTCCTCTCACAGGAAAGAATAATCAGGCTACAGTCAGCAGTGAAATGCTTCAGGAAGGAGAGATTTTTGACTGCTTAGGACTATATGAAATTGTTAGGAATTTTGAATTCTACCATACATATCATTCCTTGGGCGAGATTCCATCTGAGGACACTTCAGTACTTCTTCCTAACCAGGTGGAACAAACTATTAAACAAGACCCAGTTAATACCTCTATCCAAACCAGTCAGAAGGAGCCTAGCTTGGTGGATGAACAGTTACAATTTAAAGAGGGCCTTCCTCTACAGGAACCCATGATGGAAGTAGTCACAACAGACGCCAGCTTAACAGGATGGGGAGGCACCTGCAGGTCTCTAACAGCCCAAGGAAGATGGTCAAAAGAGGAGGCAAAGAACCACATAAACCTTCTAAAGATAAGAGCGGTATTATATTGCCTCAGAAAGTTCAAGAGTCTAGTAAGAAACAAGGCGGTGTTGATAAAATCAGACAACACTGCTACTATCCTATATATAAGAAATCAAGGGGGAACCAGGAGCTGAGCACTCTTGAAGGAAACAAAAAGGTTGTTGAGTTGGGCAGAAAGCAATTTAGCGTCCATCACAGCACAACACATTTCAGGAACATCCAACTTACAAGCAGACTTCCTAAGCAGGAAACACCTAGACCAGGGAGAGTGGTCCCTGAATCATGATGTATTCAAGGACATAACAGCAAAATGGGGTGTCCCAGTGATAGACCTGATGGCAACGACCCAAAACAGGAAATGCGAGGTGGTACGATCCCAAAGCAATGGGTCAGGACGCCCTTGTTTGCAACTGGGAGTTCAACCTAGCCTATGTGTTCCCTCCTCTGCCTCTGATTCATCAGGTTATAAGGGAGATAATCTTGCACAAAGCAGAGGTAATCATGATTGCTCCCTTCTGGCCCAGAAGGACCTGGTTTGCACCCCTGATCAATCTTTCAATAGACAAACAGATCTCGCTACCGCTCTGTCAAAACCTACTGTCCCAAGGGCCTCTGTCGCATCCCAATCCGGCTTTTTTCAAATTGACGGCTTGGAGATTAAGCGGGAAATGCTTCTTCAGCAGGGATTATCCGAATCAGTAGCTAAGACCATTGCTAAAGGCAGAAAGCCATCTACCTCTAAAATCTATTGTAGAGTATGGCAGATTTTCAGGTCATGGTGTAAACTGAAGAAGATCAGTTTCTCTGATATCAATTTAGCCAGAATCCTAGATTTACTTCAGGATGGATTTGACAAAGGGCTAAAACCATCTTCTATTAAAGTCCAACTGTCAGCTCTTTCTGCCCTGTTGTGCAGACCTTTTGCAGATAATATCCTCATGAGGAGATTCATCAAAGCTATAGAAAAGGACAGACCCCATATTCGGGACATAGTTCATCCGTGGGATCTGAATGTTGCTTTAGAGCAGCTTATTGGCTCCCCTCTTTTTGAGCCTTTAGGCTCCGCTTCTCTTAAAGCTTTATCTTACAAAACAGTCTTCCTCACTACCATAACCTCAGCCAGGAGGGTTTCTGAAATCCAAGCCTTATCTTGCTCTTCTCCTTATTTGGTTTTTCATCAAGATAAGGTGGTCCTCAGATTTAAGCCTACCTTTAGGTCCAAAGTAGTCTCTGATTTTCATTTGAACCAGGAAATAATTCTTCCTTCCTTTTGCCATAATCCTCAAAATGAGAAGGAGAGGAAGTTCCACTGTCTGAACCTAGTTAGATGTCTGTCTGTCTACATTGATAGGACCAAGGAATTCAGAAAAACTGATTCCCTATTTGTACATTTCTTTGGGAAGTTCAAGGGTAGCCCAGCCTCTAAAGCTTCCATAGCTAGGTGGATAACTCAGTGTATCAGGCTAGCATATACCGAAGCTAAGCTAGCCCCTCCTATCTCCATCAAAGCCCATTCCACCAGGGCATTAGCCACCTCCCGGGCTTGTAAGGCTTCTGCATATCCAGAGGAAATTTGCAAAGCCAAAACATGGTCCTCTTTAAGTACATTTATCAGGCATTATAAAATTGATGTCCAAGCATCAGCGGACGCCAAGTTCGGAAGACAAGTGCTCCAGGCTGTCATTCCGGAATAGCGGTAAGAAGCTTTTTTTTTTTTGTATCCCACCCTATGAGGACTTATATGCTTGGGTATATCCCATTCGTAGCCTGGGATAGGACACAGAAGAAAGTAAGAAATGTACTCACCGATATTTCCATTTCTTCTGTGTCCTTCCATGGCTCCCCTACCTTAACCTGTTTGTTTATATTTTTCAGCTTTGTCAAAAGAGACTGGCGGTGCAGGGCGATGACGCGCTTTTAGAATTTTTTTTCAATATATCTATCACGGTGCCCGTGATTGATGCATTTCCCTGTCTGTCACCAGTAGGGGGCTTCTACTGGCTGTCTGCATTTAGCCCGCCTCATATTGCCTATTTAAACCTGGATTGGGCACCCTTTGAGTGCCCTTTCGTGTTGTTTCTGACCTGTTTGCTATCACTATGTCCAGTGATGGTTGGCCCTCTGTTCCTGTGTTCCTGATTACAACTGTTCCAGTGTCTCCTGCATGCTGAGTTGTTCCAGTCCTGGTTCGGGCCTAGTACTCTGGGGTTGCAGTTCCTGCTGACCTTCTTCTCTGATGTTTCCTGACCTGACTGATCGCTGCTGGTTCCTGTCATCTTCTCACCTGCCTCCTGTGATCCTGGCGACCTTCTGCTTGGTCGCGTCAGCGACATTGCTTGTTAGTCCCAGCGTGCGGACGCTGGTTTGCTCCAAAGCCTTGCGGCTACACAATTCAGTTGCTAGTCCAGTGTGCGGACACTGGTTTGCTCCTAAGCCTATCGGCTACACTATTCAGTGGTTGGTCCCAGCGTGCGGACGCTGGTTTGCTCCAAAGCCTTGCGGCTATATGATTCCCTGTTGGTCCAGTGTGCGGACACTGGTTTGCTCCAAAGCCTATCGGCTACACTACTCAGTGGTTGGTCCCAGCGTGCGGACGCTGGTTTGCTCCAAAGCCTTGCGGCTATACGATTCACTTGTTACTCCAGTGTGCGGACACTGGTTTGCTCCAAAGCCTATCGGCTATACGATTCAGTAGCTGGTTCCAGCGTGCGGACGCTGGTTTGCTCCAAAGCCTGGCGGCCATCCGATTCAATTGTTAGTCCAGTGTGAGGACACTGGTTTGCTCCTAAGCCTTGCGGCTATACAATTCCTCTGTTGGTCTCAGTGTGCGGACACTGGGTTGCTTACGATCCTGTCACTCTGTCATTATCATCCGACAGCTATTGATACCTCTGGGCTGCCTTGCCCGGTATTGGTAAGGTCGGTAGAACCTTGCTTCGCGTTGCTCTTGAGGTTGCCTTACCCGGTATTGGCAAGGCCGGTAAAGCCTATATCGAGGGTTGTTGGGCTGCCTTGCCCGGTATTGGTAAGGCCGGTAGAACCTTTTGCCACATTCCATCTGAGGTTGCCTTACCCGGTATTGGCAGGGCCGGTAGAGCCTACACTGTGTACATATTGGGGCTGCCTTGCCCGGTATTTAGGTAAGGCCGGTAGAACCTTGACGCTATTCCATCTGCAGGTTGCCTTACCCGGTATTGGCAAGGCCGGTAGAGCCCTTATTCCATTTTATCAGACTGTCCTGTCCGGTATATTGACAGGACCGGTAGAGTCTGCATACTGTCTTTGCTATTTACTCATGATATATATATGTATGTGATTGCCATTCTAGTGATCATTTTTATTATTTCAATAAAATTGAGTTTTTACCTAAAACTTGTGTCTGAGAGTCATAACAAACCGTGACAATATCCTATTGGTCCTACCCCGACCGGAAGGCGGAGACAATGCCATTCGTAGCCGTGGAAGGACACAGAAGAAAAGGAAATATCGGTGAGTAAATTTCTAACTAAAAAATTCAACTTTGAAAATTAATAACTTTTGAATGAAACACCTTTCAGCAGTGGGAGTACTCTTGTTTTACTCAGGGGGATAACCACTACAACATATTTTTTTTACATTTTAAGTATTACTATCCCTTTAAAAGAGCATAACATAGAGGGCTATGTACGTTAGTACTGGGATTAATATTTACTTGGGGCTTATTGATCCAAGGAGAAATCTGATTGCCATTTGGAATCAAGAGGGAATCCCCCCCACCCCGTTCAAGGCAGAATTTGAAATTGCTATATTGAGGGTGTTTTTTGCCTTCTTTTGGATCAACAATGGTAAACAGGAATATGAAAAGGGTTGAACTGGATGGACGCAAGTCTTTTTTTCAACCTAAATTACTATGTTACTATGTAAATACGTGTCTCTGTTTGGACATTTGAAGTGTTGGGAGGTATGGATCATCATATATTAACCCTGTAACCCACTTAATGCTAAAAAGAGACATACAATAGCAGTTATTTATCACATACCTCTCTCAACGTTTCAAATGGCCAAAGAGGGCCACTTGCATTTTTGGGAGTGTGGCTGGTGGGCGAGGCATTACCAAGAATTTTTCATGACCTATTGACACCTCTTTGTGCAACTGAATACATTTATTTAGAGCATGGCTGTCCAAATTTGGTCCTCAAAAGCCACCATTTAAGGATTTCCCTGATTAAGCATAGGTGAGTTAATCAGTGGCTTATTAATTTTCACTGACTAGCCTGTGCTTAAGCAGGGAAATCCTTACGTCCTGGCCCGTTGGTGGCCCTTGAGGGCTGAACTTGGACAGCCCTGATTTAGTGCAAGGCCAAAGCATTTTTTTCAAACCTCGTTATAAAAAATTTCATACAATACAAAACAAGGGATAAAAAAGGACAGGAAGGGTGAGGAGGGGGCACAAAATGGAAAGATCCAGTCCCAAGGCAGAATACCATAGAGGGATTGAGGACATAAAACGAGGCATAGTACAATGTGATAATAGGCAATATCAACACATATTACAATGAAAGATTAACATCAGATCCCAGTACGAAGCAGAGATGCTAAAGCGGAACTATCACACCATTCGATCCCCAGTCTCATGCGTTGATCTCCATGAAAGATGTTGTAAAAACATATTAATATTGTTTTTAAATTTATATTAAAGGGGAACTACCACCCCACAATAACTTTACATTAATTAATTCTTCATCTGCCGACTAGCTGCTTAGTAGCGCTAGTCGCCAGAAATATTACCTAGTTTCAAAGATTTTCCAGTTTTTTCAGAGCTCACAGTAGCAGGAAGCACGGACATCTCGTCATAGTGACGTCCGTGCGCCTACGCTGTCAGTCCCTTTTGGAGCCGGCTGGCTCCAAAAGGGACTGACAGCGCAGGCGCATGGACGTCACTATGGCAAGATGTCCGTGCTTCCTGCTACTGTCAGCCTCTGAATAAATCGTAAATCTTTTAAACCAGGTGATATTTCTGATGACTAGCGCTACCAAGCAGCTAGTCTCCAGATGAAGAATTAATGTAAAGTTATTGCGGGGTGGTAGTTCCCCTTTAAATGTAAAAAAAAATACCTATTCCTTTCCCAATAGAGTGAGGGAGAGAAGCTCCAGTCAATGTAGCCTGCCCCTTCATTTGAAGGCAGGCGAATATCCATTGAAATGAAGGAGCCTGGGGCGGGCAGTAGCTGGGGAGAATTTGTGCAGAGGGCAGATCCATAGAGCTTTACCGCACCGAGCCTCACCACTTCATTGTGTATTATCTTTTCTTATACAAAACTACTGTGATTTGGAAAAAATATTGCACAGTTGGGAGTTACTTTAAGTACATAGATCTACTGCACACAACTTCATTGGGGTGAAAGTTCCGCTTTAAGGCAGAGTCCAATATAAGAAGTGACAAGAAGGAGAATGAGCAGTTCTAGGGGGAGATGAAGGAGCAGAGTAAAATTGGAAGAAAAAAGGGGGAGAGAAGATCCCTAAGGATCAGATAACAGGAAAAGCAATATTCCAAGTAGGCGCCTAAAGGCATGAGCAAGAAGGAAAAAGGGCGTAGAGGGCAAGAAAGGAGGGCGAAGAACAAAGCAGGTGGGGGGGGGTCTGCACCAGTTATCCAACATCACAAAGTTCCCACCAAGGAGAAAATGGGAGCATATGTTCCAGCCACATACTCACCCATTAGTGCAAATAACTTTGATAAGCGCATGACGACAACAGCACATAGTTATAAGGAATCTGCCAAGGCCACAAAGTATTTTCAAATTTTTTTTATACCTCATGACCTGAGCAGGAGGGAGAGAAACAATAAAGGGCTCCCAGATCTTCCAAAAGTCCAGTCCCCTGGATTCTAGGTCCTGGAAAGAGTGGATAGATTCCACCCAGGCCATATCTAGCGTCAAGCTGCGCCACTGAGACAGGTTCGGTGCCGAGGCATCCAACCACTGTGTCAGTATAGCCTTTATGGCTGCTATAACCAAAATATCATGCAAATAAGGACGTACTCCAGAGGATCAATCTTAATAATAGAACATCCAATATATTGAACTTCAAACATGTATGTAGACATCAGGGTAACCAAGACGCATAGTCTCATGCATTTCGCAATATGCATGCTTACTCATAGACACAATTACACTGACAAAGAGTGCCACATTTAAACCATCCTATCAAGACGTAACAATGTTACTAGATTCCATCAAACAGACTCCTCAAAGACAGCAGCCAAATTATCCTGCACTTAAAGATGTATCAGCTTGATCGGACTTTAAGTGTCAGTTATCAAATACAGTTAAAAATGTGACACTGATCTCAATGTCCAACAATACAAAAACATTTATCACACAATGAATAAAAACCTCAACATGAATAGTTCACCTTCAAAAAATTGTAAGTATAAAATTTTACAACAAACTTCTCTATGTATCTATTCATATCAAGCATTCTCAGGAGATCATACAATATTCAGATCTTAATATTCTAAACCCCACACCATTTCCCATCAGGGCCAATAAATATCTTCCATAAATTTCAAAAAATATTTCATGTGGGCACTCCAGCTATATCATACATACAGCATGACATTGTATTCCCTGTTTAGACACTGCAGCAAACGGCTCTGTAAATTAAAAATCCAATAGACTTCCCTCTTGGAATGTCTAAGAGCCAATTCACCCCCTCTAATATTTCTTGTCACACAATTAAGGTATTGCTTTATGGGGAACAAGTTATTATTTATTGTAGAGCTAAAATTTCTTCCCTGAAGTACCTTAGAACATGTACCCCACCTGCTGCTACCATATTTATACATTTCAATGGTAGACAGCCAGGTACCCCTGTTCCTTCAGCTGTCACCAAAGTACATACTAGGTGAGAGTTGAGCAGTAAGTGTGGCTGCCCTCTTGGAAACAAAGAAACAACCTTCTTTCGATATAGGTCTCAATGAATTGTCTGCATTCAATACAAGTAAGTGTTTCTGTACAATGCATTTTTAATCCTCTGGAGTGCGTCCTTATTCACAAGGTATCTGTTTGTGGGGAGAGACCACCTCTTCGGATTGCACCGTGTGATCAAAGCGACATCTGGTGAGTGATTTCAACTTTCCTAATCTGCAATATCAACTGTGCCACCATTGTGTTGTGTGTATATAACCAAAATATCATACAGACAAATCTGGGCCTTGGACAGAGGAGAGGTTTGATGAGGAATCCCCAGAAGCAACTCCTGAGGAATAGCCATCAAGGAAGTGTGTGGCTTAGCGGATATGGCCAACTATACCCCAGACCAAATGGTCTGAATTTCGGCACAGGTCCATAAGTTATGCAGCAGGTCTGCCCTACGCATAAATAAATCTTCGAACGCTCCGGTCAGAGTGGAAATATCAGATTTAGTAAGAAGGAACAGGAGCATCTGGAGTTTATAAAGGAGGCGAGGGAAGCAGATCATTTTGATCACATTGCAACGGCCTATGAAGGAGAGAGGAAGAGAATCCCATGTCACCAGTTCATGTAGAGTCTGAGTTATAGCAAGTCTATAGTTTAGTTCATAAAGTGATTTGTAAAGATGAAGGGAGCAGAATACCAAGGAATTTTATGGATTGAGGGATCCACTGAAAAGCAAAGGAGTTACAAAGACAACACCCCCAATCCGAATGTCTGAGACATTACAAGAGGTGTAGGCAAAGCCCTGGCAGGGTCATCAATGAACAGTAAGAAATCATCTGTGAATGCAGCCACCCGAAGCTCTCCCTCACAAACTCTGATGCTACTAAAACCATCTAAGAGGTGGAGTCTCCGAAAAGGTGGATCAAGAGGGAAATTAAATAACAGATACAAGAGTGGGCAGCCTTGTCTAGTTCCCTTCTGCAGAGAGCAGAGTTCAGCCTGTTAGTCATCACAAAAGCCTCCGGTTGGTTATAGATAGTATGAACACGGCCCTAGAAACGCGGACCAAAGCCCTGATAGTCTAGTACATGAAAGAGATGAGGGCAGGTGATGCTATCAAAGGCCTTCTCCGCATCCAAATAAAAAAAAACTCCTGTAGTGTGAGCTACCTTGGTGGCAGAGAGGATGGCTGCCAGTGTGTTGGATAGATTGGGTAGAATAACACCTATGGGTAAAGCCTGTTTGTTCCGGTGAGATTAAGGTGGGAATGAAAAATTTAAGCTTATTTGTCATCACTTTCGTGATGATTTTAAACTCCCAATTAAGCAGAGAAATCAGGCAGTAGGAACCCACAAGTCCTGGGTCCTTTCCTGGTTTAGGTAACACAATGATTCTTGCCTAATGTTCCCGCTCAGTTTCAAAACTTCTTAAGCTGGATGAAGACCTCCATGCAGGAGACATTCTCCTCCATGCAGGAATCATCAAGGAAGAGATCCAGATTGTCTGACCCTGAGGAGGGCCCGTCTCGTCTTCATGATGAAGAGAGTTTTATTGAACTTGACTTATCTGGCTCTTCTGTGGAAGAAGGGGAGATTACAGAAGAGGCTGGCAGTTTTCCTCTGGACAAAGTGGATTCCCCGGTTAAGGCTATGAGAAAATCCCTAGGCCTCACAGAAGCTCAAAAAGACCTACATATAATGGACACCGAATTCATTGGCTACAAGAAAGCCTGTCCACTGATTCCAGTCCACAGTTCAATACAAGAAACGATTCAGAAAGAATGGAAACGGAGAAAAAAAGATGCTCTACATACATCCAAGCGATTTCAGTGTATCTACCCTTTTGCTGAAGAAGATACCATAAGTTGGATTACTCCACCAAAGGTCGATGCACCGATTGCCCAAACATCCAGAAGAACAACTTGTAAAGGATCCTACCCGTTACTTGAGCCCTTGTCTGGACCTCAAACTATTTATTCAAAGACTATGGACATTTATTACCGTTTGGACTCTATGCTGGGCCGTGTCGTACGAACTGTCCAGCTATTACCCAAGAGCAAAGACTTAAATTCATAGACTTTGGATCATATAATATGTTTAATGTATGTTGCACGTTTTAGTTATTGTATGTAGTATGTTCGAGGGTTTACACACTCACCGATTACCAGTCGGCGGGGACTGGCGAGGTGTGCGATCAGCGCCACCTGATCGAAAGTTCAGCGGCGGGGACAAGAGGTGAAAGCTGGATCACTCAAAACCCTGGAGTAGACATGCAAATATCTTCCATAGCCTAAGATGTGTATTGCAGCCACTCCAGCCATTTGACTATGTGTACTGTAGCTAGACCCCCTGCTGTGTGTTAATTTAGCCATTGTGAACTGCAGTCAGACCCCCTGCCATGTGGTAATTAGTTCAAGCCCTCAAGTCTTTGTTCAATCAAACCCTTTTGTATCTGAAATGTAATCATGTCTGAGTTATTGTATCTGTTAAGACCATCTGTTGCTGGCCTTTGTCTGATGTATTATGATTGGATCACGCCCTATTGTATCTGGTTTCCCCCATAAAGTTCCATGTAAAGATTTGTGTATAAATAGCTGTAGTGTGTGTGTGTGTGTCAATAAAGTGAGTTATGTTTGGAGTGAACCGGAGTCCTGGAGTCTTGTATTGCTTATGGTCTAAAATGTCCACTCTGATACCCATCTGCGCCAAGTATCCTGAATCGTCGACCGCCTGCTGCCAGCTTCCTGCGGCCCAACTTCGTATGCTGTCAAGCGGCAACGTGGACTCTGCCTTGCTTCTTCCAAGTTCCAGTAGAACCTTCGATTCGAGCACAGGAGTGCTCGAACGGCTTGGCAACCGCTACCTTGGTTCCTGCGACATTTTCCCTGTTCCTCGTAGCCCAGGAGTATAGGCTTCACTCTCTACTGCCCGTGTTTCCCTGCTTCCAACGATCCTGCGACTGTTTCAGAGACAGTCTATACTTCAACTACTGCATCCTACGGTCCTTATCTGGCGTTGAGAGGGAGAGACCCGGGAACGACGGCGGAAGGCGACGCGGTCCCTTCTCAGCTTCCGTTACACTGGTGGCATAGCGGTGGGATTTCTCCTTCTATCGGGTGCATCGAGTGAGACATGGCGGATGAAGCAGTACTGGCGGACACTCTGGGAGCATAAGAGGACCGCTACAGCACCATCTGAGTACAGTGGTGGACCCGTCTGGGCGATGTTATCTACAACTTCATTCCAGAGATCGATGCATGCATTACAGAGAAGCTCAGAGTACAAAAGGAGTACTGGGACTTTGTTAAATACCTGGACCAGGAATATGGATCCGAGGGCCTTTTCGACTGGTGCCCAGCCCGCTTACGATGGTACATCCAAGGGCTGGTATGGAACGCCTACCACATGGACTCTACTTTTGGGTGCCCTGACTCTAGCAGATACTGGGAGATCCGGGACAAGAGAGAGGACCGTTCTGGGGGATACATTCCTGCGGACTGCCAGGGAAATTTGGACATCCTGGCAGGATGTGAATGGGACCTGGAGCAGCTATATGCTGGTTTCATTTGCGAGGTCCGGGAATTCCAAAAACAGGAAGAAGAATGGGGGGTAACGCATCTGAGGAGGACTTCAGCGACTTTGAGGACCAGGATTGTGTTACCCATGTTCACTCCATACTGGTGAGTGGGAATACGCTCCTCACCAATGCCCCTTGTGTCCGGTCCTCCCTGATACCCCTTTGCTCCTGGACTGTGCTTAAACAGAGGCCCTACCCGAGCAACCCAGCACCGTGTGCACGTACTACCCGAAAGGGTTAATGGGCAATATATAATTGGATGGCAACCGGAAGCGCCCAACTGATCAACAGGAGAATTATAGCCCAAGATGCGCAGCCCAACAGAACCCAAGATGATAGAGGTATAGGAGGCCCCTTCCCCCGAAGGGGTTAATAGCGCTGTGGTCTGGACACGGTAATCACCAGAGGCGCCCTGCTGAACCAACACAGACCAAGAGAATGCAACACAGAGTGGAAGCAGTGAGACTCTTACCACTGGTCTAGTATGCGAGCAACCGGAACACAGAAACTAGAACCAGCAAGCCGGAACGATGCTATCACGGTGCCCGTGATTGCTGCAGTTCCTTGTCTGTCACCAGTAGGGGGCTTCTATTGGCTGTCTGCAGATAGCCCAACTCTTATTGCCTATTTAAACCTGGATTGGGCACCCTTTGAGTGCCCTTTCGTTTTGTTTCTGACCTTCTTGCTATCACTATGCTAGTGATAGCTGGGCCTCTGTTCCAGTGTTCCTGATCTCATGTTTTCCTGAGTTCCTGATCTCTACTGTTCCAGTGTTTCCTGCATGCTGAAGTACTTCCAGTCCTGGTTCCGGCCTAGTCTCTGGTGTTGCAGTTCCTGCTGAACTTCTTCTCTGCTGTTTCCTGACCTGACTGATCGTTGTTGGTTCCTGTCATCGCATCGCCTGTCTCCTGTATCCTGGCGACCTCCTGCCTGGTCGCGTCGGCGACTCGCTTGTTACACCAGTATGCGGACGCTGGTTTGCTCCTAAGCCTTGCGGCTATACAAACTCGCTTGTTACACCAGTGTGCGGTCACTGGTTTGCTCCTAAGCCTATCAGCTATACAATTCTGTGTTTGTCCCAGCATGCGGACGCTGGTTTGCTCCAAAGCCTTGCGGCTATACAAACTCACTTCTTACACCAGTATGCGGATGCTGGTTTCCTCCTAAGCCTTACGGCTATACTAACTCGCTTGTTACACCAGTGTGCGGTCACTGGTTTGCTCCTAAGCCTATTGGCTATACAATTCAGTGTTGGTCCCAACGTGCGGACGCTGGTTTGCTCCAAAGCCTTGCGGCTTTACGATTCTGTCAATTTACCATTACCATCTGACTTCTGCTACTATCTCAGGGCTGCCCTGCCCGGTATTGGTAAGGCCTGTAGAACCTTTTGCCACATTCCATCTGAGGTTGCCTTACCCGGTATTGGCAGGGCCGGTAGAGCCTACATTATGAATCTATTGAGGCTGCCTTGCCCGGTAAATTGGTAAGGCCGGTAGAACCGTTATGCGATTCCATCTGCAGGTTGCCTTACCCGGTATTGGCAAGGCCGGTAGAGCCTAACATTCTATTACTTCAGACTGTCCTGTCCGGTATATTGATAGGACCGGTAGAGTCTGCCTTCTGTCTTGTTCTAT
Source organism: Rhinophrynus dorsalis (assembly GCA_037306005.1). NCBI lineage: Eukaryota > Metazoa > Chordata > Amphibia > Anura > Rhinophrynidae > Rhinophrynus > Rhinophrynus dorsalis. The sequence continues at coordinate 233,076,394 of CM074719.1, forward strand.
TCTGAATATATCTGTATGTATGTGATTGCCATCCTACTTTATCAATTTATTATTTCAATAAAATTGATTTTTACCTAAAACTTGTGTCTGAGAGTCATAATAAACCGTGACAGATGCCCAACTGGTGGGCAAACCGGATTAATACGGATGAGCCACTGGAACAGCAGAAACAGGAACCACGCCAAGAAGAGTCGGTAAACAGTGCAGGAACATCAGCCAGGCCAAGTCGGTACACGGAGCAGGATCCTCAGATGCGCCGGGTCGGTACACAGAGCTGGGTCGTCAATCTCGCCGGGTCGGCCCACGGAGCAGGAACGTCAGCCAGGCCGGGTCAGAACAGGAAGCAGGAACGTCAGCCAATCCGAATAGGTACACAGAATCAGGAACAAGATAATAGCGTGGTCAGGCAGTCCGGGGTCATACACTGGATCAGAACAACGACAACTAGCGCCAGTCATCAGGTACACCACGAAAGGGCACTAGCGGTGTGACTGCCTAGGGTATAAAAAGGCTTGTCACTAGCAGGAGCAGAACAGAGCAGCCAATGAAAACGCAGAATCAGCGAGATGGACAGAATGTCTCCCAGATCACGGGCGCCCTGATAATTGTATGCCCCAACTGATGGGTAGGAGAGAGCCCATCAGTCCCTGTGAACCCCCTGCTGTGGCGAGTGTGGAAGAGCTCACCAGCAGCCCCAAAGTGATGTGGTTTTGGAAAATGCCCTGGAAGTGGAGCAGTATGTGCTCTCCAGGGCCACAGAGGATGCCGCCTTGAGGGATGGGACTGCAGTCTCCCTCAAGGCAGAGAAGGGCCTTGCAAGTGATGGCCTACAAGAGGAGGACCCCAGCAGTCTGGAAGAGAGCAGTGCTGCTGGCCCTACTGTGGATATGTTTTGTGAACTGGTGGGTGGAAAGGACTGCCCCACCAGCCCCCCTGTGAACCCTGGCCTGGTGAGAGGGAGCGAGCTCACCAGGGCCTGAGGAGAAGGCCCCAGAAGACAAGGAGATCAGCGGACTGCCCCTTTGCAGTGCTGATGCCTTCGATACCAGCCCCTATATGACCCCTGGCCTGGTGGATGGGAGCAAACCCACCAGGCCCTGTGAATCCCTGGCTGGGGTGAGTGGGACAACAGTCCTCACTCCCAGCCCAACAGTTATTCCCCCTTTTCCTGTGACCCCCAGCTGGGTGAGTGGGACTGCGTGTCACAGTTTGTTATGACTCTCAGACACAGAATAAGATAAAAGTCAAACTTTATTGAAAAGTTTAATGGGAACCCTCACGGGTCCAAATCATACACGTAAATCACATAGACACAATTGGTACAGACAGTAGTTTATGCAAGATACAATGGGAGGCTCTACCGGACTTGCCAATATACCGGGCAAGGCAGCCTAAAAGGTTACACAATAATCTGGTTGTGGCTCTACCGACCTTGCCAATATACCCGGCAAGGCAGCCTGGAGGGTAATACGATAAGCATGTTGTGGCTGTACCGGCCTTGCCAATATACCGGTCAAGGCAGCCTAGAGGTTTAACACAATAAACTGGTAGTGGCTCTTCCGGCCTTGCCAAAATACCTGGCAAGGCAGCCAGAGGGTTATCACGATAAACTGGTTGTGGCTCTACTGGCCTTGCCAAAATACCGGGTAAGGCAGCCAGGAGGACAGAGGAACAGCTCCACTAATGCTGCTTAGATGGAGCAACAGCAAGGATGGAACAGTGGGGCAAACCAGTCTCCCAACCAGGGAGACCAAACTGGTTTAGTAGTGCTCAACCGGCTCTATACAGCAGCCGGTGAAAGGTGGAGTAAACCACTACCGCATACTGGGCAACAATTGCTCAATCGGCTCTATACAGCGGAATCAGCAGCCGGTGTATTGTGGACTAAACCAGTACCGATAATAGGTCAATAATAGAGCTCACTCGGCTCATAAACTAGCCGAATCAGCAGCCGGTGGATGGTGGAGTAAACCAGTACCGTGTACTGGACAAAATAGTGCTAAGCCAGCTCTATGCAAGTGGAAACAGTAGCCGGTGTCTGAGGAGTAAACCAGTACCGCGTACTGGAATAAACGTAACGCCCAACCGTTATTAAACAAGCGGAATCAGCTACCGGTAAATGGAGTAAACCAGTACCACGTACTGGATAAGCGATACTGCCCAACCGGTTCTATACAAGAGAATCAGCAACCGGTGAGATTGGAGTAAACCAGTACCGTGTACTGGATAAGCGATATGCCCAACCAGTTCTATACAAGCGACTCAGCAACCGGTGAGATTGGAGTAAACCAGTACCGTGTATTGGATAAGCGATATTACCCAACTGGTTCTATAAAAGCAAATCAGCAACCGGTGAGATTGGAATGCACAGTGATCAGAATGTCACCATAGCGACTCAGCAGTCAGGCGGATGACCAGCAGCATCGACAGCAGACAAGCCAGGACCACCACAGGAACAACCACACCGCCAACCGGATCAGGAACGGAGCAGAAACAGCAGCACGGGATCAGGAATGGAAGCAGGAAACAACAGCAGCGCCAACCGGATCAGGAACGGAACAGGAACAACAGCAACTGAGGCACTGACTACTGGAGCAACGCTGGTACTGGTAGCAGATCGAAACAGGCCCAGGGAATAGGTACAAGATGGGTGACTGCTGACATAGAGACACCACGAAAGGACACCAAAGGGTGCCTCAGCCCAGTCTATAAAGCCAATACTGGGCGGGCAAAATACAGGCGGCCAATGGAGAGCACACACACCTGACTGACAGCACAAGTAAGCAATCACGGGCACCGTGATAGTATCCCCCTCTCAAAGACCCCCCCTTCTGGAAGAGGGACCTGGTTTCTGGCGGTACTTGGAATGAAAAATTTGCAGTAATTTGGAAGCGTGAAGGTCCTTACTATCCACCCAGGATCGGTCCTCAGGACCATAACCCTTCCAATGTACCAAATACTGCAATTTTCCTCTAAATCTGCGAGAATCAATGATACTCTGAACTTCGTACTCCTCCTGGCCCTCTATCTCTAGAGGCCCTGGCACCACAGGGTTAGTAGTATAACGGTTGCATACAAGAGGTTTGAGGAAGGATACGTGGAACACATTGTGAATGCGCATGGACGCAGGGATGTCCAAAACATACGAAACAGGGTTAATTTTACGAATCAACCTAAAAGGACCAATAAATCGGGGAACCAATTTATTAGATGGGACTTGTAACTTGAGGTTTCTGGAGGAAAGCCATACCCTGTCCCCAACCTGGAAAGAAACTGCTGGCAACCGTCTACGAATAGCCTGGCGCTGAAAAGACTGACTGAGTGCCCTTTGAACCTGTGTCCATGTGGAGCGGAGCTGCTCAATATGCTCATCCAGAGCTGGAATCTGTTGAGACTGAAATGAATCCGGGAGCAAACACGGCTGCAACCCGTAGTTGATAAGAAATGGGGAGCTCCCGGATGAAGAGTTAACCGCACAGTTCCTGGCGAACTCTGCCCACGGCAACAGGTCAGCCCAGTTATCATGATGGTCAGTCACAAAACAGCGCAGGTACTGTTCTAGTCCCTGATTGGCCTGCTCAGCAGCCCCATTGGTCTGGGGGCGGTATGCGGAGGAAAAGGACAATTGGATGCCCATCTGTTCACAAAAGGCTCTCCAGAATCTAGACACAAACTGGCTACCCCTGTCGGACACCAGAACTCTGGGTACCCCGTGCGACCGGAATACTTCCTTAGCGAAAACCATCGCTAATTCTTTGGCAGAGGGAAGGCCACAGAGGGGCATGAAATGAGCCATTTTAGAAAACCACCACCATAAGTATAAAGGTATATCCCCTAGACATTGGCAATTCTCCCATAAAGTTCAGCAGTGCCCTGTAAGACTGAGATTGGATACTTGCTGGAATAATAGCATAAGAATATTGTGTGGTATAGTGTGGTTAGGGAGAGGTTTTGTTTTCCCTCTCTTTGCTGTGATACAAGTAAATAATTGAAGTCTGGTGTGGTGGGAGTGACTAATTGCTGTGTTTGTAATTGGTGGATTCCTGGCTTATATAGCAAGGAGTGAGAAAGCTCTGTAAGTTCAGCAGTGCCCTGTAAGACTGAGATTGGATACGTGCTGGAATAATAGCATAAGAATATTGTGTGGTGTAGTGTGGTAAGGGAGAGGTTAAAAACAAATCTCTCTGAGTTTTGTTTTCCCTCTCTTTGCTGTGATACAAATAAATAATTGAAGTCTGGTGTGGTGGGAGTGACTAATTGCTGTGTTTGTAATTGGTGGATTCCTGGCTTATATAGCAAGGAGTGAGAGAGCTCTGTAAGTTCAGCAGTGCCCTGTGCCCTGAAAAACTGAGACTGGATACTTGCTGGAATAATAGCATAAGAATATTGTGTGGTGTAGTGTGGTAAGGGAGAGGTTAAAAACAAATCTCTCTGAGTTTTGTTTTCCCTCTCTTTGCTGTGATACAAGTAAATAATTGAAGTCTGGTGTGGTGGGAGTGACTAATTGCTGTGTTTGTAATTGGTGGATTCCTGGCTTAAATAGCAGGTACATAGTGAATACTTGAACGTGTGAATCTTGCATCAGTGTATAAGTGCAGAAGTGTGGTAAGTGTGGGAATTTTAAACAGGGCAATTCAAATACAGGGGATTACACAGAGGAACACATTTATCAAACTTACTGTGCAGCTATTTTTGCCTGCCTTTTTATCTTGTGGTAACTGGCACATATGAGTGGTAGCATGACTGTCCATTTAACTCAGTGCACAAACTGCCATATGTTTGCACACCTGGAACAACCGTTCCAGGGTGCATACCTCTGTGGCAGATGTGAGCAAGTGGTCTCTCTGGAAGCTCGTATTAGAGATCTGGAGGGGCAGGTTGCAACATTGAGAAAGACGGACAATCTTGAGAGGGGTCTGCTGACTGAGCAGCAGGAAGCGGTGGTAGGTAGTTCTGGGGGTGGAGACTGCACAAAGAGAGAGCAGGTAGCCAGATGGGTTACAGTTAGACATAGCAAGGGGGTGGACAGAGAAATAGGGAGGACACTCCTGTGTTTACTAATCCTAACAGATTTGCTACATTAAGTAATGATGTTGGGGATGCTGACACAGGAATGTCTTTGCTGGAGAGGACTGTTCTCTCTAACAGCCGGGTGAACAGCCCCTCTAGCACGGATGGGATCCAGGACTCAGGCAGACCTAGACAGATGGTGGTGGTAGGGAATTCTATTATTAGGAAGACAGACAGGGTAATCTGTCGCCAAGATCGCCACAATCGTACAGTTTGCTGTCTCCCGGGAGCTCGGGTTCGACATGTGGCTGATCGGGTTGATAGATTGTTGGGAGGGGCTGGGCATGACCCGGCTATCATGGTACATGTTGGTACTAATGACAAAGTCAGTGGAAAATGGAGGTCCGTTATGAAGGATTTCAGGAACCTAGGATATAAGCTTAAGCAGAGGACCTCTAAGGTAGTATTTTCTGAAATTCTACCTGTGCCACGCGCTACATTAGAAAGGCAACGGGAGATTAGGGAGTTAAATGCGTGGATAAAGACTTGGTGTAAGCAGGAGGGGTTTGGGTTCCTAGAGCACTGGTCAGTCTTTTCCCTTGGGCGCAATCTTTATAGTAGTGATGGATTGCACCTTAGAGGAAGGGGGGCCACGGTGCTGGGCGACAGGATGATTAGAGGGCTGGAGGAGACTTTAAACTAGAAAGGGGGGGAGGGAGCTGCAACACAAGCTGGGGAAGGTAGTATAATTAAGGAAATGGGATTAGAGAAGGGTCATGGGGGTGTAGAGGAGGAATGGGCTAGTTCATCTAATAGGGAGTTGCCATTGTTACAGCCTGATAAAAGACAAATACATCTGAAAAAGTACGAAATCTTTAAGAATGGCAAAAAAATAAAATGTATGCATACAAATGCTTGCAGTCTGGCTGGTAAGATGGAGGAACTAGAAATGATTGCAGTACATGAGCAGTATGATCTGATTGGAGTGTCTGAAACCTGGTTAGATGATACGTATGACTTGGCAGTCAATCTAGAGGGTTATTCACTTTTTAGGAGGGACAGGGTTAATAAAAGGGGAGCAGGGGTATGCCTATATGTAAAGCAGGCCTTAAAACCTAGTTTAAGGGAAGATATAAATGAAGGGTCCAATGAAAAGGTAGAGGCCTTGTGGGTTGAAATACACACTGGGGGCACATAATAAAAAGATATTGGTGGGGATCTGCTACAAGCCACCTAATGTTGGGGAGTTGGAGGAAATGGAAAAGGCTGCTAGGTCAGCAAAGGTAATTATAATGGGAGATTTCAACTACCCTGAAATTGACTGCAGCAATATGACTTCAGGCACAACAAAGGGAAATATTTTTCTAAGTATGATAAATGATAATTTTATGTCCCAACTAGTAGAGGAGCCAACTAGAAAAGAGGCCTTGCTTGACCTAGTGCTCTCAAACGATTCTGACATTGTAAACAATGTGCAGGTAAGGGAACATTTGGGCAGCAGTGACCACAATATTGTATCCTTTGAAGTTTGTTATGAGAAACCCAATAGCAAGAGTTTAACCAAAACATTCAATTTCAAAAAGGCTAATTTTACAAAGTTAAAAGAAGCTTTAAAGGATATCCAGTGGGATGTAATTTTCAAAGATAAAAATGCACAAGAATCAAGGAATGTATTTAAAATGCTCTTGGGCAAATATACACGGGGAATAAGCACAAGAGAAGTAAAGCAAAACCAATGTGGATTAATAATGTGGTTAGCAGGGAAATGAGAAATAAAAAGCAGGCTTTTAAGGTGTTTAAGTCAAACGGGTCAGATGCATCATATAAAAAATATAAAGAATGTAATAAAATCTGCAAACAAGCAATTAAGCTAGCTAAAATAGAAAATGAGCGAAACATTGCAAATGAAAGCAAGAAAAACCCTAAACAATTCTACAAGTATATTAACAACAAAAAAGTTAAGGTTGATATTGGTCCTCTTAGGACTGAAACAGGTGAATTGATTAGTGAGGATAAAGCTATGGCTGACACCCTTAATACGTTCTTTGCTTCAGTATATACAAAGGAAGCAGCAATGACAAGCTGTGGGCAAACAGACAAAACCATGGAATTTCCTCCAACATCTACATGGCTTACTGAGGACAAGGTCCAAAAGAGATTGGAAAGGGTTATAGTGAATAAAGCGCCTGGACCGGACGGTATACACCCAAGGGTACTTAAGGAACTTAGTTCAGTAATAGCAAAACCATTATACTTAATATTTATTGATTCACTTTCATCAGGCATAGTGCCCTGTGATTGGAGGAAAGCTGATGTAGTTCCATTGTTTAAAAAGGGAGCAAGATCCAAACCAGGAAATTATAGACCTGTCAGCTTGACTTCCATAGTGGGTAAGATACTAGAAGGGTTATTAACTGACAGTATTCAGAACTATGTGAAGACAAACAATATCATTAGTAGGAATCGGCATGGTTTCATGAAGAACAGATCATGTCAGACTAATTTACTTGCATTTTATGAAAGAGTGAGTAGTAATTTGGACAGGGGAATTGCTGTTGATGTAGTATACTTGGATTTTGCAAAAGCCTTTGACACAGTGCCTCACAACAGGTTACTGCATAAATTAAAAGGCTTCGGTTTGGGTGGTGTTATCTGTACATGGATTGAGAACTGGTTAAAAGATAGATGGCAGAGAGTTATTGTAAATGGAACTTTTTCTAATTGGTCTAGGGTTATAAGTGGGGTGCCGCAGGGTTCAGTCCTGGGCCCAATGCTTTTTAATTTGTTTATTAATGATCTAGAAGTGGGAATTGAAAGTAGCATCTCAATCTTTGCTGATGACACTAAGCTATGTAAGGAAATACATAAAGAGCTGGATGTTTTTTCCCTACAGAAGGATTTAGATAAACTAAGTGAATGGGCAGAAAAGTGGCAGATGTCATTTAATGTAGATAAATGTAAGGTTATGCATTTGGGTTGTAGAAACAAACTTGCTACATACACTCTAAATGGGAAACAACTTGGGAAATCCTCATTAGAGAAAGATGTAGGCGTACTGATAGACAATAGACTTCACAGCAGTGTGCAGAGTCACTCAGCTGCTGTAAGAGCAAATAGAGTACTAGCCTGCATAAAAAGAGGTGTAGAAGCAAGGGATGCTAATATTATCCTACCTCTGTATAAATCCTTGGTTAGGCCTCATCTAGAATATGGAGTACAATTTTGGGCGCCTTTTCTAAAAAAAGACATTACTGAACTGGAAAAGGTGCAGAGACGTGCAAAAAAACTGATAAAGGGATTGGAGGATCTGAGTTACAAAGAGAGACTAGCCAAACTGGGTTTGTTTACATTAGAAAAGAGACGTCTAAGGGGTGATATGATTACCATTTACAAATACATTCAAGGTCAATACAAAGAACTATCCAATTAATTATTTATGCAAAGAGCAGAGCTAAGAACAAGAGGTCATCCATTAAGACTTGAGGAAAGGCGCTTTCGACTAAAACACAGGCAGGGATTCTTTACAGTAAGGGCGGTAAGGCTATGGAATTCTTTGCCTCGGGATGTTGTGCTTGCAGATAAAGTAACTGCATTCAAAAAAGCAATGGATGCCTATCTAGCACAAAACAATATTGACAGTTATGACAGATGGCTTCAAAGCAAATAGGATATTGATCCGGGGAATTATTTGTCACACACACCTACATTGGAAATTGCTCCAGAGGGCTTTTTTGTTGCCTTCCTCTGGATCAACAGGGGTGTTATTGGCATGGGCTGGACTTGATGGACGCATGTCTTTTTTCAGCCTTATCTACTATGTTAAAGTCAATAGAGACGTGAGACCAGGGACGTTCGCCATTAGGCACTGGTTGAAGTAAGCCCACAGGGAGAAGTCTAGGGGTCTTGGCACGAGCACAGGCATTGGTGAAGGCAGCACAATCTGCCCTCAAGGAAGGCCACCAGAAAACTTGTGAGAGTGATCATATTAATTGGTCCCTACCAATGTGCCCGGCAGCCTTAAAAGATTAGTAGGTTTCAAGTAATCTGGTGCGGAATGGTTCATCGACAAAACACTTGCGCACTGGGGTTTCTGGAGGAGCAGTGCCCTGGGTGGCCAGAATCTCTTCCCCCAGTGGCGAAGTGATACTAGTGCGTAATATGGCCAATATACGATCAGGCTGTATAATAGGTGCTGGAACCTCACTCCTGTCAGTCTCAGGTTCAAATTGTCTTGACAGGGCATCAGCCCCAACGTTCTTGGAACCAGGCAAATAGGATACAATAAAGTTAAATCGGGAAAGGAACAACGCCCATCTGGCCTGGCGAGAAGACAATCTTTTAGCTTCTGAAAGATAAGTCAGATTTTTATGGTCTGTGAGGATCAGAACAGGATTTCTGGTACCTTCCAATAGATGACGCCAATCCTTAAGAGCGAGAATGATAGCTAGTAGTTCCCTGTCACCTATCTCGTAGTGACTCTGGGCAACCAACAATTTCTTTGAGAAAAACCCGCAAGGTCTGAGGGTACTCCCTTTCTCTGGTCTCTGAGAGAGTACTGCCCCAACCCCAATCTCTGAGGCATCAACCTCCAAAGTAAACGGGAGAGCTGGGTTGGGGTGGGATAACACTGGAGCAGCGGCAAAGGCACATTTCAATGTCTCAAAAGCACGTTCAGCCGCCTCAGACCATTGGGAAGGATTAGCACCCTTATGTGTAAGGTCAGACAATGGTTTAACAATCGAGGAAAAGTTCTTAATAAACTTCCTATAATAATTAGCGAAGCCCAGAAATCGCTGAATTGCTTTTAGGCCTTTAGGTCGTGGCCATTGCAAAACTGCCGCAAGTTTCTCCTGATCCATGGCAATACCCTCTTTAGCAATCACAAACCCCAAGAAAGGCACACTGGATCTATGAAACACGCATTTTTCCAATTTGCAATACAACTTGTTCTTACGTAGGGGGAGCAACACCTCTGACACATCCTTGATGTGTTGTGACAAGTCATTTGAGTGGATCAGTATATAGTCCAAGTAAAGCATCACACAGGACTGCAGCATATCTCTGAGGATATCATTGATTAGTTCTTGGAACACAGTAGGTGCATTACAGAGACCAAACGGCATTACTAGATATTCACAGTGCCCGGATCTAGTGTTAAAAGCCGTCTTCCACTCATCACCAAGCTCTGATCCGAATCAGGTTATATGCGGCACATAGGTCCAATTTTGTGAAAATAGAGGATCCTTTTAACCTGTCAAATAGTTCGGTGATGAGTGGTATCGGATACGCATTCTTAGGCATCAATTTATTTAGGCCAGGGAAATCAATGCATGATCTTAATTTGCCATTCTTTTTCTTCACAAAAAAGAATCCAGCCCCAGCTGGTGAGGTGGATTTCCTGATTATCCTTCTTTTGAGGGCATCTGAAATATTTTCCTCCATAGCTTGGCTTTCCTCACAAGACAAAGGATAAGTACAACCCCTAGGGGGCACCACCCCCAGGAGCAATTCAATTGCGCAATCATAAGATATGTGCTGAGGCAGGGTGCCAGCCTCCCCTTTGCTGAACACATCACTGAATTATTGGTATTCGTCTGGCAATGAAGGGGAGGCGCACAGAATCTTTACCGGGTGAGACACACAATGCTCCATACAATATTGGGACCAGGAAGAAATTTCACACTTTTGCCAATCAAACTAGGGATTATGCAATTGCAACCAAGGGAAACCCAGAATGACTGCACGGTGAGGAGAATTGATTATCTGAAACTGCTGTTCCTCCTTATGAAGTGCCTCAATAGTCATAGGAAGTGGCATAGTTTCAAACGTAACCTATGAAGGTTGCAATGGTCTGCCATCAATGGCCTCAACAGCCAGAGTGGATTCTCTCCTAACCAACGGAATCTTGTGTCGTTCAGCAAAGGCATTATTCATGAAATATCCAGCAGCACCAGAAACAATCAGGGCCAGAACCTCCACAGAGTGATCTGCCCAAGAAAGTACCACCTGGATGGTGGGTTTTTGTATGCTCAAACCTGGGGACGGATGAACACCACCTAGGGCCTGTCCCCCAAGGTACCTTAGGTGTGTTTGTTTCCCGGACGTACGGGGCAGGTTTTTAGCAAGTGCCCAGATTTACCACAGTATAAACATAACCCCTGCCTCCTGCGAAGTGCTCGTTCCTCTTTGGTTAACCTGGTAAAACCTAATTGCATAGGTTCGCTAGGTTCCCGTGCATGGACATTGGAATTAGGCAACGAGGGAGGGATGGGTGGGCAAAATGAACTGCTAGGCCCGGTGCTTTCTGACCGTCCCCTACGGTCTTTAGCCATAAGCCTGTCCCGGATCCGAGTGTCAATTAGAATTGCGCAATCAATATATTCGTCCAGATCATTAGGCAGCTCTCTAGCTGCAGTTTCATCCTTTATATAATCGCCCAGACCTTGAGCAAAGGCAGCCAATAATGCCTCATTGTTCCAACCTACCTCTGCTGCTAGTGTACGGATTTCTATGGCATATTCGCCCACAGTCCGTTTGCCCTGTTGAATTTCCATTAGACGTTTAGCAGCAGAGGTGGTTCTACCAGGGATCTCGAATACTCTCCGAAATGTTTGCACAAATTCCCTGAAATTTTTTGAGCAAGGTTTAGCATTTTCCCATGAGGGATTGGCCCGTGCCAGTGCACACCCAGTCAATAAGGATATCATAAACCCCACTTTACTGCGATCATTGGGAAAGGCATGAGAGGTCAACTCCAGGAATATCTCAAGTTGATTGATAAACCCTCTGCACAAACTGGGTTCGCCATCATATCTGAGTGGCAACGGTGCGGAAGCGGTTAGCCCTTTGACTGCAGCCACAGGGGTAATAGTTTCATTCTCCGGTGTCGAAACTGGGGGGACCATCGGACTTGAAATAGGCTTGTCAGTAAGTACAGTACGCTCAAGGATAGTTTGGATGGCCAATGCCAACTGATCCAAACACTGCTCATGTACATCCAACCTCCAATGGATGTTTTGTGCATTACCTTCACTCTTACTGTCTGAGGTCATGGCCCTTTCGTATTGTCACGGTTTGTTATGACTCTCAGACACAGAGAAAGATAAAATCAAACTTTATTGAAAAGTTTAATGGGAACCCTCACGGGTCCTAATCATACACGTAAATCACATAGACACAATTGGTACAGACAGTAGTTTATGCAAGATACAATGGGAGGCTCTACCGGCCTTGCCAATATACCGGGCAAGGCAGCCTAAAAGGTTATACAATAATCTGGTTGGGGCTCTACCGGCCTTGCCAGTATACCCGGCAAGGCAGCCTGGAGGGTAACACGATAAGCAGGTTGTGGCTCTACCGGCCTTGCCAATATACCGGGCAAGGCAGCCTAGAGGGTTAACACAATAAACTGGTAGTGACTCTACCGGCCTTGCCAAAATACCAGAAAAGGCAGCCAGGAGGACAGAGGAACAGCTCCACTAATGCTGCTTAGATGGAGCAACAGCAAGGATGGAACAGTGGAGCAAACCAGTCTCCCAACCAGGGAGACCAAACCGGTTTAGTAATGGAAACGCAACAGCCGGTGTATAGTGGAGTAAACCAGTACCGCGTACTGGATAGCAAAGTACTCAACCGGCTCTATACTAGCGGAATCAGCAGCCGGTGAATAGTGGAGTAAACCAGTACCGCGTACTGGGCAACAAGTGCTCAATCGGCTCTATACAGCGGAATCAGCAGCCGGTGTATTGTGGAGTAAACCAGTACCGATAATAGGTCCATAATAGCGCTCACTCAGCTCTTAAACTAGCGAAATCAGCAGCCGGTGGAGTAAACCAGTACCGTGTACTGGACAAAATAGCGCTAAGCCAGCTTTACGCAAGTGGAAACAGTAGGCGGTGTCTGAGGAGTAAACCAGTACCGCGTACTGGAATAGACGTAACGCCCAACTGATACTAAACAAGCGGAATCAGCTACCAGTAAATGGAGTAAACCAGTACCGCGTACTGGATAAGCGATACTGCCCAACTGGTTCTATACAAGTGAATCAGCAACCAGTGAGATTGTAGTAAACCAGTACCGTGTACTGGATAACCGATATTGCCCAACCGGTTCTATACAAGCAAATCAGCAACCGCTGAGATTGGAGTAAACCAGTAGTGTACTGGATAAGAGATATGCCCAACCGGTTCTATACAAACGAATCAGCAACCGGTGAGATTGGAGTAAACCAGAACTGTGTACTGGATAAGCGATATTACCCAACCGGTTCTATACAAGCGAATCAGCAACCGGTGAGATTGGAGTAAACCAGTACCGTGTACTGGATAAGCGATTGCCCAACCGGTTCTATACAAGCGAATCAGCAACCGGTGAGATTGGAATGCACAGTGATCAGAATGTCGCCATAGCGACTCAGCAGTCAGGTGGATGACCAGCAGTAGTGACAGCAGACAAGTCAGGACCACCACAGGAACGACCACACCGCCAACCGGATCAGGAACGGAGCAGTAACAGCAGCACGGGATCAGGAACGGAGGCAGGAAACAGCACCGCCAATCAGATCAGGAAAGGAGCAGGAACAACAGCAACCGAGGCACTCATGTCACGGTTTGTTATGACTCTCAGACACAGAGTTAAGATAAAACACAACTTTATTGAAAACTTTAATGGATACCCATGTGGGTAGCATACACATATAACAGTTAATGTCAATACATAGTAGCAAGAGTAGTGGTATACGGAATGCGACACGGGCTCTACCGGCCTTGCCAATACCGGGTAAGGCAACCTTAGATGACACAGATGGAAAAGGTTCTACCGGCCTTACCAATATACCGGGCAAGGCAGCCTGGAGACTGGTACAACGAATAGTAATAGGCTCTACTGGCCCTGCCAATATACCGGGCAAGGCAGCCTGGAGACTGGTACAACGAATAGTTATAGGCTCTACCGGCCTTGACAATACCGGGCAAGGCAGCCTGGACTGGAATACAATCTCTACCAGTGCTGAGGAATACGCAGCAAGCAGCCGGTAAATACGTGGAGCGAACCAGTACCCACGTACTGGAGGAACAACAAGTCTGCCGGTGCTGTGTAGGACTGAATAGCAATCGGTTATGCATGGAGCGAACCAGTACCCACGTACTGGAGGGACAAAGACTCTCCCGGAGTGGTCTAGGACTGAACAGCAACCGGCTAAGCATGGAGCGAACCAGTACCCGCGTACTGGAGGAGGAAACTCTACCGGTGCAACAAGCAGCCAGCTGAATGGAGCGAACCAGTATCCGCATACTGGAGGTATCCAACCACCACCGGTCCTGACAGATGACAACGAGCAGCCGGTTATACATGGAGCGAACCAGTACCCGCGTACTGGAGTAACCTAGAACTCTACCGGTGCCACAGCAGCCGGTTAACATGGAGCAAACCAGTACCCGCATACTGGAGTAAGCCTAGAACTCTACCGGTGCAACAGAAGCCGGTTGTATGTGGAGCGAACCAGTACCCACGTACTGGAGAGTGGAACACAAGTGAATGAAAATGTCGCCAGGGCGACTGGAGGAGAGGAGCCCACTGCAGGCGATCCAGGAGCAGGAACACAGCCGTTGAAGGACAGGAAACAGATCTGCAGGCAGTCAACCAGATCAGGAACGGCAGCAGGAAACAGCAGTAGAGACAGAAACCCCAACCGGATCAGGAACGGATGCTGGAACCAGGGAAGCTGGTGAACAGGAACTCAGGCTATCACTGATGAGCAGGAACAGAGAAAGGGCCCAGGAAGCTCAGGAATCCAATGCAAGTGCAGGTAGCATAGAGACAACACGAAAGGGCAACCAAAGGGTGCCCAAGCTCAGTTTAAATAGGCAACACAGTGCGGGCTGAAGGCAGGCAGCCAATGGAGAGCCCCCTACAGGAAACTGACAAGAAAATGCAGCAATCACGGGCACCGTGATACCCACTGAGCAAGTGCCGCCTCAGAGAAGGGGTAAAGCTTGGCAAATTTCTTGTAAACAGAAGGTTTCCTGTCCGGAGACTTCCACTCATCCACAAGGTGGTCAACAGTGGGGGTTAGGTGGAAAACAAGTATGGGGCCTCTTAGGCTCCTGAAATACATCAGAGGGATCCGAAGAAACCTCCTGAACTAAAGGAATGTTTAGGGTGGTTAAGACGGCCCTGATCAGGCCCTCCCGAGGGATCAGGATCACCCTCAAAGGGGTCCCCAAAAAACTGAGAGGAGCCCACAGCAGAACTTTCCTCGGTGTCTGAATCAACCAACAGTTCCTCTTCAGAGGAATCTGATATGTTAGGTACTGCAGTTTCGTCAAGGAAGATATGACGGGAGTAGGGGTCTGCCAGCAGTGGAAGACTCCATTTAACTGGGATGGAAAGAGTTGCAATATGGACCGGAGGTCTCTAGTAACAGCCTTGAACTCTTGCACCCAAACTGGTTCTAATGCATGGCTGGAGGTCCCTGGGAGAGACTCAGGGACATCAGAACATGCTGGGCATAAATGACCTGAGAATTCTCTAGGTAACCCTGAATGACATGAGGAGCAATGTGCAATAGGAGACACAGAGACCCCAGCGTCCTTAGTCTTAGGCCTGGCCCCAAGCTCTAATGGATTAGACATTCTCACAGTGTCAAAACATTTAAAGTATAAGGAATCACCCAAATACAGTGTGTACTCGTTCAGGAAAACCACAAAATGTCTGCCGCGGTGGGAGCCAATCAGAAATGAGCGCGCAAAGCAAGCGCTCATAGGAAATGTAGTCATCCCAGAAAAAGTACTCCAACAGTGGCCAAAGCCCCCTGGGCCCCCTAGCATACACAAAATATTGACCGGATAATAGAGCAAAGGCAGACAAACAAAATGAGCCATCTCTGTAGTTGCTACGATGAACGGTTGCAGTGATATGTCCCAAATTGTACAGTCCCAAAGAAGTGAATGGAGCAATGGTGTCTATGTGGTAAAAGCGTGCCCACAAAGTTTGCAAAGTTGTTACTGATAAGTGAATGTGCACTAGACATTACTAAAATAATGTCACTAGACCCAATAAGAACTGAACCCAGCAGGGAAAGTGCCAACAACCCCCCCCCAAAACATGCCAAACCAGCAACTAAGGGTTACCACAGAAACTTGGTCCGAAACACCCAACAGACATACAGATAAACCCAATGAGTGCAGGAGTGTGCAATAGGAACTCCAAAGGAAAACCCCTGTGTGGAAGGGCACTGTGGGACATGTGGACCAGCAGCACTCAAAGGGTTCCTGCAGATCTTCTTTATTCAGATCACCATGTATTAAGAAGAAGCCTCAGTGGGCAACTCCTGGGGAAAGAACCCAAGATTTTCCCCCAGGGTTTAAGGTCCACAAAAGCACCTGGATACCGAGTTAGCCAGATCTAAGGGCCTTGTCAGTTATGGTAATCCGCTTAATGCTGGTATTCCATTTCTAACATAAATATAAAAAAATTAGCTAAAACTATAGCAGAACTGTTCTCTTGCCTGTATCTTCATCCAAGGAACACATTTTTCTGGAGCTGATTGGCTAGCTGCAGCCACGGAGGGAAGGTAGGCTCCTCCCCCTGCATTCACTTCTAGAATTGTTGATGCCTACTTAAAGGGGCGGATCGCCTACCCAAAGTTACCAGTAACCTGTATTGGACGACAGAGAAACAGGCATTCTGGGAAACGTAGTCCCACAGACTCCATCTGTGGAATCGCCATGAACCCCCAAGACATGAACTGTATGAAAGGGTATGAGACAAGAATAAAGAGTCCACACTTCACTGGGTCAAACAGGTGCAGAGATATCTCCCACTGAAGTCAATGGAGCAAAGATGGAGGCGGTGAGGGAACCCGTTCTCAAAGAGTCTGCAGTACAAAAAATGGACAACATGCCAAAAATACCACAGGAACCAACTGAAAGAAACCCAAAAGGTAGGGGAAAAAAAACCTTAGGAGACCTTGAACCAACCTTAGAGTATGGCAGGGAAAGGGTTAAAACTGCATCCTTTGAAAATGTTGCAAACAAAACTACACAGTGCATTCACCATGTCGCCGTGAAGAAAAGGGCGACATGAGAATCTAACATTGCATCAAAAGCGCAAGACTCTCATGTCGTGGCCTTAAACACTGTTTTCACCCACATCCATTTTATTGCCTGCATAACTTAAGAATAGCTTTAACCCTTTGTGTGCCTCCGACCTCCGTTCAAGTCAGTCTGTCCTGACTACCAGGCCATGCTTCAGCATGCACGCCTGTGTCTTTGCAGATATTGAAGCAGAAGTTAAGACACAGGCGCGCAGGAAATGATGATGGTAAGGGGCTAACACAGTAAAGGGATTCAAAAAGCCGGGGATGGGTTTCAGTGATTTCTGAGAACTCTGTAAGACAGATTGGATGGACTGATTTGGTTCTTTCCTGCATTCAAAATTTGTTTAACCCTTTGAGTGTCAATGGGGTATGCAACGCATTGCTTTGCAATTCATTGTATACCCCTCTGGCATTCAAAGGTTTAATGCTCATTAGCAGTAAGACATAAAGTTATTTCATTCATGTTAGTAACCATTTGAGTGCCAGAGAGCTATCCAATCAATGTTTTGTGCTGCAGTGCACTGGATACCTGTCTGGTGCTCAAATAGTTGAAGTGATTTTTTTTTTCTTTTGAGCCCGAGAAGATGGCAGATTCTTGTTTTTATTGGGAGCTGATGTAATTTTGTCTTCGTGTTCACATCACAGTTTCATCATACTACGGGAGATTTCATACATCAAAATTAGCTATAAAACACCTCAAAACCTTAGCTCATCCACATAACCCATTAAATGCTAGAGACGTATCCAGTGAAGCTGTGAATTAATGTATCAGACACATCTCTAGCACCCAAGATATTCATTTTGTAGTTATTCATGTTTAGTAATACTTGTAGGGGACTTGTGTTCCTCTAGCAGCACATGTAATGAGACTTGTTTCCCTTCCCTGCATGTCACCATTAACCCTTTGTGCCAGATCCCAGTGCTGCTGTTTGGGATGGATGAGAGTTTTTTGTGTCAGTGTATGTGTGTGACTCTGTGACTACCAGTCGGAATATGGAACAAGGCTGCTGTAGTATGACAGTGGCAGACTAGTTACGTGTAGCTCTGTCACTACCAGTAGACGGTAAAACAAGGCTGAGGAAAACGCCATTTGTGACTGACTACCCAGACAGTTAAGGAGTCCTGTGGTGGCAGATAGCAGTATAAGGCTAGAGCCGATTGGTTGATTCAGAGGCAAGCTGGAGGGGAAGAAGCCTACAAGGAAAGTAACTGCTGATGCAGAATATGGCTTCCGGCATCATTATTTCCTGCGGGCCTGTCTCTAACTTCTTCTTCAATATCTGCAAAGACACAGCCGCACATACTGAAGCATGGGTCTGGTAGTCGAGAGACTGGCTGAGGGGATGAAAGGAGGTCGGAGGCACACAAAGAGTTAAAACCGTGCATAAGGTATGCAGGCACTAAAATCGATGTGGGCTGAAGCGACATTTAAGAATTTTGAGATTTTGATGCAGGGCAAGATTCTCATATCACCATTTTCATCACAGTGACATGGTTAATGTGCCGTTTACTTGCATGCTCTTTTGTGTGTGACATTTTCAAAGTGAACCGGTTAAAACTATTTAGAAAACCACAGTCATCGTTGCTCCAGAGCTCACGGGGTAACTTAGGATAAGGGCTCAGAGAAAACCTCTGAATGAAGAGATACCAGCTAGGGACAAGTGAACTAAGACACTCAAAGGGTTACTCACTAGTCTTCCATCTTCCTGTTAGGGTTGAGAAGTAAGCAGAACCCAAAGAGACTCTGCTGGGAGGGAAAACTCTGCCTGAAAGATCCCTCCAAAGGGCTGCCAGGGTCTACACAGCACCTGTACACTGGTCAATCCAATTCAGGGGGAGCCCAGTACTGGTACACCGCCTAATGGGGGAATTTTGACAGCCCCCTATCTATCAGAAAAATAATAAAAAAACTAAAAACTAAGTGTCACTGCTCCATCCCTTCACCAGAGAAAATATTCATAATGACAAAGCGAGGCAGGGGAAGGGTGGAGCAACAGGAGTGTCTGGGGGTCTCCAGCCACAAGACTGTCTCTTGAAATGTGTCCTGCCCTCTAAAAGGAGAGACTCAACCCCATGGTACTTTGATCCATATTGAATATAAGAGAAAGTGAGCATAAAAGGGGATTCCAACGTGTTTCCCTTCTGTGTGATCCTGCCCCTTCCACATTTCCTGCCTACCCTCACCCCTCTGTTTTCCTGTGACTGGGATCATGTTTGCTGAAACTTGGAATCTCAGGTAACAATGGTAAAAGTGTGGTACTATGTTAGCCATAGTGGGATAAAAAGGGGGAATTTGTTGCCTAAATTTAATTTAAAGCGGGATTGCACTCTGGAATTGTTAATTGCTGTGTTTTGGTCTCCTTAACCCCTTAAGGACCCTGTGATGTGCTACGACCGTCACAGGATTTTGGCCTTAAAGGGATAGCAATACTTAAAATGTAAAAAAATATATGTTGTAGGGTTTATCCCCCTGAGTAAAACAAGGGTACTCCCACTACTGAGAGATGTTTTATTCAAAAGTTATTACAGCTCAAAGTGCATTTTTTTAGGTGCAATATCACAGTGGCCTGAAACTGTACAGTGGAACTGTTGCTACACCATCCTATGGACAGCTCTGGCCCCGGGACCATAAATCTTCATAAAATCACAGCACACACCACCAGGTCTATGGGTGCTTCTTGGGCCTACAAGAACCAGGCCACGGCTGAACAGTACTGTACTACCTCCATCACTTTATCATCATAGTGACCTGGTCCAATCACACTGTGAATTAGTTGATCCTAGTCACATATACATATTAATGTACCTTTAATACACTGATCTTATTAGATACGGCACTTCCTGAAAAATTAACCCCCATTCTAAGTGGGAAATTCAAAATCGGAAAGTCTTAGAATGGGGTTTAAATTTTAATGAGGTGGACCAGGTCACTATGATGATAACATGATAGAGGTAGTACACCGTAATGTTAGGGATGCGTTCCATTTCAGCGATGTGTCCCAAGAAGGGAAGCATCACATGATGGTGACATATAACATAGTGGAGTGTGACAACAGAATTAGCCTGCGGAGTTCCACAAGGTTCCATCTTGTCTCCTATGCTATTTGCAATTTACTTACTACCACTGGGAGACATCATCAGAAGACACGGCCTAAGATATCATTGTTACGCAGATGACACACAACTCTACTTCTCCTTTGCTCCAGATACTAAAGACCGAACATGCCTCATCAACAGTTGCTTAGCAGACCTCATAGAGTGGATGAATGCTAGTTGGCTTTAAGTGAACCCTGACAAAACAGAGTTACTCTTGGTGAGGGGACCCCGGGCAACAAGAATATCTCAGGGTCACCCAACTGGCCTGGAACTTGGAGGCTCTCAACTCATTAGTTCAACAGAGGTACGAAGTCTTGGAGTGATGATTGACTCTGGACTGTCATTTAAACAGCAGATCTCGTCTGTAATAAAATCTGCCTTCTTTCATCTGAGAAACATACAACACTTAATTCCACCAGATGATATGCCAACATTAGTCCATGCATTTGTGTTTTCTCGTCTAGATCACTGTAATGCACTCTACTTGGGCCTCCCAGAAAAAGAACTCCATCGCCTACAAACAGTACAAAATGCAGCAGCCAGACTACTGACCAATAAAACTTGCTCATGTCACATAACACCTGTTCTCCACTCCCTGCATTGGCTTCCAATTAAATGGCGAACATATTTTAAAATTGGCCTGCTGACCTTAAAAACCTTAAATAATCAAGGCCCACAGTACCTGAAAGAGCTCCTGACACCCTATATTCAATCCCGCTCACTGCGTCAGCCAACAGATCCCTCCTGTCAGTGCCCAGAATAAAGACAACCTCAGGTTCCCGGGCATTCAGCCACGCTGCCCCCACATTCTGGAACTCTTTACCACCCTCAATCAGAGAGACACCATCACTACAGACTTTTAAAAAAAAAGCTAAAGACCCATCTCTTTTATCAGGCATTCAGTCACCTCATGTGACCTTAAGGAACTCTTACATTTTATGTCTGTTTATAGAATTGTAAAGCGCTTTGAGTCTCACAGGGAGAAAAGCGCTATAAAAATCACAAATTATTATTATAAGTATGTTACCTTGTGGATGGGAGGGAGATCCCTGGGGCGGAGGGGCAGTCACGCCAGAGAAGGCACATAAAGTGCAGGGGCACAGGTGAGAGTGGGACGAGGGGTAGTCCAGGGGGTGCACCACACACAGCCAGGGCCAGTGCAGTCAGGGCTGGGGAGCCACAGCCAGGGCTCTCATCTAACCTCTGGGGGTGAGGAGGAGGAGAGGGAGAGAGAGACCAGATTCACAGAGGAGGAGAATCTGATCCTCTGTGAGGAAGTCATTGCAAGGGAGAGGCTCTTGTTCCCCAAGGGGACTGGTGTCGGGATGGGGGCCAAGCGAAAGGCTGTCTGGAAGGAGGTCACGGCTGCAGTCAATGCTGTGTCCAGCCGCAGCCGGTCGGTGGAGTTGATAAAGAAACAGTGGACAGACTGCAAGGCCAAGGTAACATAGTAATCTATGTTGAAAAAAGACTTGCGTACATCTAGTTCAACCCTTTTCCCATTTCTGTCTATCATCGTGAAGGTGAAAAAGAAGATGGGAGTGCAGGCCTTGCATGCTGCTGGCACAGGGGGTGGTCCGCTCCTCCGTGTGGAGTACAGCCAGTGGGAGGAGGTCATGCACAGGACGATCTCCTCTGTCATGGTGCGTGGGATCCCTGAATGGAGTGACACCGAGGAGGAAAGTAGTCTCCAGTCCACTGGTACGTGCATCAAGGCCCACACACACATCACACAACACCTGACACCTAACAGACAGAGGCCAGCACAGTGACACCTGAAAACATGGACAGCATTCCACACCGCAATTCAGGCACACAGCTTGGAGGGACGTTAAACAAGGACAGAATACTTGACCAACCCCCTTCATGCTGTCCACAACATCATGCACAGCACAAAAACAATCCACACTGTCATGTGTCAGTCACAGATCTGTTATGTGTATCACAATGTCATACATAGAGTGAAAACATACAACAAGCCCTTAAACAGTACTACAGGAAACTACAAACACTCCTCATCAACACCAAGAGGAAGAAACTACAGAGACTGAGGTGCAAAGCAGGTTTACCAGCAGAATCTGTAAATCAACCAGAACAGAACTGCGTTGTGAACCTTTCCAAATATAAGCCAAGCAGAGAGGAAATATCTGTACTTTCAAAGGGCCTGTCATTGCCAGGAAGACCCATAATTTCAGGGATTGGTACACTCATAGAGAATATATCTGGCTGGGTAGAAAATACCCTGAAACCCCTGGTAAAACAAACACCCAGCTTCCTTCAGAACACCACGGATCTTCTAAACAAATTAGCTGACTTGGGGCCAATTCCAGAGAGCACAATCCTGGTCACTATGCATGTAGAATCCCTTTATACTAACATTCCACACACAGATGGCATAGCAGCATGCCAGAGATATCTGGAACAAAATAACACACCCGTGGAACTGGTAACAAAACTAATACAGTTTATTTTCACACACAATTACTTCAAGTTTGGACAGGACCTCTACCTTCAGAAAATGGGGAATGCAATTGGTACCCGAATGGCACCACAATATGCCAACCTGTTTATGGCAAAATTGGAAGAGGACTTCCTGTCCACCTGCCAGATAAAACCCCTGGTCTATCTCCGCTACATAGATGATATTCTTATCCTCTGGACCGCCAGTGAAGAGGAACTTTTCACATTCCATGAGAATTACAATACATTCGACCCCAATATCAACCTAACACTCAGTCACTCAAGCACAAACATTAACTTCCTTGACACAACTATCAGTATTCAGAACAACTCCATCCACACATCCCTATACCGCAAACCAACAGACAGACCAACCTACCTGAAAAGCAATAGCTTCCATTCAAAACACACAAAGAACTCCATCATATACAGCCAGGCCATCAGATACCACCGCATCTCTTCTGACATGATGGACCATGACAAGCACCTCCAGAAACTCAGAGGAGACTTTATAAAACACGGTTACAGCGCAACTATTATTGACAGTCAGATACAGAAGGCTACCCAAATACCAAGAAAAAATCTGTTGAACTACAAAGAACAACATAAGGGAAACCGGGTGCCACTGGTTGTCACTTACCACCCACCCCCAGGTTGAAATGCTACGCAAAATATCAAGACAACTTCAAAAGAAATTACATACGGATGAAAGACTTAAGAACATATTCCCACAGCCTCCCTTACTCTCCTTCAGACAGCCTCCCAATTTGAAACAACTGATGGTGAGGGGTGGCCTGAATAAAAATACAAAAAATGGCACATCTCCCTGCCTACAAAGAGATGTGAAACCTGTGCACACATTTACACCACGGACAACATACCAATTCCAAACACCCAGTTACACCATAAGATCAATGGTACCTTCACCTGTAAATCATCCAATGTAATATACCTTATCATATGTGCAAAATGCCCAACAGCTCTGTATGAGGCAGAAACTGGACAAGCACTACATAGGAGATTTAATTCCCACAGATCCAGTGTTAAAGCGGAACTTTCACCTAAACACGTTTGCTTTAATTCACTTACGTTGCCGATTCAAGCTGTGCTGGGTTTTGGTTTTTTAAAAAAACGCAACAGAAATTAAGTTTGAGGGTTAACTTTATCCCTCTTCTCCTCATTCTGATCAGCACTATCTTGCCGATGAGAATACAGGAGATCCTCCTTCCTGCTGGTCTGTCAGTAAGTTGGAGTACTTTCACTGGCTAGATATCGATCTCTACCAATGAGAGTTCTCCAGCTTACTGACAGACCAGCGGGGAGGAGGATCTGTTATGTATTCTCATCGGCACAAATTGTGCTGATCAGAATGAGAATATGTCAAGAGGAAAAAGGTAAACCCTCAAACTTATTTTCAATTGCGTTTTTTTAAAAAACCAAAACACAGCACAGTTTGAATCGGTAATGTACGTGGATTAGAGCAAACGTGTGTAGGTGAAAGTTTCCCTTTAATAACAAAAAGACAGAGACACCAGTGGGAGAACACTTTTGTCAAAATGGGCACAGTGTCAAGGATATTAAGTTAACTGTATTGATGGGACTGTTCTGCACTCAGAGGGACAGAAAGGTATGGGAGGTAAAATTAATGTTAAAATTTAATGCAATTTGTAGTGGTTTAAATAGAGATAAAGAGTTCTTATCAAAATACAATTTAGTTGATTGACCTTTCCAACAGACCCAAGAGCATCGTAAATACCTCTAAAGCCTCAGAGGAAGAGTGCAATTTACCACTGACTGATCAAAGATATCTGGATCTGGATTGAATTCTCTTATCTGATTTCCATGCTAAACAATGCGATGTGTACTTGTATTTAAGAGAGATGTTTTCATATTTATCTGTATAACATGCCTGAGGAAGAGACCTAGGGCTAGATTTAAAGGCAGCCGTTAAACCAGCCGCTAAGTGAAAAAGGCACATCGCTCGCAAATAATACAGGAGATACGGCAGATTCAATAGGTACTCTACAAGAACAGCTATCGAGCGTAGGCACACAAAAAACACGTAACACAAAAGCCGTTGTCGCTCATGTTAATGCACAACGGGCGGCCAAATCACACGATAACTGCGCTCAAAACAACATGTAATATAACGGCTGCCGTTGTCAAGCAACCATGATTGATGCCAAAACAAATTCAAACACACAGCCAATCACAAAGCCCCAATGTATCAATTAACTTCAAATACACCTATATATACCCAAAAATAACCGCCACACACTGTCTGTTATCGAGTTCTTCAGAGCTAGATATCAGGACCCAGGAGTGGAGGATAGTGATCAGAGAGAGGGAGAAAGGAGCATTCATTTGAGGTAGAAGGAGATTTTTGAGTTTGGAGAGAGGCGCACTTACTAGACACATATTACACTTTTGCACATATTACATACACACATACAAACACAAACACATACATACACATAGTCCTTTTTTTTTTATAACACCTTACACATTTTACTTTTTATTTTGACAGTGTGAATCTGGGAGTGAAAGTGTGTGACAGAGAGTGAGTGGATCGAATGTGTCTGTGAGGGCCTGTGGGAGTGCCTGGGTGAATGATGGCAAGGAGAGGAGGACAGGAGAGAGGGATGGGGAGAGTAGTGGAGGAGGAGGAAGGTCAGGAGGGGATCCCTCAGCAGAGCAGGGGTGGGAGAGGGAGATCCTCAGGGCGGAGGGGGACCCGGCCCACAAGAGCAGGAACACGCAGGACAGGGACAGAAACTGCAGTGGGACGAGGGGTAGTTACTGGGGAGCACCCCACACAGTCAGGGTCAGACCAGGCAGGGAACTCCGGCTCTGAGTCATATCATGCCGGAGGTGACGAGGCCAGGATCAGAGACCCCAAGTATACAGAGGAGGAGAATACGGCTCTTGTGGAAGCTGTCCTGGAGAGGCAGAGTGTTCTCCACCCGATAGCGAAGGTCCCTGGCCTGTCAGCGAGGAGGAAGGCAGCCTGGAACCAGATCTGCAGCCGGGTCAACGCGGTGGCTCCATGCAGGCGGGACGTGGAGTCCATCAAAAAGCGATGGGGCGACTGCCGGAGGGTGGTCAAGAACAAACTCCCAGAACTCGCCAAGCACGCCCGAGGCACTGGAGGTGGCCCACCTGTCCCTATCACCTTCTGCGGCTGGGAGGAGATGGTGCGCCAGAATATGTCCCCAACCCTGATCGAGGGGGTTGTTGGAGGAGCTGACACTGGGGATGAGAGGAGCCTCCACACTACCGGTAAGTGCAACACTACAGAACAACACACTACAGCAACCAACACCAGCTGCACACACAGTCACACCTCAACACATGCCCATCATTCATGCACACAACTGCACCAACACAGCACCTTGAGGGTTAAAAACAGGACACAACACAAGGACAAATATCAAGGTCCAACTTGGAACAAACCTGTCCAAGTCCTACTTCAACCCTCCTGTCGCTGTGCTCATCACACACAATACACAAACCATGCTGTTCAAAATGTCGACTGTCATAGATCATCACATCACACACAATGTCACCCATGTCCCCACTGGGAAGTCAGCACTTAACCCCTTGAGTGCTAGAGGGATCATCAATGCATCGATCAACAATGCTTTGGCAACCCCTCTGGGACTCAAAGGGTTAACCAGACAACAATCAAGTCAATAGGCCAACGATCACATGCTACACAGGGGACATTCACTAAGCGGTGACAAACAGATGGTGGAGAGAAATTCACCCTTACACATCCTCACTTCACCAATACCAGTGTTAGTCTATGGAGAATATGCAATAACATGAATCAAGTTGCTAGGGTCCCATCGTATAGACTCCATAGAAAACACTGGAAATGGGGAAATGAGATCACTGGATAAGTCAGCATCATGTACACTCCATCATGTCGACAACACCACTTACTGAATCACAAAAAGGATGGAGCAGGTCACACATCACAGCGTCACTGAGAATAACTGCTTGTATGTGCAACACATAGGCCTCAAACAATACCCCAGAATTAAAGGGGGAAAAAGTAGGCCTTGGTGTTGTGTCTGCAATCATTTACTCTAACTTGAAATGACATATCACACATCTGATTCCCACATGGATCCTCAGGGGTGCTGATGCCATGGATGGATGGTACACCAGCCACTGTTTGCAGGATACACATGGGAACCAAATATCACCCATTGTACCTTGGTCACCAACAGGCCATGAATGATGGATATCTCGGATTGAGTATGGTTGCCTCACTCAGAAGGATGGATGGGCTCATATTCAAAGAAAACAGGCCTCAATCAAAGATATCCCTCACTACTGGCGTGATTGTTTCCCTTCAGGATTCAACTGGAACACACGACATGGACAGGATCCTGTCCAGTTCATCAATCTCTGATTGCCAGGGTGGTATCCCATGCCCTACAATGCAATGCATAGGATATGATCCTGACAACCAGAGAGTCACCTGTCAAGTAATGAAAAATTGTGCATTGTACGGGATCAGCTAAGAAGATAGGGTTGAATAACACTTGATTCCCACTGCACATCTGTTCAAAAAAGATATGCACACAAAGGAAAATGGTCAGATATGTACCTTTCAAATGGCTCAAAATATGTCACAACACGATGTGAACCCAGAGATCATCTCACTGCCTGTGATTGCCCTACTGGCCAGATATGTGCATCCATCAGAAACTAACTTACATTGATACCATCCAAATACACATACCTAGTACATCCCACTCTACGTAGATGGGATATACGAGGTATGTTCATATCCATCACATCAATCCAATGTATATTTTGATGGGTGCACATATATAGCCAGTAAGGCAATCACACCTACTGAAATGATCTCTGGCTTCATATCTGGAAAGGATATATTCATATCCATATGAAAGGTACACATCCACATGCATATATGACCATTTCTCCTTGTATGTAACTGTAATGGCATAGCAATTGTTAATTTCACCAACATGTGGATCCATGTTAGTCCTATCCCTCCAACCCTCATGGTTAGACAGATATCGCTCTATTTGACAGCTGGAGATTTCAGTCATTAGACCACACGGAGGCTCTTCAGCAGAGCCTAAATTGCCCCATTCAGAGATGGATACATCTTTGAGATGGTCAACAAAGTGTGCCTGGTTTGCAAGCACACTCTGTTCACCATTCTAATGAAGTTTACATCTCTGAATGGGGCAATTTAGGCTCTGCTGAAGAGCCTCCGTGTGGTCTAATGACTGAAATCTCCAGCTGTCAAATAGAGCGATATCTGTCTAACCATGTGGGTTGGAGGGATAGGACTAACATCGATCCACATCTATCTCTTACGATGCCTACAATATTACATCATGGTGAAATTAACCATTGCTATTCCGTTAAAGGGATAGTAATACCTAACATGTAAAAAGAAAAATATATTGCAGGGTTCATCCCCCGAGCAAAACAAGGGTATTCCCACTGCTGAAAGGTGTTTCATTCAAAAAGTAGCACAGCTCATAGTTGACTACTCCAGGGGCAATATCACAGTGGCCTGGAACTCTACAATGGCGATGTTGCTAGACCATCCTATGGACAGCTTACGTCCAGACGCAATAAATTCCCATAGGATAATGTAGCAACAGTGCCAATGTAGAACTTCAGGCCACTGGGATATAGCACCAAAGCAATTCTATTCTGAGCTGGGAGACTTTTTGAACAAAAACCCCCTCCAGCAGTGGGAGTACCCTTATTTCACTCAGGGTGATAAACCACACAACATATATTTCCCTTTCCGCATTTCATGTATTAGTATCCCATTAATCCCATCATGGCTACGTTTACTAATCACACAATCTCAATTCTCCACACAGCTTATGGGCCTCCATCGCAGCAGGAGCCCGTGGAGGAGCCGACCACACCACCCAGTGAGGAGTATACAGAGGAGGGGACTAGCCAATGGGAACCGTATACAACCACCACACCTCCTCCCCAACTGGCTGCATCACCACTGGCTGCCTCTCAACTGCCTGCCCCTCAACTGCCTGCCTCTCAACTGGCTGCCCCTCAACTGGCTGCCCCTCAACTGGCTGCCCCTCAACTGGCTGCCCCTCAACTGGCTGCCCCTCAACTGGCTGCCCCACCACAGGATGCTCCACAAATGTACAGCGGCTGGATTCAGGGGGAGAGATGGATGCATCCCACTACCTCCGGGAGCTATTACCCTCCAGCAGCACCATCACCACCACCAGGGAGGCAATGGCAGTCCGGGAATGTGGCCACCAGCCAATATGGGCCTTATTCCACCAAGATGGATCTACCCTCCTGGATGGCTCCCCAGCATGGCCCCAGGTATGATCCCAGGTGGGGGCCAAGCACCTACCACTGGCCAAGGTATGACCCTTGGCCACTTGACTACCAACACCTGGGCCTGATTGGGGAGCCCCAGCGCCCTCAGCCAAGGGACTTGTTCACCCCACCACCTCAACCAGCACAGACATCAGTGGGCAGCAGTGGGTCCCTTGATGTGGTGGGCACCCACACACCGTCTGTGCAAGCCACTCCACCAACACAAACAGCAGTAGCAGCCACAGCACACCCAGTACCAGCAGAGGAGACAGCAGAGGCTGGGGAGATAGAGGCTGAGGAGACAGCTGAAGCTGGGGAAACAGAGGCTGAGGAGACAGCTGAAGCTGGGGAAACAGAGGCTGAGGAGACAAACAGAGGCTGAGGAGACAGCTGAAGCTGGGGAAACAGCACATGTGTCACCGGGCACTCCCATCTCCAGCAGTCAACGCACCACAGATTTGGAGGCTGAGTGCATGGCCCTTCAAAGAGGACAGGTCCGGGCAACCCACGCCACCAACTACAACCTCACGAGGAACCGGAGGGAATCCCGGAGGAACACGAACAGGTTGGAGACCAGAATCCAAACTCTGGAGTCAAAGGTTGCCAGGGGGAACACACAACTCCACCAGATCCATACGGGGATGATGGACATGTTTGCACAGGTGCTCGTGGAGTTGCGAGAGATTAACCGCAGGGAGAACCTGAGGATGGAGAGGGAGAACCTGCGTTCCACAGAGGGGTCCACTGCACCCACCACCCCTTCCAGTGTTACCCCAGAAGCCACACCTAGGGGACAGAGGGTGACAAGGTAATCAGTCAGGGCATCCACCTCTGGCACCAAGTCTAAGGCCCCCCCCCCCCCAAAAAAAAAGAAATGAAAGGCCCAACCTGTCATCTGCCCCCTCAATAAATGAAAATTGTGCTTTTGAATCCTGTCTGATCTGCTGTGTATTCAGTTATACATTGGGTGGCAGGGTTGTCTCCAATGCATTGCCAAACAATGCAGTGAACTCAACTCCTGCCTGGGGGAAATGTTTGTGTGATGTTACAACATGGGTTCACACACACCCACACCGTTGTCCAAATTCACCTGGCAACCCATCCCTGTAGCCATATAACATGACAGTGTTACATGGCCATGATGTGTGTCAGATTTGATCAGAACATACCCCTTAGCACAACAACTGGTGCAACACTGAACATTCGTCTGCATCAATTGTTGTGTTTGAGGGGAAAACCAAACAAACAGCTATGCGACTTAGCAGGGAAATAACAAGCAGGACAGATGGAACATGCATCAATATGGTCTTTAAATCAAAATTCTATTGTGCAGCTGACTTACTGGGGAACACAATGTACACCCTAGGATCTCAATGTGTGTGTTAAACATTGTGATCCTAGGGTGAGCATTGTGTTCTCCAGCAAGTCAGTTGCACAACAGGAGTTTGAATCACAGCCTAACTTACTGGATAACCCAATGATCTTCCTAAGATTTCATTGTGTAGCACGCACATTGGAACCTTAGGCTGAGCATTGGCTTATGTATTAAAGGGATAGTAAACCTTGAAAATAAGTTCATTCTATATTGTAGCCCTTAAAAAACATGTAAAATGATATGTCTTATCTCCCAAACCATATGTTTGGTAGATAAGACTTATATCATTTTTCATGTTTTTTAAAGGGCTACAATGTGAAATAAACTTATTTTCAAGGTTTACTATCCCTTTAAGTTGTGTTGTTTAACTAAGGTTGTAACACACTTCACCAGTGATAACACTTGTCCACATGGTTGTTTGTTGATGTAGCCCATGTACTGAGATATGACAACCTACAGCAATCTCAGGACATTGATTATATTGAGCAACACACAAACCGTGGACATCACATCACAGTGGAAGTGTGTCCCCTGTATCACCAGCTAATCACTCACAACACACATCAGTGTATCACTGCCATCATGTCATTGCATGTATACATCACAAAGTCCACTCATGGTCAGGCAACTAGTGGACTCCTGTGATGTAAATCATGCCTTCCTTTGTATGAGGGATACTCTAGCCTTGGGTATGGTTCCACATTGACAGGAGTTTGATCCAACATTCATTCATACAGACACGGATTGAGTAGTGATGTTTCTTGTGTATTTAGCCAATATGCATTAAACACTTGTATGAGCACAAAACGGTACATCTGAACTAAATAGGAATACATTAGAAATGCTATTGAACTGCTCATGTGTTGTCCACATAGTTTGGTATCTGTGTATGAGCAGTCTTACTGTACAGGTCTGATACCTGGATGTTAGTACACACATTAATTCGTGTCCATATGTGAATGTTCCAGTAGAGGTTGCTGTGAACATCAGGTCAAACATTGCATCACCAACACAATCACTTGAAACACCAAGGGGTGAGCTTCATGGAAGTGTTGTCCAGACTTCAGTCCAGTCATATGGAAACTCCTCTGTTCAAGGATGGATCATGCTATGGATGCCTGTGGGACAAGAGGACAGGATTTGGAACATCACCCTCGAAGTGATCGTCATGCAACAGCTACAACATCATGATCCTCTTGCTCTTTCCCGTTACATAAGTCTACACAAACCACTGCTTTGTTATGTGTTGTGTACTGGTCTATGAACCATCATGGGGGGAACTAAGGGGATGTTAACCATCCTTAGGGATATTTGCCCCTGATATGGTTACACACATCAACAAATATGTCCTAATAGCTTCCTGACAACAATATATTTGGGCTGCCACTGTCAGAGACAGGCCAAATATGTTTGGTTCATGGAGCTAGTAGGACATATTTGTTAATGTGTGTATTTCTTTCTGGGGCACATATCACTGCACACACACACACAGGGCAGCATGGTGTCCATGGAGATGTGATCCACATTTCATGAGCTCCATGTTGTGTAACACACTATTACTGTAGATCCACCCCTCTGCTGCTTTCTTCAGCTGTAGCAAGCTACTGGTCCCATGTCCCCTCGAATGCCCCCTGAACCCCTTATATGACAGAGTGCTATCCGATGCATTGGCTTGGATGAGACTCCCTCGCTACAGGGGTACCATGGTTGCTATGGGTCTGATCCTAGCAGAACACTTTAGTTGGTGCCTAGGGAGCTGTGGGATATGCTGAACAAGGTTAAAGTGTAGTACCTTGGTTTCCAGGGGGGCATGCATGATATCCTTGAGGTAGCAGTATCAACATGGACGACAGGTTGTCAGATGTATTCGGAATCTCTAGGCCCAATCCGACTGGTCCACGGAATAGTTGATGCTGGTGGTACATACTGCAGCCAGTGTCAGGGCTGTGTCACTGATCCTGTGGGGTGAAACAGAACATATGTGTTGTGGTGGGTGTGTATGCATGGATTGTGTGCATACATGTATTATACTCACAGCAGAAGTGATCCCTGATCAATTTGTCCCTTGTCTGCATCCCTGTTGGGGTTTCCTCACACTCAACGATATCCACAGGGTATTCAGGTCTGGGTGGGGGATGGACATCGTCGATGAGTCTGGTGTCCACCGCGATATTATGTAGGATGGCACATGCCACGATGATGTCGCAGACCTTGCCTGGTGCATACTGCAATGCTCCCCCCGATTGGTCCAGACATCGGAATCGGGACTTGAGGAGGCCGAAGGTCCGCTCAACGGCATTCCATGTTCTGGCATGAGCCTAGTTATATCGTTCCTGGGCATCGTTTTGGGGATTGGCGACCGGGGTGAGGAGCCATGGCTTGCATCCATAGCCAGCATCACCTGTGGAAAGTGAGTGACATGGTGTGACAAGGAGCACATATTGTGTGAATGATGTTTTATGTGGTGAACGTACTAGCACATGTGTATGTGGTGTCATTTGGTGCTGTTAACTCACCCAGAAGCCATCCGCCTGTATAGGTCCCATTTTCAAAATCCCTCTGCACAGATGAATTTCTGAGTATATGTGAATCGTGACAGCTTCCGGGAAATTTCGCACAGACATTCATGATGGCCAGGTTGCTGTCACACACTGTAACACCATCTGCACATTCATGGAGTGGAAGTTTTTGCGGTTCAGGAACATATGTCCCTGACGTGCTGGTGCTTTGATAAGGACATGGGTGCAATCTATTGCACCCATGACCCTGGGCATGCCTCCCCTTGCATAGAAGCCCTGCTTCAGATGTGTCCACTCCATATCGGTGATGGGGAAATGTATGTAGGTACTGGCCTTGGCTTTGAGGGCTGGCAAAACCTGGGCCAGCACCCTGGAGAATGTGGCCTGGGACATGCCAGATGCGTAACCCTCTGTCGACTGAAAGGCGCCACTTGCCATGAAGTGTATGGCACACAGGAATTTTTGAAGGCCAGTTAGAACATGGTTGTGGGTGCATATGGGATCCACCTGATCCTTGATGACCTCATACAGGGCTACGATGCTGTGTGGCCTCAACCTGTAGCGATCAATAACCTCGTCATCGGACATTCCAAAGAGAGTGACCCTTGGGCGGTATACCCTGGGCCTTGGTGGTCATCTATGCATCCTGGGCTGCTGCAGGGGTCCCTGTGGCAGCTGGGGAACATCCTGTTGCTGCAGCTGTGCATCTGCAGGCAGGTGTCCTCCGGGTGGGGATGGGCTCCTGTGTGGCTGCTGAGCCAGAGCCTCCTCACTTGCAACAGGTGGAGGCTGTTGATCAGGCGTGCTTGGAGGTTGCTGATGTTCCCCAGCTCCCTCCCTTGCACGCCTTCTCCGCAGCCTTCGCAACAATATGTAACCCAACATACTGTTTGCTCTATCTGTCTCTCTCTCTCCCTCCCTGAGTGGAAAACAAGCCACAAGTGAGTGTGTTGAGTTGTCCCTTTAAGTACTTGCTAGGGCGTTGTGTAGGTGTGGTGATGAGGTGAGTGCTGACCAATGGTGTGTTGTTTTTGTCCAGGTAAGTGTCAGCAGGTGTGTGTGTGTGTGTTATAAGATGTGGTGTGTTGTGCTTGTTATGTGTGTGCCATTTGCGGGTGTGCATTTGTGGGGTGCAGGTCGCGTGTTGATGTTGCCCAAGTGAGCTTGTATTTGCAGGTGTCCGCTTTGTGTGATAACCCCCATTGTTCCGTGCCATGCTGTGTTGTTGTTTTTTTGTGTGTCGTTGTCCCTGTGGTGGTGGTTGTTGTGTGTGGAGTGATTTGTGTTGTGTGTGCATGTTTTTGTGTTGTTTTGGCATTGCACGGGTTAATTTTCCCATTTACATGGTTGTGCGGTAAGCATTTGGTGTGTTTTCCTCTGTAACGGGTGTTTTGTTTTGGCCGTTAAGTGTCTAACGTGTGAGAAAAGTGGGTCTTAACTTTTAGCCGTTAGGTGTGTCTTTTTTTCAGCCGTTATCAGTACCGCAAGCCTTTGAATAGCTCTGGGGTATGTTGTTGAATGCGTCTGAATGCACGTAAGTGTATCGGCCGTTAGGATTCTGCAACTGCCGTTAGCTGTTCTTTAGACGGATCTTTGAATTGCAACATGACACTTAACGCACCCGTTAGTGATTTTTTTTAATAACGGCTGCCTTTAAATCGAGCCCCTAACGTCTTGAAAGCTTGCATTTAAATCTGCTTAGTTAGCCAATAAAAGGCATTAAAAACTATATTTGCCTACAGGGATAAGTATAGTATTGTTCAATAATACATTGGCTAGTCCCCTGGCACCCAAAGGGTTACCAGAGAATAGCAAGGAGGGGAATGGGTGTGTTTCCTATTGTATTGTTACTGCATGTCAGGGCTAGGCGTTGTACATGTAGGTAGTTAGTTCAAGTGGAAGGGTCAGCTCTCTGCATCATATGCAGCCTGCAGAGTGTGGATGGCCAGGGTACATTCCCCGCCATCCCCACTCTGCAGGACATATATGATTCACAAGGCTCAATCCTTATGGGGGGACATTCACTAGGGTGTCAGAAAGAGGTGACAATGTGTACATGACAAATGCAGTGTCATCACACCTGCAATCTGTTATGTTGTAGACCTGTGTCCCAACATTAATAAATCATAGCCTGACTCACTTGTAGGGTCAATGAGGCAGCAACACGCGTACCCAGTTTATTGTACAATACAACTTTACATAATGGCCCACAAGTTGCTCCGGATCGCAGCTGGAGGTATTTGGCCCATGTCCAGCTAGTCAGCTGGTACTTCTTTGCAGAGCGGCAGTGGGATGATTCTACTGGCGCTGTGACTTGCGCCCAACTGAGTCTTTGTAGGATCTTGCGTTGTCTTCGTGATCACACAGGCTGGTGACGTCATCAGCCGGCGCTAACATTCCCGCATCGGCAGTCACCGGATCTCTCCACAACACCTCTCCCTTTCCTGAAAGAACCAAACACAAACAAACAACCAGCAAAAACACAGGGGTGGGAGAGAGGGAGAGAGACTGGAACATCTTCACAGCCGCGGCCAGCTTCTGAGAACCACATCTGGTTCCCATTTCTCAGGAGCACGGGTTGCTCGAACTGGCCTTGCCCTTACAGGTGGTGTTGATGATATGTATCCAGGGCCACTAGTAGATGCACTACTAGAGGGTAACTCTTCAGAACTTGATGTAGTCCCCTGACTTACAGGCATATGTGGCCCAGGTGTACCAACAGGAGAGCCTACTGGCAAGGTCATATCATCCTCAACTCATCTGTCATCCGCTACAACAGTCCCAAGAGCTCCTGGCCGCAATTGATCCACATGTCTCTTCCACTGTAAGCCTTGAGTGGAGCGGACAATGCACGTCCAAGACCCGAGCACCTTAAAAAAATGGCCAGCCACACCTTATCCCCTCTGGAAAAAACAGGAGCCGGTAACACCTCTGCTGTAGCAGACTGGGGCAGAGGGTTAGCGGTAACGGAGGCAGGCCGCAGAATGTCCAGCTTCATGCGGAAAGGCCAGGTAAACATCAGAGAAAAAGGAGAAATGCCCATAGCTGCATGAGGAGTCGTCTGGTAGGAAGACAGAAACTCCAAAATCTTCAGGGAGAGGTCAGCAGAGGGCGCAGAAGCCAGTAGAGCCGCCTTGAAAGTCTGCAGAAAACGCTCCGCCACGCCATTAGTAGCAGGGTGATACTGAGCAGAGGTGCGATGTTGAACTCCAATGGAGAAAAGGTAAGTCTGGAAAGCAAATGCAGTAAACTGAGGACCATTGTCCATCACTAACACTTGGGGTAATCCAAATACTGCAAAAATCTGTTGAAGGACTTTAATCGTAGCTTCCGTGGTGGTAGAAGACATGGGCCAAACCTCAGACCATTTTGAGTAAGCATCCATCAGAATCAAATAAGATTCTCCTCGCACTGGCCCCGCAAAATCCAAATGCAAACGCACCCACGGATGGGGTGGATGGGCTCAAGGAAGGACTGGAGCAGGGCTACTATGTTTCCTAGTCTGAGCACAACCTTCATGAAGTCACCGGAATGATGACCCTGGAGCCCCACAAAAGACACCCCTCAACAACACTGAGTTCCAATTTCCTATTCCAATAAGGACAACACTCCGCGGGCACATAGGAGGGCCATCCATGACTTAAGAACTCGGCAATCTGTTGTAACACGACATCCATCTTCGTGACCTCCGCAATGGTATGAGAGGTACAAACTGTGGTATAGCAAATGTGAAGCCGATCAGACGTCAGGGAAGCTGAAGAGAACGGGGTGGAGCCCTCAAAAGGAAGCAACATCAGAGGCAGGCGAGACATAGCATCCGCATTGGCATGGAGGTTATGAGAGCGGTACTGGATAGAATAATTGAAAGCTCCAAGATACAGAACATAACACTGTAAACGGGCAGCCGCCGTGGGTGAAATACCCTTTGTCGGTTTAAAGATGGCCAGGAGAGGCTTATGATACGTAATGAGAGTAAAGTGCCACCCACAGAAGTACAACGTAAACTTTTGAAGAGCACACACTATGGCCAAAGCTTCCTTATCTATTTGCGCATAATTGCGCTCCGCTGGCGTCAAGGACCTGGAAGCAAATGTGACAGGCTACTCAGACCCTTCCGGCATAATGTGAGAGAGCACAGCTCCGAGGCCATAGGGTGAGACGTGACAGGCGACAGTCACAGGTTTATGCAGGTCATAGTGGACCAAATCTTTGGAAGATAAAATCATCTCTTTGGTGTCCTGGAATGCTTGCTGACAATCACCATCCCAGTCCCAAGGGGTATTTGACTCCAACAACCAATGTAAGGGATGCAAGACGTGAGGCAAATTCGGCAAAAACCTGTGATAGTAATTTAATAACCCCAAATATGAACGTAATCGGGAGACGTCCTTTGGAGCAGGAGCATCTACAAGAGCCTGAACCTTCTCACTGGAAGTATGTAAACCATCCTTGGTAATGACATGACCACAGAAGGTTAAGGTAGGTTGAAAGAATTTACACTTCTCCAAATTTGCTTTTAATCCAAAGTCCTGCAGACTTTGGAGAACAGCTATGACATTATTACGATGGTCTTCATGCGTTTTCCCAGTTATGAGCATGTCATCCAATAAGCATTTAGTATTAGGAATCCCCTCCAGGATACTGTCCATCGTCCTCTGCCAGATGGCTGGGGCAGAAGCGACACCAAATACCATCCGTTGGTACTGATATAACCCTTTATGGGTATTGATCGTTAAATACTGACGACTATCCAGTTGCAATTCCAGCTGTAGATACGCCTGACGTAAGTCCAGCTTTGTAAACGTCTGGCCACTCGTCAAGGAGGCGAACAACTCTTCAAGCCGCGGCAGGGGATATTGTTCGATATCAAGTTGGCTATTGATGGCCATTCGGAAATCACAGCACAAGTGGATTTCTCCGGTCTTTTTAATTACAGGAACAATTGGAGATGTCCAGTCACTAGAGGGCACTTTTTTAATGACACCTTGATCTTCCAACTGGTGTAGTTCTCTTTCCACCTGGGCTCTGATAGCAAAGGGCACAGTGCGTGCTTTGCAGAAGTGTGGAACAGCTCCAGGTTTCATCTGTAACTGTGCTGCATACCTTTAACAGTAACCAGAGTAGGAGCAAATACTTCAGCAAAAGTCTGTTGAAGCTCGGATACCCAATCCTGAGGGCAAGAAGCATGAACAGCTGGAACAGATGAACGGCTTTTCACAGTATCTGGCATTCCCATAGCTTGAATCCATGCTCTGCCAAATAGAGGAGGGCCTCCATCCTCAACCACATACAGTTGAACCCTATAGGTAGAGTTTCGGTAAGTCACTTTCACCCAAGCAAAACCTAATGGATGAACAATATGTCCACTGTAGGTACGAAGGCTCATAGTAGTAGACTGCAAAGACAGGTTAATATGAGCCTGTTTTAGTTGACTACGGGTCATTAGGGACACTGCCGATCTACTGTCAACATCCATAACCACCTCCCTGTTGTTAATCTTCACAGTCACTTGCATATTAACATCAGGACAGTCCAGACTGTTGACCGTAAGATGAGCAAACCAATCGCCATCCTCAAAAGGTTCCTCCATTGCGTTGTTCTGACGTAAAAGATTAGTAGAAGTGCGTCTGCTGCCCCAATCTGCGCCTCTAGTGGTGCGGGCACTTCTGCAAACTTTGCTCAAATGTTCCTTCTTTGAACAGTTAAAACAAACTGCCTCTTTAAAATGGCATTGATTGGCATCGTGGCCACTGGCGCCACAGAGAAAACATTTCCTCGGAGCTTGAACTTGCGGAGTAGTGGGTTTAGATGCAGTTAACTTCAAAACAGCGGTGGCAGACACATGCTGGGCTTGTAAATGAGTGGCATCGCGGTCTGCCATCTCTAGCCCCACTGCGATATCTAAGGCCAATTGGTCTGTTAATGTCTTTTCCGAAAATAACCGCTTCTGGATGCTTTTATTTAAGAGTCCGCAAATGACTGGTCCTGTAAAGCTCTAGGGAGATTGTAAAGGAAGGCGGGGAGGGGACCGGACAGCCTTCCGTCGTAGTTCCCGGGTCTCTCCTTCTTGACGCCGGACTGGCGCCGTCGAGTGCATCGGTCGAACAAATCAGCGTTCCGGAGGTCGATTCAAAGTGGCGTCAAACCTCAGGATGACCGACTCTGCTCCGATGCGGCTACCGGAGGGGTCACAGCGCTCGAACACCGTTGAACGGTCACAGAACCAGATCAGGAAAAGTGTAGCAGGAACCAAAGTGGCTATATCCCCAGCCGTTCGAGCACTCCAGTGCTCGACTCGAAGGTTGAAGCTTTAGGCAGGAGAACCACAAGGCAGAGTCCACGTTGCCGCCTGACAGGATGCGAAGTTCGGTAGCGGCATCCTGGCAGCAGACGGACGAACGTACAGGAACCTGGTTCGAATGGGCGGCAGAGTGGCCACTTTAACCATGGGAACAAACAGACTCCAGGACTCTGGTTCACTCCAAATCTAACACTTTATTGAACAAAACTCACAACTTTTATACAGTTACAACATAATACCACAATAGGGATGGGAAGGGCCAGGCATTATAATGCAGGCTTGGCCCAGGGACCAATCAGACACAATGGGC
The DNA here is from genome assembly GCA_037306005.1 of Rhinophrynus dorsalis. Taxonomy (NCBI): domain Eukaryota; kingdom Metazoa; phylum Chordata; class Amphibia; order Anura; family Rhinophrynidae; genus Rhinophrynus; species Rhinophrynus dorsalis. Next base: position 233,115,919 of record CM074719.1, read on the forward strand.
ATATGACACAGGGCACAACAGACCAATGGTGACGGGGGACAATGGACCAATGGCAGAGGGTGACAAAAGGACCAATAATAGCTAAGGGAAACGGACCAATGGCAGATGAGCTACTGAACACAATACTGACGAGGTTAGGGTTAACATGCTTGATTAATGTCTGGACAAAGACAATGGATTGATTAGAGGGAATAACACATTTGGGAACTAGGCAAGGGGTTGAAGCACGTACACGCTAGTTTGAATATGCGGCTTCAACCCTGGCCAATCAGTGTGCGCAGTGAGTCGTACGTCGGCCAATCCGGCGTCGACTCACTGCCTCCGGTTTCCGGCGTTCGAGGCGGCATTGATGCCTCGAACAAAGGAACCGGGGAACCACCGGCTTCGGTGTTCGTGTATCCCTCGTACATTATACTACACAGTACATTAAACATGCAATATTCGACAATATATAAAACGTACGACATTCGACATAAATCTTTTAACATAATGATAGTGGAAAACCCCTATCAAAGTTCAAATAAGGCCACAGGGCCATAGTCTTTGACAAAACTGTTCGTGGTCCAGACAAGGGCCCAAGTAACGGATAACATCTGTTACATTTCTCCCCCTTTTGGTACCAAGCCAGCGGGTACAGTAGGAAACGCTGGCTTGGAGCTGTAGGAGAGCATGGAGGTGGTGAGCCACTTGTCTGGACAGTTCGTTAGTCCGGAGGCCTTGTCCTAGGCCAGTTTTAACCAAGGAGCCCCATGTCCTGGGCCAGGGGTTGGAGTAGTCCTTTTGTCCTGGGCACAACGAGCAGTTCTTTTGTCCTTACTTCTGGGCCAGGGAAATTGGTGCTTGGTTGCCCTGACAAACATCAAATTAGGTGGCCTCTCCTGGGCCCATCTCCAGGCAGTGCTGAGGTCAAATCCTTCTGGGTCTGGGGCCAGTGGCTCAGGGTCCAGAGCCAGTTCATATGGTGGATCTCCCTGGGGCAACGGTGTCTCTGGATACTGTGCACCAAAATGTGGGGAAAGAGGCACATCTCCCCCATTTAGTTGGGCCAGTGCCCCAGGGGGACAGGAGTGGATGCGGTTCCCACGCTCCTGAGTCAAATAAGGTATGGGCCTGGTGGGGAATACATTCCCACCCACCAAGCTGGGGTCAACAGGGGACATGGCAACACAAATGTCCTGGGTGCGGACCGTGGTCCCACTCGCCAAGGTGGGGATCTCCAGTGCAGGGGCAATAACAGGCTCCTTAATGATGACCGTGGCCCCACTCACCAGGCCAGGGGTCTCAGGAAAAGGCGTGATAAATGCTAGGCTGGGGATGAGGACTGCTGTCCCACTCATCCCATCCAGGACTTCACATGACCTCGTGCGCTTGCTCCCACGCACCATCTTTGCTGATGACACTAAGCTATGTAAGGAAATACATACAGAGCTCGATGTTTTTTCCCTACAGAAGGATTTAGATAAACTAAGTGAATGGGCAGAAAAGTGGCAGATGTCATTTAATGTAGATAAATGTAAGGTTATGCATTTGGGTTGTAGAAACAAACTTGCTACATATACTCTAAATGGGAAACAACTTGGGAAATCCTCATTAGAGAAAGATTTAGGTGTACTGATAGACAATAGTCTTCACAGCAGTGTGCAGAGTCACTCAGCTGCTGCAAGAGCAAATAGAGTACTAGCCTGCATAAAGAGGTGTAGAAGCAAGGGATGCTAATATTATCGTACCTCTGTATAAATCCTTGGTTAGGCCTCATCTAGAATATGGAGTACAATTTTGGGCGCCTGTTCTAAAAAAAGACATTACTGAACTGGAAAAGGTGCAGAGACGTGCAACAAAACTGATAAAGGGATTGGAGGATCTGAGTTACGAAGAGAGACTAGCCAAACTGGGTTTGTTTACATTAGAAAAGAGACGTCTAAGGGGTGATATGATTACCATTTACAAATACATTCAAGGCCAATACAAAGAACTATCCAATGAATTATTTATGCAAAGAGCTGAGCTAAGAACAAGAGGTCATCCATTAAGACTTGAGGAAAGGCGCTTTCGACTAAAACACAGGCAGGGATTCTTTACAGTAAGGGCGGTAAGGCTATGGAATTCTTTGCCTCGGGATGCTGTGCTTGCAGATAATGTAACTGCATTCAAAAAAGCAATGGATGCCTATCTAGCACAGAACAATATTGACAGTTATGACAGATGGCTTCAAAGCAAATAGGATATTGAGCCGGGGAACTATTTGACACACTCACACACACACACCTACATTGGAAATTGCTCCAGAGGGCTTTTTTGTTGCCTTCCTCTGGATCAACAGGGGTGTTATTGGCATGGGCTGGACTTGATGGACGCATGTCTTTTTTCAGCCTTATCTACTATGTTACTATGTTACTATGTAAGTCAGGGGTTACAGGGGGACTGATGGGGCATTCTTCCGCACCCATCAGGTCATACAACACATCCACAGGAGGTCCAGCAGCACTACTCTCTTCCAGTCCACTGGGGTCCTCCTCTTGTAGGCCATTACACACAGGCCCTTCTTCTGCCGTCAGGGCAAAACAAGAGGTGGTGTGCTCGCTCCTACACACCACAGCAGGGGATTCACAAGGGCTGATGGTGACCACACTCCCACCCATCAGTTCACAGTCCATATCTTCAGGAGGGGCAGTGGCACCGTTTTCTCCCAGCCCAGTGGGGTCCTCCTCCTGTAGGCCATTACACACAGGCCCTTCTTCTGCCTTGAGGGAGACTGCAGTCCCATCCCTCAAGGCGGCATCACTTATAATCATGGGGAGCACGCACGGCTCCGCTCCCAGCACATCTTCCACCCCCACCAGGGGCAACATCTTGGGGCTGCTGCTGGGCTCTCTCACACCCACTACAGCAGGGGGCTCATGGGGACTGATGGGCTCGCTCCCACCCATCAGTTGGGGCACACAATTGCTGCTGGAGGGGACCTGCGTCTCGTCCACCGCAGCTGGGAAAACAGGGGAAGGGGCAACATGCCTACAAGGGGAGACGTCAGTCCCATCCCCTGATGCAGAGGCATTTTCTTCACTGAGGGGGAACGAATTCCCACCCCTCAGCTCAGGCAACAAACAGTCCAGGGGCACAGGGGTATCAGGCAGGGCAACAGGGGCACTGGTGAGGAACGCATTCCCACTCACCAGTGTGGAGTGAACAGGGGCAGCTCCATCCAAGTCCTCAGCTTCACTGAGGTCCTCCTCAGATGAGTGTCCCCTCCAATATTCTTTTCCTGCACACAGAGTTCGCGCATGTACCGGCCACGTACAATATCCATCAGTCTATCAATCCTGGCCACCAATGGCTTGTATCCCAGAAGCGGCATAAGGTTCACCATCCTCCGGTACACTGGGTCATCACTTGGTCCGATCCCAATAATGGTCCACTTTTCCTTCACTAAAAAGTCAATGTACTCCCAGTCGGGCTCTACAGCTCCGAGGCACTTGTGGAAGTCACTGAGACCCCATGCGGGTCCAACTGATTCGATAAGATCCAAAAAGTCTAGAAAACCCCATTCGGGCAATACTGCTCCGCCAGATCCGCGTGCCGCCATTCCTTATTCGATACACCCGATGAAAGGAGAAATCTCACCGCTGCCACCAATGTAACGGAAGGCGGGGAGGGGACCGGACAGCCTTCCGTCGTAGTTCCCGGGTCTCTCCTTCTCGACGCCGGACTGGCACCGTCGAGTGCACCGGTCGAGCAAATCAGCGTTCCGGAGGTCGATTCAAAGTGGCGTTGAACCTCGGGATGACCGACTGTGCTCCGAAGGATGCGGCTACCGGAGGGGTCATGGTGCTCGAACACCGTCGAACGGTCACAGAACCAGATCAGGAAAAGTGTAGCAGGAACCAAAGTGGCTATATCCCCAGACGTTCAAGCACTCCGGTGCTCGACTCGAAGGTTGAAGCTTTAGGCAGGAGAACCACAAGGCAGAGTCCACGTTGCCGCCTGACAGGATACGAAGTTCGGTAGCGGCATCCTGGCAGCAGACGGACGAACGTACAGGAACCTGGTTCGAATGGGCGGCAGAGTGGCCACTTTAACCATGGGAACAAACAGACTCCAGGACTCTGGTTCACTCCAAATGTAACACACTTTAATGAACAAAACTCACAACTTTTATACAGTTACAACATAATACCACAATAGGGATGGGAAGGGCCAGGCATTATAATGCAGGCTTGGCCCAGGGACCAATCAGACACAATGGGCATATGACACAGGGCACAACAGACCAATGGTGACGGGGGACAATGGACCAATGGCAGAGGGTGACAAAAGGACCAATAATAGCTAAGGGAAACGGACCAATGGCAGATGAGCTACTGAACACAATACTGACGAGGTTAGGGTTAACATGCTTGATTAATGTCTGGACAAAGACAATGGATTGATTAGAGGGAATACACATTTGGGAACTAGGCAAGGGGTTGAAGCACGTACACGCTAGTTTGAATATGCGGCTTCAACCCTGGCCAATCAGTGTGCGCAGTGAGTCGTACGTCGGCCAATCCGGCGTCGACTCACTGCCTCCGGTTTCCCACGTTCGAGGCGGCATTGATGCCTCGAACAAAGGAACCGGGGAACCACCGGCTTCGGTGTTCGTGTATCCCTCGTACATTATACTACACAGTACATTAAACATGCAATATTCGACATTCGACAATATATAAAACGTAAGACATTCGACATAAATATTTTAACATAATGATAGTGGAAAACCCCTATCAAAGTTCAAATAAGGCCACAAGGCCATAGTCTTTGACAAAACTGTTCGTGGTCCAGACAAGGGCCCAAGTATCCGTTACAGAGATGTGCTCCGAAATTGCACATGACCGCCAACCGTCTGTCACGGTTTTTTGATGAACACTCAGAACAGATTGGTAAGGTTAAAATGACTTTATTGAGATAAAGGTCACACATGTAGTTAGGCCTATGGGCCCACACAAACAGAGCAGAAATACATGCAGATATATACAGTAATAGCAAGCCAGTAATAGCGATGTAAGTGTGAAAGATGACAATCTCTGGCCATGGAGGTTCTGGCTTGAATATAACGGGCAGCAGGCAACACACTATCACGGTGCCCGTGATTGCTGCAGTTCCTTGTCTGTCACCAGTAGGGGGCTGCTATTGGCTGTCTGCAGATAGCCCGCCTTTCATTGCCTATTTAAACCTGGATTGGGCACCCTTTGGTTGCCCTTTCGCGTTGTTTCTGACCTTCTTGCTATCACTATGCCAGTGATAGCTGGGCCTCTGTTCCAGTGTTCCTGAGTTCCTGATCTCATGTGTTCCTGAGTTCCTGATCTCTACTGTTCCAGTGTTTCCTGCATGCTGAAGTACTTCCAGTCCTGGTTCCGGCATAGTCTCTGGTGTTGCAGTTCCTGCTGAACTTCTTCTCTGCTGTTTCCTGACCTGACTGATCGTTGCTGGTTCCTGTCATCGCATCGCCTGTCTCCTGTATCCTGGCGACCTCCTGCCTGGTCGCGTCGGCGACATTGCTTGTTACTCCAATGTGCGGTCACTGGTTTGCTCCACAGCCTATCGGCTATACAATTCTGTGTTGGTCCCAGCGTGCGGACGCTGGTTTGCTCCTAAGCCTTGCGGCTAGGCAAACTCGCTTGTTACACCAGTGTGCGGTCACTGGTTTTCTCCAAAGCCTATCGGCTATACAATCCTGTGTTGGTCCCAGCGTGCGGACGCTGGTTTGCTCCAAAGCCTTGCGGCTAGACAAACTCGCTTGTTACACCAGTTTGCGGTCACTGGTTTGCTCCAAAGCCTATCGGCTATACAATCCTGTGTTAGTCCCAGCGTGCGGACGTTGGTTTGCTCCAAAGCCTTGCGGCTAGACAAACTCGCTTATTACACCAGTGTGCGGTCACTGGTTTGCTCCAAGCCTATCAGCTATACAATTCTGTGTTGGTCCCAGCATGCGGACGCTGGTTTGCTCCTAAGCCTTACAGCTATACTAACTCGCTTGTTACACCAGTGTGCGGTCACTGGTTTGCTCCTAAGCCTATCCGCTATACAATTCAGTGTTGGTCCCAGCGTGCGGACGCTGGTTTGCTCCAAAGCCTTGCGGCTTTACGATTCCCCTGTTAGTCTCAGTGTGCGTACACTGGGTTGCTTACGATCCTGTCAATTTGCCATTACCATCTGACTGCTGCTACTATCTCTGGGCTGCCCTGTCCGGTATTGGTAAGGCCGGTAGAACCTTTTGCCACATTCCATCTGAGGTTGCCTTACCCGGTATTGGCAGGGCCGGTAGAGCCTACATTATGAATCTATTGAGGCTGCCTTGCCCGGTAATTTGGTAAGGCCGGTAGAACCGTTATGCGATTCCATCTGCAGGTTGCCTTACCCGGTATTGGCAAGGCCGGTAGAAGCCTAACATTCTATTACTTCAGACTGTCCTGTCCGGTATATTGACAGGACCGGTAGAGTCTGCCTTCTGTCTTGTTATATTCTTAATATATCTGTATGTATGTGATTGCCATCCTACGATATCAATTTATTATTTCAATAAAATTGATTTTTACCTAAAACTTGTGTCTGAGAGTCATAACAAACCGTGACACACACTCTGAGAACTGACCACAGGACCTTGATGGCAGATGGTCCAGGAGGAAGTGACTAGCACAACCCAGAAGCTTGAGAGGCACCGAACCCAAAGGAGCGAGGCAACACTGACCCCGGCACCAGATGCCAATAGACCGAGATCACTCTCCTAAGCTGACCCTAGAACGCTAGGGGTGGATCTCAGCACAGTGAAATAACAATATATGCAGGTAACCAGTGTCCCCTTTAATGAGGATGGTACACGTAACGCTGGCTCTTGAGCCCAACGCTACTGCAGATAGGAATATGCTCAACCCTACCTGGACTGTCCAGGCACGCAAGGGTCAATAGGTAACACCCTGTGATATACTGCAGCTCCCAAAGGGAGTGAGCCCAGTGATGTAAAGGAAGTGGACACAGAGAGATCAGAGTAACACAATCAGTGCTATGAACACTGTACCGGTACTTTGCGTGTGCACACCGCCAACGGCGGTAAGGAGAGTAGCTACAGCCACAGCAGCAGCAGGGCTACCAGGCCACACCACAGCAGGGCAACCAGGCCCCACCGCAGCAGGGTTACCAGGCACCACCACAGCAGGGCTACCAGGCCCCACCGGAGCAAGGCAACCAGGCCCCCCCACCACTGGGTAGGCATCTGATGCCTGAGATGGTCGCCATGCTGCAGCTGTCCGTGTTTGGGCCAACCCCTAGTCCACGGGGACACGTGGCAGGAGGACACCCAGGAATCCACATTTGAATGTCCCATAGGTTACGAGCATGTGGGGCTCCTGGGTGAGCCACAACGCCCACAGGTAAGGTAGGTGTGTACCCCACCAACACCACCGTCATCACCACCACTGACACAGGTCAGCCACCTGGAACCCAGGGAAGACGAGGGGAGTGAGGGGTCCAGGGAGCAGCAACTGTTTTCCCCACACAGCACCCATGGTGTTGCAGCTCCACCTTAGGCACTCCATGGGAGTCCGCTCCCCCACGCCACATCATTGCCTACACAAGCCTCCACACCTGTAACCCCCACGGGCACAGCGGCCCTTGATGCAACTTGTGTGGCCATCCAGGGGGAGCAGCTGATGGTCATCAGACGGTGTGCCCGAGCACTGAGGTGGGTGGAGCTGACCCTGGGCCGGATCATGGGGTGCCTCAGGGCCATTGAGGCGCAGCAGGTGGAGGCAAACACACAGCACCTCCAATTCCACACCGGAATGATGGAGGTCCTGGGCCACATACTGGTCGAGATGCAGGACTCCAACCGCAGGCAGAACGAGTGGCAGGACATGGGCCAGCCATCACGGGAAGGGTCCAGTGAGGCATCCTCTATAGCCACCCCACCCCCCACCCTCCAAAAAAAAAAAAAAAAAAAAAGCAAGGCCAACCTTCTCTAGGCCCTTTAAATAAATCTTTGCACTTATTCATAACATCTGTGTCCACATGCATGTTTCCTATTCAAAATGTTTGTTTAGCAGAGTTGTCTCCAATACATTGCAAAGCTATGCAGTGAGCACAACTCATATACATCTAACATGGGTGTCAGTTAATGAGTTGTTTCCAATGCATTGCAAAGTTATGCAGTGAACACAACTCATGCACGATGAATGGCGTCACAAGCTTTTACAGCAGGGGTGAACACACACATCACTTACAGACATGTTTGTCCAAGTTCAACTCACAGGCATTTGAAAGCATAACAACATCAGGGTGTTGTTCTATGATGTGACTTGAACGTGAACAACATGAATACATTAGATATATCGACAACATAATCACAACTAAGGGTATAGTAATACTTGGAATGTTTGAACAAATGTGTGTTAGGGTTCATGCCCCTGAGTAGAACAAGGGAACTTCCATTGCTGAAGGGTGTTTTATTCACAGGTTATTTCAGCTCACAGTTGATTTTTCAATAAGAAAATCACAGTGGCCTAGCATTGTCAAGTGGCACTGTTGCTACACCATTCTATGGAGATTCATGGGGCTGGGACCAGATCTGTCCATGGGATGGTGTAGCAACAGTGCCACTGTACAATTTCAGGCCACTGTGAGATTTGATGTATGACGTTCAACTTTGAACTGAAATAACTTTGGAATGCAGAGCAGGGGGAGTTCCCTTGTTTTACTCAGGGGATGAACCTTACTAGATAGGTTTATGAAACATATTCATTATTACTATACCTTTAAACCCTGACCTGGGAGGGGTGATCAATGACACAAGATAGTCATATATGATCAGATGTGTAATTGACATGGACACCAACAGGTGATCCCCATGGATGTTGATTCAACGTGTCACTGGAACAAACGTCTGGACCATGAGAGGTGATGCCATGGATGCCTGCAGAGGATGAAAACAAGACTGGAAGGTGCACTACGAACACAACAGTCATGATATTACTGACCCATCATCATACCCTTGAGTGCCAGGGGTGTACACAACACATTGGTCAGCAATGCTCTGGAGACCTTACTGGCACTCCACGGGCACAGCTTGGTTATTTGAAACAGAGTGAACAATCCATTGCTTGTCAGGGTGTTGTCTAGCCATCATGACCTTATGGGGTTCGTATCACGGTATGGCAAGCAGACATATGTATGTGTGGGTGGGCGCACACATCAGTGTGTAAACCAAGACCAATGAAACAGAGGAGCTATTTCATGGATCTCAATCTACATACTGATGAGGTGTGTGCTCAGGGTCCTCGTGACACACATACATATGTTTGCTTGCCATCCCCTTGATGGATAACTCACATGGTCTTGACGCCTAGACGAGGCATTGACAAGCAATGGAGTAGCATATTCACTGTGCTACACACACACAAACAAGTCAGCATGGCAGGCCTTCAGCCGGAGTATGAACAGTTGCAGCAGGTGACAGCTGTTGGACATGGGTGCTTGGAGGAGGAGGGGGATGAGCCCTAGCCCTCTCACACATTCACCTCCAACGTTGTCTTAGGTACAAGCATGTGTACATACTGGTGTTGGTCTGTATCTCTCTCACACTACATCTTAGGAGGGTGGGCTATCACTGTTCAACAGCAGTAAGGTGTTGTTCCTGTGGTCTTAATGATGAGACCAAAACAAAGTGGAGGAATCACACTAGCTCTGTACATAACTCCTTACACAAGATAAAACTGTAATCAGCTGAGGTGCACTCATAGGGATATACAATGATACCGACGGAAGGGAAGAAGGGAACGGGTTAACCAACCGGGGAAACCACCAGTCGGTGCCCACTCTCCCCCCCCAAAAAAACACATAATAACAGACACATACTACAGGAGTATACCAAACCAAAGCTTTATCAGGCAATACAGAACTAATCAAGTGAATACATTGAGTCAATTAAAAACCATCCAGCATAGATATATGGAGTCATGAAGACATTCCAACATTGAATAATGCCTCCATAGACCGAGAGCACGTATATGTTCAGCAAACATGCAATACCATATATCCACAAACAAGTCAAAGTGGCCCATTAGCGATGTGCAATATTATCATACATATGAAGTGCAATGTGGTAACAATCCAAAAAGTATGGATACACATATACTTATCTCTATGAATATAAGTAGGAATACAAGGCAAGATCAAACTTTTTGACTCCTGGAGTCATAGAGATAAGTATAAGATGTGTATTCATACTTTGTTTATTAATAACACTTTGCACTTTGTATGTATGATAATATTGCACATTGCTAATGGTCCACTTTGAATTGTTTGTGGATACACGGAATTGCACGTTTGTTTTACATATACTTGCTCTCAGTCTATAGAGGCATTATTCTGCGTTGGAATGTCTTCATTACTCCATATTCTTGAGCTGGATGTTTTTTAATTGATTTGATGTATTCACATGATTAATTTTGTATTGCCTGATGTACCTTTGGTTTGGAATACTCCTGTAGTGTGCATCAGTTATTCGGTATTTGTTTTTATTTATTTATTTTTTTTGGGAGGGGGCAATGCTTGGTGGTTCTCCTCTGGTTGGTTGACCCCTTCCTTTCTTACCTTTTTTCTGTATGATGTGGTCATGATGGACTAATGGTAAGGTGTGTGTGATCCGGGTCAATGTTTTCTGGTGTGTCTGTGGTTAGTGGTGTGAGTATATATATTGGTATGTACCTGTCAGGTGTGTGTTTTGCCTCCATGGACTGCGGAGGTTACATAGGTGAGCTTGGTTTGTTGTTGTAGTGACAGGTGTGCATGTTGTGTTGTGTGTTAACCCCTGTTGGTCAAAGGTGTGTTGGGATGGCTTATTTTGTGTTGCTTTGTGTTCCCCTTGTCCCTGTGGGATTGCTGGATTCTTATTGTCTCTGACTTGTTTGTATGGTGTCGGCCAGTGGTTCACAACCAGGGTGTCATAACATGTTGGTGCGCCATGTGCACCAGCTCAGGGTGAGTCACTTTTCCCATGTTGCTATGTTCTGCATAAATGTTTGATCGTATTAATTTTACACATTTTTTGGTGAGATGTGTGTATGGGACATTTGATGCGCTATATTCTGCTCATTGCCATTGACATAGTGGGACCTGATGTTGGGCATATGCTATTTTTATATGGGAATTCCCTTGTGCCCTCAAAGGGTGCCCTGGAACATCCAGATTGCATGTTAGGGGTGTCTTAGGTGGAGAGGTTGTGAATCACTGTTGTAGGCCTAGTTGTTTTTGATAGGCATTGCAGGGGTTAATATCTGACCTCTTCATGCTTGGCTTATGTCCTTAGATGACCTGTTTCTCTGTTTTATTTTCCTCTACGGTGGTTTTCTACTCTGAGTTGTGTGATGTTCACAAAAAGAAAAAAAAAATGGGTGTTAGATTTCTGGAGGAAAATGTTGCAATTTAACTCTCGTTAGCACTAACTCCAACATTTGAATGGCTCTTGGCTTGGCTTCTACATTGCCCTCTATGCGCGAGATTTTGCTGTTTTGGAGACGGGCGATGTTTGTTTCAGAACTGCCGTTATTTCTTACTAGAGGGAACATTTGCATTGCTTACTTGACGTACAAAACCACCATCCCCAGTTTTTCTGCCGACGCCAACATTTGGATCGAGCCGTAATTCCTATTCTTGTAAGGCATGTGATGGGATATCGGGAAGGTGGTTGGCTGCGGGATTCAACACAGAAGTGAACTGTTAACACATCAGGTCTTTAGGATGCAAACTTGGCGGGAAATTGAATAATGGAGATAGATGTAGATGATGGTATAATAGTTTGAGACGTAAGCGATACTAGTCAATTTTTATTTTTTGCTCCTGAGGAAGAGGCCTGGAGCCATGAAACGCGTAGAGTGATTTGTTGTTCCATTTTAATATTATTTTTACCTATTTTTAAATGTATATTTTTCAGTAACTGTACTCTGGTAAATTTTATATTATAAACAGAGCCAGAAAATAAAAGCACTTTAAAATATATTAGGCTTTGATCCTTCCAATTTACTCTGAAGTTCATTTCATGGGAGCCGATCCGCAGAGGTGATAGTGGGTAATGTGATTATCATCTTGGGGTTTATATCCTGGAGGTGTAATCACATATATCCTCCAGATACCCATAGTGACGGGAGGCCCAGGAGATTAAAGGAAAAGAATACCGATTAAAAGGTACATGCTGGGAGGGCGTTTTACTCCTAGAGGCGGAATCAATGCCTCTATTAAATGTGAGGACCCATTTCTTGTGAACACAAGGGTGAAAAAGGTGAAGGATCAAGCCTTGAAATATTAATGATTGCACTCAGAGGATCTTCTGTGCCGTCTGTTTCTTTTTGTTTTCTACTTGTTGGTGATGTAGCAGGGGATCCAAAACCTGCATCAGAGGAGCAGCAAAGATTTTCTTCAGAGGACTCTAATGACACATATATGGATGTGAAGTACCTATGTACAGTTGTTTTTAAGTTTGTTCTTTTCTGTACATTTAGTATCCTGTTTAATTTAGCTTCTATATCATGGTTTGGGTATAGTAAAAAGGTGCATCTCTATAGTGCCTGCAAACATTCAGGCACATATAGGAGACTTGGGTGATTTCACATTGAGAAGAGTCATCAAAGTTACTTATTAAAATTCTTCACAGTGTCATGCCAGCCCTGGGTCACAGCTAATTCCATGAGAGTGAGCATACACAGCACAGTGTCACGCCAGCCCGGGGCCACAGCTAGTGGCGGGAGTATGCACACAAATGGAGCACAGTGTCACGCAAACCAAGGCAGCAGCTGGTGTCTGTAGCACGCACACACAGGACACAGACTCACTCCAGCATGGGGCCGCAACTTCTCTCGGAAGAAGACGCACAGTGACACACCATCCCGGGGCCGCAGCCACTGCCTGGAGCGCATGCAAACACGGCACGGAGTCACGCTAACCCGCAGCTAGTGACGGGAGCGTACGCATACACAGGGCACGCTGTCAAGCCAACCTGAGGCCGCAGCACGTCACGGTAGTACGCGCGCACAACGCACAGTGTCACTCTTACATGGGGCTGCAAATTGTGCCGGGACAACTTGCATGCAGGGAGCAGTGACAAGCCAACCGAGGGACGCAGCTAGTACGGGGAGCGCATGCAAACAGGGCACAAAGTCATGCCAACCCGCAGCTAATGTCGGGAGCGCATGCATACACAGGGCACAGTGTCAAACCAACTCAGGGCCGCAGCAGGTGCCGTAAGCGCGCACAAAGTGCAAAGACTCATTCCAGAACAAGTCTGCAACTTGTGCCAGCAGCACGCACACAGAGCACAGTGTCACGTCAACCCAGGGCCACAGCTACTGCCGGTAGCGCATGCAAACAGGGCACAGAGTCACGCTAACCCGCAGCTAATGCCGGGAGAGTGCGCATACACAGGGCACAGTGTCAAGCCAACCTGAGGCCGCAGCTGGTGCCGGAAGCACTCGCACACAGAGAAGAGTGACACTCCAGCCTGGGCCTACAGCTAGTGCCGGGAGCGCATGCATACACAGGGCACAGTGTCAAACCAACATTAGGCCGCAGCTGGTGCCTGTATCACACGCATACAAGGAACAGTGACACTCCAGCAGGAGGCCGCAACTTGTGATGCGAACATGCGCATGCAGGGCACAACGTCACGCTAACCGGGGGCCATAGGTCGTGCCGGGAGTACATGCAAACAGAGCACAGAGTCACACCAACACACAGCTAGCACCGGGAGAACGCGCTAACAAGGAATAGGATCATGCAAGCCTGGGGCAACAGCTAATGCAGAGAGTGACTGCACATAAAGGAACAAACTCACACCAAGGCGGGGCCTCAACTAGTGCACAGTGTGCGAGAACACAAGGCACAGAGTCACTTCAGCCCGGGGTCGCAGCTAATGCCATGAGAGAGACCACATACAGAGCACACTTTCATGCCAAACAGGGCTGCAGGTAGTGCCGGGAGCAAGCAATAGCATACACTGGGTACACTATCAAACCAACCGTGGGCCGCAGCTAGTGCCAGGAGCGCAAGCACACAAGGCACAGTGTCACACCAGCCTGGCGTCACAGCTTGTACCGGAAGCACGCATACAAACCACAGTGTCACGTCAACCCAGGGCATAAGCTACTGCCAAGAGCAGCGGCCTCCCGGCACTAGCTGCTGCCCAAGGCTGACTTGACACTGTGCCTTGTGTGCACACATGCTCCTGACACTAGCGGTCGCCCAGGACTGGTGTGACACTGAGCCTCGCGTGCTCGCTTCCGATAAAACTTGAGGCCGAGGGCTGGTATCACACTGTGCCCTGTGTGCCCCTACTCCTGGCACTAGGTGCCGCCCAGGGCTGGCGTGACTCTGTGCCCTGTATGTGCGTGCTTCCAGCACTAGCTGTGGCCCCGTGCTGACGTGTCACTGTGCCTTGTGTGCGCACTCTACCAGCAATATCTACACCAATGTGCTGATATGACACTGTGCCTTGTGTCCGTGACACCTCCTGGCATTAGCTACGGAACAGGGCTGGTGTTAAACTGCCCTGTGTGGTTGCGCTCCGCACACTAGCTGATGCCCCAGGTTGCTGTACCCTTGTGCCCAGTGTGACTGCATGCTTCTGGCACCAGCTGTGGCCCTGAGCTGACATGTCACTGTGCCATGTGTGCGAGCTCTCCTGGCACAATCTGCGGCCTTGTGCTACTGTGACACTGCGCCATGTGCGCGCAACCTCCTGGCACTAGCTACAACCCACGGCTGGGGTGAAAATGTACCTTGTGTGCTCACTCTTGGCACTAGCTTCACCTAGGGCTGGCTTGACAATGTGTCACGCCAGCCTTAGGTGCAGCTAGTTCCAGAAGCGAGAGCACAAAAGGCACAGAGTCACACCAACCCTGGGCCGCAGCTAATGCCAGGAGGTCGTGTAAACACAGAGCTCAGTGTCACACCAGCACGAGGATGCAAATAGTGGCAGGAGAGCGCGTACACAAGGCACAGTGACATTCCAGACAGGGGCTGCAGCTAGTGCCAGAAGCGGGTGGGCACACATTGGGCACATGGTCGAAGTAACCCAGGGCAGCAGGTAGTGCGGGCAGTGCACCCACACAGGACAGTGTCACACCAGCCCTGGCCTGAAGCTACTGCTGGGAGGTGTTGAGCACACAGGGCACAATGACACAACAGCACGATGCAGAAGATAGTGCTGGTAAAGTGCACACAGAAGACACAGTGACACGCCAGTTGGGGAGGACAGCTAGTGCCAGAGACACGCACACACAGGGCACAGAGTCACTCCAGCCCTGGGTGACAGCTAGTTCTGGGAATACTTGCAGACAGGGTACAGAGTCATACCAGCCCTCTGCCTCAGCATTTGTTAGGAGCAAGAACACAAGGCACAGTGTCAAGTCAGCCATGGGCCGCAGCTAGTGCTGGGAGCATACTGCTCCCGAAGTAGCTTCTGCACTGGGTTGACGTGACACTGTGCCTTGTGTGTGTGCTCCCGGCACTAGATGTGGTCCAGGCTGGTGTGACACTGTGCCTCGTGTACTCGTCCTCCTGGCACTAGCTGTGGCCCAGGGTTGGTTTGACACTGTACCCAGTGTGTGGGATCACTTTCTCCAAGAACCTGCTGCGGCCCTGCTTGACATCACACTATGCCCTGTATGTGCTCTCGCTCCCGGTATTAGCTGTGGCCAAACGCTGGCGTTACACTGTACCTTGTGTCCTCGCTCCTTGCACTAGCTGCACCTAGGGCTGGCTTGACAATGTGTCATGCCAAACCAGAGCTGCAGCTAGTACAGGGACAGAGCGTACACAAAGCACAGTACCACACCAACCCTAGACTGCAGTTACTGCCAGGAGAGTGCACACACAGAGCATAGTGTCATACCAGCGCAGGGCCTCAGTTAATGCCATGAGAGTGAGCATACAGAGCACAGTGTCATGCCAGCACAGAGCCACAGCTACTGGCGGGAGCACGCACACACACAGGACAAAGTGTCAAACAAACCAAGGCCTCAGCTGGTGTCGGTAGCACGCACACACAGGACACAGACTCACTTCAGCATGGGGCCTCAAATTGTGCCGATAGAACACGCACAAAGGACACCGTGACACACCATCCCGGGGCCGCAGCCACTGGCTGGAGCGCATGAAAACAGGGCACAGAGTCACGCCAACCTGCAGCTAGTGCCGGGAGCACGCGCATACACAGGGAACAGTGTCAAGCCAACTTGAGGCCGCAGCTGGTGCCGGAAGCGCGTGCACACAGGGCAAAGTAACACGCCAGCCGAGACCACAGCTAGTGCCGGGAGCGCGTGCAAATACAGGGCACAGTGTCAAGCCAACCTGAGGCCGCAGCTGGTGCCGGTAGCACGCGCACACAAGGCACAGTGTCACTCTAGCACGGGGCCGCAACTTGTGCCGGGAGAACATGCATGCAGGGCGCAGTGACAAGCCAACCGGAGGACGCAGCTAGTGCTGGGAGCGCATGCAAACAGGGCACAAAGTCATGCCAACCCGCAGCTAATGTCGGGAGCGCACGCATACACAGGGCACAGTGTCAAACCAACTCAGGGCTGCAGCTGGTGCCGGAAGCGTGCACACAGGGCAAAGACTCATTCCAGAACAAGTCCACAACTTGTGCCAGGAGCACGCACACAGAATACAGTGTCACGCCAACCCGGGGCCGCAGCTACTGCCGGTAGCGCATGCAAACAGGGCACAGAGTCACGCTAACCCGCAGCTAATGCCGGGAGAGTGCGCATACACAGGGCACAGTGTCAAGCCAACCTGAGGCCGCAGCTGGTGCCGGAAGCACTCGAACACAGGGAAGAGTGACACGCCAGCCTGGGCCCACAGCTAGAGCCGGCAGCGCGAGCAAACACAGGGCACGGTGTCAAACCAACATGAGGCCGCAGCTGGTGCCGGTAGCACACGCATACAAGGCACAGTGTCACTCCAGCAGGAGGCCGCAACTTGTGATGGGAGCATGCGCATGCAGGGCACAGTGTCACGCTAACCGGGGGCCATAGGTCGTGCCGGGAGTGCATGCAAACAGAGCACAGAGTCACACCAACACACAGCTAGCACCGGGAGAACGCGCTAACAAGGAATAGGATCATGCAAGTCTGGGGCAACAGCTAATGCAGAGAGTGACTGCACATAAAGGAACAAAGTCACACCAAGGCGGGGCCTCAACTAGTGCAGAGTGTGCGAGAACACAACGCACAGAGTCACTCCAGCCTGGGGTCGCAGCTAATGCCGTGAGAGAGAGTACATAAAGAGCACAGTGTCATGCCAAACAGGGCTGCAGCTAGTGCCGGGAGCAAGCAATCGCATACACTGGGTACACCATCAAACCAACCCTGGGCTGCACCTAGTGCCAGGAGCGCAAGCACACAAGGCACAGTGTCACATCAGCCTGGTGTCACAGTTAGTACCGGAAGCACGCATACAAGGCACAGTGTAGCGTCAACCCAGGGCATAAGCTACTGCCAAGAGCAGCGCGCTCCCGGCACTAGCTGCTGCCCAAGGCTGACTTGACACTGTGCCTTGTGTGCACACATGCTCCTGGCACTAGCTGTCGTCCAGGACTGGTGTGACACTGACCCTCGCGTGCTCGCTCCCGACAACAGCTGAGGCCGAGGGTTGGTGTGACACTGTGCCCTGTTTGCCCGTACTCCTGGCACTAGGTGCCGCCCAGGGCTGGCGTGACTCTGTGCCCTGTGTGTGCGTGCTTCCGGCACTAGCTGTGGCCCCGTGCTGACGTGTCACTGTGCCTTGTGTGCGCACTCTACCAGCAATATCTACACCATTGTGCTGATATGACACTGTGCCTTGTGTCCGTGAAACCTCCTGGCATTAGCTGCGGCCCAGGGCTGGTGTGAAACTGCCCTGTGTGGCTACGCTCCCCACACTAGCTGAGGCCCCAGGTTGCTGTACCCTTGTGCCCAGTGTGAGCGCATGCTTCTGGCACCAGCTGTGGCCCTGAGCTGACGTGTCACTGCGCCACATGTGCGAGCTCTCCTGGCACTATCTGCGGCCTCGTGCTACTGTGACACTGCGCCATGTGCGCGCAACCTTCTGGCACTAGCTACAACCCACGGCTGGGGTGAAAATGTACCTTGTGTGCTCACTCTTGGAACTAGCTTCACCTAGGGCTGGCTTGACAATGTGTCACGTCAGCCTTAGGTGCAGCTAATTCCAGAAGCGAGAGCACAAAAGGCACAGAGTCGCACCAACCCAGGGCCGCAGCTAATGCCAGGAGGTCGTGTAAACACAGAGCTCACTGTCACGCCAACACGAGGATGCAAATAGTGGCAGGAGAGCGTGTACACAAGGCACAGTGACATTCCAGACAGGGGCTACAGCTAGTGCCAGAAGCGGACGCGCACACACTGCGCACATGGTCAAAGTAACCCGGGGCAGCAGGTAGTGCAGGCAGTGCACCCACACAGGCCAGTGTCACACCAGCCCTGGACTGAAGCTACTGCTGGGAGGTGTTGAGCACACAGGGCACAATGACACAACAGCACGATGCTGAAGATAGTGCTGGTAGAGTGCACACAGAAGACACAGTGACACGCCAGCTGGGGGGCACAGCTAGTGCCAGAAGCGCGCACACACAGGGCATAGAGTCACTCCAGCCCTGGGTGACAGCTAGTTCTGGGAATACTCGCAGACAGGGCACAGAGTCACACCAGCCCTCTGCCTCAGCATTTGTTAGGAACAAGAGCACAAGGCACAGTGTCACACCAGCCCTGGGTGGCAGCTAGTGCAAGGTGCATGTGTGCACACAAGGCACAGTGTCAAGTCAGCCATGGGCTGCAGCTAGTGCTGGGAGCATACTGCTCCCGGCAGTAGCTTCTGCACTGGGTTGACGTGACACTGTGTCTTGTGTGTGTGCTCCCGGCACTAGATGTGGCCCAGGCTGGTGTGACACTGTGTCTCGTGTGCTCGTCCTCCTGGCACTAGCTGCGGCCCAGGGTTGGTTTGACACTGTACCCAGTGTGTGGGATCACTTTCTCCAAGAACCTGCTGCGGCCCTGCTTGGCATCACACTGTGCCCTGTATGTGCTCTCGCTCCCGGCATTAGCTGAGGCCAAAGGCTGCCGTTACACTGTACCTTGTGTCCTCGCTCCTTGCACTAGCTGCACCTAGGGTGGCTTGACAATGTGTCATGCCAAACCAGAGCTGCAGCTAGTGCAGGGACAGAGCGTACACAAAGCACAGTACCACACCAACCCTAGACAGCAGTTACTGCCAGGAGAGTGCACACACAGAGCATAGTGTCATGCCAGCGCAGGGCCTCAGCTAATGCCATGAGAGTGAGCATACAGAGCACAGTATCATGCCAGCCCAGAGCCACAGCTACTGGCGGGAGCACGCAGAAGCACAGGACACAGTGTCAAGCCAACCTGAGGCCGCAGCTGGTGCCGGAAGCACTCGAACACAGGGAAGAGTGACACGCCAGCCTGGGCCCAAAGCTAGTGCCGGCAGCGCGTGCATACACAGGGCACAGTGTCAAACCAACAAGAGGCCGCACCTGGTGCCGGTAGCACACGCATACAAGGCACAGTGTCACTCCAGCAGGAGGCCGCAACTTGTAATGGGAGCATGCGCACGCAGGGCACACTGTCACGCTAACCGGGGGCCATAGGTCGTGCCGGGAGTGCATGCAAACAGAGCACAGAGTCACACCAACACACAGCTAGCACTGGGAGAACGAGCTAACAAGGAATAGGATCATGCAAGTCTGGGGCAACAGCTAATGCAGAGAGTGACTGCACATAAAGGAACAAAGTCATACCAAGGCGGGGCCTCAACTAGTGCAGAGTGTGCGAGTACACAACACACAGAGTCACTCCAGCCCGGGGTCGCAGCTAATGCCGTCAGAGAGAGCACATACAGAGCACAGTGTCACGCCAAACAGGGCTGCAGCTAGTGCCGGGAGTAAGCAATCGCATACACTGGGGTACACCATCAAACCAACCCTGGGCTGCACCTAGTGCCAGGAGCGCAAGCACACAAGGCACAGTGTCACATCAGCCTGGTATCACAGCTAGTACCGGAAGCACGCATACAAGGCACAGTGTTGCGTCAACCCAGGGCATAAGCTACTGCCAAGAGCAGAGCGCTCCCGGCACTAGCTGCTGCCCAAGGCTGACTTGACACTGTGCCTTGTGTGCACACATGCTCCTGGCACTAGCTGTCACCCAGGATTGGTGTGACACTGAGCCTCACGTGCTCGCTCTCGACAACAGCTGAGGCCGAGGGCTGGTGTGACACTGTGCCCTGTGTGCCCGTACTCCTGGCACTAGGTGCCGCCCAGGGCTGGCGTGACTCTGTGTCCTGTGTGTGCATGCTTCCGGCACTAGCTGTGGCCCCGTGCTGACGTGTCACTGTGCCTTGTGTGAGCACTCTACCAGCAATATCTACACCATTGTGCTGATATGACACTGTGCTGTCAAGGTTTATTATGACTCTCAGACACAAGTTTTAGGTAAAATCAATTTTATTGAAATAATAAAATGATAACGTAGGATGGCAATCACATACATACAGATATATTGAATATAACAAGATAGAAGGCAGACTCTACCGGTCCTGTCAATATACCGGACAGGACAGTCTGATGTAATAGAATGTTAGGCTCTACCGGCCTTGCCAATACCGGGTAAGGCAACCTGCAGATGGAATCGCATAACGGTTCTACCGTCCTTACCAAATTACCGGGCAAGGCAGCCTCAATAGATTCATAATGTAGGCTCTACCGGCCCTGCCAATACCGGGTAAGGCAACCTCAGATGGAATGTGGCAAAAGGTTCTACCGGCCTTACCAATACCGGGCAGGGCAGCCCAGAGACAGTAGCAGCAGTCAGATGGTAATGGCAAATTGACAGGATCGTAAGCAACCCAGTGTACACACACTGAGACTAACAGGGGAATCATAAAGCCGCAAGGCTTTGGAGCAAACCAGCGTCCGCACGCTGGGACCAACACTGAATTGTATAGCCGATAGGCTTAGGAGCAAACCAGTGACCGCACACTGGTGTAACAAGCGAGTTAGTATAGCCGTTAGGCTTAGGAGCAAACCAGCGTCCGCACGCTGGGACCAACACAGGATAGTACAGCCGATAGGCTTTGGAGCAAACCAGTGACCGCACACTGGTGTAACAAGCGAGTTTGTATAGCCGCAAGGCTTTGGAGCAAACCAGCGTCCGCACGCTGGGACCAACACAGGATTGTATAGCCGATAGGCTTTGGAGCAAACCAGTGACCGCACACTGGTGTAACAAGCGAGTTTGTATAGCCGCAAGGCTTTGGAGCAAACCAGCGTCCGCACGCTGGGACCAACACAGGATAGTACAGCCGATAGGCTGTGGAGCAAACCAGTGACCGCACACTGGAGTAACAAGCAGTGTCGCCGATGCGACCAGGCAGGAGGTCGCCAGGATACAGGAGACAGGCGATGCGATGACAGGAACCAGCAACGATAGTCAGGTCAGGAAACAGCAGAGAAGAAGTTCAGCAGGAACTGCAACACCAGAGACTATGCCGGAACCAGGACTGGAAGTACTTCAGCATGCAGGAAACACTGGAACAGTAGAGATCAGGAACTCAGGAACACATGAGATCAGGAACTCAGGAACACTGGAACAGAGGCCCAGCTATCACTGTCATAGTGATAGCAAGAAGGTCAGAAACAACACGAAAGGGCACTCAAAGGGTGCCCAATCCAGGTTTAAATAGGCCATAAGAGGCGGGCTATCTGCAGACAGCCAATAGAAGCCCCCTACTGGTGACAGACAAGGAACTGCAGCAATCACGGGCACCGTGATAGTACCCCCCCTTCAAAGACCCCCTCTCCTAGAATAGGGTCTAGGTTTCTGTGGGTAATTGGCATGAAAGGCCCTAGTTAGCCTAGGTGCATGAAGGTCCGTACTATCCACCCATGATCGATCCTCAGGACCATACCCTTTCCAATGTACCAGGTACTGTACCCTTCCTCTAAGCCTACGGGAATCAATAATGCTCTGAACCTCGTACTCCTCCTGGCCCTCGACCTCAAGAGGTCCTGGCACCACAGGTGTGGTAGTATAGCGATTGCAAACCAGAGGCTTAAGAAGGGACACATGGAACACATTATGGATACGCATGGATGCAGGTAGGTCTAGTGCATAGGAGACAGGGTTAATTTTGCGAATAACTCTGTATGGACCATTAAACCGAGGAGCCAACTTATTAGACGGAACCTGCAGCTTGAGATTTCTGGAGGAAAGCCATACTCTATCCCCAACCTGAAAGGAAACCGCTGGAAGCCTTCTGCGATTAGCATGGCGCTGATGACGCTGAAATGACTGACCAAGTGCCCTCTGAACTTGTGCCCATGTGGAACGGAGTTGCTCGATATGCTCATCCAGAGCTGGAATCTGTTGCGTCTGAAATGAGTCTGGAAGCAAACAGGGCTGGAACCCATAATTAATCAGAAATGGAGAGCTCCCAGATGAACAATTGACCGCACAGTTCCTGGCGAACTCTGCCCAAGGCAACAAGTCGGACCAATTATCATGATGGTCAGTAACGAAACAACGGAGAAATTGTTCCAAGCCCTGATTAGCTCGTTCAGCGGCTCCATTGGTCTGGGGATGGTAGGCAGAGGAGAAGGACAGCTGTATGCCCATCTGTTGGCAAAATGCCCTCCAAAATCTAGACACAAACTGGCTACCCCTGTCAGACACCAGTACCCTAGGCACTCCATGCAACCGGAATACTTCTCTGGCGAACATCATTGCCAATTCCTTTGCTGAAGGAAGACCACGGAGGGGCACGAAATGAGCCATTTTAGAAAACCTGTCCACCACCATGAATATAAAGGAGTACCCCTTGGACATAGGCAACTCTCCCATAAAATCAATGGAAACATGAGACCAGGGGAGTTCGCCATTAGGCACCGGTTGAAGCAAGCCCACAGGGAGATGTCTCGGGGTCTTAGCGCGGGCACAGGCATTCGTAAATTCGGCACAATCGTTTCTCATGGAGGGCCACCAAAATAACGGAGAAAGGGACCATAACAATTGGTCTCTACCAATATGTCCCGCAGCCTTAGAGGAATGGTAGGTTTCAAGCAGCCTAGTACGAAATGGTTCATCGACAAAACATTTACCCACTGGAGTTTCATGGGGAGCGGACCCCTGAGAGGCCAGGATCTCCTCCCCTAAAGGAGAAGTGATACTCGTGCGTATAGTAGCCAGTATTCTATCAGGTTGGATGATGGGTGCTGGTGCTTCCACTCTGTCACTGTCGGCCTCAAATTGTCTTGACAGTGCATCCGCCCTGATATTCTTTGACCCCGGTAAGTATGATACAATGAAATTAAATTGAGACAGGAACAGTGCCCACCTGGCCTGACGGGAGGACAATCTCTTGGCCTCCGAGAGGTAAGTCAGATTTTTATGATCTGTTAGGATTAATACGGGAGTCTTGGTACCTTCAAGCAAATGACGCCACTCCTTAAGAGCGAGGATAATGGCCAATAATTCTTTGTCACCTATCTCATAGTGGCCTTGAGTGACAGTCAACTTCTTAGAGAAAAACCCACAAGGTCTGAGAGTACCAACTTTCTCGTGTCGTTGCGAAAGTACTGCCCCAACCCCAATATCTGAGGCATCCACCTCTAACGTAAATGGAAGTAGAGGATTGGGGAAGGATAACATAGGAGCCGCAGCAAATGCCAGCTTCAAATTCTCAAAGGCCTTCTCAGCAGATACCGGCCAACAAGAAGGATTAGCGCCCTTGTGCGTAAGATCGGACAAAGGTTTAACAATGGAAGAAAAGTTCTTAATAAACCGCCTATAATAATTAGCGAAACCCAGGAAACGCTGTATGGCTTTAAGCCCCTTGGGTTTTGGCCATTGTAAGACAGCTGACAACTTATCCTTGTCCATGGCAATGCCATCATTGCCAATTATGAACCCCAAGAATGGCACACTGGTTCTATGAAAGTCACATTTTTCCAGTTTACAAAATAATTTGTTCTCACGGAGTCGTAGCAATACTGCGGATACATCTTTGATGTGCTGTGCCATGTCTTGAGAGTCAATCAATATATCGTCTAGATAAACCACAACACATGTTTGTAACATATCTCGCAGCACATCGTTTATCAGTTCCTGGAAAACTGCGGGAGCATTACATAGCCCAAATGGCATTACAAGATACTCGTAGTGCCCAGCTCGAGTATTAAAGGCAGTTTTCCACTCATCACCTGCTCGAATGCGCACTAGATTGTAAGCGGCTCATAGGTCCAATTTGGTAAAAATCGAAGCGCCTTTAAGACTGTCAAAAAGCTCGGTGATGAGTGGTATTGGGTATGCGTTTTTTGCCATTAGTTTATTCAAGCCCCGGTAGTCAATGCATGGTCTTAATTCGCCATTTTTCTTTTTTACAAAAAAGAACCCAGCCCCAGCTGGAGAGGTAGATTTTCGTATGATCCCTCTAGCAAGGGCATCAGAAATGTAATCCTCCATAGCCTTATTTTCCTCACAAGATAATGGATAAGTGCGTCCTTTTGGAGGTACTGCCCCAGGCTGCAATTCGATGCAACAATCATAAGGTCTATGCTGAGGTAGCAAACTGGCCTCTCCTTTGCTAAAAACATCGCCAAACTGTTGGTACACGTCCGGTATAGCCGAGGAGGTGCACAGGACCTTAACAGGCTGGATGACGCACTTGTCCATACAAAACCGGGACCAAGCAGCAATTTCACACTTTTTCCAATCAAATTGTGGGTTATGTAACTGTAACCACGGAAAGCCCAATATTACCGCATGGTGCGGAGAATTAATCAGTTGAAACTGCTGCTCTTCTCTGTGAAGTGCCCCAATAGTCATAGACAGTGGCATAGTTTCAAACATAACCTGAGGCGGTTCTAAGGGTCTGCCATCAATCGCTTCAATAGTCAAGGGATTTTCTCTTTCAATGCGTGGAACTCCGTGCAATTCAGCAAAGGTATTATCCATAAAATACCCTGCTGCACCAGAGTCAACCAAGGCCAAAACCTCCACAGAGCGTTGTGCCCAAGATAATACCACCTGTATGGTGGGTTTCATTGTGCCCGACACTGGGGACGATTGTACACCACCTAGGGCCTGTCCCCCAAGGTACCCTAGGTGTGTGCGTTTCCCGGACAGGAATTTAGCAAATGCCCTTTTTTACCGCAGTATAAACACAACCCTTGTCTTCTGCGATAAAGTCTCTCAGCCTTGGTTAGTCTAGTGAAGCCTATTTGCATAGGTTCACTTGTCTCCCGTACAGGTTCACTAGACTTCAATGCCAGGGGAGGGATGGGTGGGCAAAACATGCCACTAGGCTCATTATTCTTTGACCGTAACTTACGATCTCTGGCAATTGATCTCTCACGTATTCTGGAGTCAATTATCATAACATATTCAATGTAGTCATCTAGATCAACAGGTAGATCTTTAGCAGCGATTTCGTCCTTAATGTGGTCATTCAGGCCTTGAGAAAAAGCTGCCAATAATGCCTCGTTATTCCAACCTACCTCTGCTGCCAATGTGCGGAATTCGATGGCGTAGTCGCCTACTGTACGCCTGCCCTGATGTATCTCCATAAGGCGTTTGGCAGCAGAGGTGGTTCTACCAGGAGGCTCAAACACTCTTCGAAAGGATTGCACAAATTCTCTAAAGTTTTTAGTACAAGGTTTAGCATTCTCCCACAAGGGGTTAGCCCAAGCCAAAGCTCTGCCAGTGAGCAAAGATATTGTAAACCCCACCTTACTACGATCATTGGGAAATGCGTGTGCCGTCAATTCCATAAAAATCTCGAGTTGGTTGATGAAACCTCTGCAGAGACTAGGGTCACCATCGAATCTTAGCGGCAAGGGTGCAGAAGCCGTTAACCCTTTAACAGTGCCCCCTAGGGGTCTGGTATCACTCTCCGGTGTCATACTTGGCGAGACCACCGGGCTAGAGCTACATTTGTCAGCAAGTACCGTGCGTTCAAGGATCGTTTGAATTGCAACTGCCAACTGATCCAAACGTTGCTCGTGCACATCCATCCTCCAATGGATATTCTGTGCATTACCTTCACCTTTGCTGTCTGAGGTCATGGCCCTTTCGTACTGTCACGGTTTATTATGACTCTCAGACACAAGTTTTAGGTAAAATCAATTTTATTGAAATAATAAAATGATAACGTAGGATGGCAAACACATACATACAGATATATTGAATATAACAAGATAGAAGGCAGACTCTACCGGTCCTGTCAATATACCGGACAGGACAGTCTGATGTAATAGAATGTTAGGCTCTACCGGCCTTGCCAATACCGGGTAAGTCAACCTGCAGATGGACACGCATAACGGTTCTACCGGCCTTACCAAATTACCGGGCAAGGCAGCCTCAATAGATTCATAATGTAGGCTCTACCGGCCCTGCCAATACCGGGTAAGGCAACCTCAGATGGAATGTGGCAAAAGGTTCTACCGGCCTTACCAATACCGGGCAGGGCAGCCCAGAGATAGTAGCAGCAGTCAGATGGTAATGGCAAATTGACAGGATCGTAAGCAACCCAGTGTACACACACTGAGATTAACAGGGGAATCATAAAGCCGCAAGGCTTTGGAGCAAACCAGCGTCCGCACGCTGGGACCAACACTGAATTGTATAGCCGATAGGCTTAGGAGCAAACCAGTGACCGCACACTGGTGTAACAAGCGAGTTAGTATAGCCGTTAGGCTTAGGAGCAAACCAGCGTCCGCATGCTGGGACCAACACAGAATTGTATAGCTGATAGGCTTCGGAGAAAACCAGTGACCGCACACTGGTGTAACAAGCGAGTTATATAGCCGCAAGGCTTCTGGAGCAAACCAGCGTCCGCACGCTGGGACCAACACAGGATAGTACAGCCGATAGGCTTTGGAGCAAACCAGTGACCGCACACTGGTGTAATAAGCGAATTTGTCTAGCCGCAAGGCTTTGGAGCAAACCAACGTCCGCACGCTGGGACTAACACGGGATTGTATAGCCGATAGGCTTTGGAGCAAACCAGTGACCGCACACTGGTGTAACAAGAGAGTTTGTCTAGCCGCAAGGCTTTGGAGCAAACCAGCGTCCGCACGCTGGGACCAACACAGGATTGTATAGCCGATAGGCTTTGGAGCAAACCAGTGACCGCACACTGGTGTAACAAGCGAGTTTGTATAGCCGCAAGGCTTTGGAGCAAACCAGCGTCCGCACGCTGGGCAGGGCCGGATTTACACCTCATGAGCCTGTAGGCACAGAAATCTGAAGCGCGCCCCCCCCCCCCCCCCCGGAAAAAAGTACAAAAAAAGTTTTGAAGGATATATTTTTTATTCAGCCTCAAAAAAAAAAATGCAGTAAGTATCCTGCATTAAAGTGGTGGTCTTGAGTCACCTCCAATATTACTGGTAGAAATACCAAAATATGTTAACCCTTAAGGACCAGCGCTATGCCCCTCTGCTTCTTAAAACCCTTTGATTGCCACTCAAAGGGTTAAACCCGAAGTTCCACATGCATGGAACATCATAAGGCTGGGAGGCAACCCTACCTACAACACTGAAGCGGTTAAAGACAGTGACACGCGATTGCTAAGTGCAATTGCATGTCTTCCTTTGAGTGCCAGAGTGGTACGCAACGCATTGCTTTGCAATGCGTTGCTTACCACTCTGGCACTCAAAGGGTTAAAACAGTCTGGGGCTGCCACTCACAACATCCAAAAAACATACCTGCCCTGGAGTCAGACGGTCAGTCAGAGCTGGAAATTTCCTTCTGCAGGCTGCAGCATGTACAGTTTATCCGGGACCAGTCCAGGGCACCGTGGTGGCTGGGTAGATCAGCTGTGGCTCCCACTCCCTGCTGCAGCTTTCACTGTGTTTGGAGCGGAGGAGGACTGGAGGCTGGCACTGGACTCTGGTGGCGGGGCAGCCAGCAGCGGTACTGTCACTGTTCCACTTCCACCGGGTCACTCACAATCAATCAGGGCAGGCTGGGCACTGGGCAGCAGCAATCCGTGACTGACTCGGAATCGGATAACCCCTCAGACCAGACCTTATTTGTAGAGCAGGCAGCAGCCAGCCCGCCGGCAGGCTCGGCGGCGCTGCTCGATCTTCTCTCTCCACTCCAGTCACATGAGTGAGTCACTGAGACTGAGTGATGTCTTTCTTTCACTTGATGAAATTAAATAAAATAATGTGGCTGGGCTGGGGGTTATGCAGCGGCGCCCCACTGACTTTGACAGCTGCTCAGCACTTCTGCACTAAGACTCGGCGGCGGGCCGCGGCACAGGTGCACAGCAGCTGCCTACACAGATGACAATTGACACTCACTCACACAGTCTGAGCCATGGACTACAAAGGGGGGACAGTGTGAGTCACACTGTGTGACTCACAGTCTGTCCCCCCTTTGTAGTCCACGGCCCAGATGATCAAAGGCTGGCCTGGCAGGCTAGCGAATTTATAAAAAATAAATAAATAAATAAACAAAAAAAATAAATTCCCAATGGCAGGCGCCCCTCCGTGGCATGCGCCTGTAGGCAGGTGACTACTCTGCCTTATGGCAAATCCGGCCCTGACGCTGGGACCAACACAGGATAGTACAGCCGATAGGCTGTGGAGCAAACCAGTGACCGCACACTGGAGTAACAAGCAGTGTCGCCGATGCGACCAGGAAGGAGGTCGCCAGGATACAGGAGACAGGCGATGCGATGACAGGAACCAGCAACGATAGTCAGGTCAGGAAACAGCAGAGAAGTAGTTCAGCAGGAACTGCAACACCAGAGACTAGGCCGGAACCAGGACTGGAAGTACTTCAGCATGCAGGAAACACTGGAACAGTAGAGATCAGGAACTCAGGAACACATGAGATCAGGAACTCAGGAACACTGGAACAGAGGCCCAGCTATCACTGGCATAGTGATAGCAAGAAGGTCAGAAACAACACGAAAGGGCACTCAAAGGGTGCCCAATCCAGGTTTAAATAGGCCATAAGAGGCGGGCTATCTGCAGACAGCCAATAGAAGCCCCCTACTGGTGACAGACAAGGAACTGCAGCAATCACGGGCACCGTGATATGTGCCTTGTGTCCGTGACACCTCCTGGCATTAGCTGCAGCCCAGGGCTGGCGTGACTCTGTGTCCTGTGTGTGCGTGCTTTCGGCACTAGCTGTAGCCCCGTGCTGACGTGTCACTGTGCCTTGTGTGCGCACTCTACCAGCAAAATCTACACCATTGTGCTAATATGACACTGTGCCTTGTGTCCGTGACACCTCCTGGCATTAGCTGCGGCCCAGGGCTGGTGTCAAGCTGCCCTGTCTGGCTACGCTCCCCACACTAGCTGAGGCCCCAGGTTGCTGTACCCTTGTGCCCACTGTGAGCGCATGCTTCTGGCACCAGCTGTGGCCCTGAGCTGACGTGTCACTGTGCCATGTGTGCGAGCTCTCCTGGCACTATCTGCGGCCTCGTGCTACTGTGACACTGCGCCATGTGCGCGCAACCTCCTGGCACTAGCTACAACCCACGGCTGGGGTGAAAATGTACCTTGTGTGCTCACTCTTGGCACTAGCTTCACCTAGGGCTGGCTTGACAATGTGTCACGTCAGCCTTAGGTGCAGCTAATTCCAGAAGCGAGAGCACAAAAGGCACACAGTCACACCAACCCTGGGCCGCAGCTAATGCCAGGAGGTCGTGTAAACACAGAGCTCAGTGTCACGCCAACACGAGGATGCAAATAGTGGCAGGAGAGCGTGTACACAAGGCACAGTGACATTCCAGACAGGGGCTGCAGCTAGTGCCAGAGGCGGACGCACACACACTGCTCACATGGTCGAAGTAACCCGGGGCAGCAGGTAGTGCGGGCAGCGCACCCACACAGGCCAGTGTCACACCAGCCCTGGCCTGAAGCTTCTGCTGGGAGGTGTTGAGCACACAGTGCACAATGACACAACAGCACGATGCTGAAGATAGTGCTGGTAGAGAGCACACAGAAAACACAGTGACACGCCAGCTGGGGGGCACAGCTAGAGCCGGAAGCACGCACACACAGGGCATAGAGTCACTCCAGCCCTGGGTGACAGCTAGTTCTGCGAATACTCGCAGACAGGGCACAGAGTCACACCAGCCCTCTGCCTCAGCATTTGTTAGGAGCAAGAGCACAAGGCACAGTGTCACACCAGCCCTGGGTGGCAGCTAGTGCAAGGTGCATGTGTGCACACAAGGCACAGTGTCAAGTCAGCTATGGGCCGCAGCTAGTGCTGGGAGCATTCTGCTCCCGGCAGTAGCTTCTGCACTGGGTTGACGTGACACTGTGTCTTGTGTGTGTGCTCCCAGCACTAGATGTGGCCCAGGCTGGTGTGACACTGTGCCACGTGTGCTCGTCCTCCTGGCACTAGCTGCGGCCCAGGATTGGTTTGACACTGTACCCAGTGTGTGGGATCACTTTCTCCAAGAACCTGCTGCGGCCCTGCTTGGCATCACACTGTGCCCTGTATGTGCTCTCGCTCCCGGCATTAGCTGCGGCCAAAGGCTGGCGTTACACTGTACCTTGTGTGCTCGCTCCTTGCACTAGCTGCACCTAGGGCTGGCTTGACAATGTGTCATGCCAAACCAGAGCTGCAGCTAGTGCAGGGAGAGAGCGTACACAAAGCACAGTACCACACCAACCCTAGACAGCAGTTACTGCCAGGAGAGTGCACACACAGAGCATAGTGTCATGCCAGCACAGGGCCTCAGCTAATGCCATAAGAGAGAGCATACAAAGCACAGTGTCATGCCAGCCAAGAGCCACAGCTAGTGGCGGGAGCACGCAGACACACAGGACACAGTGTCAAACAAACCAAGGCCTCAGCTGGTGTCGGTAGCACGCACACACAGGACATAGACTCACTCCAGCATGGGGCTTCAACTTGTGCCCAGAGAACACGCACAAAGGACACCGTGACACACCATCCCGGGACCGTAGCCACTGGCTGGAGCGCATGCAAACAGGGCACAGAGTCACGCCAACCTGCAGCTAGTGCCGGGAGCACACGCATACACAGGTCACAGTGTCAAGCCAACCTGAGGCCGCAGCTGGTGCCGGAAGCGCGTGCACACAGGGCAAAGTAACACGCCAGCCGAGGCCACAGCTACTGCCGGGAGCGCGTGCATATACAGGGCACAGTGTCAAGCCAACCTGAGGCTGCAGCTGGTGCCGGTAGCACGCGCGCACAAGGCACAGTGTCACTCTAGCACGGGGCCGCAACTTGTGCCGGGAGAACGTGCATGCAGGGCGCAGTGACAAGTCAACCGGAGGACGCAGCTAGTGCTGGGAGCGCATGCAAACAGGGCACAAAGTCATGCCAACCCGCAGCTAATGTCGGGAGTGCACGCATACACAGGGCACAGTTTCAAACCAACTCAGGGCCGCAGCTGGTGCCGGAAGCGTGCACACAGGGCAAAGACTCATTCCAGAACAAGTCCACAACTTGTGCCAGGAGCACGCACACAGAGCACAGTGTCACGCCAACCCGGGGCCGCAGCTACTGCCGGTAGCGCATGCAAACAGGGCACAGAGTCACGCTAACCCGCAGCTAATGCCGGGAGAGTGCGCATACACAGGGCACAGTGTCAAGCCAACCTGAGGCCGCAGCTGGTGCCGGAAGCACTCGAACACAGGGAAGAGTGACACGCCAGCCTGGGTCCACAGCTAGTGCCGGCAGCGCGTGCATACACAGGGCACAGTGTCAAACCAACAAGAGGCCGCAGCTGGTGCCGGTAGCACACGCATACAAGGCACAGTGTCACTCCAGAAGGAGGCCGCAACTTGTGATGGGAGCATGCGCACGCAGGGCACAGTGTCACGCTAACCGGGGGCCATAGGTCGTGCCGGGAGTGCATGCAAACAGAGCACAGAGTCACACCAACACACAGCTAGCACTGGGAGAACGCGCTAACAAGGAATAGGATCATGTAAGTCTGGGGCAACAGCTAATGAAGAGAGTGACTACACATAAAGGAACAAAGTCACACCAAGGCGGGGCCTCAACTAGTGCAGAGTGTGCGAGAACACAAAGCACAGAGTCACTCCAGCCCGGGGTCACAGCTAATGCCGTGAGAGAGAGTACATACAGAGCACAGTGTCACGCCAAACAGGGCTGCAGCTAGTGCCGGAAGCAAGCAATCGCATACACTGGGTACACCATCAAACCAACCCTGGGCTGCAGCTAGTGCCAAGAGCGCAAGCACACAAGGCACAGTGTCACATCAGCCTGGTGTCATAGCTACTACCGGAAGCACGCATACAAGGCAAAGTGTTGCGTCAACCCAGGGCATAAGCTACTGCCAAGAGCAGCGCGCTCCCGGCACTAGCTGCTGCCCAAGGCTGACTTGACACTGTGCCTTGTGTGCACACATGGTCCTGGAACTAGCTGTTGCCCAGGACTGGTGTGACACTGAGCGTCGCGTGCTCGCTCCCGACAACAGCTGAGGCCCAGGGCTGGTGTGACACTGTGCCCTGTGTGCCCGTACTCCTGGCACTAGGTGCCGCCCAGGGATGGCGTGACTCTGTGCCCTGTGTGTGCGTGCTTCCGGCATTAGCTGTGGCCCCGTGCTGACGTGTCACTGTGCCTTGTGTGCGCACTCTACCAGCAATATCTACACCATTGTGCTGATATGACACTGTGCCTTGTGTCCGTGACACCTCCTGGCATTAGCTGCGGCCCAGGGCTGGTGTCAAACTGCCCTGTGTGGCTACGCTCCCCACACTAGCTGAGGCCCCAGGTTGCTGTACCCTTGTGCCCACTGTGAGCGCATGCTTCTGGCACCAGCTGTGGCCCTGAGCTGACGTGTCACTGTGCCATGTGTGCGAGCTCTCCTGGCACTATCTGCGGCCTCGTGCTACTGTGACACTGCGCCATGTGCGCGCAACCTCCTGGCACTAGCTACAACCCACGGCTGGGGTGAAAATGTACCTTGTGTGCTCACTCTTGGCACTAGCTTCACCTAGGGCTGGCTTGACAATGTGTCACGTCAGCCTTAGGTGCAGCTAATTCCAGAAGCGAGAGCACAAAAGGCACAGAGTCGCACCAACCCAGGGCCGCAGCTAATGCCAGGAGGTCGTGTAAACACAGAGCTCACTGTCACGCCAACACGAGGATGCAAATAGTGGCAGGAGAGCGTGTACACAAGGCACAGTGACATTCCAGACAGGGGCTGCAGCTAGTGCCAGAAGCAGACGCGCACACACTGCGCACATTGTCGAAGTAAACCGGGGCAGCAGGTAGTGCGGGCAGTGCACCCACACAGGCCAGTGTCACACCAGCCCTGGCCTGAAGCTTCTGCTGGGAGGTGTTGAGCACACAGGGCACAATGACACAACAGCACGATGCTGAAGATAGTGCTGGTAGAGTGCACACAGAAGACACAGTGACACGCCAGCTGGGGGGCAGAGCTAGAGCCAGAAGCACGCACACACAGGGCATAGAGTCACTCCAGCCCTGGGTGACAGCTACTTCTGGGAATACTCGCAGACAGGGCACAGAGTCACACCAGCCCTCTGCCTCAGCATTTGTTAGGAGCAAGAGCACAAGGCACAGTGTCACACCAGCCCTGGGTGGCAGCTAGTGCAAGGTGCATGTGTGCACACAAGGCACAGTGTCAAGTCAGCTATGGGCCGCAGCTAGTGCTGGGAGCATTCTGCTCCCGGCAGTAGCTTCTGCACTGGGTTGACGTGACACTGTGCCTTGTGTGTGTGCTCCCGGCACTAGATGTGGCCCAGGCTGGTGTGACACTGTGCCTCGTGTGCTCGTCCTCCTGGCACTAGCTGCGGCCCAGGGTTGGTTTGACACTGTACCCAGTGTGTGGGATCACTTTCTCCAAGAACCTGCTGCGGCCCTGCTTGGCATCACACTGTGCCCTGTATGTGCTCTCGCTCCCGGCATTAGCTGCGGCCAAAGGCTGGTGTTACACTGTACCTTGTGTGCTCGCTCCTTGCACTAGCTGCAGCTAGGGCTGGCTTGACAATGTGTCATGCCAAACCAGAGCTGCAGCTAGTGCAGGGACAGAGCGTACACAAAGCACAGTACCACACCAACCCTAGACAGCAGTTACTGCCAGGAGAGTGCACACACAGAGCATAGTGTCATGCCAGCGCAGGGCCTCAGCTAATGCCATGAGAGTGAGCATACAGAGCACAGTGTCATGCCAGCCCAAAGCCACAGTTACTGGCGGGAGCACGCAGACACACAGGACACAGTGTCAAACAAACCAAGGCCTCAGCTGGTGTCGGTACGACGCACACACAGGACACAGACTCACTCCAGCATGGGGCTTCAACTTGTGTCGAGAAAACACGCACAAAGGACACAGTGACACACCATCCCGGGGCCGCAGCCACTGGCTGGAGCGCATGCAAACAGGGCACAGAGTCACGCCAACCTGCAGCTAGTGCCGGGACCACGCGTGCATATACAGGGCACAGTGTCAAGCCAACCTGAGGCCGCAGCTGGTGCCGGTAGCACGCGCGCACAAGGCACAGTGTCACTCTAGCACGGGGCCGCAACTTGTGCCGGGAGAACGTGCACGCAAGGCGCAGTGACAAGCCAACCGGAGGACGCAGCTAGTGCTGGGAGCGCATGCAAACAGGGCACAAAGTCATGCCAACCCGCAGTTAATGTCGGGAGCGCACGCATACACAGGGCACAGTGTCAAACCAACTCAGGGCCGCAGCTGGTGCCGGAAGCGTGCACACAGGGCAAAGACTCATTCCAGAACAAGTCCACAACTTGTGCCAGGAGAACGCACACAGAGCACAGTGTCACGCCAACCCGGGGCCGCAGCTACTGCCGGTAGCGCATGCAAACAGGGCACAGAGTCACGCTAACCCGCAGCTAATGCCGGGAGAGTGCGCATACACAGGGCACAGTGTCAAGCCAACCTGAGGCCGCAGCTGGTGCCGGAAGCACTCGAACACAGGGAAGAGTGACACGCCAGCCTGGGCCCACAGCTAGAGCCGGTAGCGCGTGCATACACAGGGCACAGTGTCAAACAAGAGGCCGCAGCTGGTGCCGGTAGCACACGCATACAAGGCACAGTGTCACTCCAGCAGGAGGCCGCAACTTGTGATGGGAGCATGCGCATGCAGGGCACAGTGTCACGCTAACCGGGGGCCATAGGTCGTGCCGGGAGTGCATGCAAACAGAGCGCACAGTCACACCAACACACAGCTAGCACCGGGAGAACGCGCTAACAAGGAATAGGATCATGCAACTCTGGGGCAACAGCTAATGCAGAGAGTGACTGCACATAAAGGAACAAAATCACACCAAGGCGGGGCCTCAACTAGTGCAGAGTGTGCAAGAACACAACGCACAGAGTCACTCCAGCCCAGGATCGCAGCTAATACCGTGAGAGAGAGCACATACAGAGCACAGTGTCACGCCAAACAGGGCTGCAGCTAGTGCCGGGAGTAAGCAATCGCATACACTGGGTACACCATCGAACCAACCCTGGGCCGCAGCTAGTGCCAGGAGCGCAAGCACACAAGGCACAGTGTCACATCAGCCTGGTGTCACAGCTAGTACCGGAAGCACGCATACAAGGCACAGTGTCGCGTCAACCCAGGGCATAAGCTACTGCCAAGAGCAGAGCGCTCCAGGCACTAGCTGCTGCCCAAGGCTGACTTGACACTGTGCCTTGTGTGCACACATGCTCTTGGCACTAGCTGTCGCCCAGGATTGGTGTGACACTGAGCCTCGCGTGCTCGCTCTCGACAACAGCTGAGGCCGAGGGCTGGTGTGACACTGTGCCCTGTGTGCCCGTACTCCTGGCACTAGGTGCCGCCCAGGGCTGGCGTGACTCTGTGCCCTGTGTGTGCGTGCTTCTGGCACTAGCTGTGGCCCCGTGCTGACGTGTCACTGTGCCTTGTGTACGCACTCTACCAGCAATATCTACACCATTGTGCTGATATGACACTGTGCCTTGTGTCCGTGACACCTCCTGGCATTAGCTGCGGCCCAGGGCTGGTGTCAAACTACCCTGTGTGGCTACGCTCCCCACACTAGCTGAGGCCCCAGGTTGCTGTACCCTTGTGCCCAGTGTGAGCGCATGCTTCTGGCACCAGCTGTGGCCCTGAGCCGACGTGTCACTGTGCCATGTGTGCGAGCTCTCCTGGCACTATCTGCGGCCTCGTGCTACTGTGACACTGCGCCATGTGCGCGCAACCTCCTGGCACTAGCTACAACCCACGGCTGGGGTGAAAATGTACCTTGTGTGCTCACTCTTGGCACTAGCTTCACCTAGGGCTGGCTTGACAATGTGTCACGTCAGCCTTAGGTGCAGCTAATTCCAGAAGCGAGAGCACATACAGAGCACAGTGTCACGCCAAACAGGGCTGCCGCTAGTGCCGGGAGCAAGCAATCGCATACACTGGGTACACCATCAAACCAACCCTGGGCCGCAGCTAGTGCCAAGAGCGCAAGCACACAAGGCACAGTGTCACATCAGCCTGGTGTCACAGCTAGTACCGGAAGCACGCATACAAGGCACAGTGTTGCGTCAACCCAGGGCATAAGCTACTGCCAAGAGCAGCGCGCTCCCGGCACTAGCTGCTGCCCAAGGCTGACTTGACACTGTGCCTTGTGTGCACACATGCTCCTGGCACTAGCTGTCGCCCAGGACTGGTGTGACACTGAGCCTCACGTGCTCGCTCCCGACAACAACTGAGGCCGGGGGCTGGTGTGACACTGTGCCCTGTGTGCCCGTACTCCTGGCACTAGGTGCCGCCCAGGGCTGGCGTGACTCTGTGCCCTGTGTGTGCGTGCTTCCGGCACTAGCTGTGACCCCGTGCTGACGTGTCACTGTGCCTTGTGTGCGCACTCTACCAGCAATATCTACACCATTGTGCTGATATGACACTGTGCTTTGTGTCCGTGACACCTCCTGGCATTAACTACGGCCCAGGGCTGGTGTTAAACTGCCCTGTGTGGCTACGCTCCCCACACTAGCTGAGGCCCCAGGTTGCTGTACCCTTGTGCCCAGTGTGAGCACATGCTTCTGGCACCAGCTGTGGCCCTGAGCTGACGTGTCACTGTGCCATGTGTGCGAGCTCTCCTGGCACTATCTGCGGCCTCGTGCTACTGTGACACTGCTCCATGTGCGCGCAACCTCCTGGCACTAGCTACAACCCACGGCGGGGTGAAAATGTACCTTGTGTGCTCACTCTTGGCACTAGCTTCATCTAGGGCTGGCTTGACAATGTGTCACGCCAGCCTTAGGTGTAGCTAGTTCCAGAAGAGAGAGCACAAAAGGCACAGAGTCACACCAACCCTGGGCCGCAGCTCATGCCAGAAGGTCGTGTAAACACAGAGCTCAGTGTCACATCAGCACAAGGATGCAAATAGTGGCAGGAGAGTGCGTACACAAGGCACAGTGACATTCCAGCCAGGGGCTGCAGCTAGTGCCAGAAGCGGGGGAGCAAACACTGGGCACATGGTCGAAGTAACCCGGGGCAGCAGGTAGTGCGGGCAGTGCACCCACACAGGCCAGTGTCACACCAGCCCTGGACTGAAGCTACTGCTGGGAGGTGTTGAGCACACAGGGCACAATGACACAACAGCATGATGCTGAAGATAGTGCTGGTAGAGTGCACACAGAAGACACAGTGACACACCAGCTGGGGGGCACAGCTAGAGCCGGAAGCACGCACACACAGGGCATAGAGTCACTCCAGCCCTGGGTGACAGCTAGTTCTGCGAATACTCGCAGACAGGGCACAGAGTCACACCAGCCCTTTGCCTCAGCATTTGTTAGGAGCAAGAACACAAGGCACAGTGTCACACCAGCCCTGGGTGGCAGCTAGTGCAAGGTGCATGTGTGCACACAAGGCACAGTGTCAAGTCAGCCATGGGCTGCAGCTAGTGCTGGGAGCATACTGCTACCGGCAGTAGCTTCTGCACTGGGTTGACGTGACACTGTGCGTTGTGTGTGTGCTCCCGGCACTAGATGTGGCCCAGGCTGGTGTGACACTGTGTCTCGTGTGCTCGTCCTCCTGGCACTAGCTGCGGCCCAGGGTTGGTTTGACACTGTACCCAGTGTGTGGGATCACTTTCTCCAAGAACCTGCTGCGGCCCTGCTTGGCATCACACTGTGCCCTGTATGTGCTCTCGCTCCCGGCATTAGCTGCGGCCAAAGGCTGGCGTTACACTGTACCTTGTGTGCTCGCTCCTTGCACTAGCTGCACCTAGGGTGGCTTGACAATGTGTCATGCCAAACCAGAGCTGCACCTAGTGCAGGGACAGAGCGTACACAAAGCACAGTACCACACCAACCCTAGACAGCAGTTACTGCCAGGAGAGTGCACACACAGAGCATAGTGTCATGCCAGCGCAGGGCCTCAGCTAATGCCATGAGAGTGAGCATACAGAGCACAGTGTCATGCCAGCCCAGAGCCACAGCTACTGGCAGGAGCACACACAGAGGACACAGTGTCAAGCAAACCAAGGCCTCAGCTGGTGTCGGTAGCACGCACACACAGGGCACAGACTCACTCCAGCATGGGTCCTCAACTTGTGCCAAGAGAATACGCACAAAGGGCACACCACCCCGGGCCCCCGGCCACTGCCTGGAGCGCATGCAAACAGGGCACAGAGTCAAGCCAGCCCCGGGTGACAGCTAGTTCTGGGAATACTCGCACACAGGGCACAGTGTCATGCCAGCCCTCTGCTTCAGCATTTGTTAGGAGCAAGAACACAAGGCACAGTGTCTCACCAGCCCTGGGTGGCAGCTAGTGCCAGGTGCATGTGTGTACACAAGGCACAGTGACATTCCATTCAGGGGCTGCAGCTAGTGCCAGAAGTGCACACACACACACACACACACTGGGCACATGGTCGAAGTAACCCGGGGCTGCAGCTAGTGATGGGAGGTGTTGCGCACACAGGGCACAATGTCACAACAGCACAATGTTGAAAATAGTGCTGGTAGAGTGCACACACAAGGTACAGTGACATGCCAGCAGGGGGCACAGTTAGTGCCAAAAGCGCACACACAGGGTCACTCAAGCCCTGGGCGACAGCTAGTGTCGGGAATACTCGCACACAGGGTACAGTGTCATGCCAGCCCTCTGCCTCACCATTTGTTAGGAGCAACAACCCAAGGAACAATGTCACACCAGCCCTGGGAGGCAACTAGTGCCAGGTGCATGTGTGCACACAAGGCACAGTGTCAAGATAGCCATGTGCCACAGCAGCTTCTGTACCGGGCTGACGTGACACTGTGCCTTGTGTGTGTGCTCCTGGCATTAGCTGTGGCCCCAGGCTGGCGTGACACTGCACCTTGTGTGCTCACTCCCGGCACCAGATGCACCTAGGGCTGGCTTAACAATGTGTCATGCCAAACCAGGGCTGCAGCTAGTGCAGGGACAGAGCCTACACAAGGCACAGTGTCACACCAACCCTAGACAGCAGTTACTACCAGGAGAGTGAACACACAGAGCATAGTGTCATGCCAGCGCAGGGCCTCAGCTAATGCCATGAGAGTGAGCATACAGAGCACAGTGTCATGCCAGCCCAGAGCCACAGCTACTGGCGGGAGCACGCACACACACAGGACACAGTGTGAAGCAAACCAAGGCCTCAGCTGGAACTCCTAGGGTTAATTCTACTAACATTGGACACATTTTGGTGTGCTTAGGATGTAGAAAGAAAAGTTAGAGATGCTCAACTAGGCTCATGAGCTAGCAAATACATGCAAGAAGCTCACTGGGACTGTGTCCTCACTCCCTGGGTGCAATCTCTTTTAGCTCACCAGTGCCATACACAGAGAGGAAATCTTCTGAAGCATATCATACTCGTCCTGCCAAATGACAGTCCAGCTACGGAATGCCAGACAAGTCCTCTCTGAACAAGGGAAACAGCTAACCCCAGACGTACGTTTCGGTCTTCTTGGGCCTTGTCGGTGAGGTGCAGCTGATCCCTCTAGGCACTGTGAGCAAGGGTTCCACGTCTGAATTCCCCTCATTACTTGCTTACAGTGCCTAGAGGGATCAGCTGCAGCTCACCAATGAGGCCCAAAAAGGCCGAAACGTACATCTGGAGTTAGCTGTTTCCCTTGTTCAGAGAGGACTTGTCTGGCATTTCGTGGCTGGACTGTCATTAACCCTAGGAGTTCCAGTGGGGTATGTTTACCTCACAAGCACTCTCAGGGTTAATCCAACTAAGTTACAAAACAATGGCCCCTGAAATGAAACACTTACCAGTAATCCTGAAGTCTAGTGGAGTCTTCAGCACCCTGGACAGCTACTGTCAGTCATCTTCTATCTTCTCTCTTCTTCTGTTCAGTCTTCTTCTGTTCCTTCTTACACTCACAGTCCTGTAACAGAAAGAGAATGATAAACTGTGTGCCCAAAACATAACAGACATATATGCACAGTTTAACCCTTTGAGCACCAGAGGGGTAACACAACTCAGCAATGTGTTGCATAAAACTCTGGCACTCAAAGTATTGCACATATGTCAGAGTTAAAAAAAGTTATGGATGTGGAGCCTTCCCTTCTCCCTATCAGGTTACCCTTAGCCCCACCTCCAGTTTGAAACGAGACAAGCTCACTAAATAGGACAGCGATTTAAGAAAAAGGTAAGCTCCTGTGAATAATAAGACACAAGAAAGACCCCCACGTCCAGCCAAGTGAGACCAAACAAGGTCCCTTTAACTGGGTGGGAGACTTGTATGTCATATGGAGTAAGAGAAAATGATTTAACAAGTAAGACTGAAATTCCCTTTTCTCTGTTGTGCAATATGACATACAGGTACCAGGGGGATGTAACAACATTTAGCTTTCAGGGTGGGAAGAAACAGGAAAGGACCATGTGCTGGTCACCATGATACTAAGGTTCCCCAGGACTGTCAAGAACTAGGAACAGCCCAAACACAATGGTCAATGGACTTTGAATAACAATAGCATGACACACTAGAATAAGGGCCATCTGGGCTCAAACAATTAAAGAACATTAAGGCACAAGAAGGATTAGGCCCTTAGTCAGGCAGAACTTTATGTATGACTTTCCTGCTAAAGCCAGCTTCAGCCGAGACCAGAACATCGACACAATAGTGCGTGGCAAAGGTGTGCACAGAGAACCAAGTCCCAGCCTTGCACAGCTGTTCAGCAGAAGCCTGATTCTTGTAGGCCCAAGAGGCCCCAACAGACTTGGAGTGTGCTGTAATGCAGAAAGGAACAGGTTTCCCTCTGAGCTCATAAGTCTTGCGGATGGTAGACTTAACCCAGGATGCAATAGTCACCCTGGACGCAGCCAAACCAGCCCTGGGACCCTCAGCGATGACAAATAATGCATCAGTCTTACAGAAAGACTCAGAACAGAGCACATAGAACTTAAGGCAGTGTACCACATCCAACAAGTGGATATCCCTCACCTTGTCAGATTTAGGGTCCAGACAAAAGGAAGGCAGAACAATCTCCTGATTGATGTGGAACTCAGAAACCACCTCTGGAAGGAATTCCTGAGAGGTACGAAGAACAGCCTTATTCTTGTGAAACACCAAGAAAGGTGGCTTGCAAGACATAGCCTGCATCTCAGCAACTCTGCGTACAGAGACCACTACCAGAAGAAAGGCCATCTTCCTGGTCATAAGATGTAAAGGAATGGTAGCATGGGACACAAAGGGAGGCTGCTGCAAAACACCCAAAACCAGGTTAAGGTCCCACTGAGGTGTGGTAGCCTTATAGGCAGGGAAAGCATGAGCAACCCCCTGGAAGAACACCTTGATATCTGTCAATATGGTAATGAGTCTCTGGAAAAATAGAGAGAGAGCCGAAGTCTGAACCTTCAAGGAGCTAAGACTGAGCCCTTTGTTTACACCGTCCTGCAAAAAGGACAGATCCCTGTCTACACACCAAGAATGAAAAATGGACCAAACCCTGTGGTAGGCCTTAGAGGAAACAGGCTTCCTAGCCTGAATCATGGTGGCGATAACCTCAGGGGAGAAACTCTTTCTCCTCAGGATGGAGGTTTCAATAGCCATGCCATCAAGACCAGACACACCACTTTCTCCTTCAAGAGGTACCCCTGAAAAAGGAAATCAGTCTGAGTGGCACTGGAAATGGATCCCAAATGGCGACAGAAACCAGCTTGGGGAACCAAGCCCTCCTGGTCCAATACGGAGCAATCATGATGACAGCAGGACCATCCATCCTGATCTTTTGAAACACCCTGGGGTTGAGAAAAATTGGAAGTAAGATGGAAGCATCATGGTATCGACACTGTGTCCACTGCAAAGGCCAGAGGATCCATACAACGGGAACAAAACAACTGAACCTTTCTGTTGTTTCTGGTGGCCATCACGTCTATCTGAGGAAAACCCCACTGCTGCACCAAGTCAAAAATGTCTTGATGGAGCTCCCATTCTCCGGGTTCCACCATTTGGTGACTGAGAAAGTCCACCAGGATGTTGTCCCCCTGGAATGTGCACAACACCAAAACATGAGCAGGAGTGCTTCTTGTGCCTCCTTGCTTGTTGATGTAGGCCATAGACACGTACTGGGTGACCCCTCAGCTAAAGGGACCAGTACACAAAAGCGTGCCAAATCACCTTCAGTTCCA
The DNA here is from genome assembly GCA_037306005.1 of Rhinophrynus dorsalis. Taxonomy (NCBI): domain Eukaryota; kingdom Metazoa; phylum Chordata; class Amphibia; order Anura; family Rhinophrynidae; genus Rhinophrynus; species Rhinophrynus dorsalis. The sequence goes on from CM074719.1 coordinate 233,158,569, forward strand.
AAACATTGATAGACTCCTCCAAGTTCTACCTGCCCTGAATCCCCAGGTGATCCAGGACCCCTCCCCAGCCCTGAGGGCTGGCATCCTTCATGACAAAGATCCATTCCTGGATCACAAATGGCAAGTGAAGGGTTCTGGCAGGCGAAGGGTTAATCTGAGAAGGAAAGCAAGTAGAAGTGTCTGTAAAAACCAGCAGCCAATCGGAAGGAAGCCCAGGAATCCACAGATAGCCCTGAAGGAGATCCAGTCTGCATGGCAGGGGAAAAGGTTCTTGAGCAGACAAGGCCAGTAGTTCGGGTAACCAAGGCTGTCCAATAAGGTGCGATTAGGATGACTGATGCTCTGTTCATCCCAATCTTCCGCAGGACCCTGGGCAGCAGAGGAAGTGGAGGAAAGATGTAGGCCAACCAGAACCTCCATGGAATCGACAGGGAATCCGCTGGAAGCGCTAGTGGATCCTGCCATCACGAACAAAATATCCAAACTTTCCAGTTGTACCTTGTGGCCATCAGGTCTATACAAGGAAGAACCCATTTCTGTCTAACACCTCTGGGTGAAGCTCCCACTCTCCAGGATCCACTGTCTTCTGCCCAAGCCAAATTAGTTTTGACCTCGGACCAAGCAGCAGGGGTTCTTGTGCCTCCATGATTGTTGATGTAAGCCACCACCGTGGTGTTGTCCAACTGGACTGGGAATCCTGCTAGCTGAGAGGACCAATACCTCAGAGCATGAGAGATCGCCCTGATCTCCAAGATATTGATGGAAATAAGTCTCATCCGGAGACCAACAGCCCTGAACACTCAGGTGACCCAAGACTGCTCCCCAACCAAGTAAGCTAGCATCTGTCGTTACATTGGTCCAGTATGGGACCATAAATGGTTTTCCTTTCCCCAGATTGGAGACATCCAACCACCAAAGAAGTGGCTGTCTCAACACCTCTGGAAGGAAGAAAGGATGATCCAGAAGATCCGGGTTCCCCCTGCAAACACGGATCACAACTCTCTGAAGCTCCCTGGCATGGGCCACGGCAAAGGGTACCACTTCTATGGTTGATATAATCTTCCCCACTAGAGAGGAGAACTTTCTTGCTGGAGCTGATGTCCACAACAGGGAAGACGACACCTTGTTGAATCTAATCCTCCGTCAGATAAACAATACTCCGTAGAGTGTCGAACCACAGGCCCAGGAAAACCAGATTCTGAGAGGGAACCGGGGCACATTTGTCAATATTCAGGATCCAACTGTGTTGGAGGAGGATCTGAGAGCATTTCTGAACTTGGTGATCCAGGAGATCTCTGGAAGGCACCTAGAGGAGAAGGTCCCCCATGTAAGGTGTCACCTGAATCCCCTTGGTGTGCAGGAAGGCAATCAATGCACCCAGAACCTGACTGAACACCTGAGGGGCAGTAGTGAGCCCGAATGGAAGAGCGAACTGATAGTGTCCCATGTTGCAGGCAAACCTGAGGTATTGCTGACTCACCGGATGGACAGGAATGTGCAGGTAAGCATCCTGAAGATCCAAAGATGCCAGAAGTTAACCTGGACACATCGCTGTAATTACAGAACGCAAGGACTCCATCTTGTAGTGGGTCTTGTGTAACGGTTTTCAAGACACTCAGACCAGTAGGTTAAAATAAAACACAGTTTTATTAAACAAAAATAAAATAAAGGATCGCCCTCTATAGGCAGCACAGAATAATAGCAAATAGGCTGTAGTTGCCCAGTATACAGATTAATAAACTTTACAGAGACATTCACATAACAGGTACTGAAAGCAGAGAACACAACGGTTAACACAAGTAATCAGTCAGTCTCTGTTGTGGTGTTTGGCACGCCCAAGGTGGTAAAGAGGCAGTGAGTGGTGTAGTTGATACAACACCTAAAGTCCATAAAACAGAGATAACTGCTTCAGCAGAAGGGAACTGAGACCAGAACCCAGCAGAGAATTGGGCCTGTAGCCCCCACGGGCGTAGTAACGGAAGCAACTGGATTGAAAGAGCTTGAGCCAATAGCCCCCACGGGCGTAATAACGGAAGCAACTGGATTGCAAGAGCTTGAACCAACAGCCCCCACAGGCGTAATAACGGAAGCAACTGGATTACAAGAGCTTGAGCCAATAGCCCCCACGGGCGTAATAACGGAAGCAACTGGATTGCAAGAGCTTGAGTCAATAGCCCCCATGGGCGTAAAATCAGAAGCAACTGGATTGCAAGAGCTTGAGCCAACAGCCCCACCGGGCGTACCACGGAGAATAGCGCTGAAAGAGCTAGAGCAATGGCGCCTCCCACAGGAGCGGTAACGGAGACCAACTATACTGCAAGTTGTAGAATGAACCGTCGCCTTACAAGGCTTAGGATGGACCAACTCAGCAGTAATAGCGGATGAAAGGTAACAGCTCAGCAAGTGTAAGAGTAAGCTATAGCTCTGTACCAGTGAATGGAGGCTCAGTAATGGAAGCACAACTCTGCAAGGTAAACGGAGGCTCAGCAACCAGGAGCACAGCTCTGCACGATTAACGGAGGCTAAGCCAACAGGAGTACAGCTCTGCACGGGTTAACGGAGGCTCACAATCAGCCCTGCCACAACCACCGGAGATAGTCAGAATATCGCCTCGGCGATAGCAGGAAGCTGGAACACTGGTGGGGTAGTAGCAAGCCAGTACAGGTCACAGAGCAGGAAGTCAGCCAGGCCGGGTCGGATCACGGAGCAGGGTTCTCAGACAAGCCAAAGCAGGTCACAAGCAGGAACGTCAGCAAGGCCAGGTCGGATCACGGAGCAGAGTTCTCAGACAAGCCAGATCAAGTCACAAGCAGGAAAGTCAGCCAGGCCGGGTCAGATTACGAAGCAGGGTTCTCAGACAAGCCAGATCAGGTCACAAGCAGGAACATCAGCCAGGCCGGGTCGGATCACGGAGCAGGAACACAGGAGTGTAGTCTAAACAGGCCAAGTCGGTATACCGGAATCAGGAACACTGGAACACAGCACAGCAATACTGGCTCAGGAACACCACGAAAGGGCACCTGACAGATGCCAATAGCCAGGCATAAAAAGGTCACCAGGGGCGGGCCAAACAGGCTCAACCAATAGGAGCGCAGCACAAGCGAGAGTGACAGATGGAGATCACAGGCACCATGATATCTTGACCACAAATTTGTTGAAAGCCTTGAGGTCCAGGATTGGACGGCATCCGGCGTCCTTCTTCGGAATGACAAAGACATGGGAACAAAAGCCTGAATGTCTCTCCTGATAATGGACCGGGGTCAGAACTTCCTGGTCCAAGAGAGGCTTGACCGCTCTGTTGAAAAGCCTGAGCTTTATCTGTCCCTGAAGGGAGTGAGAGGGGAAGAACCTGAAGGGGGGTAGGGATTTGAAGAGAATCCTGTAACCTTTTGAAACCACCTGTAATACCTACAGATCCACAACAGAGCCTGTCCAAACACTCAAAAAGTGTTGCAGGCGACCCCCCCACTGGACGCAGAACTGGGTTCGGTGAGTAATGCAGAAGAAGGTTTCATGGATTTGTTGGAGTTGTGTTTGGATCTCCATTGCTGTTTGGGTTTGGGGGTGGACCACAGGGTCTGAAGTGCCATCAGGTTCGCCCTAAATGCTTCACATTGTTTGGGACGAAAAAGACTATATCTCCTCGCCTGAGAGTTACTTTTAGGAACCAGAGGCAACAATGTGCTCTTTCCTCCAATGGCCTCACTGATGAGGTTCTTCCATTTCACGGTACCTCTCTTTTTGGGCCTGAACTGAAGAGAAATCAGTGATTTCTTAGAGATGAAGTCAGCAGACCAGATCCACCTCTGGCTGAGGCCTTGGCTTCAAGCCTAACAGCATCAAAGAGAGCATCAGCAACAGTGCTGCGACTCAGAAATGTTGGCCAAAAGGGATGAAAGATCAGCTTTTGGAGCACCCTTGCGGACAGCAGCAGTCAGCTGTTTGGTTCAAACAGCAATGGCCCTATTTACCCAGGCAGAAGTCAAAGTGGGTCTCAAGGACGCATCAACGGCATTGAAATTAGACTTCAAGACAGCTTCAAACTTCCTGTCAGTCACGTCCTTAAGAGCTAAAGCATCCATAACTGCCAAGGCGGTGGATTTAGAGAGCCTGGAAATGGGTGAATCAACCTGTGGAGGAGTAGCCCATTGTGCCAAGGCAGCTTCAGAAAAGGGATACAGCTTAGAGAATCTCTGATACAAAGCCAAACGCTGGTCAGGAGTTTTCCACTCATCCAAAATAATTTGATCGAGAGTGGGATTAGGTGGATAAACAGCACAGGACTTCATGCGCCTCTGAAAGACATCAGAAGTAACCTGAGGCTCTAAGGGAGTAGAGGGAATGTTTAAGGTAGTTAATACCGCCTTAATGAGACCCTCAGCAGAGGATTAAGGGTCAGCTTCAAAGGGCTCACCATGAAATTGGGAAGAAGCATCTTCAGAACACAAACCATCCTCAGAATCCTCATCTGAATCAGATAGATCAGGAATGCCAGGGGCCTTAGGGGCCACAAACCTGAAGGAAGTTGGGGGTCTCCGGGACTGAAGAATCCCCTGGATAGAAAGAGGAAACTGTGCCATAGAGGGCTTTAAGTCCTTGACCCAAGGTGGCTCTTGATCATGGCTGGAACACCCTGGCGGAGACTCACATGAAGGGCATAAATGACCTGACTACTCACTGAGAAGCCTTGTTTGGCATGAGGAGCAGTAATTAAGGGGGTCAAAGACGCTCCTTAGTCCTTAGCCTTAGGCCTAGCCCCATGACCTAGTGGATCCAACTTTGTACAGGAGAACAGTGTCAATACAGTAAAGGAATACCCAAATACTGTCACCCAGATTACATATTTCACCCCAGAAAGCCTAAAACACTTCTGTCAAGCGAAGGGTTAACCTGAGGAGGAGAGTTGAGGAGACCAAGCCCTGTGTATGATACTCGGTAGATAGGAAACACAAAATGGCGACAGCAAAGGGAACCAATCGGAAAACAGCCAGTGAAGTGGGTGTTTATGGGAAAATGGGATTTTCGTCTTACCTGTTAAATCCTTTTCACTTAGTCCATACAGGTCACTGGTACAATGGGAGGCGATTCGCCCCTTTAAGTAGGCAGGAACATTCATCTAAATGTATGCAGGAGGTGGAGCCTTCCCTTCCTCTTAAGCTGCCTTCAACCAGAACAAGCCAGATTGATTTGAGACACTAAACTGACCAGAGGTAAGAAGGAAAAGGAAGACTCCTGTGAGCATGCCCCAAAGGTCTCCCACTGAATGCCACAGGAGAGCCAAGCATGGTCCCTTGACAGGGTGGGAGACCAGTGACCTGTATGGACTAAGTGAAAAGGATTTAACAGGTAAGATTAAAATCCTATTTTCACTGTCGTCCAATACAGGTCACTGGTACAATGGGATGTACAAACATTGAGCTTTCCCAGAGACGGGAAGTAAGGCAAGGACCAAGCGCAAGGCCCAAAAGTCACCAGAACTGCTATGAACCTATTAATCATAGAGCCCAATAACAGAAGTGTCAACGGACACCAACCAGGGGTAAAAACGAACCCCCGAACTAACACAGCACACTGAACTAGAGCCAACAGGGCTCAACAGCAAAGAAGCACTAAGAACCACAGAGTAGAAGATCCTAAACAGGCAAGACTGCCTCCAGGACCTTCCTCCCAAAGCTGGCATCAGCCGAGGCCAGTACATCAACACGACAGTGCTTCGAGAATGTGTGCACAGAGGACCAAGTGGCCGCTCTGCACAGTTGATCAGCAGACGCCTGATTCTTATAGGCCCAAGAGGCCCCAATTGATCTGGTGGAATGAGCAGTAACCCTGAAGGGAACGTGCTTATTCTGCAGCTTGTAGGCTTCACGAATGGTAGATTTTATCCAAGATGCAATAGTCACCTTGGATGCCGGTCTCCCTGCCCTAGGCCCCTCAGGAATGACGAACAGGGCATCAGACTTCCTGATAGACTCTGTGCGATGAACATAAAATTTAAGACAACACACAACATCCAACAAATGGAGATCTCTCTCCTTGTCAGAGGAAGGGTTAGGACAGAAAGAGGGCACCACAATCTCCCGATTGATGTGAAACTCTGAAACAACCTTGGGTAAAAACTCCTTGGAAGTGCAGAGCACGGCCTTATCCTTGTGGAACACCAAGTAAGGAGGTTTACAAGACAGAGCTTTTAACTCTGCTACCTGGTGAACTGAGACAATAGCCAAGAGAAAGGCCATTTTCCAGGTCAAGAGACGTAAAGGAATAGAAGCCAAGGAATCAAACGGGGGTCTCTGGAGAACCCCCAGCACCAAATTGAGGTCCCACTGGGGAGTTGGACTCTTGAAGGCAGGCCGAACATGAGCCACACCTTGGAAGAAAACTTTAACATCAGGAAGAATAGCAATACGTTCCTGGAAAAATACAGACAGAGATCTAAGCATCGTGGACACCACTGAAGAGGAAAACCCTTTCTTCTTCAAAATTGAGGATTCAACCTCCAAGCCGTCAAATGGAGGTGCTGAACATCCTCCTTCCACAGATATCCTTGAAGAAGTAGATCTGGACGGGCAGGAAGCGGAAAGGGATCCGCCACTGACATGGATAGCAGTTCCGGATACCAGGACTGACGAGGCCAATTCAGGGTGATTAGGATGACAGGACAACGCTCCATCTTCAGCTTCTGGATGACTCTGATCAACAGAGGGAGAGGAGGGAAGATGTACGCTAGGTGGAACTCCCAAGGGATTGACGAAGCGTCCACTGCTAGAGCAAGAGGGTCCCTCCACCGAGAGCAAAACACTGGCACTTTCCTGTTGTGTCTCGTAGCCATCAGATCCACTACAGGTACCCCCCCTCATCTGGGTTAGAAGGTGAAACACCTCTGGATGAAGTGCCCACTCTCCGCTGTCGACTGTATGACGACTGAGAAAATCTGCCATGACGTTGTCTACGCCTGGAATGTGTACTGCTGAAATGACTGGCACATGAGCTTCTGCCCAAGATAAGATGGCCTTGACCTCTAACCAAGCGGTGAGACTTTTTGTGTTGCCTTCTCTGTTTATGTAGGCCACTGCGGTGGCGTTGTCGGACTCCACTCTGACTGGACAATCCTCCAGCTGAGATTCCTAGTGTCTCAGGGCCAGAAAGATGGCACCAAGTTCCAAAACATTGATGGAGAGGAGAGATTCTTCCAGTCCCCATTTCCCCTGAGCACTGAAAAGACCCAACACTGCCCCCCATCCCCGGAGGCTGGCATCCGTCGTGACTGTGGTCCAATAGGGAACCCGAAAGGACCTCCCTTTCAGGATATGAGACAGGTCCAACCACCATTCCAAGCTCAACTCGACATGAGGAGGCAGAGAGACTGGCAGATGCTGATGATCTGGATGATTCTTGCACGTCTGAATCACGAACCTCTGAAATTCTCTGGTGTGTGCCATAGCAAATGGCACTGCCTCTATCGTGGAAATGAACTTTCCCACCAGAGAAGTCAACTTCGGCACTGGAACCCTTTCGAGCTCCAGGATCTTAGATACACGGAGAGCAATCTGATGAGCCACCTCCTCCGGTAAAAACACCATGCACTGCTGAGTGTCGAACAGGAGTCCCAAGAAGAGGATCTGCTGAGATGGGATCAAGTCTGACTTGTCCAGGTTCACAATCCAGCCGTGGCGATTGAGTGTCTGGATGCACAACTGAATCTGCTGGTGAAAGATCTCCGCAGATGAAGCTTTCAGGAGCAGATCGTCCATGTAGGGAGTCACCCTGACACCATCTCGATGAAGCACAGGTATCAAAGCTCCCAATACCCTCTGAAAAACCTGAGGAGCTGAAGTCAGTCCAAAGGGAAGAGCTGAAAACTGAAAGTGGCCTTTGTGACAGGCAAACCTGAGATACCGTCTGCTCTCTGGATGAATAGGGATGTGAAGATATGCATCCTGAAGGTCCAGGGAGGCAAGGAACTCCCCTGGAGACATTGCGGCTATGACAGAACGCAGGGATTCTTGACGATAGTGGGAACTCACAACAAAGGAATTGAGATCCTTGAGGTCCAAAATAGGACGAGCACCTCCGTCCTTTTTGGCCACAACGAACAGGTTGGAATAGAATCCTGAACCTGTGTCCTCTGATGGAACCAATTCCAGGACCTCTTTGTCCAAAAGATCCTGAATAGCGTCGTCGAACAGACGTCTTTTTGTAGGCTCCTGAGAAGGACGAGTAAAATGGAACCGTAAATGAGGAAGGGAAGAGAAAGGGATCCTGTATCCCTCTGATACCACCTGAATAACCCAAGGGTCCGCCACTGACTCCTCCCAAATCCGGAGAAAGATGTGGAGACATCCACCTACAGCCGGATGCGGACCCAGGTTCGGTGAGTCATGCCGAAGCAGTCTTGGAGGTCTTGGCCTTGGGGGCAACTTTGGGCTTCCAGGACTGTTTGGGCTTGGAGGAGGAGCGTGCAGAGGACGGACCCGCCTGGGACACAGAGAGTGTCTCAGTTTGGAAGGAACGAAAGGACCGATTGCGTTTGGCTGGAAACTTCTTTTTGAAGACTGATGGTAGAAGAGTACTTTTACCGCCAGTAGCCTCACTAATCATCTCCTTAAGTTCAGATCCAAACAGTGAAGTCCCTTGAAAGGGTAAAGAAAGCAAGGCTTTCTTAGAAGCAGTGTCAGCAGACCAAATTTTCAGCCAAAGAGCACGTCTAGCCACCACAGAGGAAGTGGAGGCCCTTGCCATCATGCTCACAGCATCAAAAGCAGCGTCAGAAACATAATTTTGAGCTTCTGATGTATTAGCAAGAAGCTGTAGCTGCTCAGACACTGGCGCATCCTGGCGAACCGCCTCAGTAAGCTGTTCAGTCCAGGCCGCAATAGCTCGGTTAACCCACGCCACTGCAAAGGTTGGCCGCATGGCAGTGCCAATAGAGGCAAAAATAGATTTAAGGCAAGTTTCTAACTTTTTGTCCGTCCAATCTTGCAGGGCAGAGGCATCAGATACAGCTAAGGCAGTAGATTTAGATAACCTAGAAACAGGAGCATCCACTTTAGGAGGATGAACCCATTTTACCAGTTCAGCCTCAGGAAAAGGGTAAAGTTTAGCAAACGTTTTGGACACAGAAGAGGATTTTTCAGGATTCCTCCATGCATCAGAGTCTAAACGAGCAAGAGCAGGGTTAGTAGGAAAACATACAACAGCTTTAGACGGTTTTTGAAAAACGTCAGTTGGATCATGAGTAGATTCCTGAGTCAGAGGAAGGTTGAGCGTGGTTAGCACAGCTCTGATCAAACCCTCAGCAGAGGAAGAATCAGACATATCAGGAGCCCCCTGTGGCTTGGGCAGGGAGGTCCTGACTGTGGAGGGGGTCTGCCAAACCTGAAGAGCCCCCTGAACCTGAGAGGGAAAGAGTTGAAGAGTGGATCTGAGATCCCTAGTGGCAGCCTTGAACTCTTTCACCCAAGTTGGCTCAATGGCGTGACTGGAAAGCCCAGGGTTGCTGTCATGACTTTCTGCACATTTTGGGCATAAATGACCAGAAAATTCTCTAGGCAGCCCAGAGTGACAAGAGGAGCAAAATGCAATGGGGGAAACTGAAACCCCAGCCTCCTTAGTCTTGGGTCTAGCCCCTGACTCCAGTGGAGTAGACATGCTCACAGCGTCAGATATACTCCACTGACAAGAATCACCCAATTGAAGTGTGAAAGATTAAAATTTCACCCCAGAAATGTCTAAAATTAAACTTATCTGGCAAGCGAAGGGTTAATCTGCAGAGGAGAGAGAGAAGGCTCGGTCCCTGCGTAGTATACTCGCTGAGAAGAACTCACAAAATGGCTGCCGCGACGGTAGCCAATCAGAAAACGAGTGCGAAACCAGCGCTCATGGGAAACTTAGTTTTTCTCAGAAGTACCCCAAAACAATGCCCGAAGCCCCCCCCAGACCCCTAACACACCGAATCATGCAACCGGATGATAGAGCAAGGGAAGACCAACAAAATGAGCCCACTCTGAAGTCGCTGTGACAAGCGGTTCCAGAGATACGTCCCACACTGTGTAAACCCATAGAGAGTAAAGGAGCAATGGCGTCTATGCGGGAAAAGCGCGCTTAAAGGCGCGGAACATTAACTTTTAATAAATTTATCCTGACAGAAAAAAGTTACCAAACATACACCAAACACATGTAAAACATGATAAAACAATATCCCAATGAGAGAAATAGCAGGGAAAAGGATAAAACCCCCATAAACTGCTCCAAAACCCAGGGAATACACACAGACATTGCATAAATACAGGCAATATTAAGAAAAACACCCTATGAGTGCTGGAGTGCATAATGAGAACTCCCAAATACATGCCCAAAGAAGGGACACTGTGGGACAAGTGGACCTTCAGCACTCAAAGGGTGGCTCACCTTTCTGCAGGACTTCTGTCTTCAGGTAACCATGTTAAAAGGGAATTAACCAGAGGAAAATTCCCCAGCAGGGAAGCTACTTGACTCAAGTTGTTTCCTCTTCAGGGCATAAGGTCCACCAGAAAATCCCTGGAAGCTGCACTAGCCACTTTGGTGAGGGCAATTGTCAGCCATGGTCACCCGCCTAATGGTGGTATTCCATATTTGAAGAAAACAATAAAAAACTAAAGTTGAATGAGAGATGTTCTCCACCTGGTGTGCACAGCACGCAGGAACAAATCAATCTGGCTTGTTCTGCCTGAAGGCAGCTTAAGAGGGAGGGGAGGCATACATTTAGATGAATGTTCCTGCCTACTTAAAGGGGCAGATTGCCTCCCATTGTACCAGTGACCTGTATTGGACGACAGTGAAACGTAATTTTCTCAATATAGAGTATCAAATACAGAACCAGATCCCCCCCCAGCAGCCTCTCAACTCAGTAAACAGAGTGGTTGCAGAGATATGTCTCAATATGTCTGTTCCATAGAGATTTCCGGAGAACTGCGATTATGCAGTAAAGCACGCCGAAATTCAAAAATAATGTCTAAAGTATAAAGTGTCTAAAAAGTGTAAAAACACACATTAACACTGTAAGGGATGGTTTTTGGTGTTCTCCTCACGGTCAGTTGGGGGTTAATGCTCTGCATTAGGTTTCGCAACAGCAGAGGGGCAGGCACTGTAAGACGTAGTGTTTATGAGTATCAGTTAGAGATGTCTCTATATTCAGTGTTATATAACCAAGCACATACGCATGCGTAGTTTTAGACATCTTAGGGCGTAGCCTGTATTTTAACCTGTAATCAAGACAACAGTGGTCAGAGCCATTTTTTGGAGACTAGGAAAGAGTGTACCTGGTCTCACGTAGCAGAGGTACAGTGTTGCTGTCTAGCCATTTGGGACGTCTGGTCTGTCGGGCTATTCACCTCTGTAGACTGTACCTCATCCAAACTTGTGTGTTGCTGTTTAGCCATTTGGGACGTCAGGTCTGTCGGGCTATTCACCTGTATGTGATCCTACGGAGTTAGCGTGGAAGGCTCTCACACACACTGATGTATTGCTCCAGGGGATAGATAAGTAACTTGTTTACTTATTGTATGTTTGTTTTGTATGTCTCTCTTATGTTTGTGTCTGTTTAGATCCCAGGGTCGGGTATGTCTCCCATATTCCTGTGAACTATGGAAAAAAAGCTTTTTCTTTTTAAATCCATGCCGGAGTTGGTATGCTGTCATACTTGTGTGAACTCTGGCCATAACCTGTTTAATTATTGCATGTTTAAATAAACTGCATTTCACTTCAGTGTTTGTCTTTATTCTGAAATTCCAAACTTCTAATTGAAACACTAATAATCATAAATACATATAACAACAACAATAGAAAAATGAGGAAGGAGACCTTCAACAGCCCAAATACTGTCAGGGAATGGGTTAATTACCATAAAACTGCTCAAAATGCTCCAAAGATCCTGACAAGACAATTAAAAAGTATCCAACATGAGTGCAGGAGTTACAGAGAACTGAAAAAAAAAACCTTGTGCGGAAGGGAGCTGTGGGACAAGTGGACCATGGCACTCAAAAGGTTGCTCACCTTTTCTGCAGCTCTTCTTTCTTCAGATTACCATTGCAAGGAAGAAGCCTCAAAGAGACTCCCAGAGACATGGTTTACATGGTTCTCTCCCAGTGCTGAAAAGATCCACAAGCAGCTCCTGTAAACTGGGCAATCCATCAAGGGGAAGTAAGTAATGGTAATCCACCTAATGGGGGAATTTTGACACCCCATATCTAATAAAATAATAAAACAACTAAAACTAAGCAGAACTGTTCACAGCCTTCCTACCAGGATGATGGAACAAATGAAGTGAGTAGCTAGGTAACCTGCTATGGAGAAGAGGGAGGTTCCACGCACCCCCTGCAATTGTTGAAGAATTGTTCCAGCCTACTGGGAGGAGCTGTCACCTCCCCATGGTACCTATAAGCTATACATGTATGTATACATATCTATATATATATATAAAAGAGAAAGCCTCATTGCATAATTTATGGTTCCTCACACACAGAACATAATTTATGTCTTCTCAGAAAACCCACACACATTGCACAGAATGCCTCATTACGTAATTTATGTCTCATTAGGAGACACAACTCCCATTGGGTGATTCAATGGGGACGTTACTGCTCCCATTGGGTGATTCAACGGGGGCATGTTTATCATACAGGGAGTTGGCCCGCCCCCTCCAGCCTGCCCACCACTATCCAACTGACAAAAAAAATATAGCTGCCACTCGCTCCTGAAGTAGGGGATATCAATAACTTCTCCCGGTCCACAAACACACTCTCACTCAGGATAATGACCCCACAAACACTCTGTTTCACCTCCCACAGATAAATAACCCTCCATACACTTTGTTTCAGTACGAGGATGTAATGTTTCCATAAAATACAACGCTCAGGTATAAACTTAACAGTAACTCTTTTATTTAACTCTCTTCATCTTTTCAGTCAACCTCACTGTCTGTTTTCAACTGTCACTCCTCCACTTCCTGCTTCCTGATTCCCGCCCTTTCTCCTTAAAGGGAGAGAGATGCTTTGCTGTATGTTACAGAGGGCAAGCCTCAAACACCAATTTCTAATTGTTCCCTCAGCATATTGCTACGCTGCCTCAACTGAAGAGCCACCGTGTGTTATATTGCTATGTTACCTCAGCTTAAGTAAGGAGGAGTTACTGCTCCCATTGGGTGATTCAATGGAGGAGTTATTTAAATCATGCTGGGAGTTGGCCTGCCCCCACTATCCAGCCCGCCCACCACTATCCAAGTGACTGAAAAAACAAAATGGCTGCCACTCGCTCCTACACCACAGACACAAACACATCCACTCTCACACACACACTCTCACTCACTCACAGACTCTCACTCACTCACACTCTCACCACACACTCTCACTCACTCACACACTCATAGTCACTCAAGCACACACTCACTATCATACACATTCAATCACACACTCACAATCATACACTCACACAAACTCTCTCTCACACACTCTCACTCACAATCATACACACTCAATCACACACTCACTCACTGTCGTAACTCACTCACACACCCACACTCTTACACTCACAATCATACACACTCACTCTCACACACAGTCACTCACACTCACTCAATCACACACACTCTCAATTACACACACACACTCTCACTCAATCACACACACTCAAACTCAATCACACAACTCACTCATACTCACTCTCACTCACTTACACTCTCACTCCCGTACACTCACTCACACTCACAAACTCTCACTCACACACTCTCACACAATCATACACACACACACACACGCAATCACTCACACACACTCACTCTCACACCCTGGAAGCCAGCACGATCCACCTTCCACCATAGCCTCACTCACACTGACACCCCGGGAGCCAGCACGATCCACCTTCCACCATAGTATGTGCAATTACCACATGCATTTCAACTACATGAATGAATGCCACTCACACACACTCACTCACACCCTGGGAGCCAGCACGATCCACCTTCCACCATAGTATGTGCAATTACCACATGCATTTCAACTAAATGAATGAATGCCACAGTGGAGGCATAAGTACAAACACAAACTCATTACAGTGACACATAAGTCACCCCCTTATGTCTCACTTCTGTGTGTGTGTGCCTGTGTGTTTCTCACTGTGTGTGTTGCATGTCTGTATCACACTCTATGTGTCTGCATGTTGTGCACTGCATGTATGTGTGCATGACTGTGTCACTCTTTATGAATCTCAGTGCATGCCCGTGCATATGCGTGTGGGTCTCCTTGTGTGTGCATTAATTGCCTATATAGCCTGACTGGGCAGCGCCGTCCCACACTACTAGTACATATATATGTATATACACACACACATATATATATATATATATATATATATATATGAGCATTTTAGTCCTACCTGTTAATTTCTTTTTTCATAGTCCATACAGACTAGATAGTAGAAGAGAAAGAAGACTCCTGTGAGCATGACCCCGAAGGACCCCCAAAGTCTGCCACAGGAGAGCCAAACATGGTCCCTTGACAGAGTGGGAGACCAGTAACCTGTATGGACTAAGAGAAAAGGATTTATCAGGTAAGACTAAAATCCTCTTTTCTTTGTCGTCCAATACACCTTACTGGTAACTATGGGATGTCCAACCATTGAGTTTCCCAGAGGCAGGAAGTAAGGCAAGGACCAGGCGCAAGGCCCCCAAAGTTACCAGAGCAGATATGAACCATCAGATCAAAGACAGCCCAACAACTAATGAAGTGTCAACGGACACTGAACAGGGATAACAACACCCCAAACTGTTACACAACACACTGAACTAGAGCCAATGGGGATCAAAAGTGAAGGAAGCACCAAGAACCAAAGAAAATCCTAGACAGGCAAGATGCCTCCAGGATTTTCCTCCCAAAGCTGGTGTCAGCCAATGCCAGCACATCAACACAGAAATGCTTCGAAAAGGCATGCACAGACAACCAGGTGTCAGCCTTGCACAACTGATCTGCAGAGGCCTGGTTCTTGTAAATCCAAGAGGCCCTAATAGATTGAGTAGAATGAGCTGTGACCCTGAAAGGGACAGGCTTCTTCCTCAGCTCATAAGCCTTACGAATCGTGGACTTGATCCAAGATGCAATAGTCACCTTGAATGAAGGTCTTCCTGCCCTAGGACCCTCAGGAATGACGAACAACACGTCTGATTGCCTGATAGACTCAGTGCGATGTACATAAAACATGAGACAATGCAGCACGTCTAACAAGTGGAGATCCCTCTCCATGTCAGAGATGGGGTCAGGGCAGAAAGAGGGCACCACAATCTCCTGATTGATGTGGAACTCCGAAACCACCTTCGGGAGAAACTCCTGAGAGATGCGAAGCACCACCCTGTCCTTGTGAAACACCAAATAGGGTGGTTTACAGGACAGAGCATGTAACTTCACACACGATGGACAGACACATTCGCCAGGAGAAAAGCCATTTTCCACGTCAACAGACATAGAGGAATAGTAGCCAAAGACTCAAATGGAGGACACTAAAGAAAACCCAAAACCAAGTTAAGATCCTACGGAGGAGCAGGAATCTTGAAGGCAGGACGAGTATGAGCAACACCCTGGAAGAAAACCTTGACATCAGGAAGGATGACAATGCGCCTCAAAAAGAAAACAGAGAGAGCAGACATATGAACTTTAAGGGAACTCAAACTGAGGCCCTTAACCACACCATCCTGCAAGAAGGCCTGGACCGTAGGCAGATCAAATTCCTGAGACAGGTCCTTGTCAGAACACTATCACGGTGCCCGTGCTCCTCTTGCGACATTCTGCCAGTCTACACTCTGCTTCACTCCTATTCGCTATACTGTGCTTGTCCCGCCCAGTATGGCCTTTATATGCTGGGTTCTGGCACCTTTCTGGTGCCCTTTCATGGTGTTCTTGTACCAGTGCTTGTTCCTGCTCTTAGTATTCCCAGTGTATCGACCTGGCCTGCCTGACTACTCTGCATCTCGTCTCCTGCCTGTGAACCGACCCAGACCACCTATCACGGTCCCCGTGATTCCCTGTCAATCTCTGTAGGTATACATTTGCATTGGAGGAGTCTGATTGGCCCGCCCAGGATGTGCCTTTATATACTGAGGCTTGGGCACTTGTCAATTGCCCTTTCGTGGTGTTGTGTTGCTGCGCCTTGTTATTGATCTCCAGTGTCTCCTGTGTACCGACCCGGCTAGTCTGACTCTCCTTCTGCTCCTGCACCGTGAACTGACCCGGCTCTGGCTGACGACCCTGCACCGTGAACTGACCCGGCTCTGGCTGACGATCCTGCACCGTGAACTGACCCGGCTCTGGCTGACGACCCTGCACCGTGAACTGACCCGGCTCTGGCTGACGACCCTGCACCGTGATCCGACCCGGCTCTGGCTGACGACTCCGCTCCGTGATTCGACCCGTTTCTGGCTCCTGATCCTGCTCCGTGACTGCTCCACTCTCCGGTGGTGTTCCCGCGACTCAGTCATCCGGTTCCGGCTACTGTTCCTGTCCGGTTACTGCTCCTGTCCGGTTGCTGCTCCTGTGTACTCCGGTCGCGCTGGCGACATTCTGACTGTTCTCTGTTTCCTAGCTCATTACGCTGCAGCCGAGGTTGCCTGCCTTGTTCTCGTTGAGCATTTCAAATGTACCAGATTAACCCTTGCACTGCCGGTAGCCTCCGATTACGTGCCATTTGATTCATTGCCAAGCTCCGGTGATTCTCTGAGCCTTAACACACTTAAGCCTCCGCTTTACGCTATACCAGTCCTTGCAGAGCTCCGCCTGTTCGATGCCCGGTGAGCATCGTGATCACGCTGGTTGACACTGGTAGTCCATTCGCTCTTGCAACAAGGATTCTGGGTCACACCTTGTGGGTGTCTGGGCAGTACCTCATTCGCTCAAAGTGTTTTATCCCAACTGCACTACTCTGTGCATCGGCTCTTCATAGCTTGGGCAATTCCATTCTACTGTGGCCTCCCAAGGGCTGGCATACTTCAGTGGCAGACGCAGGGTTACTCAATACTAATTCAGGGCGATTCCTATTCTGGTTACATCAATTTGGCAGTTGCAATCCTCATAAGCCCACTGTGGTGGTACGGGCTCAGCTTAGAGCAACAGGGGCTCATCCTGTTTATGCTTCAAGAGTGTTACAGCGCTTTTCCTGAGTTCCTGATCTACATTTAAAGACTGTTACCATAGACTGCTTTATATCCCCTGGGCGTTGGCCAATCTAGCCTGAGCCTTACCAGTTGCTCCACTTAACCCTCTATGCAATACTGTTTGTAGTTTACTCCATCCTCTGTTCATATTGCCTGTTCTTAACTTTACTAGCCCCTAGGGGCAGTGTTGTTCATTTTTATTTCAATAAAGTGTATTTTACGTTACATCCTGGTCTGTGTGTCAGAAAACCGTAACACCACCTGACCATTCTTCTTCTCCTGCTCCTGTGTACCGACCCGGCTTGGCTGATGTTCCTGTTCCGTGTACCAACCCAGCTTGGCTGACGTTCCTGCTCCGTGTACCGACCCGGCTTGGCTGATGTTCCTGCTCCGTGTATCGACCCGGCTTGGCTGATGTTCCTGCTCCATGTATCGACCCGGCTTGGCTGACATTCCTGCTTTGGCTGCCTCTGTGTCGCCTTGGCGACATTCCTATTGGTTAGGCATTCGTGACGCTCCCGGTTGGTTGCGACCTCAGGGTGAGTTGCTCAGTTGCACAGTCCGTTCCTGTCACGGCAGTGCTCAGTTGTGTGTCTCCGTTACTGCTACGGCAGTGTGCAAGTGGCTGTAATGGGCCCTAGGCCGTTACTGAGAACACTTATATATGGACTGGCCACTCATTCCCCCTTCTTACAGAATGTAGGGCTATGGACTGTCGAATGTTACATGGATGTCGAATGTTTTCGTATGTTATATGTTCGAGGGGTACACGAACATTAAGTACACTCGGTGGTTCCCGGTGCGGAGTCCGGGAACATCGAGGCTACCTGAAGCTCGGGAACCGGAGGCAGTGAGTCGACGCCGCATTGGCCGACGTACGACTCACTGCACCCACTGATTGGCCAGGGCTGGAGCCACAGACTACACCCAGTGTGTACGTGCTTCCACCCCTGGCCTAGCCCGGGATGTGTAACCCCAACCCCCCAAGTCTTTTGTCTTTATGTAAAAGGTTAATTTCAGATGTTGCAACATCAGGAATATTATGCTGATGAGGTCATCTGCCATTGGCCCTTTGTCCCCGATCCCTATTTGCCCTTTTTACCCGTCTACCATTGGCCCTGCTGTTTCCCGTGTCACCTATCCACTATACCTGATTGGCCCCTAGCCCAAGTCCCTATTAGAATGCCTAGCCCCTCCTGTCCCATTGTGACATTGTGCTAAAGTGTATAAAAATGTGTTTGGTTGAATAAAGTGTGCTCGTTTGGCAGCAAGAAGTCTCCTGTGTCGTTCTTGTCCAGATGGTTTAAAGGATTCGCTCTGATCCCCATCCTGACAGACGCTTTTGAGCGATTCACGTTCCTGCGAATCCCCGCCTCGAACTTCGATCCTCAGTCCTCCTGGATCTCCGGTACTCGGTGTCCGAGCTGCCCTATGTTCAACGGGTTCGAGAGGACCACGCAGATCGCTGCCCGCCCTGGCATGGTAGAGCGTAGACCGCAAAGAGATTCGCTCCAACCGGGGTGTTCGACAGAGCCTAGCCGCCTTCGAGAGCAGAGAATCCGGTAACGACGGCCCAGGGCTACCTGGGTTACCGTTATAGTGGCCTTGTCTCCGTTACTACTCCTGCAGAGTGCAAGTGGCCTAGTCTCCGTTTAGTGTGCAAGTGGCCTTGTCTCCGTTACGGCTACGGCAGCGTGCAAGTGGCCTAGTCTCCGTTACTGCTCCGGCAGAGTGCAAGTGGCCTAGTCTCCGCTACTGCTCCTGCAGAGTGCAAGTGGCCTAGTCTCCGTTTACTGCTACAGCAGTGTGCAAGTGGCCTAGTCTCCGTTACTGCTCCGGCAGAGTGCTAGTGGGCTATCTCCGTTTACTGCTACGGCAGAATACAAGTTGCCTGGTCTCCGTTACTGCTACGGCAGTGTTCTATGTTGCTCAGTCTCTGATACTGCTCTGGCAGTTCATGTTTGCCTGCTAACCTATAACTGGGCGTTACTCATCTCTAAGCTCTCTATCCTAAGTGAGCTCCTTCACAGACCTCTCTTCACATGGGACTGTTTATACTCGCTGAAGGCCATTAACCCATGCAGAACAGATACCCTGGGAATCCTTTGTTTTCTACCTGACCTGTGTCAGTATATTTTGTTATGGACTCTATGTTTATACTGGACCTGTGTAGGCATATGTATATGTAACCTATCTTGTGTCTGTATTATTCTGATAAAATACTACAGGACCTGTGAGGGTTATTGTATTACTGTTTTTCTTTTCAATAAAACTGCGTTTTATCCTAAACCACTGTGTCTGTGTGTCAAACAAACCGTTAAAAACACCAAGATAGGAAGGTCGACCAGACACGATGGTAGAACTTGGAAGAAACAGGTTTGCGGGCACTGAGCATAGTAGCAACCACACCAGAAAAAAACCCTTTCTTCCTCAATATTGAGGATTCAACACCCAAGCTGTCAAGGCTAGACGATGAACATCCTCCTTCCACAGGTAACCCTGTAGAAGAAGATCCGGACGGCAAGGGAGCCGGAATGGCTCCACCACTGACAGATCCAGACGCTCCGGAAAACAAACCTGGCGAGGCCAGTACGGAGCAATCAGAATGACTGGACAACGCTCCAGTCGTAATTACCATTACACCCTGTGCAACATGGGGAGCAAAGATGTAGGCCAGAGGGAATAACCAAGGAACGGACATTGCATCCACCTCCAGAGCTAGCGGGTCCCTCCATCGAGACCAGAACCTCTGAACTTTCCTGTTGTGTCTTCTCGCCATCAGGTCGATGTAAGCAAGATCCCATTTCTGAACAATGAGGGTGAACACCTCTGGGTGCAACTCCCACTCTCTGCTGTCCACTGTGTATCGACTGAGGAAATCCGCCATGACGTTGTCTATGCCAGGAATGTGCACTGTGGATATGACAGGAACGTGTTCTTCAGTCCAGGACAAAATAGCCTTGACCTCTAACCAAGAAGCAAGACTTCTTGTTCCGCCCTGTTGTTGATGTAAGCCACTGCCATGGCGTAGTCGGACTGGACCCGGACTGGACAGTCTTCCAGCTGCGATGTCCAGTGACGAAGGGCATGAAATATCGCCCAAAGCTCCAACACGTTCATGGGAAGGAAAGATTCTTCTGGACACCAAAGACCCTGTGCACTCAGGCGACCCAGGACCGCTCCCCATCCGGAGAGGCTGGCTTCCGCCATCACTGTGATCCAGAAGGAAACTAGGAAGGACTTGCCCTTCAGCACATTGGAGAGGTCGAGCCACCAGGACAAACTCAGTTCCACATGAAGAGGGACACCGACGAAGGTCCGGCTGACCCCTGCACACCTGGATCACAAACCACTGGAGTTCCCTGGTGTGTGCCATGGCAACCGGTGCCACCGCTACGATGGAAATTAATATCCCCACAAGAGATGACAGCTTCTTGGCTGGAACTGGATCTTGAGCCAGTATCGCAGAAACCCACCTCGTCCATGAGAAACATCATGTTCTTCTGGGTATCGAAGAGGAGGCCCAGAAAGACCTGACAATGGGATGGGACAAGATCTGATTTGTCCAAGTTGATGATCCACCCGTGATGGGTGAGAGCATGAATGCATTGCTGAACTCGCTGATAAAGTAGTTCCGCAGAAGAGGCTTTCAGAAGCAAGTCGTCCATGTATGGAGTAACTCTGATGCCATCTCAGTGGAGGACGGACACTAAGGTTCCCAGGACACGGTTGAAGACCTGAGGGGCTGTCATCAGACCAAATGGAAGAGCTGGGAACTGAAAATGTCCCCGGTCGCAGGCAAACCGGAAGTACTGCCGGTACTGCCGGTACTGGCAATGTGGAAGTACGTATCCTGAAGATCCAGAGATACAAGGAATTCCCCCTGGGACATGGCAGCAATCACCGTCCGTAGAGACTCCTGGTGATAATGAGTCTGGGTCACAAAGGAATTTAGATCCTTCAAGTCCAAAATGGGACGACAACCACTGTCCTTCGTGGAGACTACAAAGAGGTTTGAGTAAAAACCCATACCTCAGTCCTGAACTGGAACCAGCTCCAGAACGTCCTTGTCCAGAAGAGCCTGAACAGCGCTGTTGAACAGACGGAGTTTCTCTGCGCCCTGAGGCGTATGAAAAGGAAGAAATTGAAAGGGTGGAAGAGAGAGACGAAAGGCATCCTGTACACTTCCATCACTACCTGCAAAACCCATGGTCCACCACTGAATCCTCCCAAATGCTGTGATAGTGACACAGACGACCACCCACAGCAGACTGTGGACCCGGGTTCGGTGAATCATGCCGAAGAAGGCTTGGAAGCCTGGGCTTGGAGGAGACCTTGGGCTTTCACTGCTGTTTGGGCTTGGAGGAGGTACGCTGAGCTGAGGGAACCGCCGGATTCGCCGGACGTGTTTCATTCTGAAAGGAACAAAAATACCAGTTATGCTTAGGCGGTGTTTTCTTCCTAGGAACTAAGGGTAGAAGTGTACTCTTACCCTCTGTGGCCTCACTGATTAGATACTTGAGATCTGGCCCAAACAAAGAAGTGCCTTGAAAAGGCAAGGAGAGCAATGCGTTTTTAGAAGCAGTATCACCAGACCAGATCTTGAGCCAAAGAGCTCATCTGGCAACCACAGACATGGTGGAAACCCTAGCCACCAAATGGATGGCATCAAATAGGTCAGCAGAGACATAGTGCTGTGCCTCAGAAATGTTGGCAAGGAGGCACAACTTATCTGAAGTAGGAGCATCCTGATGGACAGCAAGAGTGAGCTGTTCAGTCCAGACCGCAATGGCCCGGATCACCCATGCTGCTGCGAATGCTGGACCAGGGCTTAAAATTTGAAATCCTTTGCTACTAGCCAAGCCTGAAAAGTTACTCGCCACTGCAAGCCAAAACATACCCACCAGGGCTGAATTTGTACTCGCCAGGGCTAAAATTTCACTCGCGAGTGGAAATTTTGAGCCCTGCTGGACGCATGGCAGAACCATAAGTGGCAAAGATGGACTTGAGGGAGACCTCAAGTTTCTTGTCAGTCCAGTCCTTTAGAGCAGACGCATCAAACACTGGCAAAGCAGTAGACTTGGATAGCCTGGAGATAGGAGCATCCACTTTAGGGGGATGAACCCACTGAGCAAGCGCTGCCTCAGAAAAGGGATAAAGCTTAGCAAATGTCTTGGAGACAGAAGGTTTCCTGTCCGGGGACTTCTACTCTTCATATACAAGGCGGTCAAAAGTGGGGTTAGATGGAAAGCAAGAAATGGGGCTTTTTAGGCTCCTAAAAGACATCAGAAGGGTAAGAAGGAACCTCCTGAACTAAGGGAATGTTTAGGGTATGTAAAACAGCCCTGATCAGGCCCTTAGCCGAGGGCTCAGGATCAGCCTCAAAAGGGTCCCCAAAAATATGAGAGGAGCCCACTGCAGAACATTCCTCAACATCTGAATCCACCAACAGTTCCTATTCAGAGGAATCTGACACGTCAGGTACACCCTGAGGCTTTGGCAGGGAAGACTTGATGAAGGAGGGGGTCTGCCAAGAATGAAAGACCCCCTGTAACTGAGATGAAAAGAGCTGCAAAGTGGACCTAAGGTCCCTAGTAGCAGCCTTGAACTCTTGCACCGAAACTGGCTCTAATTCATCACTGGAGGTCCCTGGGAGACTCTCAGGGACATCAGAACATGCTAGGCATAAATGGCCTGAGAATTCTCTAGGTCACCCTGAATGACAGGAAGAGCAATGCGCAATAGGGCATACAGAGACCCCATGTCACGGTTTTCAAGACACTCAGACCAGTGGGTAAAAATAAAATGCAATTTATTTAAGAACAAAAATAATGACAGAGATCGCCCCCTAAGGGTAGCACAGTGAAATAGCGGAATAGCAGTAGTATGCACAGTATACAATAATACAGAAATGAACAGGCACTGAGTACTGGTATACAAAGGTTTAATAGAATAATCAGTCCGTCTCACTTGTGTAGTTTGGCACGCCCAAGGTGTTAAAGGTGGAGAATACTCAACACCCACAGTCTGGAAAACTAAAGAAAATGTCCAGCAAAGAGAAACCTGCCTCCCACCTGCTGTACAGCAATGGTAGCCCCCACGGGCGTATGAACAGAGCGAGTAGACTGACAGAGCTTGAGCGAATACCCCCAAAGGCGTAACGGAGACGACTGAGTTACCGGAGCTGAAACCACTAGCCCCCACGGGTGTCGTGGATGGATTGCAAGAGCTTGGCCAATAGCCCCACTGCCTATGGAGATGACTTAGATGACACAGCTCTGCACGGGTTAACAGCTCGGTAGAGAAACACAGCTCAGCAGTGATCAGCTCAGTGGCAGGAATCAGCACAGCAAGGAGCCATAATGAACAGCAAGAGCACAGTCACTATGTCTCCGAGGCGACAAGGCAGACAGGAACGGAGACCGGCCGCAGAGACCGGAACAGGTCACGGAGCAGGAACGTCAGCAAGCCGGGTCGAATCACAGGGCAGGTTCTCAGCCAAGCCGGATCAGGAAACAAGCAGGAACGTCAACCAGGCCGGGTCGAATCACGGAGCAGTTTCTCAGACAAGCCGGATCAGGAAAACGAGCAGGAACGTCAGCCAGGCCGGGACAAATCATGGAGCAGGTACACAGGATCATAGTCAGGGATAGCCAAGTCGGTACACCGGAGATCAGGAACACAGGAACACAGCACAGAAACACTGGCTCAGGAACACCACGAAAGGGCAAATGACAGGTGCCACTAGCCCAGAGTAAAAAGGTCACCAGGGGCGGGCCAAACAGGCTCAACAAATCGGAGCGCAGCACAAGTGAGAGTGACAGCATGAGAAGCTGCACCGTGATACCCCAGCATCCTTAGTCATAGGTCTGGCCCCAAGCTCCAATGGTATAGACATTCTCACAGTGTTAATAATCTTACTATATAGGAAATCACCCAATTACAGTGTGTATGATTAAAGTTTCACCCCAGAAATCACTAAAATAGACTTATCTGGCAGGCGAAGGGTTAATCAGCAGAGGAGAGAAGGAGAGTCCAAGCCCTGCGTAGGATACTCATTCTGGAAAGAGTACAAAATGGCTGCCGCAGCGGAAGCCAATCACAAACGATCACGCGAAGCAAGCGCTCATGGGAAAAGAGGATTTTAGTCTTACCTGTTAAATCCTTTTCACTTAGTCCATACAGGTTACTGGTAACTCTGGGAGGTGATCCGCCCCTTTAAGTAGGCAGGAACATTTCTCCAAATGTATGCAGGGGGTGGAGCCTCCCCTCCCTCCTTAGCTGCTCTCAGTTAGCTTGATGCCAGAATGATTTGTGACCCTACCAACTGACCAGAAAAGGGAGAGAAGAAGAAGACTCCTGTGAGCATGCCGCGAAGGACTCCCACAACTTGCCACAGGAGAGCCAAGCATGGTCTCTTGACAGGGTGGGAAACCAGTAACCTGTATGGACTAAGTGAAAAGGATTTAACAGGAAAGACTAAAATCCTCTTTTAACTGTCGTCCAATACAGGTTACTGGTAA
Source organism: Rhinophrynus dorsalis (assembly GCA_037306005.1). Classification (NCBI taxonomy): domain Eukaryota; kingdom Metazoa; phylum Chordata; class Amphibia; order Anura; family Rhinophrynidae; genus Rhinophrynus; species Rhinophrynus dorsalis. The sequence goes on from CM074719.1 coordinate 233,183,262, forward strand.
CTCTGGGATGTCCAACCATTGAGTTACCCTGAGGTGGGAAGAAGGCAAGGACCAGGCGCAAGGCCCCCAAAGTCACCAGGACCTCCATGGACCTACCGGTCAGAGATCCCAACAAAACAGAAGTGTTAACGGACACCAACTAGGGGTAAAAACAGACCCCAGGAACTGTTACACAGCACACTGAACTAGAGCCAACAGGGCTCAACAGTACGGAAGCACAAAGGACCTCAGAAGAAGAAGATCCTAGACAGGCAGAACTGCCTCCAGGACCTTCCTCCCAAAGCTGGCAACAGCCGAGGACAGCACATCCACACGGTAGTGGTTCGAGAAAGTGTGCACAGAGGACCAAGTGGCCGCCCGGCAAAGCTGATCAGCAGACGCTTTATTTTTGTAGGCCCAAGAGGCCCCAATGATCCTGGTAGAATGGGCCGTAACCCTAAAGGGAACATGCTTGTTCCTCAATTCATACGCCTTTCGAATTGTAGACTTAATCCAAGAAGCAGTAGTCACTTTGGATGCCAGTCTCCCAGCCCTAGGACCCTCCAGAATGACGAACAGCGCGTCAGACTTCCTGATGGATTCCGTACGATCCACATAAAACTTGAGACAACGCACAACATCCAACAAATGGAGATCCTTCTCCTTATCGGAATAGGGGTTAGGGCAGAAAGAGGGCACCACAATCTCCTGATTAATGTGGAACTCGGAAACCACCTTCGGTAAAAACTCCTTGAAGGTACGAAGAACCGCCTTGACCTTGTGAAACACCAAATAGGGAGGTTTACAGGAGAGAGCTTCTAACTCCGCCACCCGGCAGACAGACACAATGGCCAGAAGAAAGGCCATCTTCCAAGACAACAGGCGTAAAGGAATGGTAGCCAAGGACTCAAAGGGAGGACACTGAAGAACTCCCAAGACCAGATTAAGATCCCACTGAGGAGCAGGACTCCGAAAGGCGGGACGCACATGAGCAACACCCTGGAAGAAGATCTTGACATAGCAATGCTTTCCTGGAAAAAGACAGAAAACGCCAAAGACTGAACCTTAAAGGGATAGTAATACTTCGTTTTAACTTTATTTTATTTTGCAGGCATTAAAAAAACATGAAGAATGATATGTCTTATCTCTCAAACCTTTATGGTTTATGAGATATTCACAAGCAAAGTTTCCCCTCCCGCCCCTTTTACCTAGTGTAATCAATCTCTTCTCAGATGTGAATGTGGTTGTATGACCAGACAGATAACAGAAGGGGACAACCTTCTTTGTATAAAAACAATGAAAGCCCTTCCCCCCCTTGACAAGTTTTTCAGCTTTTTCCCTTATCTTAATTGAAGATTGTCCCTCTCTGCAGTCTCTGCAGTCTACCTGGGCATCTCCCTTCTGATCTGGTTGAACAGGGGGGGAATACTTTGTTTGTGAATATCTCTTAAACCATAAAGGTTTGAGAGATAAGACTTATATCATTCTTTATGTTTTTTTAATGCCTACAAAATAAAATAAAGTTAAAATGAAGTATTACTATCCCTTTAAGGGAACTCAGGCTGAGTCCTTTATCCACCCCATCCTGCAGAAAAGCCAGGACCGTAGGAAGGTGAAAATCGTGAGACAGGTCCCTGTCAGCACACCAAGAGAGAAAGATCGACCAGACCCGGTGATAGATCTTGGAAGAAACAGGCTTGCGAGCATGAAGCATGGTAGAAACCACAGCAGAAGAAAACCTCTTCTTCCTCAAAATAGAGGATTCAACCTCCAGGTCGTCAAATGGAGATGATGAACGTCCTCCTTCCATAGGTACCCCTGTATCAGAAGATCTGGACGAGAGGGAAGAAGAAACGGCTCTCCACCGACAGAGCCAGAAGGTCCGGATACCAAGACTGACAAGGCCAGTTTGGAGCAATGAGGATGACCAGACAACGCTCCACCTTCAGCTTATAGATCACCCTGATCAACATTGGAAGAGGGGGAAAGATGTAGGTTAGGGGAAACATCCAAGGAATCGACATGGTGTCGACTGCCAGAACCAGCGAGTCCCTCCACCTGGAGCAGAACGTTGGAACCTTCCTGTTGTGTCTGATCGCCATCAGATCCACCAAAGGAACCCCCCACATCTGAGTTAGAAGCTCGAACACCTCCGGATGGAGCTCCCACTCTCCGATGTCGACTGTGTGACGACTGAGGAAATCTGCCATGAAGTTGTCCACGCCTGGAATGTACACCGCAGAAACCTCCGCCCAGGACAGAATAGCCTTTACCTCTAGCCACACGGCGAGACTTCTTGTCCCGCCCTGTCTGTTGATGTAAGCCACAGCGGTGGCATTGTCGGATTCCACTTTGACCGGGCAGTCCTCCAGTTGAGATTCCCAATGGCGTACAGCATGGAAAATCACCTGAAGTTCCAGGATGTTGATGGAGAGAAGAGACTCCTCCAATGACCACTTCTCCTGAGCACTGAAACGACCCAGGACAGCCCCCCAGCCCGAGAGACTGGCGTCCGTCGTGACCGTGGTCCAGTAGGGTACCCGAAAGGGTCTCCCCTTCAAGAGATGGGAAAGGTCCAACCACCATTCCAAGCTCAACTCCACATGAGGAGGAAGAGATACTGACAACTTCTGATCTGGACGATCCCTGCATGTCTGAATCACGAACCTCTGAAGTTCCCTGGTGTGTGCCATCGTAAATTGCACCGCCTCTATAGTGGAGATGAACTTCCCCACCAGGGAAAGCAACTTTGGGACTGGAATCCACTCGAGAGCCAGGACCCTCGATACTCACTGAGCAATCTGATGCGCTACTTCCTCTGACAAACACCATCCCCTTCTGAGTGTCGAACAGCAGACCCAGGAAGATGAGACACTAAGATGGGGACAAGTCCGACTTGTCCAAGTTCACAATCCACCCGTGGCGAGTGAGTACCTGAATGCAGGTCTGAACCTGCCGGTGAAGAAGGTCCGCAGACTCTGCCTTCAAAAGCAAGTCATCCATGTACGGAGTCACTCTCACTCCATCCCGATGAAGGACAGAGATCAACGCCCCCAGAACACTTTGGAAAACCTGGGGAGCAGTTGTCAGCCCAAAAGGAAGAGCTGAGAACTGAAAATGACCCCTGGCGCAGGCGAGCCTCAGATACTGCCTGCTCGCTGGATGAATGGGGATATGCAGATACGTATCCTGCAGATCCAGAGAAGCTAGAAACTCCCCTGTGGACATGGTGGCGATCACAGTGCGCAGAGATTCCTGACGATAGTGCGACTTCACCACAAAGGAATTGAGATCCTTGAGATCCAAAATGGGACGGCCCCTGCCATCCTTCTTGGAGACCACAAAAAGGTTGGAGTAAAACCCCGAACCCATGTCCACAGGAAGCACTGGCTCCAGGACCTCTTTGTCCAAAAGATCCTGAATAGTGCCTTCGAACAACCTCAGTTTCTCTGCATCCTGCGGAGAACGAGTGAGATGGAAACGAAGGGGAGGAAGGGAAAAGACAGGGATCCTGTAACCTTCTGAGACCACCTGTAAAACCCATGGGCCCGACACAGATGCTTCCCAAACCCTGCGGAAGAGGTGGAGGCGTCCATCCACGGCAGGGTGCGGACCCGGGTTCGGTGAGTCATGCAGAAGCAGGCTTGGAAGACTTGGACTTGGAGGCAACCTTGGGCTTCCAGGACTGTTTGGGCTTGGAGGAGGGACGAGGATCGGACGGAATTGTCTTGGAAGATGAACGGGCCTCCGCCTGAAAGGAACGAAAGGACCGGTAACGCTTAGTCGGCAACTTTCTTGAAGACCAAGTGCAAATGGGTACTCTTACCTCCAGTAGCCACACTGATCAGCTCCTTGAGCTCAGAGCCAAACAAGGAAGTTCCCTGGAAAGGCAAAGAAAGCAAAACCTTCTTAAATGCAGTGTCAGCGGACCAAATCTTAAGCCAAAGCACGCGCCCGGCCACCACAGAAGAAGTGGAGGCCCTAGCCATCATGCGGACAGCATCAAAGGCAGCATCAGAAACATAGTTCTGCTCTTCAGAAATATTGGCAAGCAAGCGCAACTGCTCTGAAACCGGCGCGTCCTGACAGACCGCCTTGGTGAGTTGCTCAGTCCAGACCGCAATGTCCGGTTAACCCACGCCACAGCAAAAGCCGGTCGCATAGCAGTGCCAATAGACGCAAAAATAGATTTGAGGCAAACCTCCAACTTTTTATCCGTCCAGTCCTGCAACGCAGAAGCATCAGAAACAGGCAAAGCAGTCGATTTAGACAGTCTAGACAAAGAAGCATCCACCTTGGGAGGATGAACCCATTTAGCCAGTTCAGCCTCAGAAAAGGGATAAAGTTTAGCAAACTTTTTTTGAGACTGAAGAAGACTTATCAGGATTTTTCCAAGCATCGGAAACCAAACGTTCCAGTGTAGGGTTAGGAGGAAAACAAGTAACAGCTTTGCCGGTTTCTGAAAGACATCAGTTGGGTCAGAGGGAACCTCTTGACTCAAGGGAAGATTGAGGGTGGACAGAACGGCCCGAATTAAGCCCTCAGCAGAAAATTCAGGGTCACATTCAAAGGGGTCTCCAACAGACCTGGTAGACTCAATAACTGCACCATCCTCACCATCAGAATCTAGCAACAATTCTTCCTCAGAAGAATCAAGACACATCAGGGGCCCCCTGTGGTTTAGGCAGGGAGGTCCAGATGGTAGAGGGAGCCTGCCATACCTGCAGTGCTCCCTGAACCTGAGAGGGAAAGAGTTGAAGAGTGGCCCCTGGTTGCAGCCTTAAACTCTTTCACCCAAGCTGGCTCTATAGCATGGCTGGAAGGCCCTGGGTTGCTATCAGGACCTTCTGAGCATGCTGGGCATAAATGACCAGAGAATTCCCTAGGCAGCCCTGAATGACAGGAGGAGCAATGAGCAATGGGGGAAACTGATGCCCCAGCCTCCTTAGTCTTAGGTCTACTCCCAAGCTCCAGCGGAGTAGACATACTCACAGTGTCAGATATACCCCACTGACAGAAATCACCCAATTAAAGTGTGAAGAGTAAAGATTCACCCCAGAAACGTTTAAAACTAAACTTATCTGGCAAGCGAAGGGTTAATCAGCGAAGGAGAGGAGAAGGTCCGGTCCCTGCGTAGTATACTTGATGAGAAGAACTCACAAAATGGCTGCCGCGACGGGAGCCAATCAGAAAAAAGGCGCGAAGCAAGCGCTCATGGGAATCGTAGTTTTTCTCACAAAGTACCCCAAAACAGTGCCCGAAGTCCCCCAAGTCCCCCAGCACACTTGACTAGTGAACCGGATGAAAGAGCAAGGGAAGACAAACAAAATGAGCCCACTCTGAGATAGCTAGGTGGATCGGTTCCAGAGATACGTCCCACACAGTGTAAGCCCATAGAGAGGAGCAATGGCGGCTATGCGGTAAAAGCCTTTAACCCTAACAATAAAAGGAGGAAACACACATATGAAACACATGTACATGATAAGAAAACACTATCCTATACAGGAAGTGTAACAGAACCCTCATAAAGTCAAACCAGCAGACAAAGGGTTAAATGCCACATAGACTGCTCCAAAACTCACAGACAAACACCCATATACAATAAATAAGTATATATATATAAACACCCAAAGAGTGCCGGAGTGCGCAATGAGAACTCCCAAATACAAGCCCAAAGAGGGACACTGTGGGACAAGTGGACCTACAGCATTCAAAGGGTGGCTCACCTTTCTGCATGTCTTCAGGTCACCATGCAAAGAAAGGATTACCACAGAGGATAATCCCCCAGGGAAGTACTTGAAGCCAAGCTGTTCCCCCATCAGGGCATAAGGTCCACCAGAAAATCCCTGGACACTGAGCTAGCCACTTTGGAGAGGGCATTTGTCAGCCATGGTAACCCGCCTAATGGTGGTATTCCATATTTGACAGAAAATAACAAAATACTAAAACTGAAGAGAGATATTCTCCACCTGGTGTGCACACACCCAGGAACAAATCATTCTGGCATCAAGCTGACTGGGAAGCAGCTAAGGAGGGAGGGGAGGCTCCACCCCCTGCATACATTTGGAGAAATGTTCCTGCCAACTTAAAGGGGCAGATCGCCTCCCAGAGTTACCAGTAACCTGTATCGGACGACAGTGAAAGATAAAGAACTACAAGGCACAGGAAAGTAAAGTCCTAGACAGGGAAAACTGGCTTCAGACGATGTCAGGACATCAACACGATAGCATTTGACAAATGTGTGCACAGATGACCAAGTGGCTGCCTTGCACAGCTGATCAGCAGAAGTCTGATTCTTATAGGCACAGGAGGCCTCAACAGACCTAGTGGAATGCGCTGTGATGCGAAAGGGAACAGGTTTCTTCCTGAGTTCATATGCCTTGAGAATGGTAGACTTGATCCAAGATGCAACAGTCACCTTGACAAAAAGTGCATCAGTCTGACAAACAGACTCAGTGCGGTGCACACCGAACTTAATGCAGGGCACCACATCCAACAAGTGAAGATCCCTCTCCTTGTCAGATTTAGGGTCAGGACAAAAGGAAGGTACAACAAACTGATGTGAAACTCAGAAACCACCTTAAGAAGAAATTCCAGGGAGGTACAGAGAACAGCCTTATCTTTGTGCAACACCAAGAAATGCAGCTTTCAGGACAAAGCCTACAACTCAGCTAGCGGACAGAGACCACAGCCAAGAGAAAAGAGGATTTTAGTCTTACCTGTTAAATCCTTTTCCTCTTAGTCCATACAGGTTACTGGTAACTTTGGGACTGGCGATCAGCCCCTTTAATTAGGCAGGAAGGATTCTGAGAAGTGACTGCTGGATAGAGCCTACCTCCTCTCCTTAGCTTGCAGCTAGCCAATCCCCATACAGTAAGATTTGAAAAGAACTGACTAGGTACAAAGAAGGTAAAGGAACACTCCTGTGAGCATGAACCCGAAAGGACCCCCACGTTTTGCAACAGGAGAGCCAAGCATGGTCTCTTGACAGGGTGGGAGACCAGTAACCTGTATGGACTAACAGTAAAGGATATAACACGTAAGACTAAAATCCACTTTTCTCTGTCATCCAATACAGGTTACTGGTAACTTTGGGATGTCCAACCATTAAGTTCCCCAGGGTGGGAAGAAACGCAAGGATCAGGCGCAGGCCCCCAAAGTCACCAGAGCACCAATGAAATAACAGATCACGAATAGCTCAACAATAACCACAAAGTGTCAACTGACACCGAACAGGGGTAAAAACAGACCCCAGGCACTGTTACACAGCACACTGAACTAGAACCAACAGGGCTCAAAAGCGAAAGACTACTGAGAGACTAATGAGATCCTAGACAGGCAAAGGTATGCACAGACGACCAAGTGGCCGCCTTGCACAACTGATCAGCTGAGGCCTGATTCTTGTAGGTCCAAGATGCCCCAATAGAACTCGAATAATGAGCCGTGACCCAAAAGGGAACAGGCTTCTTCCTAAGTTCGTAAGCCTTATGAATAGTGGACTTGATCCAAGAAGCAATGGTTACCTTGGAAGCAGGCTTCACTGCCATGGGACCCTCAGGAATAACAAAAAGAGTGTCAGACAGCCTCAATGGCTCAGTGAGATGCACATAGAACTTGAGACAACTCACAACATCAAACAGGTGAAGATCCTTCTCCTTGTCAGAAGAAAGGTTAGGGCAGAAAGAAGGAACCACAATCTCCTGATTAACGTGGAACTCAGACACCACCTTCAGGAGAAACTATTGCGAAGTGCGAAGTACTGCCTTGTCCTTGTGAAACACCAAAAAGGGTGGCCTACAAGACAGGGCAGGCAGCTCCGCAACATGGCGAACAGACAGGAATGCCAGGAGAAAAGCCATCTTCTACGTCAGCAGACGGAGAGGAATAGTGGCCAATGACTCAAAGGGAGGGTGCTGAAGGATGCCCAAAACCAAGTTAAGGTCCCCCTGAGGAGCGGGAGTTGCAAACACAGGACGGGTATGAGCAACGCCTTGGAAGAAAACTTTGACATCTGAAAGAAAACAGAGGGAGCAGAAGTCTGAACCTTAAGAGAACTCAGACTGAGACCCTTATCCACACCATCCTGGAGGAAAGAAAGGACCATAGGAAGATCAAATTCCTGAGACAGGTCCAACATAGAAAGCTAGACCAAACTCGATGGTAGGCCTTAGAGGAAACCGGCTTACGGGCACTAAGCATAGTAGCCACCACACCAGAAGAAAATCCTTTCTTCTTCAAAATTGAGGATTCAATCTCCATGCTTTCAAAGCCAGACGATGAACATCCTCCTTCCACAGGTAACCCTGTAGAAGAAGATCTGGACAGGAGGGAAGCCGAAGAGGTTCCGCCACTGAGAGATCCAGAAGCTTAGAGACCAGGGTTTGGCGAATCATGCCGAAGAAGGTTTGGTGGGTTTGGGTTTGGTGGCGGTGGATTCGTCCTAAATGTTTGTTTGGGACGAAAAAAACAAACCTTTTCTCCTGAGGAGTGCGTTTAGGAGCTTGAGGCAGTAATGTGCTCTTACCACGTGGCCTCATTGATGACAGTCTTCAATTCAGGGCCAAAAAGACAAGAACCCTAAAAAGGAAGATAAATCAGTGATTTCTTAGAGATTAGGTCAGCAGGCCAGATCTTCAGCCACAGCATGCGCCTAGCAGTCACAGAAAAACAGATGCTTTGCCTTCAAGCCGAACCGCATCTAAGAGAGCATCAGTAACATAATGCTTAGCCTCAGAAATGTTGGCCAAAAGTGACAACAGGTCAGCTTTAGGAGCACATTTGTGTGCAGCAGTAGTCAGCTGTTCAGTCCAAACTGCAATAACCCTATTGACCCATGCAGAAGCCAAGGTGGGCCTCATGGACGCATCTATGGCTGTGAAGTTAGAAAGCTAGACGCTGTTTTGAAGGCTATCAGTGACATCTTTTAAAGAAGAAGCTCCTGCCACAGCCAAGACTGTGGACTTAGAAAGCCTAGAAATGGGGGAATCAAACTGAGGAGGAGTAACCCATTGATTCAAGGCAGCTTCAGAAAGGTGCTTATCTGGAGTCTCTCACTCATCTGATCCAGAGTGGGATTAGGCGGAAAGACAGCGAATGACCGCTTAGGCTTTTGAAAGATGTCAGCAGTAGCCTGTGTCTCTAGTAGAGGAAATATTCAAAGTGGTCAACACCGCCTTAATGAGACCCTCAGCAGAGGGCTCAGGGTCACCTTCAAAAGGGTCACCATAAAAGTGGGAAGAAGCCCCTTCAGAGCACACATCATCCTCAGTCTCCATCTGAATCCACAAATGAAGAATCAGATAAATCAGGAATTCCAGGAGCCTTAGGGGCCCACAAACCTGAAGGAGGTAGGTGGAGTCTCCATGAAAGAAGGACCACCTGAATAGAGAAAACAGGATTTTAGTCTTACCTGTTAAATCCTTTTCACTTAGTCCATACAGGTCACTGGTACTCTGGGAGGCGATCCGCCCCTTTAATAGGCAGGAACAATTATGCAAATGATTGCAGGGGACGGAGCCTCCTCTCCTACTTAAGCTGCCTTCAGGCCAGAGCCACTAGATTGATTTGAGACACTAAAAACTGACCATAGGTAAGCAAGAAGGAAGACTCCTGTGAGCATGCCCCGAAGGTCTCCCACTGAATGCCACAGGAGAGCCAAGCATGGTCCCTTGACAGGGTGGGAGACCAGTGACCTGTATGGACTAAGTGAAAAGGATTTAACAGGTAAGACTAAAATCCTATTTTCACTGTCGTCCAATACAGGTCACTGGTACTCTGTGATGTACAAACATTGAGCTGACCCAGAGGCGGGAAGTAAGGCAAGGACCAGGCGCAGGGCCCAAGTCACTAGAACTGCTATGAACCAGTTAATTACATAGCCCAAAAATGTAAGTGTCAACGGACACCAACCAGGGGAAAACAACCCCTGAACTAACACAGCACACAGAACCAGAGCCAACCGGGCTCAACAGTAAAGAAGCACTAAGAACCACAGAGTAGAAGGTCTAGACAGGCAAAACTGCCTCCAGGACCTTCCTCCCAAAACTGGCATCAGCCGAGGTCAGTACATCAACTCGGTAGTGCTTTGAAAATGTGTGCACAGAGGACCAAGTGGCCGCTCTGCACAGTTGATCAGCAGATGCCTGATTCTTGTAGGCCCAAGAGGCCCCAATAGATCTGGTGGAATGGGCAGTCACCCGGAAGGGAACATGCTTATTCCGCAACTTATAGGCTTCACGAATCGTAGCTTTAATCCAAGAGGCAATGGTAACCTTGGAAGCCGGTCTCCCTGCCCTAGGCCCCTCAGGAATGACGAATAGAGCGTCAGACTTCCTGATAGACTCGGTGCGATGAACATAAAACTTGAGGCAACGCACCACATGCAACAAATGGAGATCTCGTTCCTTGTCAGATGAAGGATTAGGGCAGAAAGAGGGAACCACAATCTCCTGATTGATGTGAAACTCAGACACAACCTTGGGTAAGAATTCCTTGGTAGTGCGAAGCACAGCCTTACCCTTGTGGAACACCAGGTAAGGAGGTTTACAAGACAGAGCTTGTAACTCTGCTACCCGGCGAACTGAAACATTAGCCAAGAGAAAAGCCATTTTCCAAGTCAAGAGACGTAATGGAATGGAAGCCAAGGATTCAAACGGGGGTCGCTGGAGAACTCCCAGCACCAAATTGAGGTCCCACTGGGGAGTAGGACTCTTGAAGGCAGGCCGAACATGAGTCACGCCTTGGAAGAAAACTTTGACATCAGGAAGGATAGCAATCCTTTCCTGGAAAAACACAGACAAAGCAGAAGTCTGGACTTTCAGGGAACTCAGACTGAGCCCTTTCTCAACACCGTCCTGCAAAAAGGCCAGGACAGTGGGAAGATGAAATTCTAGGGACATCTTCTGATCAGTACACCAAGCCACATAGGTGGCCCAGATACGATGATAGATCTTGGAGGACACAGGCTTACGAGCAGTAAGCATCGTCGACACCACGGAAGGAGAAAATCCTTTCTTCGCTAGAATCGAGGATTCAACCGCCATGCCATCAAATGGAGATGCTGAACATCCTCCTTCCACAGATATCCTTGAAGAAGTAGATCCGGACGGGCAGGAAGTGGAAACGGTTCCGCCACTAACATGGCCATCAACTCCGGATACCAGGACTGGCGAGGCCAGTTCGGGGCAATCAGGATGACAGGACAACGCTCCGTCTTCAACTTCTGGATAACTCTGATCAATAGAGGAAGAGGAGGGAAGATGTAGGCCAGAGGAAAATCCCAAGGGATTGACAAGGCATCCACTGCTAGAGCAAGAGGGTCCCTCCACCGGGAGCAAAACGCCGGCACCTTCCTGTTGTGTCTGGTAGCCATCAGGTCCACTGCAGGTACCCCCCACCTCTGGGTGATTAGGTGAAACACCTCTGGATGAAGAGCCCATTCTCCGCTGTCGACTGTGTGACGACTGAGAAAGTCTGCCATGACGTTGTCTACGCCTGGAATGTGAACTGCTGAAATGACAGGCACGTGATCTTCCGCCCAAGATAAAATATCCTTGACCTCCAACCAGGCGGTGCAACTTCTTGTGCCGCCTTGCCTGTTGATGTAGGCCACTGCTGTGGCGTTGTCAGACTCCACTCTGACTGGACAACCTTCCAGTTGAGATTCCCAGTGTCTCAGGGCAAGCCGAAAGGCACGCAGTTCCAGAACATTGATGGACAGAAGAGATTCCTCCAGTCCCCATTTCCCCTGAGCACTGAAACGACCCAGCACAGCACCCCATCCCCGGATGCTGGCATCCGTGGTAAGCGTGGTCCAATAGGGAACTTGAAAGGATCTCCCTTTCAGGAGATGAGAAAGATCCAACCACCAGTGCAGACTCGATTCGACATGAGGAGGTAGAGAGACTGACAGATGCTGATGATCTGGATGGTTCTTGTACGTCTGGATCACAAACCTCTGGAGTTCCCTGGAGTGGGCCATGGCAAATGGTACCGCTTCGATCGTGGAAATGAACTTCCCCACCAGAGACGTCAACTTCGGTACTGGAACTCTGTCCAGCTCCAGGATCCCAGCCACTCGGATGGCTATCTGATGAGCCACTTCCTCTGGTAGAAACACCATGCATTGGTGAGTGTCGAACAGGAGACCCAGGAAAATGAGCCTCTGAGATGGGACCAAGTCTGACTTGTCCAGATTCAGGATCCAGCCGTGACGGTTCAGGGTGTGAATACACAGCTGCAGTTGTTGGTGGAGAAGCTCCGCTGAGGAGGCTTTCAGGAGGAGATCGTCCATGTAGGGGGTCACCCTGACACCTTCTTGATGAAGTACAGCTATCAAGGAACCCAACACCCTCTGAAAGACCTGAGGGGACGAAGTCAGCCCAAAGGGAAGAGCTGAAAACTGAAAGTGTCCCCTGTGGCAGGCAATCCTGAGATACCGCCTGCTCTCTGGATGAATAGGGATGTGAAGATAAGCATCCTGAAGGTCCAGGGAGGCAAGGAACTCCCCTGGAGACATTGCTGCAATCACAGAGCGCAGGGACTCCTGGCGGAAGTGGGAACTCACAACATAGGAATTGAGATCTTTGAGATCCAAAATGGGACGAGCACCTCCGCACCAACTCCAGGACCTCCTTGTCCAAGAGATCCTGAATAGCGTCGTCGAACAGACGTCTTTTTGTAGGTTCCTGAGAAGGACGAGTAAAATGGAACCGAAAAGGAGGAAGGGAAGAGAAAGGGATCCTGTATCCCTCTGACACTACCTGAATGACCCATGGGTCCGCCACTGACTCCTCCCAAGTCCGGCGAAAAATGCGGAGACGTCCACCTACTGCCGGATGCGGACCCGGGTTCGGTGAGTCATGCCGAAGCCGTCTTGGAGGTCTTGGCCTTGGGGGCAACTTTGGGCTTCCAGGACTGTTTGGGCTTGGAGGAGGAGCGCTCAGAGGACGGACCCGTCTGGGACGTGGAGCGTGTCTCAGTCTGAAAGGAACGAAAGGACCGGTTGCGTTTGGCTGGAAACTTTTTCTTGAAGACTGAGGGTAGAAGAGTACTTTTACCGCCAGTAGCCTCGCTGATCATCTCTTTGAGTTCAGAACCAAAGAGCAAGTTCCCCTGAAAGGGCAAGGAAAGCAAGGCCTTCTTAGAGGCTGTATCAGCAGACCAAATTTTCAGCCAAAGGGCACGTCTAGCCACCACAGATGAAGTGGAGGCCCTCGCCATCATGCGCACAGCATCAAAGGCAGCATCAGCAACATAATTTTGTGCTTCAGTAATATTAGCGAGTAGCTGCAACTGCTCAGATACCGGTGCATCCTGGCGGACTGCCTCAGTCAGTCGCTCAGTCCAGGCCGCAATAGCTCTATTAACCCACGCCACTGCAAAGGTTGGACGCATAGCAGTGCCAATGGAGGCAAAAATAGATTTAAGAGAAAGTTCTAACTTTTTGTCCATCCAATCCTGCAGGGCAGAAGCATCAGAGACAGCTAAAGCAGTAAATTTGGATAGCCTGGAAACAGGAGCATCCACTTTGGGAAGATGAACCCATTTTGCCAGTTCAGTCTCAGGAAAAGGGTTAAGATTAGCAAACTTTTTGGACACTGAGGAGGATTTGTCAGGATTCCTCCACGCCTCAGAGACTAGACGGGCAAGGGTAGAGTTAGTTGGAAAACATACAACCGCCTTAGATGGCTTTTGGAAAACGTCAGTTGGATCATGAGTAGATTCCTGAGTCAGAGGAAGGTTGAGCGTAGTTAACACAGCTCTAATCAAACCCTCAGCAGAAACCTCAGGGTCACATTCATAAGGGTCCCCAATGGACCTGTTAGACTCAATAACAGTGCCTTCCTCAGCATCAGAATCCTGCAATAGTTCTTCTTCAGAAGAATCAGACACATCAGGAGCCCCCTGTGGCTTAGGCAGGGAAGTCCTGATTGTGGAGGGGTCTGCCAAACCTGGAGAGCCCCCTGTACCTGAGAGGGAAAGAGTTGGAGTGTGGATCTGAGATCCCTAGTGGAAGCTTTAAACTCTTTCACCCAAGTTGGCTCAATAGCATGGCTGGGAAGCCCAGGGTTGCTATCACGACAATCAGTGCATTTAGGGCATAAATCACCAGAACAAACTCTAGGCAGCCCAGAGTGACAAGAGGAGCAAAGCGCAATGGGGGGAACAGACACCCCAGCCTCTTTAGTTTTGGGTCTAGCCCCTGGCTCCAGTGGAGTAGACATGCTCACAGCGTCAATATACACCACTTAACAATATCACCCAGTAAAAGTGTGAAAGATTAAAGATTAAAGTTTCACCCCAGAAATGCCTAAAAACGGACTTATCTGGCCAGCGAAGGGTTAATCTGCTGAGAGGAGAGAAGGCTCGGTCCCTGCGTAGTATACTCGCTGAGAAATAACACCACAAAATGGCGGCCGTCAGGTCAGCCAATCAGAAACGAGCGCGAACCGGGCGCTCATGGGAAATGTAGTTTTCTCTCAGAAGTACCCCAAACAGTGCCCGAAGCCCCCCTGAACTCCCCACACTCTGTAAACATACACCAGATGATAGAGCAGGAGCATAGGAGTAAAATGAGCCGTCTCTGAAGTTGCTGTGACAAGCGGTTCCAGAGATATGTCCCACACTGTGAAATCCCATAGAGAGTAAAGGAGCAATGGCGTCTAAGCGGGAAAAGGCACGCTTAAAGGTGCGGAACACTAATTTTTAATAAAGTCCCACTAAACTTTAAAAAGTGCTAAACAGTAACCCAATACATGAGAAACCTAAATAAAATTATACCCAAAGCTCCAAAACCCAGAGAATACCACAGAGATTGCATAAACATGATAAATGCAAATAAAAACACCCTATGAGTGCTGGAGTGCAATGCAACTCCCAAATACAAGCCCATCAAAGGGACACTGTGGGGACAAGTGGACCTTCAGCACTCAAGGGGTGGCTCACCTTTCTGCAGGACTTCTGTCTTCAGGTGACCATGATGAAGTGGGAATAGACCAGAGGTAAATTCCTCAGCAGGGAAGCTGCTTGACTCAAGCTGTTCCCTCTTCAGGGCATAAGGTCCACAGAAAATCCCTGGAAGCTGCACTAGCCACTTTAAAGAGGGCAATTCACAGCCATGGTCACCCTCCTAATGGTGGTATTCCATATTTGAAGAAAAATAACAAAATACTAAGTTGAATGCATAGATGTTCTCCACCTGGTGTGCACAGCACACAGGAACAAATCAATCTAGTGGCTCTGGCCCGAAGGCAGCTTAAGTAGGAGGGGAGGCTCTGCCCCCTGCAATCATTTGCTTAATTGTTCCTGCCTATTAAAGGGGCGGATCGCCTCCCAGAGTACCAGTGACCTGTATTGGACGACAGTGAAAGCAAACTGTGCCATAGAGGACTTTAAATCCTTGACCCAAGGTGGCTCTTGGTCATGGCTGGAAGGACCTGGTGGAGACGCGGGGGCCGCAGCACATGAGGGGCATAAATGCCCAGAATACCCCACAGAAAGCCCTTAGTGGCATGAGGAACAGTGTGTGAGGGGGGGGTCCGAGACGCCCATGAGTCCTTATCCTTAGACCTATCCCCATGTTCTGAAGTGTCCTTAATGTCCAAAAATTGGCGCACCGCAAGATCTCTAATCCTATATACCAACACACAGAAAAAAGAAGAAAGAAAAGATAAATGTGCCAATCTATTATCCCACTATCTTACTATACATCAGGGCATCCGGCACATTAATTAACAGGAGACTCGTTCAGTGCTATATCCATATGAAAGTATATCCACACTAAAATATAACCTTTATTCAATATAGATTAAAACTTAAATTATAAATTACTCATAAGAAAACTGATCAGGCAAAATAAACATGGGAGGACATCCCCTAAAGGGTTAATTTCAAAAACCTTATAAGTACCTAGCATAGATTTCTTATTCTTCTAAAGATGTACTGCGCTTATGATTTAAATTCCATTCCAACATGTATTCATGGTATAAGTTTCTTAGTCAATTTACAGAGAGAAATGGGCACTATGTTTTATACACTGAGGTTTGGTAAACGGTGAAACACCGTAATAACCGTATATATTGTAATGATTTACTCAATGCTTCATCTACTTATAGAAAGCTAAGGTGTTTCTTCACTCGTTAATATGCTTCAATTGTGATGGATCGAAAGGGCAGAATTAACCCTATACATGCCTTTAAATGATCAAAAACGGCTTCTTAACATGAATTCAAATATGTAAAAAGCTATTATTTATTATGCAATAAAGCACTGTAAAAACTGGGAATATTTAAATAATCTGCTGAATATTGTTTGTTAATATAAAATTACCTTGTTTCTCTTATACCTAAATGTCCGTTTCTCAATTTTGAGCAATCTAAACAGCAATATTAACCCTTTATTTGCCTTTAATGATTAGAAGAAACCTCTTTATTTAATCCAATAATTAATCAAAGCGAATCCAAATCTAATTATATCGCTAGTAACTTTCTCCAAAGACTATTAGTTACTTCGTGTCATTTGGCGGCAACCCTCAATCCAACACTTAGTTAATATGTGTCTACAGGGCTTAACTACTTCTATCTCGGTCCAAGACTGGACAACCATTAGCACCCTCGGAAACCTAATTCCCGTTTTGTGTCACTTATTGTCAGCCCTTAATGCAAATATATTCACAGGGCTCAATCACTTTCAGCCCGGGCCGAGACCCGACACTAAGTAGCAACATCAGAGACTTAGTAGCCCCTTTCTGTTACTCTGTGTCAGTCAACAGTTTATCGTTGTATTAGTAAAGCCGACATAACGCCAGGGCTTGAACTTAATTAGAAACACATCGCCCCCTCTATATTTCCAGATAGATCGCGTCGCATTAACTATTTGTTGGCAAATACGGAACTAATTGTAACAACAATATATTGCCAGCGTTCTTTTGTTATAGCCGCTATTTAATAACCATAGTTTCTCACACTCAGTATATACTGAAAGTAACTACAACGTAGCATCATCTATCTAAATAAATAGAAACTCTCTCCACACTATGCTCAATTTAAATTGATCTATGCTCCATTCTAGTATCTACATTTGCTCAACCCCTCCATGTTTTTCTCCCGATCAATTTTCTTTAATTTTTAAAACATAATTGAGCTAAATTTTCGCCCAACCAGTCAACCTGGCTTCGTCAGGGGATCATAGTGTTTGGAGCCGCTCGATTGCGAGCTCTTTATACCTCCATTATTTTTTAAACGAGGCTTGGTAATTCCAAGCCTCGAGATCGACCCACTGACATTCCAATTGTGATAGTCAGAGATTGAACGAATAACATTCATACTCAAGAGAAAAACAGGCTGGAAATAAACTAGAAGCATCTTTACAATCAAGGTTCCAAATATATAAATGTTAAACAATTCACTTGAACAAATTTTTGAGGAATAGTAAAAAGACAAAATAAAAAGAAATAATCTTATTAATAAATGATTCTAATGCAGGTGATTTCAACCATGTCCTTCATGAACTTCAAATCATCCTACAAATTTCAATGAATTAATTATGGTCAAAAATATATTATTCTGTTATTTTAATCTTTAATGAAATATTTCTAATACATAAATACAATACAATATACATCCCTATAATACTCAAAAAGTCAGAGCCATTTAGATCAAAAATAGACTATTATAGATGGTATAAGATATTAAACACATTTTACACTCTGATTCATATAGGTATATTGTACCCTTCTACACCCACTTCAAGATATAGAATAAATCTAAAATGACCACTTTATTCAATGAAGGGTCTAAAAGTAAAACCTTCATTTAACCCATTAGGATTTAAAGTTCTTAATTTATAAATCCAATAAGCCTCCCTTTTTAAGAGCATTTTATCGAAATCACCTTTTCTAGAAGAGGGTCCAACCTTCTCAATTCCTATAAATTTTAAACCTCTAATCTCATCCTTATGTAGTTTGGCCATATGTCTGGCTACTGATGTATCTCGTTTATTTCGTATATCACCTACATGTTCAAGTATTCTCTCCCTAAACACTCTGGTCGTCTTTCCTACATACTGTATGCCACATTTGCATATCAGAAGATACACAATCCATGAGGTGCGGCAGTTAATAAATTGTCGAATATTATACCAATTATTTTCATCTTTGTCAGTAAATGTTTTAGATTGTAAAACATAATCACAGGCTCTACAGTTACCACACTGTGTACAGCCAGTTATCCTCATTCTAGAATTAAACCAATTGCTCTTTTCTCTTTGAAAGTGGCTATGTACCACTAGATCTTTAATATTTTGAGATCTCCTATAAGTAATCTTTGGAGATACAGGTTAGACCTCCACGAGATCTTTATCCGACAGTAGTAGACTGCAATGTTTGGACAAAATAGCTTGAATGATATTATGTTGTTGATTATATGTCCCAATCAACCTCACCTCTTTCTTAGGTTGTGTCTGTACTAAAGGTTTATGCAAAAGTGCTTTCCGGTCACTATTGAGTGCTCGTTGATATGCTCTTTTAAGGCATTTGTTACTGTATCCACGTGCAAGAAATCTTTGTTGTAATTTTCTTGCCTCAATTTTAAAGTCCTCAATTGTTGTACACAGGCGTCTACTACGTAGGTATTGACCTACTGGTATTCCTTTAATGAGGGGTGCTGGATGATGACTTTGTGCCAACAAAAGGCTGTTCGTAGCCGTAGGTTTTCAGAATACACATGTATTAATAGTATTTCATTTACTCCTAAATAATTTAATATCAAGGAAAGATAGTTCATTTTGGTGTATCTCACTTGTTGTTACTTTCAAATTAATTGTATTCGTATTTAATGCTACAACAAAGTCATTAAATTCTTCAATGGTGCCAGTCCAAATTATTATCACATCATCGATGTAGCGCAACCAAATTCCAATTTTTTCCGTATATTTGGCGAGAGCCTCTGTAAAATAGGATTTTAGTCTTACTTGTTAAATCCTTTTCACTTAGTCCATACAGGTTACTGGTACACTGGGAGGCGATCCACCCCTTTAAGTAGGCAGGAACATTCTCTAAATGTATGCAGGGGGGTGGAGCCTCCCCTCCCTCCTAGGCTGCTCCTCAGTCAGCACAAGCCAGAATGATTTGAGACACTAACACTGACCAGAGATAGAAGAGAAGAAGAAGACCCCTGTGAGCATGCCCCAAAGGACTCCCACAGAATGCCACAGGAGAGCCAAGCATGGTCTCTTGACAGGGTGGGAGACCAGTAACCTGTATGGACTAAGTGAAAAGGATTTAACAGGTAAGACTAAAATCCTATTTTCACTGTCGTCCAATACAGGTTACTGGTACACTGGGATGTCCAAACATTGAGTTTCCCAGAGGCGGGAAGAAGGCAAGGACCAGAAGCAAGGGCCCCAGAGTCACCAGAACCTCTATGAACCAACCGGTCAGAGATCTCAAAAATCAGAAGTGTCAACGGACACCAACAAGGGGTAAGAACAGACCCCAGACAAAACACAGCACACTGAACCAGAGCCAACAGGGCTCAACAGTAAGGAAGCACTGAGAACCTCAGAAGAAAAAGATCCTAGAACAGGCAAAACTGCCTCCAGGACCTTCCTCCCAAAGCTGGCATCAGCCGAGTCCAGCACATCCACATGGTAGTGCTTCGAAAATGTGTGCACAGAGGACCAAGTGGCCACCCGGCACAGCTGATCAGCAGACGCTTGATTTTTATAGGCCCAAGAGGCCCCAATTGATCTGGTAGAATGAGCAGTGACCCGAAAGGGCACATGCTTATTCCGCAATTCGTAAGCCTTACGAATAGTAGATTTTATCCAAGATGCAGTGGTCACCTTGGATGCCGGTCTCCCTGCCCTAGGCCCCTCAGGAATGACAAACAGAGCGTCAGACTTCCTGATAGACTCAGTGCGATGAACATAAAATTTGAGACAACGCACGACATCCAACAAATGAAGATCCCTCTCCTTGTCAGAGGAAGGGTTAGGGCAGAAAGAGGGCACCACAATCTCCTGATTGATGTGAAATTCGGAGACAACCTTAGGCAAAAACTCCTTGGAAGTGCGAAGCACAGCCTTATCCTTATGGAACACCAGATAAGGTGGTTTACAAGACAAAGCTTGTAATTCTGCCACCCGACGAACTGATACAATAGCCAAAAGGAAGGCCATCTTCCAGGACAAAAGGAGCAAAGGAATAGTAGCCAAAGACTCAAAGGGGGGTCGTTGAAGGGCCCCCAAGACTAGATTGAGATCCCACTGAGGAGCCGGGCTCCTGAAAGCGGGACGAACATGAGCCACACCTTGGAAGAAAACTTTGACGTCAGGGATAACAGCAATACGCTCCTGGAAAAAGAGAGAGCGCTGAAGTCTGAACCTTAAGAGAACTCAGACTGAGTCCCTTATCAACACCATCCTGTAAAAAGGCCAGAACAGTAGGAAGATGAAAATCATGCGATAGAGCCCTATCAGCACACCATGCTACAAAGGTCGACCAAACTTGGTGATAGATCTTAGAAGACACAGGTTTACGAGCACGTAGCATCGTAGACACCACAGCAGAGGAAAAACCCTTTTTCTTCAAAATTGAGGATTCAACCTCCAAGCCATCAAATGAAGACGATGAACATCCTCCATCCACAGATAGCCTTGTAGCAGAAGATCTGGATGAGAGGGAAGTGGAAAGGGCTCCGCCACAGACATTGCCATCAGATCCGGATACCAGGACTGACAAGGCCAATTCGGAGCGATCAGAATAACCGGACAACGCTCCATCTTCAGCTTCTGGATGACTCAGATCAACAGTGGAAGAGGAGGAAAGATGCAAGCTAGGGAGAATTCCCAAGGAATTGACAAGGCGTCCACTGCCAGAGCCAGTGGATCCCTCCACCGAGAGCAGAACACTGAAACCTTCCTGTTGTGTCTGGTTGCTATCAGATCCACCACAGGAACCCCCCACATTTGAGTGAGAAGTTGGAACACCTCCGGATGAAGAGCCCACTCTCCGCTGTCGACTGTGTGACGACTGAGAAAGTCTGCCATGACGCTGTCCACGCCTGGAATGTGAACCGCTGAAATGACGGGACCATGAACTTCCACCCAAGACAAAATGGCCTTGACCTCTAACCAGGCGGCGAGACTTCTTGTTCCGCCCTGCCTGTTGATGTAGGCCACTGCGGTGGTGTTGTCGGACTCTACCCTGACTGGACAACCCTCCAGTTGAGATTCCCAATGGCGTAGGGCAAGGAAGATCGCACGGAGTTCCAGAATGTTGATGGAGAGAAGAGATTCCTCCAGTCCCCACTTCCCCCAGGGCACTGAAGCGACCCAACACCACCCCCCATCCCAGGAGGCTGGCATCCGTCGTGACCGTAGTTCAATAAGGGATCTGGAAGGATCTCCCTTTCAGGAGATGAGAAAGATCCAACCACCATTCCAAGCTCAACTCGACATGAGGAGGTAGAGCGACAGATAGCTTCAGATGGTCTGGACGATTCCTGCACGTCTGAATCACGAACCTTTGAAGTTCCCTGGTGTGTGCAATAGCAAACGTCACCGCCTCTATCGTGGAAATGAATTTCCCCACCAGAGAAGTCAATTTTGGCACTGGAATCCGCTCGAGGGCCAGGATCTTCGATACCCAGAGACCAATCTGATGAGCCACCTCCTCCGGCAGAAACACCATACACCGCTGGGTGTCGAACAGAAGACCCAGGAAGATTATCCGCTGAGATGGAACCAAGTCTGACTTGTCCAGATTCACAATCCATCCGTGGTGAGTGAGTGTCTGAATGCAAGCCTGAACCTGCTGGTGAAGGATCTCTGCTGATGTAGCTTTCAAGAGTAAGTCATCCATGTATGGAGTCACTCTGATGCCATCCCGATGAATTACCGCTATCAATGCTCCCAGGACTCGTTGAAAAACCTGTGGAGCTGTCCTCAGCCCAAAGGGAAGAGCCGAAAACTGAAAATGACCTCTGTTGCAGGCAAACCTGAGATACCGCCTGCTCTCTAGATGGATAGGGATGTGCAGATATGCATCCTGAAGGTCCAGGGAAGCAAGGAATTCCCCCGGAGACATAGCAGCTATCACAGTGCGCAGAGATTCCTGTCGATAATGGGTACTCACAACAAAGGAGTTGAGATCCTTGAGGTCCAAAATAGGACGAGCTCTGCCGTCCTTTTTGGCCACAACGAACAGATTGGAATAAAATCCTGAACCTATGTCCTCCTGAGAAACCGGTTCCAGGACGTTCTTGTCCAAAAGATCCTGAATAGCGTCATCGAACAGACACCTTATTGTGGAGTCCTGAGAAGGACGAGTAAAATGGAAACGAAAGGGAGGAAGGGAAAAGAAAGGAATCCTGTATCCCTCTGACACCACCTGAAGAACCCAAGGGTCCGCCACTGAATCCTACCAAACCCGGCGAAAGAGGTGAAGCCGCCCACCTACAGCCGGATGCGGACCCGGGTTCGGCGAGTCATGTCTTGGCCTTGGGGGCAACCTTGGGCTTCCAGGACTGTTTGGGCTTGGAGGAGGCGCGCGGAGCAGGCGGAACCGCCTGGGACGTGGGGCATGTCTCAGTTTGGAAGGAACGAAAGGACTGATAGCGCTTAGCTGGGAATTTCTTCTTAAAGACTGAGGGTAGAAGAGTACTTTTACCTCCAGTAGCCTCGCTGATCAATTCCTTTAGCTCAGATCCAAACAGGGAAGTCCCTTGAAAGGGCAAAGAAAGCAAAACTTTTTTGGAAGCGGTGTCAGCAGACCAAATTTTTAGCCAAAGAGCTCGTCTAGCCACCACAGAAGAAGTGGAGGCCCTCGCCATCATGCGAACAGCATCAAAGGCAGCGTCAGAAACATAATTCTGAGCTTCAGAAATATTAGCAAGTAGTTGCAACTGCTCTGACACTGGCGCATCTTGGCGGACCGCCACAGTAAGCTGTTCAGTCCAGACCGCAATGGTGCGAGTAACCCACGCCACAGCGAAAGTCGGACGCATGGCAGTACCAGTAGAGGCAAAAATAGACTTAAGACAGGTCTCTAACTTTTTGTCAGTCAAATCCTGTAAAGCAGAAGCATCAGATACAGCCAGAGCAGTGGATTTGGACAACCTAGAAACTGGAGCATCCAACTTAGGAGGATGAACCCATTTAGCCAATTCAGTCTCAGGAAAGGGATAAAGTTTGGCAAACTTTTTTGAGACTGAAGAGGACTTATCAGGATTTTTCCACGCATCAGAAACTAAACGTTCAAGAGTAGGGTTAGTAGGAAAACAGGTAACAGCTTTTGAAGGTTTCTGAAACACATCCGTTGGGTCAAGAGGAGTCTCCTGGCACAAGGGAAGATTGAGGGTGGTCAGCACAGCCCTGATCAAACCCTCAGCAGAGAGTTCAGGATCACATTCGAAAGGGTCCCCAGCCGATCTGGTAGACTCAATAACTGTACCATCCTCAACATCAAAATCCTGCAACAATTCTTCCTCAGAAGAATCAGAGACGTCAGGAGCTCCCTGTGGCTTGGGCAGGGAGGTCCTGACGGTGGAGGGGGTCTGCCATACCTGAAGAGACCCCTGAACCTGAGAGGGAAAGAGCTGAAGAGTGGATCTGAGATCCCTAGTTGCAGCCTTGAACTCTTTCACCCATCTTGGCTCAATAGCGTGGCTGGAAGGCCCTGGGTTGCTGCCATGACCTTCCGCACAAGCTGGGCATAAATGACCAGAAAATTCTCTAGGTAGCCCTGAATGACAGGAGGAGCAAAACGCAATGGGGGAAACTGATACCCCAGCCTCCTTTGTCTTAGGTCTAGTCCCAGGCTCCAGTGGAGTAGACATACTCAGTGTCAGATATACCCCACAGACAGAAAACCCAATTAAAGTGTGAAAGATTAAGTATTCATCCCAGAAACGTTTAAAACTAAACTTATCTGTCAAGCGAAGGGTTAATCAGCAGAGGAGAGGGAGAAGGTCCGGTCCCTGCGTAGTATACTCGATGAGAAGAACTCACAAAATGGCTGCCGCAACGGGAGCCAATCAGAAAAAGGGCGCGAACCGAGCGCTCATGGGAAGCGTAGTTTTCTCACCAAGTACCCCAAAACAGTGCCCGAAGCCCCCCCGAGTCCCCCAACACACTCAAATGCAAAACCGTATGATAGAGCAAGGGAAGACAAACAAAATGAGCCCACTCTGAAGTCGCTATGCAAAGCGGTTCCAGAGATACGTCCCACACAGTGTAAGCCCATAGAGAGTAAAGGAGCAATGGCGTCTATGTGGGAAAAGCGCGCTTAAAGGCGCGGAACATAATTTCTAATAAAATTATCCCTTAAGTTAAAAGTTCAATAACACATAGCAAACACATGTACTATGTAAGCAAACATTACCCACCAAGGCAAAATTCTAAAATTCCCATAAAACTGGAAAACCTAGCAGATAAAGGGTTAAATCCCACATAAACTGCTCCAAAACACAAGACATACACAACTACATTGCATATACAGTGCAAGACATAGAAAAACACCCAATGAGTGCTGGAGTGCACAATGAGAACTCCCAAGTACAAACCCAATGAAGGGACACTGAGGGACAAATGGACCTTCGGCACTCAAAGGGTGGCTCACCTTTCTCCTGGACTTCTGTCTTCAGGTTACCAAATGAGTAAAGAATTACCACAGAGGATAATCCCCAGGAAGTGAAATCAAGTTGTTCCCTCATCAGGGCAAAAGGTCCACCAGAAGTACCCTGGAAGCTGTGCTATCCACTTTAAAGAGGGCATTTGACAGCCATGGTAACCCGCCTAATGGTGGTATTCCATATTTACAAAAATAATAAAGAAACTAAAGTTTGAAGAGAGATGTTCTCCACCTGGTGTGAACACACCGAGGAACAAACCATTCTGGCTTGTGCTGACTGAGGAACAGCCTAGGAGGGAGGGGAGGCTCCACCCCCGCATAAATTTAGAGAACGTTCCTGCCTACTTAAAGGGGCGGATCGCCTCCCAGTGTACCAGTAACCTGTATTGGTGTCACGGTTTTTGAAGACTCTCAGACTTAAGGTTTTGTAAAATAACTTAACTTTATTAAAAGTTAAAGGCAGCCCCCGTAGGGTAAATATACATAACAATACAACAGTAATAGAACATACAATAGGTTCTACCGGCCTTGCCTAAATACCGGGCAAGGCAACCCAAGTGACAGGTAAATGACAGGCTCTACCGGCCTTGCCTATACCGGGTAAGGCAACCGTGAGATGACGTATACCGGTTCTACCAGCCTTACCAATACCGGGCAAGGCAGCCCAATGGAATGCTGAATGTAGGCTCTACCGGCCCTGCCAATACCGGGTAAGGCAACCTTAAAGATGGTGAATTACAAGGTTCTACCGGCCTTACCAATACCGGGCAGGGCAGCCCAAAGGAGTACTGTAGTAGGCTCTACCGGCCCTGCCAATACCGGGTGAGGCAACCTACAGGATGGTATCGTCAAGGTTCTACCGGCCTCACCAATACCGGGCAGGGCAGCCTGAGCAAGTAGACCAGCATAAGTATAGAGGTCTTAATCAGCAGAAGTCTATAGCCAGGGATAATCAGACAACTGCAATGAAGTGGACATTGACTGACCACAGTACTGGATGTTCAGGAGCAAACCAGAGTCCGCACGTTGGGACTAATGGTAAATAGCGCCACCAGGTTTAATGGAGCAAACCAGCGACCGCACGCTGGAACCAACAATGTATATCGCAACCAGGTTTAGTGGAGCAAACCAGCGTCCGCACGCTGGAACCAACAATGTATATCGCAACCAGGTTTAGTGGAGCAAGCCAGCGTCCTCACGCTGGAGCCAACAAAGTATCTCGCAACCAGTTTAGTGGAGTAAACCAATGTCCGCACGCTGGGACTAACAATGTATATCGCAACCAGGTTTAGTGGAGCAAACCAGTGTCCGCACGCTGGAGCCAACAAAGTATCTTGCAACCAGTTTAGTGGAGTAAACCAGCGTCCGCACGCTGGGACCAACAATGTATATCGCAACCAGGTTTAGTGGAGTAAACCAGTGTCCGCACGCTGGAGCCAACAAAGTATCTCGCAACCAGTTTAGTGGAGTAAACCAGCGTCCGCACGCTGGAACCAACAATGTATATGGCAACCAGGTTTAGTGGAGTAAACCAGCGTCCGCACGCTGGAACCAACAATGTACATAGCAACCAGGTTTAGTGGCGTAAACCAGCGTCCGCATGCTGGAACCAACAATGTATATAGCAACCAGGTTTAGTGGAGTAAACCAGCGTCCGCACGCTGGAACCAACAATGTATATAGCAACCAGGTTTAGTGGCGTAAACCAGCGTCCGCACGCTGGAACCAACAATGTGTATGCAATAACGAGGAGAACAATGTCGCCAGAGCGACAGCTGGAGCGCGAGACTCAGGAACTCGTACAGGTTAACCCGCACGGTGCTGGAGCACAGGAACCCCGGAATACAGGCACACAGGAACGTTGGAACACCGGAACGTTAGCATACAGGAGCACTGGACGCTGGAGCACCGGAACATTAACGTACAGGAACACCGGAACGTTAACGTACAGGAACACTGGAAACAGGCCCAGAGATCTGACAAGCAGGTCAGGCAGAGTGGAGTCAGAAACACCACGAAAGGGCAACCTGGAAGTGCTCAACCTGGGTTTAAAAAGGCTGTGTGAGGAGGGCTAATGACAGACAGCCAATCACGAATACTCAGCAAGTGACAGACACAGAGCAGCACGAATCACGGGCACCATGATAATTGGACAACAGTGAAACACCATTTTATCTTCCCACCAACCTAAATATAGGTTAGCGTAGGATGGTGCACAGCAATTCCCCATTGCTGTCCCTCTTATTTGTTGGTAAAATTGCCCATCAAATATAAAATAATTATATGTGAGAACATATCTCAGCAATGCCAATACAAATCTGTTATGGTTATTATATTGAACACCCCTAGATATCAAAAAGGTCTTAGATGCCTGTATACCAATTTCATGGTCTATACTCGTGTATAGTGATTCAATGTCCAAACTGGCCAAAAAATCATTATTACCTAATGGTATACCCTCCAAATTAGTAATTGCATCTTGCGAATCCCGAACATAAGATGGTAATGCTGTTACAAATTCTCTTAAGAGCCTATTTACATAAATAGATGCCTTTTCTCCTAAGCTTCCATTTCCAGACACAACTGGTCTGCCAGGAGGCTTATCTGGATTTTTATGTACCTTTGGAAGACAATAGAATGCGGCAATTGTTGGTGATTTAGGTAATAAATATTCCTTTTCTTTATTAGAAATCACTTTCATTTGTATGCCACAATCCAAAATCTTATTTAACGTCTCCTTGAATTTCTCTGTGGGATCTGAGGGTAATTTTGAGTAACATTTCTTGTCACTCAGCAACCTTTTGCACTCACTGACATAGTATGTAGTATCCATTATGACCAAATTCCCACCTTTATCGGCGGGCGATATTGTAATTTGTTTATTTTTATTTAAACCAGACAAAATCTGTCTTTCTTTCACTGAGAGATTGTTATCCTTTGATGAAAATACCTCAGTTTTATTTCCTTGAATACTCAAATTAAGATCTTCTAATTCTCTAGTGACTTGTTCACAAAAGATTTCCACATGTGGGGATACACTTTTAGATGGTGTAAAGCCTGGATTATTCTTGAGATCTGTGAAGGGTCCACATTTCTGTGTAATTCCTTCACTTTCTTCCTCAAGAAGTGACACCAGTTCCTGTAGTGTTTCCTCATCTTGAGTTTGGAATACTGAGGTGGGAGAATTATTTTTAAAAAACTTATGGAGATACAACTTTCTACAAAATAAATTTAAATCTTTAACCCATTCAAAGAGGTCAAAATTTTTAGTCGGACAAAAATTGAATCCCTTCTCTAATACCTTAATCTGAGATTCATCCAACTCTATAGAGGAGATATTATGCACCTCCATTTTATCTATCACATTCATCTCCATCCTCCTCTGTACCCCCATTTGTCTCGATCTCTCAATTGGGGGTAATTTCCTTGATTGTTCTCCTTGTCTCTTATCCCTGCACCTAAAAAATGTGGTGGAGGGACATTGCGCCTATTTCTGTTTCTTCTATTTCGTTGTTGTCGATTGCCATTTTGATCAGTGGAACTATCCGTATTGCTTTCAGAAGCTGACTCAGTTCCCTGACCAGTCTCTTCATTTTTCTGTGGAATGATATGCTTATAAGCTTTATTCTGATCAAAATCTTTTTTTATCTCTCTGAAATTTTCAAATCAAATCATTAGCCAACTTATCAATATTATCTTTTAATTGTTTTTCCAACTGTGTAAATTCTGGTAATATCTTATATTCCTGTATATTCCTTCATTGTTTTTCAGCTTCAGAATTAATTTCCTATAGCTGTCTCTTTTCAGTTGTCACAATTAACTCTATAATTTCAAAAGAACATCTAGTTAATATTTCATTCCACTTAGTAATAAATTCCTCATCAATCAAATGTGTGGCGGGACTGATATTAGACCGAAGACCCCTAGGGACACTTTTATTTACAAGATAGTTCTCTAAACCTGTAATCTCCCACCATTTCCTCGTTTGTTTTTGCATTTGTTTGGTCAATTCCTTAAATTCCTTCTGAATATTTCTCTCATTTTCTACTGTAGTGACAGGAGATGGTCCCTGTCCAACCAATGATTTGGCTTCCTCTTGCCATTTGCTAAAATCAATAGGATTTTAAAGAAATCCAGCCATATTTGAGTATATAGTCCTGACACTGGACTTTAATTCCAATTAAAGAAAGGAAAATGAAATCCCAAAATATAACTATTCTAAAATGTCCTTAATGACCAAAAATTGGCGCACCGCAAGATCTCTAATCCTATATACCAACACACAGAAAAAAGAAGAAAGAAAAGATAAATGTGCCAATCTATTATCCCACTATCTTATTATACATCAGGGCATCCGGCACATTAATTAATTCATTAAAGATTAAAATAAGAGAATAATATCATATTTTTGACCATAATTCATTGAAATTTGTAGGATGATTTGAAGTTCATGAAGGATATGGTTGAAATCACCTGCAGTTTTTACAGTGCTTTATTGCATAATAAATAATAGCTTTTTACATATTTGAATTCATGTTAAGAAGCCGTTTTTGATCATTTAAAGGCATGTATAGGGTTAATTCTGCCCTTTCGATCCATCACAATTGAAGCATATTAATGAGTGAAGAAATACCTTAGCTTTCTATAAGTAGATGAAGCATTGAGTAAATCATTACAATATATACGGTTATTACGGTGTTTCACCGTGTACCAAACCTCAGTGTATAAAACATAGTGCCCATTTCTCTCTGTAAATTGACTAAGAAAGACCAATCCCTGCGTATGATACTCGTGTAGAGAGGAAAACAAAATGGCAACCACACAGAGGACCAATCAGAAAATGGCCAGCGAAACTGTCTTTTATGGGAAACATAGTTTCTTCTATACAGAGTAACAAAAGTCAGAACCGAATCCCCCTCAGGGCTCCCAAAACACTGACAATGTCCACCAGATAGAGGGTACTCAGAGCAGTTGCGGAGATATGTCCCAGAAACGGCTGTCCCACAGAGATCAATGGCGAATTGTGGCTATGCGGTAAAGCGTGCCCTTAGAGGTGCGGAATTCAAATTAAACACACAAAACAAAGATGTGTCAGTAAAGTGTAAAATACACATAAAACACCATATACTATGAAGGAAATAAATATATTTATAAGATCCTGAACTGGCCAATGCTGGCAGAGAAGGGGTTCAGTACCAAATAGCAAGCAATGCATCAAAGATCCCCAGATCAGCAGCCATTTTAAATGAATAATACCCAACATGAGTGCACGAGTTATATAAAACTCCAAGGAAACCCTTGTGCAGAAGGGACAGCAGACCAAAGCAAAGGGTTGCTCACCTTTCGTGCAGGTCTTCTTTCTTCAGATTACCATTGTAAGGAGGAAGACTCAGAGAGACTTGCTCTGCAAAGAGAGACATGGGTTACATGGTTCTCTCCCAGGCCTGAAAGGTTCACAAGCAGCTCCTGTAAACTGGACAATACACCAGGGGAAGCCAGTACTGGTAATCTGCCAAATGGGGGAATTTGGACACCCCATATCTAAGTGAAAATAATAAAAGAACTCAAACTAAGCAGAACTGTTCACAGCTTTCCTAACAGAACGAGGAACAAATTTTAACTGGGGAGGGGAGTGGCATGGTAGCCTGCTAAGGAGGAGAGGGTGGCACCGCCCCACAACTTCTTTGAAGAATTGTTCCAGCCTACTAAGAGGAGCTATCACCTCCCCATGGTACCTGTAAGCTATATTGGACGACAGAGATATATATGAACACACACATATAAATATATATATATATTCAGGGCTTATAAGTTGAAGTCCTTTGCTACTAGCCAGACCTGAAAAGTTACTCTCCACTACAAGCCATAACATACCCACCAGGGCTGAATTTCTACTCACCAGGGCTAAATTTTCACTTGCCACTGGCTAGTGGAGAGTGGAAATTTTGAGCCCTGTATATATATATATATATATATATATATATATATGCTAACATAGTGGGACAGCGTTGCCCGTCACGGATTTGTATTTGTGTAGTTCTCTCTGCAGAGGGATGGCAACAAACTCCAGCAGTCAAAAGTGACAGGCTAATAGGTTAACGCCTTGAGCATCAGATGGGGTGAGGTCTGCAATGTGTTGGTCATCCCTCTGGTCCTTAAGGGGTTAATATTCCTCACCATTATAAAGCTTCACTGGGTATGCATAGCCTCCTCTTTCTGCATGATGCAAGTCTCTTTTTTTAGTGCTTGAAATGACTCCATATTGTATATAACACCTCCCCTTTGACAGCACTAACTTATCAGACAGATCTTGTATCGGCCTTCTTTAATTCTCCATAAAAGAGAAAGAATAAAAGAAGGTCTTTGAGTGGCACGCTCCTGGCCTGTAACACAGATGTAAGGGGTAAAACGAAGAGGAAGGGCATTTGCAACTCAGCTGTGCCAGCGTTTGTAGGACACGCAGCGCTGAGATCAGATTGAACTGCAATGTGCAGGGGGGAGCACACGGTGAACATGGGCAGCATGACGAGCGGCAAAATATGGAATATTTTAGTCACCTTTTTAAATAATACTCACTTTCTGCAAAAGTCAAGTTACCGGCCACAGAGGCAAACCGCTTACTCATGTATGCTTATCCCTTTCAGTGCCAGAGGCTGCGCAACTCATTGCTTTTCAATGCGCTGCGTACACTTCCGGCACTCAAAGGGTTAAGTCATAAATTAGAGACTGTTCCTTGATAATATACGTGGCAAGTGGGAACCACCACATCGCAACACATTGTATTATATTACACTACAGTTCGCCTTAGGAGCCGGCAAATCGCAGCGCATTATAATGAGTGGGTGAAGCTCATCTTTAAAGTAAATAGACTAGCGTCCTATGTGTGTCGGCATGTCAGTTCCAGTGTTCCCAGTGCAATTTGGAGTGTTACACATTCCAAAATAGCTGCACTTTGGAGAATTGCAAACAGGTCTCAGACCCGCACCGTTACCTCTTTCGCCAGCAGTAATGTAGTGAGCAGTCCTCATCCCCATCCCTCTCAGAAACAGAAGGAATTATGAGTGTGTTGGCAGCGGGATGGAGGGAGGCTGACCCCCGGGTGACATACTGACTCTCCAAGTGAGAAAGTGAAGTGGAGGCGCTCCGTAGGAGTGTGTCAGCATGTCCGGAGAGTTAGGTATTACAATAACCGGATTTAACAGGAGGGAGAGGGAGAGCATGGCAGGGGCTTATACATTGTGGAAGCCAAAGCATATTATTAGGCATTGGGATAATAAATGTAGAGAACTGTCCTCCCGAGAGAGCGGGCAGCATGATTAACCCTTTGGGTGGCAGAGGGGTACGCAAAGCAATGCGTTGGGTACTACTCTGCCACTCAAAGGGTTAAAGAGCCGACCACTTGGTCTGTTGCTGAGTCTTCTTCCAAGTTATATAAATACACACACACAAGATATCAAACGAATCCCCTCTGTACCCCAATATATATATATATATATATATATATATATATATATATATATATACATATATATATATACTAGCAACGTGGGACGGCGTTGCCCATCATGTTATGACCGTTGGGCGTACATTTGTGAAATGTAGACACACTGATAAACACAGATATGTGGCACTAATATCTCCTAAAGAGAGACACTTGAGAGGAAAGAAGCAGTAATATATCCTAAAGAGGGAGACTTGGGAGGTACGCCGTTACATCAATGTTGTTTTATTTCTCCTTTACTTTGGGCCAGAATTGCAGTATTGTGCCTGTGTGTGTTTGGGTTGTGCAAATGGAAATCAGAAAATAAAAGGAGTGTAATAGCATCATGTTAAGCCTTTGAATGCCAGAGTGCATTGCAATGCATTGTGCACCCGTCTGGCACTCAAAGGGTTAAGGTATAGAGTGGCATGTCAGAGTGAAATAGCAGTGGAAAGTATATTCATATCTGTGAACTTTGACTTGTGGAGTCCCTGGAGGGGACTCATGTGGTCCTGATGTGGAGAGACCAATGGGGCAATTGTGGTAAAAGGGGTTGGGCTTAATCACAAGTAGGGGTGGGGCTTAACGTAAATGTGGGAAAGTGTTAGTAATAGGCTGGGGAAGGAGGAGACGTGGGAGGGAAATGGAAGTTTATAGTGTGAGGGGTTTGAACACACTCCCTGAGGGGTAAAACTTAATACACAACCCTGTGGCAGTCAGTGGGTTAAGTGTTTTACTGATGGCCGCCTGTCCTCTGTGTTGTATGGCAAATGATGACAGTGTAGAAATAATTCAGCAATGAAGACCTACTTTAACCCTTTGAGAGCCATTTTGTCCCCTGGTGCTGCAGCTCCCCTTCAATGGCTGTACTACAGGTCCTGCTGAGGCCACTGGGAGTCTGACTGACTGTGTGTATGTGTGTGTCAGCCATATTTCTTTCTGGTTTTGTGTGTGTGTTGGTGCTGTGTGAGTGGGGCATGTGTGTGTATTAGGGTGGTGTAGGAGCAAGTGGCAGCCATTTTATGTTTTTCCTTGGCTGGATAGTGGTGGTCAGTGGGAAGTGTATTCATACCTGGGAACTTTGACTTGTGGAGTCCCTGGAGGAGACTCATGTGGTGCTGATGTGGAAAGACCAATGTGGCAATTTGGGGTAAAAGTGGGCGAGGCTTAATCACGAGTAGGGGCGGGGCTTAACAACATGCAGAAAACTGTTAATAATAGGCTGGGGAAGGAGGAGAAGTGGGAGGGAAATGAAAGTTTACAGTGTGAGGGGTTTGAGCACACTCCCCGAGGGGTAAAACTTGATACACAACCCTGTGGCAGTCAGTGGGTTAAGTGTGTACCTGATGGATGTCTGTCCTCTGTGTTGTATGGCAAATGATGACAGTGAAGAAATAATTGACCAATGAGGACCTACCTTAACCCTTTGAGTTCAATTTTGTTCCCCTGGTGCTGCAGCTTCCCTTCAGTGGCTGTACTACAGGTCCTGCTGAGACCACTGGGAGTCAGGGTGAGTGACTGTTTGTGTGTGTGTCAAAGTACATGTGTGTGTGTGGCGTGGTGTATGTGTGTGCTTTTTCTTTCCTGAGCTGGATAGTGTATGTGTGTTTGTCTGTGGTGTAGGATCAAGTGGCAGCCATTTTGTTTTTTTGGTAGGTTGTATAGTTGTGGGTGGGCTGGATAGTGGGGGCAGGTCACTCCTCCTTACTGCCGCCCCTGGATGTGTGTGTCTCCTAAGGAGACATAAATTATGTAATGCGCTATTCTGTTCTATGTGTGTGTGTCTTCTGAGGAGACATTATGTTCTGTGTCCTGAGGAAACATAAATTATGCAATGAGGCTCTCTCTTATATATATATATATATATATATTAATTATATACATACACACACACACTTGTGCCTTTGTGCCTGCCAAAAAACACCCAGGGGAGGCAGTAAAGAGGACTACTGCTCCCATTGGGTGATTCAATGGGGGCGTGATTTTCACACCAATTGCAGTGGCCGAAGGCCACTGCTATTGGTGTGAAAATCATGCAGGGAATTGGCCCGTCCCCACTATGCAGCCCACCCACCACTATCAAAGTCAGGAAAAAACAAAATGGCTGCCACTTGCTCCTACACCACAGACACACACACATGCCCCACTCACACAGCACCAAACACACACACACATGCCCCACTCACACAGCACCACACACACACACACACGCCCCACTCAAACAGCACCACACACACACACATGCCCCACACACAAACACACACCACCAAACACACACATACCCCACTCACACACACAACACCAAACAGACACACACAAAGCCAGAAAGAAATATGGCTCACACACACACACACACACACACAGTCACTCACCCTGACTCCCAGTGGCCTCAGCAGGACCTGAAGTACAGCCACTGAAGGGTACTGCATCACCAGGGGAACAAAATGGCAGTCAAAGTGTTAAGGTAGGTCCTCATTCCTCAATTACTTCTTCACTGTCATCATTTGCCATACAACACAGAGGACAGCCAGCCATCAGGTACACACTTACCCCACTGACTGCCACAGGGTTGTGTGTCAAGTTTTACCCCTCAGGGAGTGTGTTCAAACCCCTCACACTGTAAACCTGCATTTCCCTCCCACTTCTCCTCCTTACCCAGCCTATTACTAACACTTTTCCACATTTCTCTTAAGCCCTGCCCCTACTCACGATTAAGCCCCGCCCACTTTTAACCCAGATTTCCCCATTTGTCTCTCCAAATCAGCACCACATAACTCCCCTCCAGGGACTCCACAAATCAAGTTCCCAGGTATGAATACACTTACCACTGCTATTTAACTCTGACGTGCCTCTCTACACCTTAACCCTTTGAGTGCCAGAGGGGTGCAAAACTCATGCGCGCATGTGTTTCGGCGCATGTATGTTGCGTGTGTGTGTACATCTCTGTTACATATGTGCGTCCATGTGTGCATCTCCGGTGAGTCTGTGTGTGTGCATGTCTCTTGCATGTTTCTGCAGCTCACTGTGTGTATGTGTGTTGCATATGTCTGTGTTCATCAGTGTGTCTACATTTCACACACGTGCGCCCAACGATCATAACATGACTGGCAACGTCGTCCCGCATTGGTTATATATATATATATATATATATATATATATATATATATATGAGAGAAAACCTGCATCCCCTGCCACACACACCCAGGGATGGCTGTAAGGAAGATTTAGCCTGTGCCAACATCAGTCTTAACCCTTTGAGGGCCAGAGGGATACACATACATTGCAAAGCAATGCTTTGCATACCTCTCTGGCACTCAAAGGGTTAACCCTCTCCTCCACAA
This sequence comes from Rhinophrynus dorsalis, assembly GCA_037306005.1. Classification (NCBI taxonomy): domain Eukaryota; kingdom Metazoa; phylum Chordata; class Amphibia; order Anura; family Rhinophrynidae; genus Rhinophrynus; species Rhinophrynus dorsalis. The sequence continues at coordinate 233,218,693 of CM074719.1, forward strand.
CTCACCTACTGCTACATTACTTCTCTCGACTTAAAACTCCTACAGTAAACAACTCATGGCACAATAATATAACCCACCAACCAGCAGCTCCCAATTTGCTGGGGAGCCACACATTGATCACTTCTTTCAAAGAGCATAAAAACTTCTGTTTCCACCCCCTGTCCCATAATGCACTGGGACATTCAGAGGCAGATTGGAATCAGGTGAGTGCAGTCAGCTGGGGAATAGGTTAGAACACATAGATCTTCAGTTTAGGGTTGCAACTAACGATTATTTTGATAATCGATTAGTTGGCCGATTATTTTTTCGATTAATCGGATAAAAAAAACAATATGCTAATTTTTCATTATTTAAACTGATTTAATGAACAAACAGTGTTAAAAACAAACAGCAGAATAAAAAACTTTACACATTAACATGTGTCATTGTTATTATTTTACTATGGGGTCTATGCACCTCTTTCTCCCCCTTGCACCTCTATTTCTCCCCCCTTGTACTTCGCTCTCTCCCCCTTGTGCCTCTATTTCTCCCCCCTTGTACTTCGCTCTCTCCCCCTTGTGCCTCTATTTCTCCCCCCTTGTACTTCGCTCTCTCCCCCTTGTGCCTCTATTTCTCCCCCCTTGTACTTCTCTCTCTCTCTCTCCCCCCCTTGTACTTCTCTCTCCCCCCCATGTACTTCTCTCTCCCCCTTGTGCCTCTCTTTCTCCCCCATGTACTTTTCTCTCTCTCCCTCCCATGTACTTCTCTCTCTCTCCCCCCTTGTACTTCTCTCCCCCCCTTGTGCCTCTCTCTCCCCCATGTACTTCTCTCTCTCCCTCCCATGTACTTCTCTCTCCCCCTTGTGCCTCTTTCTCCCCCATGTACTTCTCTCTCTCTCTCTCCCCCTTGTGCCTCTTTCACCCCCATGTACTTCTCTCTCTCTCTCTCTCCCTTGTGCCTCTTTCACCCCCATGTACTTCTCTCTCTCTCTCCCCCTTGTGCCTCTTTCACCCCCATGTACTTCTCTCTCTCTCTCCCCCTTGTGCCTCTTTCACCCCCATGTACCTCTCTCTCTCTCCCCCCTTGTGCCTCTTTCACCCCCATGTACTTCTCTCTCTCTCCCTCTTGTGCCTCTTTCACCCCCATGTACTTCTCTCTCTCTTCCTTGTGCCTCTTTCGCCCCCATGTACTTCTCTCTCTCCCCCCTTGTGCCTCTTTCACCCCCATGTACTTCTCTCTCTCTCCTTTGTGCCTCTTTCGCCCCCATGTACTTCTCTCTCTCTTCCTTGTGCCTCTTTCACCCCCATGTACTTCTCTCTCTCCCCCTTGTGCCTCTTTCACCCCCATGTACTTCTCTCTGTCTTCCTTGTGCCTCTTTCACCCCCATGTACTTCTCTCTCTCTTCCTTGTGCCTCTTTCACCCCCATGTACTTCTCTCTCTCTTCCTTGTGCCTCTTTCACCCCCATGTACTTCTCTCTCTCTCTCCCTTGTGCCTCTTTCACCCCCATGTACTTCTCTCTGTCTCCCTTGTGCCTCTTTCACCCCCATGTACTTCTCTCTCTCTCTCTCCCTTGTGCCTCTTTCACCCCCATGTACTTCTCTGTCTCCCTTGTGCCTCTTTCACCCCCATGTACTTCTCTGTCTCTCCCCCTTGTGCCTCTTTCACCCCCATGTATTCGGCGTCTCCGCGTTTGGCGTGGTTGCACCCGGATGTCATCAATGCGGGAAGTAAGACAGCAGTATCCGGCGGCTGTGGGGCTGCTAGGTGGCACAACTAATCTCTGCACAACTAATCCATAATGAGAATCGTTGGCAACGATTCTCATTATTGATTTTTATCGATTTCATCGATTAGTTGTTGCAGCCCTACTTCAGTTTATAGAGTAAGAACTGGGGCTGATGGACTCACTTTGTTTCAATTTAACCCTTTGAGTGCTGTTGCAATGCCTTGGATACCTCTCTGGCACTCAGAGGGTTAAGCCCATTAACCCTTGGAGTACCAGAGATGATATGCAGCACATTGCTCTGCGTATCTCTGTCACTCAAAGGGTTAATACCTGTTTGGAAAGCTTCCACATTTGGGTATTGTGCAGCCCACTCCTTCCTCACAAGCTGCCCACAGGGTTACATTGATTTCAATGAGACAAGGCAAACACATTGCCAAAGCAACGCGTTGTGGACCATTGTAGCATTCAAGGGGTTAACCCTTTGAGTGCCAGAGTGGTACGGAATGCAATGCAAAGCAATGCATTCCGTACCACTCTGGCACTCAAAGGGTTAAAGCCCCATTTATGTCAACACGATTTTCCTGAATTTTCAATTCAACCCTATGGTGTCAGTTTTTTTGAGTTGCACCCTTTATCTTGATACATAAGGCCCATACAGTTATACTCTTACCCCATTAATTTAAACCCATTTATACTTTTGGCTCTTACAGCAGCTGACTGTGATATGTGAGGCTGATGTACTAACACAGAGGAACAATTCATCTGTACCATACAGAACAAATAAAATGCTTTGCTGACCTCTCTAGCGTTGAAGATGTTAAAACGCCCATTTAAATAAATGGGTATTGTTCCCTGTGCTGCTGTTACTTTTCCACAAAATTCTACCACTTTACTTACTATATGAGCCTTCCTGTTTTGAAGCCTATTAGCTGTTAGAGGTCCCTGTATTGATCCCTTGCCTACGGCCCATGCACACATAATCCGGTTCTGTGCCAGCCAACCACCACGGCCCACTAATGCAAGGAGCACACAACACATCACTTAACCCTTTCACTGCCAGAGGACTATACAACTCATTACACAGCAACGTGTTGCGTACCTCTCTCACACTCAGAGTTAAAGTGCTTCACTCCAAGCAACTGCTACACTAGGGGTGTATAATGCAGTAACCCTACAGCCCTGCATTTCATGTCTACTTCACTGTCTATGTATAGTCATTTCTCCCCCTCACCCACTACTTTTCTTTAACACTTCACTATCCCTCTTCTCCTCAATCTCTCATCTCCTCCCTTGTCACCCCCACTCACCTATCCCCTTGTCATTCAGCCATAGTCCCAATCTCGCCATTTTACTCCCACATCACCATTACATTATCTATCACTGCATCTGTCACTTAACCCTCTGTCTGCCAAACTATTTCTTCAAATGTACTGCAGTATCCACTGCTGTAATCTAAATTATTCCTTTACTCACAAACATCTTCTCACTGTGACCTTCACCAAGTAACACAGTAACTCACTTCAACTGTAAGGATACAGGGCCTTATTCACCAAGTAACACAGCACACTCACTTCAACTGTAAGGGTACAGGGCCTTATTCACCAAGTAACACAGCACGCTCACTTCAACTGTAAGGATACAGGGCCTTATTCATCAAGTAACACAGCACATTCACTTCAACTGTAAGGATACAGGGCCTTATTCATCAAGTAACACAGCACACTCACTTCAACTGTAAGGATACAGGGCCTTATTCACCAAGTAACACAGCACACTCACTTCAACTGTAAGGATACAGGGCCTTATTCATCAAGTAACACAGCACACTCACTTCAACTGTAAGGAAACAGGGCCTTACTCACCAAGTAACATAGCACATTCACTTCAACTGTAAGGATACAGGGCCTTATTCATCAAGTAACACAGCACACTCACTTCAACTGTAAGGATACAGGGCCTTATTCACCAAGTAACATATACTCACTTCAACTGTAAGCTTTCCAAGTACAAAAGGATACAGGGCCTTATTCATCAAGCTGAAGAGCTGCAATTAAAACCTTTTTTAAAACTATTTTCAGCATATCTACATCACCACTGCGTCTGTCACACACTATCTACATATGTGACGTATGTCCATGTATGTGTGTGTCTCTCTGTATGTATGCGTTTCACAATGACACGCTCTGTCTCTTTAAGTGCATGTCTAACACTGAATATTTCTGTTTCACACATTGTCTCTCTGTGTAAATAATATGACGGGCAACGCCTTCCCACATTGCTAGTATATATATATATATATATATATATATATATATATATATATATATATATATATATATCCTATATAATAATTCGCTAAGTTGTGTGTAACGCCCGACATGCGCAGTAGACACTGCTGCGCGTGCGGCAGTCATGCGCAGTACAGACTGGCCGCGCCGCGGCTGATACAGAGCTGGGCGCTCCGAAGGAGCGTCCAGCTCTGTATCAGCAGTGGCGGGGGCAGTCTCTGCTGCGCGTGACTGCCCCACGACCGGCTGCCAGAGGCACTGTGGCCCGTGTAACGGGCTGTTCAACTAGTATATATATATTATATATATATATATATATATATATATATATATTATATATATATATATATATATATATATATATATATATATATATTAATAAGAATCTGAATACAAGAACAAGGGGGCACAATCTGAGGCTAGTTGGAGGAAAAATCAAGAAAAACATTAGAAAATATTATTTCACTGAAAGAGTAGTAGAAACTTGGAACAAACTTCCAGCAGAGGTGGTTGATAAATCCACAGTAACACAGTTTAAACATGCCTGGGATAAACATGTATCTATCCTAAGATAACAATAAAGGAATACTAAAGGGCAGACTAGATGGACCAGGTGGTCTTTTTCTGCCGTCAATCTTCTATGTTTCTATATATATATATATATATATATATATATATATGTATGTATTGTGTGTGTGTGTGTATATATATACATACACACATACACACACACAATACATATATACACACACACACAATACGTACACATATATATACATATATATATATATATATATATATATATATACATACACACACACACACACACACACACAAGATATCAAACGACTTCACTCTGTACCCCAAAAGGAGTTTGCCCTACCTCAACATTCGCCTGAAGAAAAACTAGCTGACACACACAAGGCTCACCACCTGCTCCTGTTGTCCTCGCTAGTCGTTACTGACTCCTCTGCCACTCAAAAGGTAAAGGATTCCCCTCTCCCCTAATATACCCCCTTGTTGCCACCACTTACACCCCTATTTTGCCCTCAACCGGGAAAACTGGGTACTGTGCCGCTACACACAGTAGCTGCTCCTCTGTGCCTAAGAAGTATAATGGTGTAAATGGTATATTTAATGAGCGCAGTCAATAGCGATATAGCTTTATATTGTTTAACCATTTGAGAGCGTGAGGGGAATGCAACAGTACCCCTCTGGCACTCACAGGGTCAAAATATAATTGGTATCCGGTTTTATTGCCTATTGATTGTGCTCAGAACAACAAGCACAGTTCTGGGACACAAAGAGACAGTCAGTGGAACAGGGAGAGAGAGAGAGGTAACAGAGAAACAATGACAAGGGAACAGTATGAGGGGAACTGACAGAAAGAGCAAGATTGAATGACAAGGAATGGGGAAGGAGACTGTAAAGAAAGCAGTGAGATCCAGCAGACAGCAGAGAAACAAGAACCTGTCAGTGGCAATGACAAAGAGAGGGAATTAATGTCATGAGATGAGACACAAAGAGAGGAGAAAAGTATGGAAACACATCGAGAAGTGAGAGAGCAGCTTCTAATTATGCCCCTAGGAGAATATTTCTGTATTGGGGACACAAAACATTTTTGCCACTTGACTTCACTGAACCAAACTTGGAAAAAAATATGTTTATTTAAAAGGGGCTTTACTGCTATAGAGACCTCTAGCATTCTAGGGCTTAAAAACCCCATTTGGTTGATTTGTTTCTTATGATACAACTGGTTCCCTACAGAATGCCATCTGTTTTTGCTTATGGAATATGGCCCTAGACCTCCTGTGTGTAACATAATGTAGACTCTAACATATGGAAGAACTAGTGTTTTTCACACTCCTAAATATATATGTTCACCTCAATACTGCAATGAACATTAACTGCCACAGTACTACCTACTATGGGGTATTCGAGACACACACAGCAAAATTACACTTCTCCATACCAATTGTGTACTAGCAAAAGGGACAAGGCGTTGCCCGTGAGATTAAGTCCGTTGAGTGCTTCAGGAGTAGTGAACACATTCACAATGGTTTGGATACTTATCCACGATGCAGTGCAATATACTTGATACTTCTTTGCCACTGAAGGAACCTAACGCGTTGCACAGTTTCTTTGGCTCTTTAAAATACTTCAGTGTCAAAGAGGTATCCAACACATTTCACTGCATGGATACCTATTTGACTCTCAAATGCCGTAAACATACCCAAATAACTGTAAATTGACTACCCCTTAACCATTCAAAAGGGCTTAATCCCCTTGGGCAACGCCATGCCCTTTTTGCAAGTGCAAAATAAAAGTGAAGTAATCCAGGGGAAGTCTAACTGCGTCAATACAAGTCTACTTTGAATGAAACGATGTTTTAACCTTTAGTGCTAGCAAGGCCTCAGACAAACTGCAAAGTAATATGTTTAATACTTCACCATCAGTGAGAAAAGCCCCCATATAAACAAGTACATATTATTTGTCCCCCAGGGTGCAACTGCTTTGCTCCCATAATACATCCACTTTACTTTTGTGGATAAGGCCCAACGACAGTATATTTTTCACAGACAAGGCGTAATATGGGATGGGTGAGAATCATGTAACCACCACAAAGCCACTTATGAGAAAAATTGCTAAAAACGTCGTCATTATCTAGGAAACAACTATGATATTCATGCAACCATTTAAAGAAACAGAATTAAAAAGGAAAAAAGTTGAACAGAAATATGAATACAAATTAAAGAGGAAAAGAGTTAAACTGAAATATGAATACAAATATGCTCAAGAATTCACATCGTCACTAGGAATAAAACAATATAACCTTAATCAAGTACCAGTTTACCTGGGATGATCAATCTGACCATACAAGCAAAACATAAGACCTTAAATTATTAATAGTATGGGCAGCATCTCCAAGACCTTGTTAACGCATGGGTGTACCTAGCATTACTTACACTAAAATACAATTGTTCTATGTAGGCGTTCATTAACTTTACAGATATCCCTTGCTGTGGCCATATATTATTTCAACCAGTTTCCATGCTATCGGGATACCCGGCTCCATACCCCCTAACAACTATAGCACAATGATAGCATCATGATGTAAACCGACAGACTAGAAAACATAACTTTCAAGAAACAGGGAAACCTAACTTACCAACCAAGTTGTTTCGTTGTCTTCCACGACCACCGCACCAATAATAAAGTGCGCATCTCCAGTTCAGCACGACAAAAATGTACCTCCTCCTCTGTCTCTCAACCAATCAACATTGTAGAAAGCGAGTTTCCCAAACCCATGACTCATAGTACAGCCAATAAGAAATGATAAAAGTCAAAATAGCGGGACGTGTGGTAGGATGTCCTAACTCATAACAGACTGGAAGAGGAAACCTGGTGTAACTGGCACAGGGGTGTGATTCGGTTGTCGAAGAGGAGGGTATTACCAGTCACAGCTATTGTGGCTAGGCTCATATGCTAGAAATGAAGATATAACCGCTGTAGCTTCCGAGAAGTTATTCTGTCAAAAACGGTTTTCGTCCCGCCCCCAAGGTTGAGTAGCCAGCGTAGCGTCAACTATTATATTCGTCCTGCCCCCAAGCTTTTATAGCCGAATTAGCCTCAAGAATGCTATCAGTCCCGCCCCCAAGGCTGAATAACCAGTTTTGAATTGGTGTGGGTCGAGGAGGTAGCGGTTTTGGTTGTAGAATAAGAAAACGTTTGAGCGTTTACTTAATTGTATTTCAGTATTTAATCTCCTTTAGTCCTCACTGATTAACCTACTATATGCCTTGCTAGAGAGGCATATGTCATAATGTATTAATCGTGTAGCTCAAAGCTAAAGAGAGTCATACATTATCTATTATTTCCCAACATTTCAAATGGCCACTTGTGTTTTAGAGGGTGTGGATGGGGCTTTACCAAAATTTGTTCAGAGCCTAATGACACTACCTTGTGCACATACTAATTTATTAATACATATGCTGATGTTTCAACAAACATTAATGTGAGTTTTATTGCTGTGGAGTAATGTGATACACTTACAAACACCTCACTTAGTCTAATCACCTTTACAGAGGGACACCAGAATGTGAAGGGTCTGTGCCTTTAAGGCAAGGCCCGCATGGAGCTGAGGTGAGCTCCGGTTTAGTTTTAAGGGCACAGTCCCCTTTAACAATTTGACCGGGAAAGTTAAAAATAGAATTAGAAAATGCTAGAAGAATTGTTCTTCCCGCCTAGAGAAGCGATTGGCTGCAGCGCAAATGGTCTCGCGCTCGGTATATAGTCTCTAGGCGGGAAGAACAACTATATATACCGGGTAAGAGTTTTCTTTGCAGGTTTCTTCAAGTGACCCAGCCTGTGGAAGTGTTCCGACGCTGCTCAGCAAGAGAGCTGTTCACGTTGCAGCGGAGGATGTCTGCAGAGCTGGAGTTGCTTTTTGCTAAAATAAAGGAGCGTGCCATGTCCGGAGGAGGTGATGAGTGGCTGCGGCAGTGTCTGGGAGGTGGCCCGTCTACGTCGGGATCAGCTGGTGCGCCTGCGTCATCGCTTCCATCAGAGGTCAAGGGGAAGCGGCAGCGGCTTTGCATGTCTACGCCTTTGTCACCTGTTCCATCCATTATTGAAATGGAAGGCGGAGACTTCGGGGAGGATCTGTCTCTTCATGGTGGAGCGCAAGAAGAGCTGTGCGTTCCACCTGAGGCTCCAACACCCAGAAAAAGACAGCCTAGGCGAACTTACTCGCCTGAAGAAAGAAGAGGACCAAAGAAAGCAAGAAGAAAAAGAAGTCAAGATAGGCATCAAGCCAGAATATCAGTCAGTCAACTGTATAAGGAGATTCAGCCTGAAGTTTTGCCTCACAGTCCAGCTCCAAGTGCTGCAGCTCCTGTTATACAGCCAGCAGCAGAGAAGGCTGGTGAGTATAAAGAAGCTGTTTTAAAATGTGATGCATTAGGGGATGTGTTAAGCTCCCTAGTTGGGATTTTGAGACAATTTCAACCCAAAAATGATGGGATAGCTACAGTTTGGAAGTTGCTGAGCCAGGTGAAAGTATTAATTGTAGTGAAGGTGCAGCTGGGCTACAAGGGGTTAGTGACAGTTTGAGGAAAGAAAATGTTAATAGCGTTAATGAATGTTGTTTAAAAGAAGCTTTTGTATGTAGTTCATCTCCATTAGGCTTTCATCTGTCAACTCAAGTAAAAGAAAAAATTTGGAAAGGGGAATTTTTAGATATGTTATCTTTATTGCCAGCGGCAAAAGAATTCATTAATAAGAAAACAGAGGACAAGTCTGATGTTGACAGAAGAAGGCCTATTCCTCGTACTTTTAATAACTGGCTCCAGGCATTTTCAATATTTGCAGCGGTAATGGGGGAAAAGCATCCTGAGCTTTGCTCGGGTCTTTTCCAACATTTGGAGATTGTTTTGGAAGCGTTTAGGACATTTGGGGGGTTTGCTTGGTTTCTTTATGATGAACAAGTGCGTCAGAAGTTAGCAGTGCATAAGGCGGTTTCTTGGGGACAAAAAGATGTAGTTTTGTGGGTTTCCCTAATGTCAGAACAAGCTTCTGGTAATTTGCAGAAAGCTAATTTGGCGTCAGAATTTTAAGAAAGGTACTTGTTGGGCTTTTAATGAAAGTCAATGCAAATTTCCTAATAGTTGTAAATTTAAGCATGAATGCATGACCTGCGGAGGCAGTCATCCCAATTTTCGCTGCTTTCGGAAGCAAAGCCCAACAATGCCTACATCACAAAAAAGTGTTTTTTCCAAAGGCAGTTACCCCAGTGAGTTGGATAAAAATGTTGCCTTGGCTAGGAGCTTATCCAGACAGGGAGACGGCAATTCTGCTCAGACAGGGTTTTGAGTGGGGTTTTCGTTTGCCCAGTCATTGTGATAAAAAATTTAAGTAGGTAGAAAATTTGAAATCTGCAGAAGACTATCCTGAAATAGTGCTGGAAAAGATTCAGAAAGAGCTGGAATTGGGTAGAGATGAAGGTCCTTTTGTTAGAGCCCCTTTTGATGAATTAGGTTGTCCCCTTTGGGAGTAGTTCCCAAAAAGGAGGAGGGCTCTTTTAGATTAATTCACCATTTGTCCTTCCCTCCAGGAGCCTCATTAAATGACCTCATAAGCGAGGAGATGAGTTCAGTGTCTTACACTTCATTTGATGAGGCTCTCAAGATGGTTAAAAAATGTGGTCAGAGAGCTCTCTTAGCCAAGGCTGACATTAAATCTGCTTTTAGATTGCTTCCTATACATCCAGAGAGTTTTGGCTCTTTAGGTTTTCAGTTTCAAGGTTATCTCTATTTTGACAAATGTCTTCCTATGGGCTGTTCTTTGTCCTGTGCTTATTTTGAAAAGTTTTCAAGCTTCATTGAATTGGTAGTTAAAGTAAAGAGCAGTCAGACTTGTGTTATGCACTATTTGGATGACTTTTTGTTCGTGGGCCCAAGGGATTCTTCTGTTTGTCAAAATATGCTTGATACCTTTGAAGAAGTCTGTAGGGACTTTGGGGTACCTTTGGCCCATGAAAAAACAGTGCAACCTTGTACTGAAATAATTTTTCTAGGTATTTTGATTGATTCGGTCAAAATGGAATTTCGGTTACCAGAAGAGAAAATGAATAGGTTAAGGAGTCAGATTTGGCTGTTATCAGTTTCCAAGAAAGTGACCCTAAAATTTTTGCAGTCAGTTATAGGGCTGTTGAATTTTGCAACAAGGATTATGCCAATGGGCAGAGTTTTGTCTAGGAGGCTGTCACAGGCTACCGCTGGTTTAAAATCGCCTAGGTGCCATGTCAGGGTCTGTGGAGAAATGAAAGCAGATTTGGCTGTTTGGTCTAGTTTTTTGGAAATTTATAATGGCAGGACTTTATGGCAAGACGCAAGAGTCTTTAACCCTGACATTAACCTATTCACTGACGCAGCAGGCTCTTGTGGATTTGGAGCATTTTGGAATGGTAAATGGTGTGCGGGACATTGGCCTGATACATGGTTTCAGGCAGGCTACACCAAAAACCTTACATTATTAGAGCTTTTTCCAGTTTTAGTGGCTATTGAATTGTGGGGCCATGGTTTTGCTAATAAAAGGATCACAATGTATTGTGACAATATGAGCGTGGTGAATGCCGTGAATAGCTTGTCAGCTAAATCTTTGGAAGTTGTGGCGTTATTAAGGCACCTGGTGTTGAGATGTTTAACATTGAATATTTGGTTGAGAATGAAGCATATCCCAGGTTTCAATAATTCGTTAGCTGATAGCCTTTCCCGTTTTCAGTTCAGCAGATTCTTTCAGTTGGCGCTGGAGGCGGAGCTACAGGGAGAGTGATGTCCAGAACACCTTTGGGAGTTAATTTAGGAGAGCTGAGCAATTACATATCTAAATCAGTTGCATCTAACAGGTGGACTGGTTATGTAGTAGCATGGAATGAATGGTTTCAGTGGGCTATCGCTAATAATTTTGACCCTTTGGAGAGTAAGGAATTTTCAGTGCTAGGTTATGTTAAGTTTTTAATTCAGAGAGAATTGTCAGGATCCACAGTCAAAAGGAAGCTTGCTGGTATTAATTTTTTCTTTAAGGTACTAGGCGTACAAAGTATTACAGGTATGTTTGTGGTTGCCCAGGTGTTGAAAGATTACTGTAAAGATACTGTCTTCCCAGATCAGAGGCGTCCAGTGTCGGTTCCATTGTTGGGTGATTTGTTAAGTTGTTTAAGTATAGTTTGTTTTGATGCATTTGAAGTTATTTTATTTAAAGCAGTTTTTCTGCTGTCATTTTTTGGAACCCTTAGAGTTAGTGAGGTGGTAGCTAGGAATAAGTCTGTTGACAGTTTTTTGTTATATAAGCATGTTTTAATTCATAGTGATAAGCTTGTGATATTCATTCAGAGATCTAAAACTGATATTTTTGGAAAAGGCCAGTACATTAGTTTAAATGCTTTGAAAGGTTCTATTTTGTGTCCAGTGGCAGGTTTGAAGGATTATTTTAGAGTTAGGCCAGAAATGCTGGGTAGTTTCTTTATCCATAAAGATGGGTCGCCTGTATCTAGATTTCAGTTTTATAGAGTTTTTTCGTTATGTTTAGGTAAGTTAGGTTTGCTGAATCAAGGTTTTTCGTTGCATTCTTTTAGAATTGGGGCTGCGACAGAAGCAGCTAGATTTGGGGTTTCAGAGAGTAATATTAAGTATATAGGTAGGTGGAAATCTAAGAGGTTTAATTTATACATTCGTCCTCAGCTTCTTTTTGGTAATGGTTAAGTTTGTTGTTTTTCCTTTTAGGGTACAGAACTCCAGAGATTTGGATTTTAGGTCACTCTTTTGTATTTTGGGCATGGAAGAGGGCTTTGATACGCAGTTATTTAGAGAACCTAGGATTTAACTCTAATAGCTGCAGAATATGGTGGCACAGTAAGCGTGGTTTGCTATGGGAAAATTTTGAGTCTGAAGTACAATTTTGCTTACATAATTTTCCTCTTCCTGAGGTTATTGTAATAAATTTGGGTGGGAATGTTATTGGGTGGGTAAAGTCTTTGGAGTTATTATTCAGAATTAAAGCATTGTTGGCTAAATTGAAAGTTTTCTTTCCCAATGTGATGTTATGCTATTCTGAAATAGTTCCAAGGTTATCTTGGTTAGTAAGTAAGCAATTGAAGCCTTTAGAGAGGACCAGGAAGAAACTTAATCGTTTCCTGTCAAAGGCTTTCGTGAACCTGGGTGGTTTGTCTTATAGACATGTTGATCTGGAGGATGGTGGTGTTGGCCTTTATAGGAATGATGGGGTTCATCTCTCTGATATAGGTTTGGACATCTTTAATATAGGTCTTCAAACAATCATAGAAACAGTGCTTTGCGCTATGGGAGGGGCTCAGCCCTTGTTAGGTCAAGGGCTGGCTGTGGAGGGTTAGTTAAATTATATTTAAATGATATACTGTGGGTAGCTCTTGGCTGGTAGGGCAGAGCTTTGGTGTTTGGTTTTGAAGGGTTTATCTGGCTGGTATGGCGGATAAACGGTTAATGGTATTCATTTATTTATTAAAAGATTTTGTTGGTTGTTTATTAATTTAATAAATACTGCGGCCTTACCACCATCCTCTGAGTCTGTGTTTTATTATAATTAAGGTAGAGTTTTGGGGGGAGGGTAATGCGAACATACAGCCTCCACGTGAAGGGTCTGTGCCTTTAAGGCAAGGCCCGCATGGAGCTGAGGTGAGCTCCGGTTTAGTTTTAAGGGCACGGTCCTCTTTAACAATTTGACCGGGAAAGTTAAAAATAGAATTAGAAAATGCTAGAAGAATTGTTCTTCCCGCCTAGAGAAGCGATTGGCTGCAGCGCAAATGGTCTCGCGCTCGGTATATAGTCTCTAGGCGGGAAGAACAACTATATATACCGGGTAAGAGTTTTCTTTGCAGGTTTCTTCAAGTGACCCAGCCTGTGGAAGTGTTCCAACGCCCGCCCACCCGCCCTGTAGGGTGTTTGCTATTGTATTCTGCTAAATAAAAAATAAAAAAAATAAAATAATAAAATATATATATTTATTTATATATCAATAATAATATATAAAAAAAAAACATATATTTTATTTAATTATTTGAAGAAAAGTAATGTATAAGTATTACGTATTACATGTTGTACATTGATTTTCAATAAAGTTCGTTAATGTTTTTGGTTGTCGCAGTATTGGAGGGTTAGTTAAATTATATTTAAATGATATACTGTGGGTAGCTCTTGGCTGGTAGGGCAGAGCTTTGGTGTTTGGTTTTGAAGGGTTTATCTGGCTGGTATGGCGGATAAACGGTTAATGGTATTCATTTATTTATTAAAAGATTTTGTTGGTTGTTTATTAATTTAATAAATACTGCGGCCTTACCACCATCCTCTGAGTCTGTGTTTTATTATAATTAAGGTAGAGTTTTGGGGGGAGGGTAATGCGAACATACAGCCTCCATGGCAAAGAGGATTTGAGTTTCAAAGAGAGAAGTGTAATACAAAATGCAGGCCCTACTCCCCCCCCCCTTGCAAACCTTAATACGGGGCCCTTGTGTACTGCCCTCAGTTATGGTTCACCCACAATCAAATTCCCCACCCGTAGCAATACAAAGAAGAGTAAGAATTATCCAGATTTCTTAGTACACATAATATAACAAAAAATGTACAGGTTTAAAAAACATAATTACTTACATAAACACGTAAAGTAGAACTACCACCGCCCTCCAATAATTAGGCATATGGCGACTATCTTCTTAATAGTATTATTATCTCACAAGTAGATAGTTCTGAAGTAATCCTTATTCTTCTGAGAGCAGAAGCCAGGCTTGCACGCAGACATCTTGGCTTAGAGACATCTGCTCACCTGAGCTGTCCATCCCAGTCTTCTCTAGGAGGCATTGCATGGTGTCTTAACCCCTTCAGTGCCAGAGGCTTGGGCCATTTCCTATACCCTGCAGGCCAGACACTTTTTCAGCATTTTTGCTATCCTTCCGTTTAGGCTTGATTTACTCTGGGAATTTCTAGGTACATATGGAAAACTATATATTGTTTTTTTTTTTTTTCAGAACAAATTGAGCTTTCTTGTGGTACCTTACATGAAGAGAATTCTACATTGTGCAAAAAGCTATGATGTCATAATTACAAAAAAGTGAAATTTTACTCATTTTGCTAAAATCACATACTATGTATCAAAAACATTTACCTTGATTGAAAAAGTTTCAATTATTTGAAAAAGCCCGAGTCCCCCGAGTAAAAAAAATACCAAATTTATATAGTTTTACCTATGTCCATGGCTAGCGTAGAGCCCTAATCACCAGCAAAATTACATTTTCAACTTTATAAACTAATATGCACATTCTAGGATTTTTGTGGTAAAGCTACCCTAAAACAGTGGAATAACTATATAAAATTATATATTTCTGAAAAGTAGACAACCTACCACATCTAATGAGGGGTAACTTGCCTTCTTGCCCCAAGCCTGTTGTGCCCAAATGCTTCCAGAAGGTGGCACCACAGGAAAATAATTGCATTTTCTTACATTTCTGCCTCTTCAACTTTACTGAAATCTGTGAAAACCATGGAATTTCCAACTGTATTCATTAGCTAGTGCTCCTTGTATAAAAATGACACCTCAATGGTATGAGTTGACCTACCTTAGGGGGCGCTACAAGAACAAAACTACACCTATTGCAACCTCTAATTTTTCTAACATTTTCTCAAACATTACTTGTCTATACAAAAATGGTTATAACAACTACAGAAGTGAAGAAAGGGTAGACAAACCATACCATTTTGGAAAGAAGACAACCTGCCGCATCTAATGAGGGGTGAATTGCCTTCTTACCCCAAGCCTGTTGTTTCCAAATGCTTCCAGAATTTGGCACTATAGGAAAAAAAATGGCATTTTGTTACATTTCTGCCCCTTCAACTGTACTGAAATTTGTGAAAACCATGGAATTTCCAACTGTATTCATTAGCTAGTGCTCTTAGGAGAAAAATGACACCTCATTGGTATGAGTCGACCTACCTTAGGGTGCCAGAAGCACATAAATACACCTACCTGTTTGCTTCTTCGAAAATGGCTGCTTGTACGAAAATGTTCATAACTGTTAGAGAGATGAAGGAAAGGTATAAAAGGTATACCATTTTGGAAAGTAGACATTCTCCCGCATTAAATGAGTGGTCACTTGCCTTTCTATCCCTGGGCTGAAGTGCAAAATATTTCCAAGAGTTGGCGTTATAGGAATATGTTTTTTTTACAGTTTCTGTGAAAACCATGGAATTTCCAACTGTATTCATTCTCATAATTATTTATTCAATAAGACCCGGCGGCAAGTAAAAGGGACCTTACACTTAAAAAGGACCTGGATGTCAGAGGGAAGGAGAGCAGTCCCCCCCCCCCCCCCCCCCCCCGATAATCAAAATTGAAAAATGGACTGGGATAAGATAAAATCGGACTGATTAAAAAAAATTTTTTGTTAAAAGGGCACTTTGGGCAAAAAGGGCAGGTGCTCAAGCCCCCCTTGGTGTCTATGTGTGTACGTGCCTGCTAGGAACATGTACGTAAACCTGACACTTTTGTTTTTGAAATTATCTGCTTGCACTAAAATGGTTATAACCAAAATAGATATGCAGGAAAGGTAGAGAAGCAATGCCATTTTGGAAAGAAAACAACCTGCCGCATCTAATGAGGTGTCACTTGCCTTCTTAACCAAAGGATGGTGTGCACAAATGCTTCCAGGAGGTGGCGCTAATGAAAAATAAAAGGCATTTTCTTACATTTCTGCCCCTTCAAATGTATGGAACTTTGTGAAAACCATATAATTTTCATCTGCATTCATTAGCTAGTACTCTTAGGAGTCAAATGACACCCCATTGGTATGAGTTAACCTACCTTAGGGGGTGCTAGAAGTAGAAAACTACACCTACTACAACCTCTGATGTTTCTAACATTTTCTCAAACCTGACTTGCCTGTATGAAAATGGCTATAACACCTTCAGAAGTGAAGAAAAGGTAGATAAACCATGCCTTTTTGTAAAGAAGATAACCTGCTGCATCTAATGAGGGGTAACTTGCCTTCTTACCCCCATACTGGTGTGCATAAATGTTTCCAGAAGAGGCGATATAGGAAACAAATTGCATTTTTTTTACATTTCTGCCCCTTCAAATGTATGGAGCTCTGTGAAAACCATGGAATTTTCAACTGCATTCGTTAGCTAGTGCTCTTAGGAGCCAAATGACACCCCACTGGTATGAGTTGACCTACCTTAGGGGGTGCTAGAAGTGCAAAACGACACCTACCACAACCTGTGATTTTTCTAATATTTTCTCAAATAATACTTGCCTGTACAAAAATGGTTATATCCACTACAGAAGTGAAGAAGGGGTATAGAAACCTTGCCATTTTGGAAAGAAGATAATCTGCAGCATCTAATGAGGTGTCACTTGCCTTTCTACCCCTAACTTAGAGTGCACAACTATTTCCAGAATGTGATGCTATAGAAAAAAAATGTTTTTCTTACAAATCAGTCACTTCAAAGATACGGAAATGGTTCAACACCATGGGATTTCCTAGGAGAACCTCCTGCCAGCCTACAAAATGGTACCCCACTGCTGTGGGTTGACATACCATATTGGGTGCCAGGAGCGTGGCTACCAGTGGAACAAGGATGGGGAAGCAAACAGTGTATGTGTGATTCTATTGCTACCAGTGGTCAGTCAGTGTAAGTGAGGACTTGTGTCTGCCAGTGAAACCAGGTCGGGGAAGGCACCAGGGGTCAGGCTATGTAAGTGGGTATATCTACCACTGGGCAGTGAGCAAGTGTGGCAGTGGTGATAGTGGGGAGGTAAGTGTATATGGGGGATTTGTGATTACCAGTGTGCACTGTATGTCCCCTCATACACTGTTTGATTCCCAGCCTGAATCCAGTGCGTGCTGGCACTTGGGACTACCAATAGGCAGTGGAATCAGACTGGGGGGATGGGACTGCCAATAGGCTGTGGAACTAGGCTGGTGGGTAGGGTATGTGGTGGGGGTTATTAGAGGCAATTTATGTGCATGCCACAGGGGTTTCCATTGCATTGCAATGCACTGGACACCCTGTTGCACAGGAAGAGTTATTTTTTTTTTTAGCTATTATTTTTTTATTCATACCTCATCGGGGGGCATCAGTACCACTTCTCATGCCCCCCCAACGATGTCTGAATAAAAAATAATGGGAAAAAAATGTGTGTGTGCCACAGGGGGTCCAGCGCATTGCAAACCACTTGTGTTGGACCCACCTGTAACACATGCAGGTTTTTTGGTGTTTTTTCCCCAAAAAATATATTTTTGTGTAGACCTCATTGGAGAACTGATGCCCCACAATGAGATCTGAATAAAAAATAATGAGTGAAAAAAAAACTCCTTTGTGCGCCAAAGGGGTGTACAATGCATTCCAAAGCAATGATTTGGACCCCATGTTATTCATACCTTGTTGGGGGATCAGGTCTACTTCTGATGACCCCCCTAACAAGGTCAGAATAAAAAATAAATGTGCTTGCCACAGGGGGGTCCAACGCATTGCACAGCACTATGGGGCACGCATTATTTTCTTTTTTTTTTTTTCTTTTTTTTTACACCTTGTTGGGGGGCTTCAGGACCCCTGATGTCCCCCAATGAGGTCTAAATAAAGTAAAAATGAAGAAAAAAAAACACTTTGTTTTCCACAGGGGTGTCCAATGCATTGCAAAGCAATGCACTGGACCCCCTGGGGCACACAGAGGGTTCATTTTTTTTTTTTTTTTTTTTTTCACTATTTTTTATTCATAGCTTGTTGGGGGACATCAGGGCCCCCCAACAAGCTTTGAATACAAAGAAATTCAAACCAAAGTCCTGTGTGTGCCACAGGAGGGGGGTCTGCATTGGACACAATCCTCCGTGGCGCACACACAGGGTTAACTTTTCTTTTTTTCTTTTTTTTTTTTTTTTTATTATAGACCTCATTGGGGGTCATCAGGAGGTCTTAGTTAAAACAAATGTGCTCCAACACAATTGACCCTGTGAGTGCTGCAGGGACATACAGTGCATTGCTTTGGCACTCACAGGGTTACATTTTTTTTATTGCAGACCTCATGGGGAGACATCAGGACACCTTCTGATGTGCCCCCAGTTATTGATCTACCAGCCAATTTTGCTGGGAAATCAATTTGGTGACCGCAGGAGAGCAATAGCTCGCATGCCCAGATACGTGCACACATAGACACCAAGGGGGGCTTGAGCACCTGCCCTTTTTGTCCAAAGTGCCCTCATGCCCTTTTAACAAAAAATAAATAAATCATTATGAGAAGTGCCCTTTTTTTCATTTGAGCCCTTGCCCCCCAAAATGTCTGTGCATGTCCCTGTTCCTGCCTTTCACTCCTACCACCAGTAGGAGTGAATCTGGTCAGGGACCGTTTACTAACATCATCGCTGATCATGTCACCGATGATTTTAGGAGGCTTCCCCAGGTCCCGCCCACTCCTACCCAGAAGTTCGGGTAGGAGAGAGGAGGAAGGAGAAGCTCTGCTACTCCTTTGGCGATATTGATCTCCCAGCGCGATCGGCTGGGAGATCAATACCTGGGGGGACATGAGGAGTGATCCTCATGTCCCCCCAAGAGTTCCAGGCAATGTATTTTATTATACCGGCTTATGCAGTGACTGCATTTAAGCTGTACATTGTACAAGCTTGGCACAACAGGTACAGCTGTCCAAACTCGTACAATGTACCCACCTGGCACTCTAGGGGTTAAGGCACCAGAAGAGACTGGTGGCGCAGATGGCTCTAAAGCAAGAAGCCTGGCTACTTGTGTGAGATAATATCACTATTAAGAAGCTAGTCACTATATGCCTAATAATTGGGGGACGACTATATAGGGTGGTAGTTCCGCTTTAATTGGCAAAATGTACTCATTTGAGAATAAAAAATTGTCCAGAAGGCATCTCCAGAACTAAAATGTTGCACATTAACCCCTTAGGACTAGCAGTCCAGGGAAGTTACCTTTCCTTAAGGACCGCTTTGATCTATGCCAACGCACCAGCACATGTGACCTGTAAAGTGTACCAGCACACCGAGTAGGGGTCTGAAAGAGAACACCTCTGTCTTGGAGCGGTCAATTTCAGACCCCTTTTGTGCTTACAGTGCTTCTGCCGCATGAAGTATGTGATGTTCCAGGACCATCACTGGTCCTTAAGGGAAAAAAACGGTGATGGTCCTAGCACGTCACCAGTCCTTAAGGGTTGACTACTTTTCGACTAGCGTCTCTTACAATTTAAAGAGATTTATGGCATACAAGTTAAAGGGGAACTTTCACCCCGCAATAACTTAATGTTCCCTTACTGCTCACCTGGCGACTAGCTGCTTAGTAGCGCTAGTCGCCAGAAACCTTACCCGGTTCTTCAAATATATGCGTTTTAAAGGAGCAGGAAGCACGGACGTCTCTTCACAGTGACGTCCGTGCGCCTGCGCTTTCAGTCCCTTGTCAGTCCCTTGTGCACCGTACGGTGCACAAGGGACTGACAAGGGACTGAAAGCGCAGGTGCACGGACGTCACTGTGAAGAGACGTCCGTGCTTCCTGCTCCTTTAAAACGCATATATTTGAAGAACCGGGTAAGGTTTCTGGCGACTAGCGCTACTAAGCAGCTAGTCGCCAGGTGAGCAGTAAGGGAACATTAAGTTATTGCGGGGTGAAAGTTCCCCTTTAAAGGAACATGAACATCTAAAAATGAACGTGCCTGTGGTCATATACACTTAACCCTTTGAGTGCCAGAGGGGTATGCAATGCATTGCTTTGCATATCCTTCTGGCACTCAAAGGGTTAAGTATAAAGGACGCCATGCTAGAGTCTTTTGTTCTCCAGTCTTACATATGCTTTGAGGCAGCAGCCATTGCCACCCTTTACATTATTCCAAATGATTGCCAACTGGTCCCCAAGAGGTACACCAAATACCAAACTTATTATACGTCTCTCTATTAACCCCTTGGATTCTAGTGTTGTCTCTAGGAGACATATCTAACCTCAAAGGAGTTCATGCAGATAATGGTACAGGTACACCTTCCTGTTGACTGGTGTTTCAAACAAATTGAAGGCATTTGTAGCACTAAAGGAATTAAAGGAACAAAAGGATCTAAACAAGAACATCCTATATAATAATTCTCTAAATTGTTTGGCAGAAGCCACCATGCACAGTAGAGAAGTCTGTGCATGCTGCAGTCATGTGCACTACAGACTGCCCGCACCGCTGCTAATAACGGAGCAGGGCTCCAAATTCAGACCATAGTCCTCGACTAAGGTCTGAATTCAGAGCACCCCACTCCATATCAGCCACCCAGCAGGCAGTGTCTACTGTGCATGACTGCACCGTGGAGGTTGCTGGGTGGCACTGTGGCCCGTGTACATGGGCTCTTCAACTAGTGGGATCATATATGGTTAATCCCCTGACTGCCAGAGGGGCAAGCAATGCACTGAACATTACAATATTACTGGACTCCATGCCAAACTCATAAAAATGGCTTTTTGTTTTCTGAGGCCTAAAATCCAGTTTTACACAGTATGGGCATCATAGCAGTGCAAGGGATTAAACAGACACAAAATACATATTACACTTTTCTGTATTAACTTTTGTGTGTTAGAGAAGTCTCTAATCTCCAAGTAGTTCATACAGAAAAGTGTAGTTTTACACATTAACACCTTTCTGTAGACAAGTGTATCAAACACTTTGAAGGGATTTAGAGCATTCAAGGAGTTAAAGGAACAACAGCATCTAAACATGAGCAAATACACTTAATCCCAGACCTCTACTTAAATATATGTCTACTTAAGTGAGGTTTTTAAACACATTTGTCAGTGTCACCTTTTGTCATAAATTAACCCCTTGGAGACCAAATGGATGTACAATGTGCATTGTTTTTCAAAGTGTTGTGCTCCACTCAGATCCTCAAGAGGTTAATCAAACGTGAAGCTGTGCATAAAGACTTGAGAATCAGAGGGCTGCACAGTGCCCTGCAAAGTAATGCACATTGGACACCCATTTGGTATTTAAGGGGTTAAACTACATGTGATTCCAAATAACTATAAGATTTATGGTGCCAGTTTCCGTAGGGTTTGAAATTAATTGAAAACCAATACATTCATTTGGCACCTGTCTCTGTGGCTGCTGTAGGGTTAATCATATGGCATATTATTAACCCCAGAACTGCCGGAAAGGTGACAAATGTTATCATGCCATGCCCCTCTTTTCTTAACCTAATTGTAAGTATTTAAGAGGGCTGAGGGCAGGCAACAGCAACTAAGTCAACATAACTAGTTAAATACCGGGTAGGGTTCGGTGACCAGGGTCAGACTCAGATGCCTCAAACTCTCTAGCAGCATTGTGCCTTCCCTGTGTAGAGCACATTCCACTCTGCTACCTTTACTGACTTCTGCTCACTGGGAAACAAGGAGGTGGTACATATCTGTCTTTTCTGTCCCTGAACTACCAGATGTGCACCCATAAATCAACACATACCAATCCTTTATTAACGGTAGAGGTGTGCAATGTATGGGTTTTCATTCCATTCCATTCCTCACCCCTCTGGTCCTTAATTAAAGATTTAAGGGCCAGAGGGGCATGTCGTGAACCACTATGGTTATTAATTCTTTGAGTGACACTGCAGTAGAGGTTTTGCAAGGTGTTGCATATGCCTATGGAACTTAAAAGGTTAAAGCCCATAATGAAGCAAAAGGATTAACCCTTTGTTTGGCAGAGATGTATCAGCGCATTGCAATGCATTGGATACCTCTCTGGCACTCAAAGGGTTAATGCATATGTGTGTTTGTGGCAGAAGCAATGTTGGAAAACAAAGTATCCCCAAAATATGTGGAAGCATACCAATACAGACATGGCAAAAAATCCAACTCACTCTTTCAGTTTAACACTTTGCGTGCCAGAAGAGTAAGTATTCAACACATTGCTTAGTAATGTGTTGGAGACCCTTCTGGCACTCAAAGGTTTAATAAAGTGGAAGATAACTCGCTGATCTTTACTGGGGCCCCCAGACCTCCAATCCTATAAATAATTCTCTAAATGTATGTTTGTCAGAAGCTGTCATGCACAGTACAGTCGGCTGTGTTCTGCAGTCATGCACAGCACAGAATGCCCGCACAGCGGCTGATAATGGAGCAGGGCACTCTGAATTCAGACCGTAGTTGGTGCCCAGAGAGGACTACGGTCTGAATTCGGAGATTTGAAGGACAGCTGGGTACGTCTCGTGTGTGCACAGAAGCAGTGCTTCAACGCATTGCAATGCATTGGATACCTCTCTGGCACTCAGAGGGTTAATGCATATGTGTGTGTGTGTTTGTGGCAGAAGCAATGTTGGAAAACAAAGTATCCCCAAAATATGTGGAAGCATACCAATACAGACATGGCAAAAAATCCAACTCACTCTTTCAGGACCAAGCTAGAGTGTGGAGGAGAGCACTACAATGTAAGCAACACACCAGCTATGCACCTTTGCTGGTGTTTCCAGATTTTAACCAGCCTGCGCGGCTGTGTGGCACGTCACCAGCCTCATACCTACATGCAAATCTTGCCTCGCGAGCCATCTTCCTCAAAACAGTGAGCAGTGCACTAAGACTCACCGGGGGGGGGGGGACCTGGGTAAGGGAAGTTTAACACTTTGCGTGCCAGAAGAGTAAGTATTCAACACATTGCTTAGTAATATGTTGGAGACCCTTCTGGCACTCAAAGGTTTAATAAAGTGGAAGATAACTCTCTGACCTGTATTGGGGCCCCCAGACCTCCAATCCTATAAATAATTCTCTAAATGTATGTTTGTCAGAAGCTGTCATGCACAGTACAGTCGGCTGTGCTCTGCAGTCATGCACAGACCAGACTGCCCGCGCAGCGGCTGATAATGGAGCAGGGCACTCCGAATTCAGACCGTAGTTGGTGCCCAGAGAGGACTACGGTCTGAATTCGGAGATTTGAAGGACAGCTGGGCACGTCTCGTGTGTGCACAGAAGCAGTGCTGTATCTTAGTGTCACTAGGGGGGGCCCTCCAGAGTGCCTGCCCCCCCATATGCCCCCCCTCACTGCTGCCCGACTCTGGCACTCAAAGGGTTAAACTTCTCTTCATTGAGTCTATTCAGACTTAATGAAGGGAAGCTTTGTGATGACTGAGCATGCGTATACAACCTTCAGGTCAGCTTACTATGCATAGTAATATCATCACTGCCTGCAGGGTACTGAAGGCACGGCGCGTGATGGTGATGAACCTGCACAAACAAAAAAATGCACAATTTGGGCTGTGTGGACAATTTGGGCAGAGTGGAGGTGGGCAGTTTGGGCAGTGTGGTGGTGGTGGACAGTGTGGAGGATGGACAATGTGGGGAGGGTGAACAATTAACAGTGTAGAGGATGGACAATGTGGGCAGTTTGGAGGGTGGGTAGTGTGGACAATATGTGGAGGGTGGGCAGTGTGGCCAATGGAGGCAGTGTGGAGGTGGAAAATGTGTGTTGACATGGTGTGGCAGAGGGGAGGGTAGATAGGATGTGGCAGAGGGCATGATGAACAGGATGTGGGGAGGGCAGGTTGGACAGGATGTGTGGGCAAGTTGCACAGGATATGAAGGAGGGCAGGTTGGACATGATGTGGGGGAGGGCAGGGTGGACAGGATGTGAAGGAGGGCAGGTTGGACAGAATGTGCATGAGAACAGTGTCTAGACTCTAATCTATATATATAAAAGAAGACTTTGTGCCTGCCAAAAAAACACCCAGGGGAGGCAGAAAGGAGAAGTAACTGCTCCCATTGGGTGATTCAATGGGGGCCACTGCTATTGGTGTGAAAATCATGCAGGGAGTAGGCCCGCCCCCACTATGCAGCCCGCCCACCACTATCAAAGTCAGAAAAAAACAAAATGGATGCCACTTGCTCCTACACCACAGACAAACACACATGCCCCACTCACACAGCACCAAACACACACAGAGCACCACACACATGCCCCACTCACACACACAGCACTACACACATGCCCCACTCACACACACACACACACACACAGCACCACACACACACACACACACACACACACACAAAGCCAGAAAGAAATATGGCTGACACACACACACACAGTCACTCACCCTGACTCCCAGTGGCCTCAGCAGGACCTGTAGTATAGCCACTGAAGGGTGCTGCATCACCAGGGGAACAAAATGGCACTCAAAGGGTTAAGGTAGGTCCTCATTGCTCAATTATTTCTTCACTGTCATCATTTGCCATACAACACAGAGGACAGACAGCCATCAGGTACACACTTAACCCACTGACTGCCACAGGGTTGTGTATCAAGTTTTACCCCTCAGGGAGTGTGTTCAAACCCCTAACATGTGTTCAAACCCCTCACACTGTAAACTTGCATTTCCCTCCCACTTCTCCTCCTTCCCCAGCCTATTACTAACACTTTTCCACATTTCTCTTAAGCCCCGCCCCTACTTGTGATTAAGCCCCACCCACTTTTAACCCACATTGCCCCATTTGTCTCTCCACATCAGCACCACATAACTCCCCTCCAGAGACTCCACAAATCAAACTTCCCAGGTATGAATACACTTCCCGCTGCTGACACTGACATGCCTCTCTACACCTTAACCCTTTGAGTGCCAGAGGGGTGCACAACTCATGGACATACGTCCATGTATGTGTGTGTCTCTCTGTATCTATGCATTTCACAGTGACACGCTTTGTCTCTTTAACCCCTTAACGACTGGCCGATCGGCGAGGTGAGTTAAAGGGATAGTAATACTTAAAATGTAAAAAAAATATGTTGTAGGGTTTATCCCCCTGAGTAAAACAAGGGTACTCCCACTGCTGAAAGGTGTTTCATTCAAAAGTTATTAATTTTCAAAGTTGAATTTTTTAGGTGCAATATCACAGTGGCCTGAAATTGTACAGTGGCGCTGTTGCTACACGATCCTATGGACAGCTCTGGTCAGTTGACCATAAATCTCCATAGGATGGTGTAGCAACAGCGCCACTGTACAATTTCAGGCCACTGTGATATTGCACCTAAAAAATTCAACTTTGAAAATTAATAACTTTTGAATGAAACACCTTTCAGCAGTGGGAGTACTCTTGTTTTACTCAGGGGGATAAACCCTACAACATATTTTGTTTTACATTTTAAGTATTACTATCCCTTTAAGGACAACGGAGCATTTTTTTTTTAATCTTTTTCCGGTATCACGATGCCCGTGCTATGCGGGCGACATTCTGTCAGTTTCCTCTATTGATCTCGCTCATTGGCTGAGGTGACTTGTCCCCGCCCAGTATTTGTCCTTAAATACTGGGCCTTGTCACTTATCCGGTGTCCTTTCGTGGTGTTTCCGTACCAGCGCTTGTTCCTGTATTTCGTGTGATCTCTATGTACCAACCCAGCCTGCCAGATGACTCTGCATCTTGTTCCCACCTGTGTACCGACCCGGACTGCTTGACTATTCTGCATCTCGTTCTTGTCCTGTTATCACGGTGTCCGTGCTTCCTTGTTGTTTTCTGTCAGTCTAATCCTGTGCTTTGCTGCCAGTATGACCTTTATATACAGGGCTTTGGCACCCATCAGGTGCCCTTTCTTGGTGTTCCTGTGCCAGTGCTTGTTTCTGCTCAGTGATTCCCAGTGTACCGACTTGGCGTGCCTGACTACTCTGCATCTTGTCTCCTGCTCCTGTGTACTGACCCGGATTGCCTGACTATTCTTCTGCGCCTGCTGCTGTGTACCAACCCGGCTTGGCTGACGTTCCTGCTCCTGTGTACCGACCCGGCTCGGCTGATGTTCCTGCTCCTGTGTACCAACCCGGCTTGGCTGAAGTTCCTGCTCTGTGATCCGACCGGGCTTGGCTGACGTTTCTGCTCCTGTGATTCGACCTGCTTGGTTGGCGTTCCTGCGCTGTGTCGCCTTGGCAACATTCTGATTGTCAGGCAACTGTGTCTCCATTTCCTCCTACAGCGTACAAGTGGCCTAGTCCCCGTTACTGCTACGGCAGTGTGCCATTGGCCTTGTCCTTCATTACTGTACCTGCAGTGTACTAGTGGCCTAGTCTCCGTTATTGCCTCTGCAGAGTGCGAGTGTCTGCCTCCCTTACTGCTACGGCAGTGAGCCACCAGTTTGCCTCTGTTACTGCTTCTGCAGAGTGCTAGTGTCTGCCTCCGTTACTGCTACGGCAGTGTGCCTTGGGCATAGTTTCCATTACTGCTTCTGCAGAGTGCAAGTGTCTGCCTCCGTTACTGCTACAGCAGTGAGCCACCGGTTTGCCTCCATTACTGCTTCTGCAGAGTGCAAGGGTCTGCCTCCGTTACTGCTACGGCAGTGAGCCACCGGTTTGCCTCCATTACTGCTTCTGCAGAGTGCTAGTGTCTGCCTCTGTTACTGCTGCGGCAGTGTGCCTTGGGCCTTGTCTCCGTTACTGCTTCTGCAGAGTGCAAGTGTCTGCCTCCGTTACTGCTACGGCAGTGTGCCACCAGTCTAGTCTCCGTTACTGCTCTGCAGAGAGCAAGTGTCTGTCTCCGTTACTTCTACGGCAGTGGGCCATTGGTCTTGTCCCCGTTACTGCTCCGGCAGCGTGCAAGTAGTCTGGTCTCCGTTACTGCTACGGCAGTGCCTTATGTGACTCAGTTCCCATTACTACCTTGGCAGTTCACGTTTGTTCTGCTAACTTGTTCCTGGGCGTTACTATTCCTTCAGCTGTCTATCTGGAGAGAGCCCCATCACAGACCTCTCTGCACATGGGACTGTTTACACTCAAAGAAGACCATTAACCCAGGCAATACCTCACTCCTGGGAATCCATTATATTCTGCCTGACCTGTGTCAGTATAGACTGTTGTGGACTTTATGTTTATGCTGGACCTGTGTAGGCATATGTATATGTAACCTGTCGTGTGTCTGTATTATTCAGCTTATATACTACAGGACCTGTGAGGGTTATTTTATTACTGTGATTTCAATAAAACTGTGTTTTATCCTAAACCACTGTGTCTGTGTGTCAAACAAACCGTTACACCTGTGTACCGGGACGGATTGTCTGACGTTCCTGCTCTGTGTACCGACCCGGCCCGGCTGACGTTCCTGCTCTGTGTACTGACTCGGATTGGCTCACGTTCCTGCTCTGTGCACCGGCCCGACTGACGTTCCTGCTCTGTGTACAGATTCGGATTGGCTGATGTTCCTGCTCTGTGTTCCGACCCGGCCCAGCTGGGCCACTGTGGTTGCGTATCCCTCCTGTTATGCCTTATCCGGCCTCCGGTTTGGGTTGTGACAGGATCCTCACTGTCTCCGGAGCTCCACCCTCTGCAGTCTAGTCTCTGTTGCATCAGGTCACCCAGGTGACATTGCTGTTTGTTCCTTCCATCCATGCAGTCCCGCTTGGGTGCCTCCACAGGCAAGTCGCTCTAGTCTCCGTTACTGCTACGGCAGTCCACAAGTTGTCTGGTCTCCGTTACTGCTACGGCAGTCTACAAGTTGCTCTAGTTTCCGTTACTGCTACGGCAGTTACAAATTGCTGTAGTCTCCATTACTGCTACGGCAGCCCACAAGTGCCTCTGGCCTCTGTTACTGCCACTGCAGTCCACAAGTTGCTCTGGTCCCGTTACTGCTTGGGCGTTACTCAAGATTGTGCTCTACCTTCAAGATTGAGCTTCTTAAAGGGCCTATGGACAGAAGCAGGGACCACTGGAGCAGTGGTATAGCGATTGCAAATCAGAGATTTGAGTAGAGATATGTGAAAGACATTATGAATCCGCATGTTTGCGGGAAGTTCCAGAGTGTACGAGACAGGGTTGACCCTTCAAAGGACTTTGAATGGTCCAATAAAGCGTGGAGCAAACTTATGACAAGGAGTATGTAAATTCAGGTTTCTTGAAGACAGCCACACACGATCCCCAACCTGGAAGACAGGAGCCGGCAACCTCCTGTTATTGGCATGTCGGTAGCGTTTAAAGGACTTGCGTAACAAGTTTTGTTATTGCACCCACGTGGAGTGAAGTTGCCATAAATGTACATCTAGGGCTGGCATCTGCTGTGCTTGAAAGGCATCCGGAAGCAAGGATGGCTGAAACCCATAATTGACAAGAAAGGGTGAGTTTCCGGATGGTGTATTAATAGCACAATTTCTAGTGAACTCAGCCCAGGGTAACAACTCAGCCTAATTGTCATGGTGGTTGATTACAAAGCAACAAATGAATTGTTTGAGCCCCTGGTTAGATCGTTCTGCAGCACCATTCGTTTGTGTGTGGTACGCAGATGAATATGACAACTGGATGCCCATCTCGCTACAGAATGCCCTCCAAAATCTCGAAATGAATTGACTGCCACGGTCCGAAACGAGCACCTTAGGGACACCATGGAGTCTAAATACTTCTTTGACGAAGACTACCTCCAACTCCTTTGCGGAAGGCAGACCTGGTAGGGGCACAAAATGTGCCATTTTAGAAAATCTGTCTACCACCATCAAAATATACATATAGCCATTAGAAGCAGGTAGTTCTCCCAAGAAATCAATGGACACATGCGACCAAGATCGGTCGCCATTAGGTACAGGCTGTAGCAGGCCCACAGGCAGGTGTCTTGGAGACTTAGAACAGGCACACATATGTACAAGCGTCAGTAAAGTTAGCGCAATCCTTCCTCAGCGTGGGCCACGAAAACGTACGCGACAAGGACCAGAACAATTGATTTCTGCCTACATGCCCAGCTGCTCGAGACGCATGGTAGGTCTCCAATAATTTGGTCCGAAAGGCTTCAGCCACAAAACATTTGCCCATGGGTTTTTCCGGAGGGGATTCATTCTGAGTAGCCATAATCTCCTGACCCAGAGGGGAAGTGATGCTCATCCGCAGGGTAGCCAAAATTTGGTCAGGAGATATAATGGGTACTGGCTGTATATCAACTCCAATTTCAAGCCCATGCTGTCTGGACAAAGCATCGGCCCGCACATTCTTGGAACTGGGCAAATTGGATACCACAAAATTGAACCGGGAAAGGAAGAGTGCCCATCTCGCTTGTCTTAGTGACAATCTCTTAGCTTCCGTTAAATATAATAGATTTTTGTGGTCGGTCAAAATCAGAAGCGGAGCCCTGGTGCCCTCCAACAGGTGACGCCATTCACGTAGAGCCAGGATAATTGCCAATAATTCACGATCCCCAATCTCGTATACATATTGTGCCTTGGTCAGTTTTTTCGAAAGAACCCACATGGCTTAGGTACCTGACCAGGCTTAGACTTTTGGGACAGTACAGCTCCCACGCCTGTATCAGAAGCATCTACCTCCAGAATATATGGTAGGTCAGCCTTAGGATGGACCAGAACTGGTGCTGAAGCAAATGCCGCCTTCAATACCTCAAAGGCCTCCTCAGCCTCCTTTGACCACTCGGACACCTTGGCCCCTTTGTGCGTCAAATCCGTGAGAGGCTTGACAATGATAGAGAAGTCACGGATAAATTTCCGATAATAATTGGCAAAGCCAAGAAACCTCTGAATGGCCTTGAGACCCTTGGGCCGTGGCCAATGCAGCACCGCAGACAACTTTTCTTTGTCCATGGAAATGCCCTGTTTAGAAATGACGTAACCCAGGAAGAGTACCATAGACTTGTGAAATTCACATTTGTCAATTTTACAAAATAATTTATTTTCCCTGAGTTTCTGAAGTACAGTGGCCACATGAATATGATGAGTCTCCAAATCAGTGGAATAACTTAAAATGTTGTCTAAATAGACTACTACACAAGACTCAAGCAGATCTCGTAGAACATCATTAATCAAATCTTGGAACACAGCTGGGGCATTGCACAGCCCAAATGGCATTACTAGGTATTCGTAAGCAGCCCTTAAATCCAGTTTCTTGAAGATAGTAGCACCCTTCAGTCGGTCAAACAACTCGGTGATGAGTGGAATCAGATAAGCACTTTTAATCATCAGCTTATTGAGCCCTCTATAATCGATGCAAGGCCTTAATTCACCAGACATTTTCTTAACGAAAAAAAATCCAGCCCCCGCAGGCGAGGATGACTTACAAATAATGCCACGAGCCAAGGCGTCAGCAATGTATTCTTCCATGGCCCTGTTTTCCTTGCAAGAGAGAGGATAAGTTCTACCCCTGGGGGGCAATGCACCAGGCGCAATATCAATAGCACAGTCATATGCCCGATGTGGTGGCAAAGTGCTAGCCTCTCCCTTGCTAAAAACATCGCTGAAGGACTGGTATTCATGCTGTAGGGAGGGAGCGGTACACATAATCCTGGTAGGTCGTTGTAAACAATGGCTCATACAATAGTCAGTCCAGGCCATAATCTCGCAAGAGGCCCAATTAATTCTAGGGTTGTGGGTTCGTAACCATGGAAACCCTAAAATAACCGCATAATGGGGTGACTGAATAATCTGAAACGACAGAGTCTCACAATATAGTGCTCCCGTTAGCACTGAGATTGGGCAAGTCTCGTGGGTGGCCTGGGGAGGCACCAAAGGTCGCCCATCAATACCCTTGATTAGCATAGGGTTGACCAACTCGACCAAAGGAATATTATGAGATACGGCAAATTCTTTATCCATAAAATATCCAGCTGATCCAGAGTCAATCAGAGTGGATGCAGTAAAGGAGAGGCTGGCACCGGAAATTACTACATTGACTACTAGTTTGGATGGCACATCGTCTGGGGACTGCTGAATGCCACCTAGTCCCCTTAGGAAACCTAGGTGAGTGCATTTTCCGGCCATATGGGACAATTACGCAGCAAGTGCCCTTCTTTGACACAATAAAGGCACAGCCCGTTTGTTACATTAGAGGTCTGGAATTCCAGAAATGATAAAGAAAAGACATACACACAGTGGTAGTGAAAACTATAACTACTGTTTATTAACTATGCATTACAAAAAAAGAACATAAAAGATACTTAGCTACTGCCGGAGTTTTCATCAGTATGGGAGAGCCCTCCATACGCCCCTGCAGCAACAATCTTTTTAAACACACAGGCTTGAGATGAGTTACACACTCGCTCTATCTCAAAAATGGCTCTGAGAGCCTAGAGACATGTCGCAACTTGTTAATGTGAGGTAAATACAAACTACGCCCTAACTGATATGATATAAGCCTATCATAGTGCAGGATAAAAAGTATTGCATAACTGAGGACTGCATAACTGAGTGTTGCATAACTGTTTCTCTGTTGTTTATTCTGCTACATGCAGAGAGTTAACCCTTGGCCGCCCATGAGGAGACCACAAAAAGTACTTCCCCTTACACCATTCTTATGGCGGAAAGACCGTTCCTCTCTGGTTAATTTCGTAAACCCAACCTGCATAGGTTCCATTAATTTGTTTTGCCCAGGAGGAAAGGGAGGAGAGGGAGGCAAGGGTGGGAGTTCATTCTTGTGCCACTGCCCTGCAGAAGCCCTTGGCTTGCGGTCTCTATTCTGCGTCCGCTCCCTGATTCGCGTATCAATAAGGTTTACAAATTCTATGAATTTGTCCAGGGTGACAGGTAACTCTCGAGCTACAATCTCATCCTTAATGCAGTCATGGAGACCCTGTGAAAACGCCGCTACAAGGGCCTCATCGTTCCATGAAACCTCGGCCGCCAAGGTGCAAAATTCTATGGAGTAATCAGCCACAGAACGATTGCCCTGTTGGATGCACATAATTTGTTTAGCAGCCAAGATATTGCGCCCAGGAACCTCAAACACGCTACGAAAGGCCCTCACAAATTCACTGAAATTGGCAGTAATAGGCTTTGCTGTCTCCCGTATAGGGTTTGCCCAGGCTAAGGCTCTGCCTGTTACTAGCGAGATCATAAACCCAGTTTTACTTCTTTCAGTCGGAAAGGCTTGAGGTGCTAGTTCCAAAAATATTTCCAAATGATTAAGAAAACCCCGGCATAGGGTAGGTTCTCCATCGTATCTTAGTGGTAGGGGTGCTGTAGCAGATAGCCCTTTATATTGCTGGTTAGCATTTAGGATCTGGACCGTCGGTGCTTAAACCGGGGTGGCCACTGAGGCTGGTACTGGTTTGTCCAAGTGTGCGGTCCGCTGTAAAATCGTTTGCACCTCCACTGACAACTGATCAAGACGTTGTTCGTACATATCCATTCTCCAATGGATATTCACCGAGCTACCTTCACCAGAACCATCTGAGGTCATTGGCCCTTTTGTACTGTCACGGTTTTTGATGAACACTCAGACCAGACTGGTAAGGTTAAAATGACTTTATTGATATAAAGTTTACACATGTAATTAGACCTTTAGGCCTACACCAACAGTATAGAAATATTGGCAGGTAATACAGGAATAGCAGGCCTGTGATAGGAACAATTGTATGAATGGTAACAATCACCGGTAACGAAGGTTCTGACTGGAACTGAACAGGCAGCAGGCAACACAGG
Source organism: Rhinophrynus dorsalis (assembly GCA_037306005.1). Taxonomy (NCBI): domain Eukaryota; kingdom Metazoa; phylum Chordata; class Amphibia; order Anura; family Rhinophrynidae; genus Rhinophrynus; species Rhinophrynus dorsalis. The sequence goes on from CM074719.1 coordinate 233,251,606, forward strand.
CCGAGAACTGACCACAGGACCCTGGTACAGACAGTCCAGGAGGAAATGACTGGCACAACCCAGAAGCCTGGGAGGAACGGAACCCAAAGGAGCGAGGCAACACTGCTGGCACAACCCAGACACCTGGGCGGCACTGAACCCAAAGGATCGAGGCAACACTGACCCTGGCACTGGGTGCCGATAGACCGAGACAACTCTCAAGCAGACCCTAGAACGTTAGGGGTGGATCGTAACACAGTATGAATATATATATATAGGCAACAAGTGTCCCCTCCACAGAGGATGGTAAAGCGCAACGCTGGCTCTTGAGCCCAAGGCTACTGCAGAGTGGAATATGCACGACTTTACCTGGAGGGTCCAGGCACACAAGGGCCAATAGGTATTGCCCTGTGATAACTGCATCTCCCAAAGGAAGTGAGCCCAGCGCTGTAAGGAGGTGGACACAGAGAGATCAGAGTAACTCAGTCAGTGCTATGAACACTGTACCGGTACTTTGCGTGTGCACACCGCCAAGGGCGGTAAGAGAGTAGCTACAGCACGAATGCTTAGATGACGGTCGACAGAGTAATAGCGCCACGCGGCGCAACCAACTAGAGTAACGGCAAGGCCACAGGAAGTATAGCTTGAGCAACGGAGGCAACCAAGCGGTAGGTTTGATGCTACTGTCAACTGAGTGACAATATGCTAGACCCTGTTGGCAACGGAACAGCGAGTCAGCCAGGAATGGTCAGTAGTGGAGCGGGTTCGCAGCCAACTACGATCTGCAACGGAGCAGGTTCTCAGCCAGAAATAGTCAGCAATGGAAGCGGGTCCTCAGCCAGATACTGTCAGCAACGGAAGCGGGTCCTCAGCCAGATACGGTCAGCAACGGAAGTGGGTTCTCAGCCAGATACGGTCAGCAACGGAATCAGAGGTAGAACAGCAAACTCAGGAACGTGGTCAGGCAGGCCAGGTCATACACAAACAGCAATCACAGAGCATAAGTCAGGATCTAGTACACCACGAAAGAGCACCATAGTGTTGACATGACAGAGGTTATAAAGGCTATCACTGGGCAGCGACAAGGATACTGACCAATCAGACAGAAGGTATAGAAATAGACTAGTCAGAATGTCGCCGCCTGTAGCCAGGAGCACAAGCACCGTGATACAGCCCCAGGCTTCCCCTTTTATGAACAAAAAAAATGCCATTATGCTATGGGGCTGGTATAATGACACAATGCTATGGGGCTGGTAAGCAATTTTTTCCAGGGCTGATTTTTATTCCTAGGCTGGTGCTGCATGTACACGGGCTCTTCAACTAGTCTAAACTATAAAAAGCCATGCCTAACATACCCCGGGACAGCAGCAAGTAGGAGAAATGCTGATCTCCTCCTGACTGCCTGTTTGCAACATGCAAGGGGTGTGATTTTGACAGGAGTGGCCAGCCCCCTGGCAACTCCTGTCACAATCTCTGCAAAGACTTTACCCCTCCTCACTATCTCACCCCTCTTCACTATCTCCTCTTGGTAAAAAACATGGCCGACTTACACCGCCACCACGCATTGCATATACTCCATTGCCTCACACTTTCTCCCTTCTGTCCTCTGTTCTTTTTGCTTACTCCCCTCTGTCTTCACCACTCCATGTATGTTACACTTAAAGGGATAGTAATGTTTCACAATAAAAGCAGCTGCAATTAATCTTCATAGTATTTGGGCCATGGAGAGTGTTATTTCAATACTGTCAGAGTTGTACTTCAAGAGTAATTGAATGATAAAGTATCCTCCTCCAACCTAGCGTAAGCCACCTCCCCCAGATATGCAATCTGGTCACTTGACCGGACAGATCACAGCGAGGGACAATCTTCTTACTGTGAGCATAAGGAAAACCCTTCCCCCCTTGACAGGTTTTTCAGGTTTTCCTTATGATCACTTAAGATTGTCCCTCTCTTTGATTCATCCGGACAGTCTTGCTGCTCTGAGGGGAGCAGTATTACATCATTAAAAGGGGTGGGAGGGGGATACTTTATCATTCAATTACTCTTGAACAACAGCTCAGACAGTATTGAAATAACACTTTCCATGGCTCAAATACTATGAAGATTAATTGGAGCTGTTTTTATTTTGAAACATTACTATCCTTTTAACACTTTCAGTGCCAGGCATAGGCAATACTTTTCACCAAGTTGCATACCCCATGGACATTCAAATGATTAGGGTTAATGACTGCTCATTTCTCCTACTCTCCTGTCTGCTTTCACCAGTCCATGTATGTCACATTTAACTCTTTGACTGCAACAGGGATTAGCAACTCCTTGCACTGCGTTATGTACCCGTCTGCAACTCAAAGGGTTACTGCCGCCTCATTGCTCCTGCTCTTTCACCTCACTCTCTCACACTACTTCGCACACAAATTAGTACCTTCCATTCTCTATACGATCATGCTTTAGCCCTAGCTATACTATAAAAGAAGAAGTGGTCAGGTGACCAAAAATTCTATGTGTGTGCCACACACTCCAGGGAGACAGCTAAGAGGAGATTTGCATATGTCCTACACATTGCCAGAGCCCAGTATTATACACTCAGTTATAATACATACACCCCGGGGCTACCACATAGCAGCACATATGCAGATCTCCTATACACTGCCTGAACCCAACCTACACACCCCTGGGTGCAGCTAGGAGGAGCTTACCATATCTCCTACAAATTGTCTCAGTACAACATACACCCAGCCACATTCGGTATCCTTTTAAAAGGATGCGTTGGAAATATAGTGCGGCGCTTGGATGAAAAGGGCAACATGACAATCTCACTCTACATATAAGCGCGAGATTCTCATGTCGCCTTCTTAAATGCTGCATACATTTTTTATTGCTGTCCAACCTGCATACCTTAGCATAACTGTCTCTCTATCTGTCTCTCCTGTGGCTGAGGATCCCGCGCTGCATAGGTATGCTAAGGTATTCAGCAGCTGAAGAGACACCTCTTGCACACTTGTGTTCTTATGCCTTGAACAGTTGTAATAAGCCTGTGTTAACCTTTTAAGGATCAAAGTGTTGCATATAAGCGCACTGCCTGAATTTTATTATTTTACCTGTAAGCAGTCATCCCCTCCAGAATAAAAGTACCAGTAGTTGGGAGCAGAGGTAACTGTGAGTTCTTTTTCATACCACACTTGTCTGCCATCCTTGTGTTTAGTGAATGTAAGGTTAGCGGGCAGGATGCAGCATAGTGTCCTTCTGTCTTAGCTATCCAAACGGAATCAAATTTCCCAGTGTTTGGGGTTAATGTTCGTGGTTCTCTGTTGTAATCACCCAGACAGTCATCGATGTGAACTGAAGCCGTGTCAGATTAATATTCTTCCATTTCAGGGAACACATGTTGCAGCCAGCGCCATTTCAGGAAGTGACATGAGACTATCACGCTTTCATGCAGTGCGAGATTCTCATGTTGCCATTTTAACCACTGCGACATGGTTAATGTGCACAGTGTTTTTTATGCGACCATTTAAAAGTGAAGCAGCACACTCCAGCACTGTTACAGTAATGTACAGTGTTAATACGCATAATGTGCCTTAACCCTTTGACCGCTAAAGAGGTGCACAATGCATTTCAAACTAATCCGATTCCCACCACTGTGGCACTCAAAGGGTTAAAATGGCCTCTTCCACTCACAAGCTTGCGTCCTTCACATTTTCACCAAAGTATATTAACTCTTTCAGTGCCCCAATCGTAGCCCCTCACTGCCACTATAATTCTTGCCCCTGATTCACTACAACATATTAAATCTTTCACTGCCCGAATCGTAGCCCCTCATTGCCACTACAATTCGCGTGGTCACTTCACTACAATATATTAACTGTTTCACTGACCCACAATGCATTTATTTCCAATGTGTTACAATCCACTCTGGACTAAAAGGGTTCCAGGCTGCTCTACTACCCTGCTCTGCCACGTATTATTACAAATGCCTTACCTTACACTTTGCCTGCGACACCACCAGTACTAAGTGGTCTCATGGTTCCTTGGCCAAATAAAAGGGGGTGAGTGATTTTCTCTGCAAGGAATAGTCCTCTCCACTCCTCTTCCAAAAAACAAACATGCCCTTTCCACCCCTGCCACTCCTGTGATAATCTGTGTAAAGAATTGTAGGGGCTTTCTTCAATACACACACACACCACAATACATACACATGCACACAATATATACACACACATGCAATACACACGCGCACAACACACATGCAGTACATATGCACAACACACAGACACACACATGCACCACACACACACAATAAATACATGCATGCAATACACATGCAAACCTGGAACAGTATTACCACAGCCAATCAGGAACCTTAGGCATGTTAGCAGATACATGTAAAACAAAATATCAGTCAGTACCAACTTCCAGAAAATAATAAGAAAGAGAAATAACTACAGCAAAGAGGAAGCAGGGGCATAGATGAAAGCAGTACTGGAGGATCCTTAATACCAGGTAGCTATATCCATTTAGTATGTGCACATGTAAATAAGTATTATAAATATTTGGAGGTGATTATGTTACTGTATTGTTTAGGTTAGAATATATGTTATTTGTATTGTCTTTGTATTGAATATAATTGGACCATTTAAGGCAAACTAACTTATACAGTAAAGTCTTGGATATTCTGTTTATTGTTTCTAATACATTTCTGTTAATTTTGAATGAAGCTGACTCTTTCATGCAGAACCCCATAGTCTACGATAGACAGGGAAATAGGTGTGTTTATTTTGAATAAGCCAGGTGGTACTTATATTTTTGTATTTCTTGTAAAGGCATACATATGCTTACTCTCTGGATAAGTCTAAACAAAGTTATCATAGGTAGAGAGACAAATAAGCCATTGATGATTATAGACATATACAGTAATGTGAAAAAGAAAGTACACCCTCTTTGAATTCTATGGTTTTACATATCAGGACATAATAACAATCATCTGTTCCTTAGCAGGTCTAAAAATTAGGTAAATACAACCTCAGATGAACAACAACACATGACATATTACAACGTGTCATGATTTATTTATCAAAAATAAAGCCAAAATGGAGAAGCCATGTTAAAAACAAAGTACACCTTATGATTCAATAGCTTGTAGAACCACCTTTAACAGCAATAATTTGAAGTAATTGGTTTCTATTTGTGTGCTAATATAGTTTTTGATACCTTTTATTGGCTAACTAAGCAGATTTAGAATGCAAGCTTTCAAGACCTTATATTTGCCTCCTTTATCAGTCTCTCACATCATTGTGGAGGAATTTTGGCCCCTCTTCTTTGCAGTGTTGCTTCAGTTCATTGAGGTTTGCGGGCATTTGTTTATGCACAGCTCTCTTATTTATTTTTTATTTTTTTTTAAGTTTTATTAGACATATATAAACATACAATAACATAAAATTTCACATACATACACTACTTCACATTGACCAGTTGACCCAGCTAGGGTCACTATTCATCCAACTCATACTCAACTCTAACATATATAGATTTAATCAAACATACTCCAGTTTTCTTATCCATTTATCACAGAACTGGCTATTTACGTATGCGGTATGATTTATCCATTTAAGACCCCTTTCCATATTCAACTGGAATATAACCTGTTTTTTAATTTCTATCCATGGCTCTCCTAATCTGATTTTCCAATTCTTGGCCAATCCTATTTTAGCAGCCGCAAAAACATGTATAGCCAAAAATGATTAATCTCTCTTAATATCTGGCCAATTCAGATATAATAAAGCACTTTCTGGTTTCCAACGGACATTATTTTCCATCACATAATTCAGTTGCCTAAACACTTTTTCCCATATTCCATAAACATATTGACATTTCCACCACATATGCTTAAAATCCCCAACCTCCTTCCCACAATGCCAACATTGCCCTGTTAAAGATATATACATTTTGCTAATCTTTCAGGAGTATAATACCATCTATTAGATATTTTAAATTGGTTTTCATGAATATTTGCACAATGTATCATATTTTTCATTTTTTTCAATGTAAACCACTCTTTCTTTGCAATATTTAGATCAAACTCATAATTCCATTTATCAATAGCTGGGATAACCTTCATTTCATTCCTGTTTTAATATTTCCAAACATCTAGCTGTAGCTTTAAGTGTCGCTGTTCCATTGTAAAATTTACTCAGGTCGGTATCGACCCCAACCTCTTCTGCAAAGAACTTTTTACCCGAAGAAAGTTAAATATCTCTTTAACCGGTAAGTTATATTCTAATTTTAATTGATCATAAGTTTTTATTTCTCGATCCATATATATTTGCGAAATATTATTAATTCCATGCCGTCTCCATTCTTGAATATATAAATCTCTTACGTAAAATTCTATTATTCCTACATCACATGAATTTAATATTTTCCTGCAAATTCCTATTCTCTTTCTAATTTTCCTCCACACTATCATAATATTGGACAGAATATAATTTTCTTGTATACCTCTATCTGCTAATGTTAATATATCACTTTCCCAAATAACATAGTTTAGTTCTTCTAAACTGGTCATTTCCATCTCCAACTTGTACCAACTTTCCTCTCTTGCCGTCTCCATTTGCATCATATAAATATGAAACATTATATTTGCTTCTTATATCTGTTTTACATTTGGATATGCCAGACCTCCTCTATCCATCAATTGAATTAATAACTTCATATTTAATTGTGGTTTTTTACTCCTCCAAATGTAGTTATTCAAGGTAGTCTGTAAAAGATTCAACCATATTTCTGGAATTGCTATAGGCAAATGTCTAAAAAGAAGTGCCCATTTAGGCAGCAAATATGATCTAATAGAATTAATTACCCATCAATGAAAGATCAACACCCCTCCGATGCTTTACTCATTTATTAGTTTCTCTTAACATTCATAAAGTTCTTCTCCATTATATCCCTTACCTCCTTCACCACTCTCAGACCTAAATATTCTATTCCTTCCGTTGTCCATCTAAATTTATATTTATCTTTCAATGCTCTTTGTACTTTACATCCACATTCACTGACATTATTAATGTTTTTCCTTCGTTCTATTTATAATTTGAGAGCTCTGAATATTGTCCAATTTCCCTCATTAGTTCATCCATCACTTTTACGGAATCTTTAATAGTCAGGAGAACATAATTTGCATACATAGTGATTTTAACCTCTTCTTTACCTATAATATATCCCTTTATTTTAGGATTATCCCTTATACCAATAGCCAGAATTTCCATAGTCAGAATGTACAATAATGGTGACAAGGGACACCCCTGCCGGGTCCCATTCTTCAACTGAAACCAATCCGCCTTGACATTCTGCCCAATGGTTCTTGCCACTGGATTACTATATATAGCTTTAACAGCGTCTAGAAAGAGGCCGTCTATTCCAAACGCTCTCATCACCTGAAGCATAAAGTCCCAGTTTACCCGGTCGAATGCCTTCTCAGCATCCAACGCCATTACCAACTAAGCTGTCATATTCCTATTGGAATGGTCCAAAATATCTATTAATCGCCTCCAATTGCTGTAAGACATCCGACCGGGTACAAAACCTATTTGGTCTCTGTTTATTATTTCTGGGACAATATGCCTCAATCTTCCAGAGAGAATCATAGCCCATATTTTCACGTCTATATTAATCAGTGATATAGGTCTGTAATTACCCACATCTGTGGGATCCTTACCTTCTTTAAGTATGGGGATGATATTTACCTATAATAATTCTGCAGGGTACTGCTTTTCTTCGCTCATTCTATTAAACATCATAGCCAGATATTTGCAAATATTAATTTTCAAACTCTTGTAAAACAAATCATTGAACCCATCTGGCCCAGGTGTTTTATTTTTTTTTAATCGTGCAATCGCCTCCTGTACTTCAATATCTTTTATTGGAAGATTCAGTTTTTCACCTTGTTCACTAGAAATCTTTGGAATATTCATCCCTTCCAAATACTTTTTTATTTGATCCGTCCTTATCCCTCCAGATATACTATATAAAGACTGATAAACTTTATTAAAAGCTAATCCTATTCCCTCAGGAGACATGTATGTTCCTTGCTGGTCCACAATCCTATTGATCCGATTCTATTTATGGACTGTAATGCTATATGGTTAATTTGTTTCCTCAGATATTCTATTCTCTGATGCTTTTCTTTTGTGGGTGAGTTTTTATTATCTAAGCTGACTTTATAGAATTCTATATTCAGGGAAGACCCATCCCCCTTCTCCTCTTTCTTTGAAATGCAGCACTACACTTAATAAAAATACCTCTTATATATGCCTTATATGTGGCCCAAGTAATATTCAGCGATTCTATGCTCCCCCAATTAGTCCCCCAAAAAAATCTGTCTCATGTCTTATCAACTGCAAAGTATCCTTATCATAAAGTATAACCTCATTAATTCTCCAGTTCTTCCTAGCACTACCTATATCAACTCCATTAACTTCCCATATAAGAGTATTGTGATCTGTCCATGTCACCTGTCTTATTATAATTTTCCCCACAGAATGTACTACAGATACATCTCCCAGCAACAAATCTATTCTTGAATATGAGCAATGTGGGATTGAAAAATATGTATAATCTTTATCATATGGATGAACCATCCTCCAAATGTCAAATAGGCCATTTGTCTTCAAAAATTTCATAAACTCTTTAGATGTTCTCATTAATTTCTTATCTAACCTTTCTCCTCTCCTTAACTTTTTATCTAAGTTGACATAAATAATACAATTATAATCCCCAGCCATCACCAGTCTTCCCCTTCTAAATGGTACTATGCCCTCATATAACATCATTGGTTTAACGTTCAGAGCGTACAGATTAACCAGAGTATACTATTCTCCTTGCATCTTACATACTAATAAACGAAAAGAATGTGACGAGCGCACACCGAGAAAGAGCAAAACAAAGTAGTTTGCTCAAGGCATGTGTAGCCCCTCAGGTGCTGCTCAAGTCACGTTTTTCGCTCCCATGTGCCATTGCAGAGAGAAAATTTCCATATTCATATCAGTCTGGTCCCACCCACAGGCAGTCCAGCCCCGAAATGTCAGGCGAATCCTCTCCGCACGAGAGAAACAGCACAACCCCAGACGTACGTTTCGGTCTATGTGGACCTCGTCAGTGGGATGCAGATGTTCCCCTCTAAGCACACAGAAGCAAGGGCCCATGCCTGGGATACCCTTCCACTTAGGGAGACAACAAACCAAAAGAATGTGACGAGCGCACACCGAGAAAGAGCAAAACAAAGTAGTTTGCTCAAGGTATGTGTAGCCCCTCAGGTGCTGCTCAAGTCACGTTTTTCGCTCCCATGTGCCATTGCAGAGAGGAAATTTCCATATTCATATCAGTCTGGTCCCACCCACAGGCAGTCCAGCCCCGAAATGTCAGGCAAATCCTCTCCGCACGAGAGAAACAGCACAACCCCAGACGTACGTTTCGGTCTATGTGGACCTCATTAGTGGGATGCAGCTGTTCCCCTCTAGGCACACAGAAACAAGGGCCCATGCCTTGGATACCCTTCCACTTAGGGAGACAACAAACGAAAAGAATGTGACGAGCGCACACCGAGAATGAGCAAAACAAAGTAGTTTGTTCAAGGCTTGTGTAGCCCCTCAGGTGCTGCTCAAGTCATGTTTTTTGCTCCCATGTGCCATTGCAGAGAGAAAATTTCCATATTCATATCAGTCTGGTCCCACCCAAACTACTTTGTTTTGCTCTTTCTCGGTGTGCGCTCGTCACATTCTTTTGGTTTGTTGTCTTCCTAAGTGGAAGGGTACCCCAGGCATGGGCCCTTACTTCTGTGTGCCTAGAGGGGAACAGCTGCATCCCACTGACGAGGTCCACATAGACCGAAACGTACGTCTGGGGTTGTGCTGTTTCTCTCGTGCAGATAGAATTTGTCTGACATTTCTGGGCTGGACTGCCTGTGGGTGGGACCAGACTGATATGTATATGGAAATTTCCTCTCTGCAATGGCACATGGGAGCGAAAAACATGACTTGAGCAGCACTTGAGGGGCCACACATGCCTTGAGCAAACTGCTTTATTTTGCTCTTTCTCGGTGTGCGCTCGTCACATTCTTTTGGTTTGTTGTCTCCCTAAGTGGAAGGGTATACCAGGCATGGGCCCTTGCTTCTGTGTGCCTAGAGGGGAACAGCTGCATCCCATTGACGAGGTCCACATAGACCGAAACATACGTCTGGGGTTGTGCTGTTTTTCTCGTGCGGAGAGGATTTGTCTGACATTTCGGGCTTGGACTGATATGAATATGGAAATTTCCTCTCTGCAATGGCACATGGGAGCAAAAAACGTGACTTGAGCAGCACCTGAGGGGCCACACATGCCTTGAGCAAACTGCTTTATTTTGCTCTTTCTCGGTGTGCGCTCGTCACATTCTTTTGGTTTGTTGTCTCCCTAAGTGGAAGGGTATCCCAGGCATGGGCCCTTGCTTCTGTGTCCCCTAGAGGGGAACAGCTGCATCCCATTGACGAGGTCCACATAGACCGAAACATACGTCTGGGGTTGTGCTGTTTTTCTCGTGCGGAGAGGATTTGTCTGACATTTTGGGCTTGGACTGATATGAAAATGGAAATTTCTTCTCTGCAATGGCACATGGGAGCGAAAAACGTGACTTGAGCAGCACCTGAGGGGCCACACATGCCTTGAGCAAACTACTTTATTTTGCTCTTTCTCGGTGTGCACTCGTCACATTCTTTTGGTTTGTTATCTTACATACCAATACAACATATCTGGCGTCCACATCCATCATTTGATGTATTACTTCTACCTGCACCCCCCTTCCAAAAAGAATAACCACCCCCTTTACTTTTTTATATTGGATGACACCACATACATTGAATCAATATAATTAGATTGCATTAAAGCCTTGGAGGACGTAAGCCAGTGTTTCTCTTGAATGAAACATACATCCACTTTTTCTTTCTTTATTAAGTCCACCAAGGCCACCCGTTTTGTTGGCGAATTAAGGCACTGTACATTAATTGAGACAAATTTAATCATTTAACCATATCCATCTCTTGTTCTGTACTTAGAATGTCTAATGATCCTACTGAGCAGCTGGTCTCGTGACATACACTAACAATGCATACACACCAAGGCGAGGTAACTACTGCTTGTCCCTCCCCTCCCACCCGTACCAGCCCATCCCATGGGCTATCCCACCTAACCCAATCTCCAGGTGTCTTCCCTCCCTGGCACCCCCAAACCCTATCGTTAAGAGAATATCTCATCTTTGTTACTCTCCTACTACCCAATACCAGTTGTACCTGACTTAGGTCCTTATTCCCATTTAACTTCGGAGGAGGAAAAAAAAAAAAAGAAAAAAACACCCTTAGTGTTACTAATTTTATTAACTTACTCAATTTATATCTTAACCCCCTGTATATTCTAATCTCCTCAATCAAACTATCTCCATCTAAAAATTTAAAAAGTATCTTCTATCCAATCTACTTCTATCATATGTGTATTAAAGATTAGCTTAGATCCTAGGATCCTATTACCTGTGCATCTACCTCCTTCCTTCACCCAGAATGTTCTTCCAACTCATTCTAACTACCTTGAAAGTATCTTTACATACCTATGAGTGCCCTTAATAATAATTCTACCCCCCATCTTATATATAAAGTATATTCTGATGGTATTCTACAATCTGATTTCTTTTAAAAAGATAGCCAGTCTGTGTGCTCCCCCTCTATAGAGTTTCTTATTTACTAATTGACTTCCTATACAAAAAAAAAAATAAAAAAAAATAAAAAAAATTATATATATATGTGTGTGTGTGTGTGTGTGTGTGTGTGTGTGTGTGTGTGTGTGTGTGTGTGTGTGTGTGTGTGTGTGTGTGTGTGTGTGTGTACTCACCCATATACATATATACACATTCTCCTCCCCTTTAACCAACTGGGTGCTGCTTTAACCATTCCTGGGCTTTCTTAAGAGTATCTAACATCTGCACCTCTCCTTCATATGATATAAGAAGCTTAAAGGGAAACCCCCATCTATATTTAATTTTACCCTCCCTTAATTCTGAGGTAATAAACCCAAATGATCTTCTTTTTTGCCTTGTCATAACAGACAGATCTTGAAAAAATATCAAATTCCCAAACCTCTGTTTTTCTGACTTAAAAGTGAACCCAGCATACATTACCTTTTGACGGACATCAAATTTTAAAAATCTCACTATCACATCTCTAGGCTTGTTCTCTGGGACCTTAGCCTGTTTATACGCATCCAGTTTTGCTTCCTGAATGCCCATTTCTTTAAATAGATCATTCAAATAGTCCATCAATTTATCCTGCTCCACCAGTTCAGAAATTCCCCGTATTCTTAAATTTTTCTGGCGTGATCAGTCCTCCAAGTCTATCAATTTGAGATCCATTATTTCAATTCTGTTTTCCAGCACTGCAATTTGATCCTTCGTAGTATTAATAGTAAAAGCCATTCCCTCCATCTTTTCTTCATTAATCTTAGCCTGTTCACTCAACAATTTAATCTCCTCCTTATATTTGGAGAACTGGCTTTCTAGTTCACCTTTAATTTGCGTAAATTGCCGTTTAAGACTTTCTTGCAATTTTTTTTGAGTTATTATATGGGTCCCATTGCATATAGTGAGTCTCTATCTGAAATAAGACTCTCGGAGCAAACATCTGTCTCAGAAGTACAATCTACCGCCGAAGCACTGATTTTCAGTTCATCTTTAATGCTTCCATGAGGTGAGAACATCCCAGGGACCTTCAAGGCAGTGTTCTAATCCCCTGCTTTCATATCTGTCTTTTTTCTCTCCTCCTTTTTATTATCTTTTTTTAGTCTCCTGTAGTTTCTTAGATGACATTTTCGTTTCTCCTTTCTATGCCCCCCTACTAACTTATGTGTATGGGTCTCCCAGATTATTTAATAGATTACCAACTTTATCAGAATATACTTAATTCCTTCATCATAAATGAATAAGGATTTTCATCTCACTGGGTTACATGTTATCCAGCAGTCAATATATCCCCAAATAGAATCTCAGTATCGATGTTGTTATAGCCTTAACCAAATTCTGGTCTCATCCGATATACAGATCCTTCCCCACTTGGTCCCAACCTATTTTCAGAGGGCACTGTATCTCCTTCTTCTGATGTAATGCCTGATCCAAATTTTACATAATTATATATATATAAATTAGATATTACAAGCAGAGTACTTTATTCCAGGAAGAGCTTCTCAATTATTTCCAGTGTTGCGGCTTTATCTCATCTCCTCCACTCCTTTGAAAAGATGCATCTTTACTGGGGCAATCCTTCTATGTCGCTAACCAGTTCCACTAGACCACTAGGGTTCTGTCTAATCGGTGAGTCCATCCTTTACTGGGTCAAGCACAGTGTGCTTGGGATCATTGTCCTGTTGCATGACTCAGTTTCGGCCAAGCTTTTAGCTGTCAGACAGATGGCCTCACATTTAACTGTAGAATACTTTGGTATACAGAGGAGTTCATGGTCTTGTGTTGTTGTTCATCTGAGGTTGTATTTACCTAATTTTTAGACCTGCTAAAGAACAGATGATTGTTATTATGTCCTGATATGAAAACCATAGAATTCAAAGAGGGTGTACTTTCTTTTTCACACGACTGTATATCTATATGCGTATTAATTTATATGTGGTCATCAGTAAATAATGATCTTTGTGTGTCCACTTCTATCGACCTCCAGTCCTATGACCCAGTGTTGGGAGGGTCGGTGTTCGACTGGGTTTTGGATGGTCAGATGTATTTTAATGAAACAAATGGTTAATCCTGAGCTGGTTGACAGTCTGTAGTTAGCATTGCAAGTCGGATTGCCAATCAGCTCTAATCATACACTATTTAAATATACATTGCTGTGGCGGCTCTTTTTTGATTGTAGTCTTTGATAAAGCAATGGTTTAACACTGCGAAATGCATTAGACTATGTATATTATTGTTTTTATGATACATTGTTAAAATCAATAGCTATGTTTTTTTATATACAATCTTTTGTATCAGACTAAAATACAACTTGCTTTTTCAACAAGAGCCATAGTTCCAAGCAGCTATTTATTGCTTTTTCCATTATAAGCTTTTTTTTGCCTTCCATAGCTGGGTTTGGATCATTTCTACCTGCACACAACTCATCATTTGGAGTGACCTGAGCTGAGACAGGTAGCTGTCTCCAACTGGGCTGTTTTGTCAGGTTAACAAGCTCCAGACATCATTCTTATGAGTACCACTCTTGCTCTATGTTATACTTTATCATTACAGTGCTATACCATTGGGCACTCTTTTGTTCTTTTGTGTTTAAAAAAAAAAGAAGATGGATGAACCCTGAGGCTAGTGACACAGAGGAAGAGGAGGAAGTAATCAGCAATGGCACCACCAATGCTAAAGGGACTGGGAGTTCAAAAAGAGAAGAAAAGAAATAGCCCTAGTGATCCTAAAGGGTTAATATTGGCTATTACAGGAACCTGTTCAGTACCACTGCCCTTATCACGTGTATAAATAACTCAGAGACACTCTTAAAAACGTAACTTTTATTCAATCATAATTAAAATCACTATTACTTTCAATTGCTATTATTGATGCATCACCTATGCATAGCTCAACTAAAATGGTATTGCGGATTGGGTTTCAGCTACTCGCTGTACCTAATGTAGGGTTAATAAGCAAAAAAACCAGCCGCATATTCCAAAATAAAAACACCTCAATAATTCGGGTACCTCCTCTCTGAACTATCTGCTGCCATGAAACAAGATAACACCCACAACTTTTTATAAAGAGACCTATATAAGTTTCTAAATAGACCAAGTGTATATTCAGTACTGTTGAATAAATCTGGATTATATATCTAAGTCACATGTAAGTTATAAGCCCTGCACTAACCAGCCTTTACGTGGTGGTTAAAGTGCTTAAAGGGATAGTAATACTTCATTTTAACTTTATTTTATTTTGTAGGCATTAAAAAAACATGAAGAATGATATAAGTCTTATCTCTGAAACCTTTATGGTTTAAGAGATATTCACAAACAAAGTATCCCCCCCTGTTCAACCAGATAAGAAGGGAGATGCCCAGGTAGACTGCAGAGAGGGACAATCTTCAATTAAGATAATGGAAAAAGCTGAAAAACTTTTCAAGGGGGGAAGGGCTTTCATTGTTTTCATACAAAGAAAATTGTCCCCTTCTGTTATCTGTACTGTCATACAACCAGACTCACATCTGAGAAGAGATGGCTTACACTAGGAAAAAGGGGCGGGGAGGGGAACTTTGCTTGTGAATATCTCATAAACCATAAAGGTTTGAGAGATAAGACTTATATCATTCTTCATGTTTTTTTAATGCCTACAAAATAAAATAAAGTTAAAACGAAGTGTTACTATCCCTTTAAGTAAACTATTGTTAGTTCTATCCAAATAGCGAGTACTAACGGCCAATTAAAATCATTTGGACAGAGTATTCACAAGTTATATCTTTTATACATCAGCCAACCTTACAATCGTGGCTGTAATGTATTAAATGATATCCAATGTGACCAGTATACAAACACAGATTGTAACCAGTTTGTATCTAATCTAGTCGGCGTCTCTTAATGTTGATACTTAGTAACACAGCTCGCGCTCTCAGCCGCCATTACCGTCTGCAGCCGCATGACGGATCACGGTTACTGTAGCTGAAAAGCACGGATAATAAACTAATTACTTTGACAACCTAGTGTTTGATAGTCTACCTACATCTAGTACGAATAATGTTATCTACGACTTCACCTAAGTACACTTAAACTATTAGTGTCCCTCACGTAGTATTACTCATATTCTTGCTATATTAATTTCTTTTTTAAACTTGAACTACTTGTTCAGAGAGATATGGTATTCCCCCTTCCCCACTGGCCCAATGCGTTTCACCGTATTAAACTACAGCTTCATCAGGGGCTACTTATAGAGCGAAGTGCCTCGATTCTCGAGTTTAAATAGTGTTTAAGCTTCCTGGGCGGGTGAAGCTGATTCGTCAGTGTTAAATGAATGTCAGGAGAAAGAGCCAATTACGTTGGAGATATAGACGATCCATGTTTCGGGTCGTATATATAGACAAAGGATTTCCAAACTTCAAGGTGATATGTATATACAAATTTTCTTTTCAAGTACTATCTAAACCATGATAGATTCTTTTTTATTTGCTCTTTATTCAGCCATATATATTTTCAATTAACCAAGGTCAATTTACAATCAATGACAGTTTATCCATTCTGACAAGTGTACTCACATAAGTTACAAATTCAGAATTTGGTTTACAACTCTTGAATATATAGATATTAAATTAAAGGGATAGTAATACTTAAAATGTAAAAAAAAATATGTTGTAGGGTTTATCCCCCTGAGTAAAACAAGAGTACTCAAACTGCTGAAAGGTGTTTCATTCAAAAGTTATTAATTTTCAAAGTTGAATTTTTTAGGTGCAATATCACAGTGGCCTGAAATTGTACAGTGGCGCTGTTGCTACACCATCCTATGGAGATTTATGGTCCCGGGACCAGAGCTGTCCATAGGATCATGTAGCAACAGCGCCACTGTACAATTCCAGGCCACTGTGATATTGCACCTAAAAAAATTCAACTCTGAAAATTAATAACATTTGAATGAAACACCTTTCAGCAGTGGGGGTACTCTTGTTTTACTCAGGGGGATAAACCCTACAACATATGTTTTTTTACATTTTAAGTATTACTATCCCTTTAAAAGACAATAAATATCCTCTACTGTCATTGATTCATTGTTTACATTCATATTATTTAGATGAATGGGTGAAAAGTAAATCCTTCATTTATTCCCCTTGGAGATTTAGTCTGTAGATTATATATCCATCTTGCTTCCTTTTGGAGCAATTTCATATCAATATCACCTTTTCTCATAGTAAGTTGTATTTTGTCTATTCCTATAAATTGTAAAGCCTTCAGATCACCATCATGTTTCTGATTCACATGCTTTGCTACTGGTTTATCTCTCTGGTTTCTTATATCACCTATATGTTCTAAAATCCTGCATCTTAATTGTCTTTTGTTTTTCCCACATATTGTTTCCCACGTATACAAGTGAGCAAATATATGACGCCTGATGTTTTACAACTGATGAAATGATGTATATCATATGTTTTATTAGTTTGTGTACTGGAAAATGTTTTACTTTTCATTGCATATTTACATGCTGCACATGTTCCACAGGGAAAGAAACCATTTACACCTATATCCAACCAATTTTTCTTTTTAACTGCTTGAAAATGACTATGTACCAGGTGATCCTTGAGGTTCATACATCTCCTATACGGGATTTTAGGTCTTTTCCCCACAACCTCCAAAATTTCATAGTCTGAAGTCAATATATTCCAATGTTCATTCAAAATATTTGTTATTGCACGATGTTGGTTACTATATCTGCCTATCAGACAAATTTCTTTTACATCACCATTGGACTCTGATTTAGGTATAGGATTAAGGAGTTCATTCCTATCAGATGATAGAGCTCTTTTATATGCTTGTTTCAGAATTTTATTAGAATAACATATTTCCTTAAATCTATTTTGAAGTTCTTTTGCCTTTAATTTAAAGTCATCAGTACTGCTACATATTCTACGCAGTCTTAAATATTGCCCCACTGGTATACTCTTCTTTAGGGGAATTGGATGTGCACTAGTGGCATGTAACAGACTATTAGTGGCTGTTTCTTTACGAAACAGAGTAGTCTGTAATTGATTTGATGGACCTCGTTTAATCTCTATGTCCAGAAATTAAAGGGAATTTGCATCAATAGTAGACGTCACTCTAAGATTTATATTATTGATGTTTAATCTGTTGACAAATTGTTGGAACTCTTTAAGATCACCAGTCCTTATCAGAACCACATCGTCAATAAATCTTAACCACAATGGGATTTTATCAACAAATTCTGATATTGTTTCAGAAAATACATAATTATGCTCCCACCAGCCTAGATATAAATTGGCATAGGTGGGAGCGCAGGTACTTCCCATCGCAGTACCTTGTATTTGATGGTAAAAGGTCCCATTAAACAGGAAGACATTATGAGTTAAAACAAATTCCA
Organism: Rhinophrynus dorsalis; assembly: GCA_037306005.1. NCBI lineage: Eukaryota > Metazoa > Chordata > Amphibia > Anura > Rhinophrynidae > Rhinophrynus > Rhinophrynus dorsalis. The sequence continues at coordinate 233,269,712 of CM074719.1, forward strand.
ATATTTTTAAAACAAAGTCATTGTGTGTTTTATATTGTTCACCTCTAGTGGCAAGGTAAATACTGACTGCCTGTATTCCTTTTTCATGCAGAATACTTGTGTACAATGATTCAATGTCTAAATTGGCCAGAAACTGGTTCTGATCCAAAAATATGCCCTCTAGATGTTTAAGGGCATCTTGTGAGTCTTTGATGTATGATGGTAATGCTGTAACAAATGGTCTTAGGATTTTATCCACATATATGCTCAAGTTTTCTGTTAAGTTACCTATTCCTGACACAATTGGTCTGCCTGGTGGTTTTTGGCATCTTTGTGGACCTTAGGGCTAGTGTAAAAAGTTGCTATCACTGGATATTCTGTCCAAAGAAAATCAAATTCCTCTTTATTTATTATACCTATTTCTAAGGCATCTTTAAGGTCAGTACTTAGTTAATTATTAAAACTGTCTGTTGGATCATTCTTTAATTTTTTGTAACATTTTGTATCATTCAACAGCCTCTGACACTCGTTAATGTAATATTCAGTGGACAATATCACTATATTTCCACCTTTGTCTGATGGTTTTATAATGATATCATCATTCTTAGTCAACTCATATAATGCTTTTCTTTCCCTGCCCGTTAAATTGTCAGGTAAGCCAAGATCATTCTGTACAGCTAACAACTGAAGGCTCTCACATACTGTATCCACAAATATGTCTACCTGTGGTGATACCGTCATTGGTGGAGTAAATTTATTCTTCTTTTTTAGATCTGTAAACGGGCCTTTAGCTATCTCATTCAGATCACCTTCCTCCAATAGCATTAGATTAGTTAGAGTTTGTTTGTCTTGATTAGTCCATTCTTGATTCTTATTCTGTTTAAAGAATTTATGCAAAAGTATTTTCCGTCCAAACAAATGTACATCCTTAATCCAATCAAAGAGGTTAAATCTGACTGATGGACAGAAAGTAAGACCTTTTTTTAGTAATGCTAAATGACAACTATTCAGTTTAAATGTTGATAAATTTATAACTTGTAGATTGTCTGTCCTAATTTCGTTTCCCCATTTTGTAAGCCCATCTTGCTCGATCTCTCAGATGAGGTTGTCTGCTGAATGGCTGGGAATATGTGGGAACCTGGCCCTGCCCTAAAAAATTATTTGTATTATCAGTTCTTTGACTCCTTGTATTTATCCTCATATTCCTTCTAGATGTATTTCTGTTTGTACCTATATTAGGTTAATCTGAATCTGATCGTTCTGACTCTGATGCTGTCTCTGGGAATTCAGGCTCTGAAACAGCAGTTCTAACCCGAATTCTATATACTTTTCCTTCCTGAAAGTCTTTAGTATCTCTAGAATATTCTTAAATTTTCTATTTTTTAGGTCATTGGCCAGTTTGTCAATGTCTTCCTTCAGCTGTTTTTCTAATTTCATGAAGTCAGGTTGTTCTTTTAACCCTTCAATTTCCCTTAGTGTACTTAGTTGCATCAATTCAAGGGAACTTTTTGTTAGTATCTCATTCCACTTAGTCAAAAATGTAGGGTCACTCAAATGTGATGCTGGAATTAATGGACTTCTTAGTCCCCTTGGTACTATTTTGTTGGCAATATAACTCTGAAGGCTTGTAATTTCCCACCATAACTTAGTTTGTTTTTTCATTATCTTTGTTAGATTTTGAAAAGATGATATCAAATCTTTATTGACATTCTCAGCTTGAGATGATTCTCTTGTACTATTAAATAATGTGGCTGCTTCATTTTGCCATTTAGTAAAATCCAACGGATTGGAAAAAAATCCTGCCATTTACCTTAATTTAAATGGGGTTTCACCACTCGAAAGAGGACTAAACCTCAAAGAAATATAATATTTACAAAATGTAGTGATGAAGCTTAATACCCTTATATATTTCCTAATCTTGTACTGCAGGTTCGTGCTATTAAAAGCAAAACCAAATAGTTAAAAAAGAGAAGAAAAGAAAAAGCCCTAGTGATCCTAAAGGGTTAATATTGGCTATTACAGGAACCTGTTTAGTACTACTGCCCTTATCACGTGTATAAATAACTCAGAGACACTCTTAAAAACTTAACTTTTATTCAATCATTGAGCTATGCATAGGTGACGCATCAATAATAGTAATTGAAAGTAATAGTGATCTTAATTATGATTGAATAAAAGTTAAGTTTTTAAGAGTGTCTCTGAGTTATTTATACACATGATAAGGGCAGTAGTACTGAACGGGTTCCTGTAATAGCCAATATTAACCCTTTAGGATCACTAGGGCTATTTCTTTTCTTCTCTTTTTGAACTATTTTGTTTTGCTTTTAATAGCACGAACCTGCAGTACAATATTAGGAAATATAAAAAGGTATTAAGCTTCATCACTACATTTTGTAAATATTAAAGGGACTGGGAGCCAACTTCTTCCCTTGGGATCTGGGGGAAATTTTTGGAGAAGACAGAATTGGCTAACAGGGCCAGCAGCACACATAAGCTGGCAGTGCCCGCTGCTACTGCTGCCAGTGTGCCTTCTTCCAAGAAGGAGAAGATGACAAGTGTGATACAGGGGATCCTCAGCCACACATGTCATCCCCAAACAGTCCCACTAGGATAGAGCAGGTGGAGACTGATGGGGTCTAGATTATAGTTAGGATGGTGGTGGAGCAACCGGGACTATCTGGATGGACCCTGATGCTGCTTAGGTGGAAGGGAAAGTCAGCAAGACCAGGGGTCAAGGAAGGCTGCATACCCCTGACCCTGTGATTCCATTTCTCCTAGCATTGTCTCTCTGTGGATTTATGATGAAGAAGGCTGAACTATGCTTGCTGCTACTGCTGCAATGTGCCTTCTTCTGAGGAGATGGCAAGTTTGACAGCAGGGGACTCTTGGTACACCTTGGCACAACAGTCCTCAATAAAGTACATACAACATAAACACCCTAATATTTATGTTAAGCATGTGAAAGTCAAACTCCCCAAAAAGAAATTGAGCCTCTCTCTCTACCTGTGTCCCCTTCCCTCCCCAAGGGCACAAAGAATGAGTTAAAAAAATCCCAGGGGAAGACTAGAAAAGCCTTAGCCTAGAAGTTTGGTGATAAGCGTAGCACCTGCGTCATCATCATCTTCTTGTACTAGGGTCAGGGAGCAGTAAATTGTACCCACTGTCCCTGCCCTGTCACCCTCAGAGTCCTATACCTTTACCTTTTACTTTGGCATACTGCCTTTGCCAATGTTAACTCCCCCCACCAGCTGATAGCATATGATTGTTTTTGCCGACTGAAAGCAAAATACGATCCCCACCACAGCCTCACAAAATGAAGAGCTGCACTAAAAAAATGTATTACTGTGTCCTTGCTGGTACTGATGGAATGCTCCTGATACTAACAAAAAGCATCATATACGAGGATGCCCAAAAGAGAGAACTCCAGATAATAGTGTCCTATCTGAGGGTGACTGAGCACGCCTCTTGGTAATCCAATCTTTAGTAATCAAATCAAATAATGTATAAAATCCATGATCATGTAAATTGGTAACATCCCTTAAACAGGAGCATATATATCAACAATAGTGGGAAAGGTGCATTTTTCAGTAATCTTTTGAATACCAGATATGTCTTGCTGCAGCATCACAACGCATAAATGCTTGGGAGTGTAGGCTCCATGTATGAGGAACAAATGAATCTTAATGGTTGACTGTGTGGCATATGGTCTGATCCTCCATGGCATGATTACTTGCCATAATCCTTAAGCAGTATCTGCTATGTGCAGTACACCACTGCAAAGTATCACTTGATATAAATGAGCCCTGGACAGTATAGGCTCCTCATATGTAGAACAAATGGGTCTTGATAGTAAATCGGATTACATATATTCCGATCTGTGACTGCATCCCTATACCGCCCTAAACTTGCAGTACTCCTGTATCTGTGTACCATAATACACTCCTCTAATGGATGCTTTAGGTGCTGCATCTTGTGGGGCTACCCACAGAGAGGGCCCACATTTTACACCCATAAAAGAGAAATGTGAATGTTCAGTTTTAGTTCTGTTGTAGGTGTTATGTACCACATCCCCTGGAGCGATCCACAGAGATGCCCATATAATTACACCTATGCAAATAATACTTTGGAAAAGACTGCATAGACCCACAGCACTCATCGTCTTATAATAGGGCCAGGAATGAATACTGGAGTTTAAATTTTCATGAAGTTGTTCAACAGGTGTAGCAAGATCAGTCAGATCCAGCTGATACCCTCTAGAATGTATTGGTAAACTGATATGTACTAAAAGGTCTGGAGAGAGAACCTACATCATTCAGAGAATGGATGCCTTAGAACAACCATAGCATTCTTCCTTACTTTAGAGACACAGAAACCCACTGTCACGGTTCCCAGAGAAGTACAAGAGTCAGTACTGTATCGTTAAATGCAATATATACAGCAGGAACAAGCAGATGGTTACAGGCCAGCGAGCTCTGCTATCAGGAATAGTAGGCTGCCGAGCTGGACCAATCTGCTGGGGACTAGACCTAAGCCACTGGTAGTCTCTGCTGGAGCCAGGAACAGGAGCAGGAACACAGGCTCTTGATCCGACGTAGCGGGCGTACCGACTCAAGTCTGCAATCGGTAGGGAGCGATATCTGACTCATGCCTGCAGTTAGAATGGAGCGAACTTTGACTCACGCCTGCAGTCAGAATGGGAAATAGACAGCTGACTCGCCTGCAGTCAGTATCAGAGCTGGTCTACCAGAGCCCCAGGTCCGCACTAGGTTGGGTGTCTGCTAGGTACAAGGAACAAATGTAAGAGTAGTCAGACAGAACCACAAGTCAGCACCAGAGGGGGTAGTCAGACAAGCCAGGCCATACACAGTTCAGGTAGTCAGCCAGAGCCACAGGTCTGCACCAGGTTAGGTGTACACTATAGGGATAAGCAAAAGAATAGTCAGACAGAGCCACAGGTCAGCACCAGGTTGGATGGAAGACTAGCCAGTTCATACACAGAGCCCAAGGTGATAGAACTGCTATGAACAACAACGCAAGGGCAACTGAGTCAGGACTTAGTCTGCCTTTTAAACTCCTCCACAGGAAGTAGGTAGGAGGAGCAGCTCAGAGGGAGGAAGTAGATAGGAGGAGACTACAGGAGGCAAACACATAAAACAGAGGCCTGCTGTATGCTTGAAGCCTCATGCCTGTAGATGACGCTGAAACCAAGGTAAGCTGTAACACTCACTAATGCTGGGAAAAAAACATAAAAAAAGAAATAAAAAAAGAAATTAGCTAATCATAGGAAACATAACAATTGAATCTCATGATTTAATCCACTGGCTGCCAAAGTCGCTGGCCAAGTTTTCAATTTAGAGGACACATCATAACTGGTGATGCAGGGTAGGGGTTGAGCTGGAGGAGTGGCTGGGGGTCTCCACCCACAAGACTCAGCTCCATGGTACCTGTGTTCCATATTGGACATAAGAGAATGGATTATCAATATTTTTCCCGTTATTTTTTATGCAGACCTCATTGCAGGGTATCAGAAAGGGCTCCGAGGCTACCCACGAGGTCCACACAAAAACAACAAAAAACCTGCATGTGCCACGGGGGTGGGGGGGTCCAACACAGTGCTTTGCAATGCGTTGAACTCCCTCTGTAGCACAGACACATACTTTTGTTCTTCATTATGTTTTATTCAGACCTTGTTAGGGGGGTTCCCTTTTCAAATGTTGCACGCTGCATCATGCTTCTTAAAATGTTACATTTATTTGGTCGCCTGCTTGAGAATGGCGCATTCACAATGTTGCATGTTAAACAGTCACTATCACGGTACCCGTGATTCTGCCTGAGCGACATTTACGCTGGCTGCATTCTTATTGGCTCTGTGTTGATAACTCGTCCCAGGGCTTGCCTTTAAATACACCGTCCTGTCATTCTACCAGTGCCCTTTCGTGGTGTACCCTATCTTGCGACTAGTAGCTCTTGTTCCTGTTTCCGTGTATGACCCAGCTCGCCTGACTACGATTAGTTCCTGACTCTCCTGTGATCCGATTCCGTTGCTGACCTTGGACTGGCTGACTAACTCCTTGTGTACCGAACTGGCTTGGCTGAGTATCTGATTCCGTTACCGACTAAGGACTGGCTGACTACTCTGTTGCACTGATCTGGCTGGGCTAGTGTCTTGTGGTCCATCTGACTGGCTGCTTTCTGTTGTGCCGACCTGGTTCAGCTTCTGGCTCCGTTGCTCACGGCACTGGTTGATTACCTCCGTGTAACAATCAGGGCGACACAGGTTACGGACCAGTTACGTGACGTTCCTTCCTCTCTCCCACTCGCTGACCGCATAGCGCCTGTTAGGCCTAACCACTCCAACAGTCTCCTGGAGCCGGTAGGAGTCCTACTACTCACCAGTGTCTGTGTTGCCTCCGGTAAGCCTGTATTAGAAGGGTCCAGTCTAAACCAGACTTCGGCCTGTGTTGCCTACACTCACCCTAGTGGTCTAGGGTCCGTTTACTGCCAGTATCTTGTGTCTGTTGCCTCCATTAACCCTAGCGTGCTAGGGTCTAGTCGCTGCCAGAGTCCTGTCTGTGTTGCCTCCGTTACCCCTAACGTTCTAGGGTCAAGCCACTGCCAGAGTCGTGTCTGTGTTGCCTCCGTTAACCCTAGTGTTCTAGGGTCCAGTCGCTGCCAGAGTCCTGTCTGTGTTGCCTCCATTAACCCTAGCGTTCTAGGGTCAAAGCCACTGCCAGAGTCCTGTCTGTGTTGCCTCAGTTAACCCTAGTGTTCTAGGGTTCAGTCACTGCCAGAGTCCTGTCTGTGTTCCCTCCATTTACCCGATAACACTAGGGTCAGTTCTCTGCCAGAGTTTTGCCTGTGTTGCCTCAGTTCACCCTAGAAGTCTAGGGTCCAGTGCCTACCTGTACACTATCTGTGCTGCCTCCAACATCCCTAGTCCACTAGGGGATTGCCCTTCAGTTACCCATCGCTTGTGTCACCTATTGCGGTGTGGGGCTGTTGAGGATATTCTTGTTCCTGTACCTGTCTACAAGTTCTGCCTGCAAGTCCAAGATCACCGCATTTATCTTGTAATATTACCACTGTGTGTGTTCTCACCCTGACCCGAGTCAGATTTGGAAAGTACTTGGTACAGACCTCATCTGGACCTGAGTGGGGCAATTGTTCATTATTTTCAATAAAGCTTTTAACCTGGTAGTAGTGTCGTTCCAAAAACATGTGTGTATGGCTCATAGCAGTCCGCCAAGTCCCGGGGCAATTAGCACAATCCACCATATTTAGATAGTGAGCATATAGGACCGGGTATATCAGTCCCAATCCGAGGCGGCGGTCAAAGGGTTTTGAATCGGGGCATCCTCCTCCGGTCTAAACTTCTTCAACAGAGGTGTGCGAACCGTGGACCATCTGTCTCTCCTCACTTTACCCACCGAAGAAGAGGGCACGCCGGGAGTCTCATCCGGCCCGGGTGAACCTGACCGTTGTACCACAGACTTCAAGCGTCTCTGACTGTTCGGTGAAGCAGATGACGGACCAGACATTCCGGTCGGTTTAGGAAGCAAGGATTGAGGCATGGCAATATTCAGCGTAGCACAAAAGGATGGTATATCTTCCGGGTCTAACAATGTCGCGGTGATCCCGTTGTTAGTAGCTGAGAGACTGACCGGGAACCCCCAGCGGTAACGAATATCCAAGTTACGGAGGTGATCTGTTAAGGGTTTCAATGCTCTGCGTTTCTGAAGGGTATGTACAGAGAGATCATTAAAAAGCTGAATAGTGGTACCAGCAAATTTCAATTCAGGGATCTCACGGCTTCGTCTCATGATTTTATCTTTGTCTGAAAAACTGTGTAGGCAACAGATCACATCTCTGGGTCTTGAGCCTGGAGGTCCTTTAGGACGTGATGTTCTATGAGCACGATCAATCTTGATCGGCGTTGTACCTTCCTCGATCTGTAACATGTCTGCGAACAATCTTTGTAGAGAAGCCACTAGATCTTTCGGTGGCACCGATTCTGGCAAATCCTTGATTCGGATATTCGATCTTCTACTCCTATTTTTGAGATCGTCAACCCGGGTAAGTAGTTGGTTAAACAACTCGTCCTGTTGTAGAAGCATATGCTCAAAATTTTGTGATTGCTGGAGACAGACTTCATGGCTGTCTTCCAAGGATTGCACCCTGTGGCCTAACTGTGCGAGATCTCTACGGAAGTCGGCTATCTCCGTTTTAACAGCTTGTCGCAGGTCAGATTTAATCTCCGTGACAAATGATTGCATATCCCGCTTACTGAGCAGATGAACAATGTCAGACTTCGTGACATATTCCCCCAGGAGGGAATGTCGCTCGGTAGGAGCAGGATACGGAGGAGACTCCACGATTCTCTCAGGGCCCTCTGTAGCCCTCGGCGGGGATTGCGCCACCAATCTCGGTGATCCAGGCTGCGGGGGAATATATTCAGCTGCCTCTGGATCCATCTCTAAATCTTCCGCCGTCACAAAGGTTACCGTAGTGTTCTTTGATGGCGCAGTATCGATAGGTGAGCTTGCACGGGATGGTAGGAAGTCCGTAATTTTCTTCCCAGCCCGCTTAGCGGACCGGTTACCACGGGTCATTGGGTATGTACGGATGTCTCCTGATGTGTGGAAGAGATCCACATTAAGTAGTAGCGTACCGACAATCAACTGCCGCTGTTATAACACATATAGTCGCCTATGGCACGAGGAGCTTAAGGATAACGCGTCCATCTTGGTCCGTGGTTAGCTCCGCCCCAGTAGTAAATTCTAACTACTGAAAACGTGTTGGAGAAAAAACAAGAAACCTTCAATAAAGCTTTTAACCTTACCTAACTGTCTGAGCGTTCATTACAAACTGTGAAAGTACGAAAGGGCCAATGACCTCAGACAATTCAGGTGAAGGTAGTTCCCAGAACATCCATTGGAGGATACCGTTTACCTAGACAAACCTGTGCAGGCATCGGTGGCCACCCCAGTTTTGGCACCAATGTCACAGACTATGAACCACAGTATGCCGAATAGAGGGTTGTCGGCTACGGCTCCTCTCCCATTGAGATATGATGGGTATCCCACCTTATGCCGGGGGTTCCTAAATCAGCTAGAAATGTTTTTGGAACTGGTACCCCAGGCTTTTCCGAGTGAGAGAAGTAAGGTGGGATTCATGATTTCGTTGTTGACGGGTCGAGCGCTAGCCTGGGCGAACCCAATATGGGAGACGGGCAAACCTATTACAGCAAACTTTAATTATTTCATAAGGGCCTTCCGTAGTGTATTCAAGGTTCCTGGGCAGGCCACCTCTGCAGCAAAATGATTGATGAGAATCCAGCAGGGCGCACGAGAAGTGGCGGATTATGTGACAGAATTTTGCACACTTGCTGCAGAGGTTGGCTGGAACAATGAGGCAATTGTGGGAGCGTTTGCACAAGGCCTTGATGACAAAATTAAGGATGAGATAGCCGCACCTGAGTTACCTGATGGGCTGGACATATTCATTGAATTCACTACACTAATTGATACTCGCATAAGGGAGAGGAGTCTCTACAAAGACCACGAGCAGGGGCCAACCACTGGTGGGTTGCCTAACCTGAATTGCCCACCCATGAATCCCTCTCCTCCCATGCCTCCAGGCACCACAGTATCACGGTGCCCGTGATTTGTGCTATCTGGTGTCTATCACTTGCTGGGAACTACTCATTGGCTGTCAGCTATTAGCCCTCCTCACTTTGCCTTTTTAAACCCTGGTTGGGCACTCCCAGGTTGCCCTTTCGTGATGTTTCTGACCTCACCAGTCCTGACCAGCTGTCAGGCTTCTGGGCCTGCTGTTCCTGCGTTCCGGTGTTCCAGCGTTCCAGTGATCCTGTGTTCCGGTGTTCCTGTGCACTACCGTTCCAGTGTTCCGGTGTTCCCATGTTCCATCACCTTGCGCGTTAATCCTCCTGAGTTCCTGAGTCTCCAGCCTACCGTCGCTCCTGCCGGTTGCTCTCTGTCATCGATTCCTGTGTTCCGGTCTCCTGTCATCGCGACATTATTACTTTCCGCTTCAGCTGTAGTGGCTGATTCCAGCAAGCGGACGCTGGTTTATTCCATATTACCTGGTTGCGAGAATTACTGTTGGTCCCAGCGTGCGGACGCTGGTTTACTCCATATTAACCTGGTTGCGAGAATCACTGTTGGTCCCAGCGTGCGGGCGCTGGTTTACTCCATATTAACCTGGGTGTGAGAATCATTGTTGGTCCCAGCGTGCGGACGCTGGTTTACTCCATATTACCTGGTTGCGAGAATCACTGTTGGTCCTAGCGTGCGGACGCTGGTTTACTCCATATTACTTGGTTGCGAAAATTACTGTTGGTCCCAGCGTGCGGACGCTGGTTTACTCCACATTAACCTGGTTGCGAGAATTACTGTTGGTCCCAGCGTGCGGACGCTGGTTTACTCCATATTAACCTGGTTGCGATATACACTGTTAGTCCCAGCGTGCGGACGCTGGTTTACTCCATATTAACCTGGTTGCGAGAATTACAGTTGGTCCCAGCGTGCGGATGCTGGTTTACTCCATATTACCTGGTTGCGAGAATTACTGTTGGTCCCAGCGTGCGGACGCTGGTTTACCCCATTAAGCCTGGTTGCACTTATACCGTTGGTCCAACGCTAGGACGTTGGTTTGCTCCTGAACTCTAGTTCTGAGGACAGTTCGCTGTACGCTTCCTATGCAGTTGTTTGATACTTCCTGGCAATAGACTTCTGCTGCGATTAGGCCATTGCATCTATTCCTATCTGCTGTCATAGTTATCTGACAGCTGGCCTATGCTTTGGGCTGCCCTGCCTGGTATTGGTAAGGCCGGTAGAACCTTTGCACGTTACCATCTTGAGGGTTGCCTTACCTGGTATTGGCAGGGCCGGTAGAGCCTACACTCAGCCTCCCTTGGGCTGCCTTGCCCGGTATTGGTAAGGCCGGTAGAACCGGTACATGTCATCTCACGGTTGCCTTACCCGGTATAGGCAAGGCCGGTAGAGCCTATTGTAAATACTACTGTCACTTGGGTTGCCTTGCCCGGTATCATTGGCAAGGCCGGTAGAACCTATTCTACTATTATTGTTGTTGTATTGTTATGTATGAATAACCCTACGGGGATTGCCTTAACTTTTAAATAAAGTTACGTTTTTTACCAAAACCTTAAGTCTGAGAGTCTTCAAAACCGTGACACACAGGCTGTAGTAGTGAACCTATGCAGTTGGTGTTCACCCGTCTATCCAAAGAGGAACGACTGTTCTGACGCAGACAAGGCTTGTGCCTGTATTGTGGCAAGTCTGGCCACCTGTTCTGCTCATGTCCTGTACGGCCGGGAAACGAACGGACCTAGGGTCTTGTAGGGGACAGATCCTAGGTGGAGTATACCAGTCCCCAGAGGGCACCCAGAATATACCCATAGTGGAGGTCCTGGCATCTTGGGCTGGGTCGTCCTTTGTTGCCTCCGCCTTGATTGATTCCGGCGCGGCCGGTTACTTTATGGACAAGGACTTTGCCAGCCGTCAGAATATTCCATTGGTTGAGATGGAATCTCCATTGAATATTGAGGCCATTGATGGGGAGACCTTTGGTGCCCCCCCAGGTCACCCAGGAGACCTGTCCCTTGGTAATTCGCATTGGAGCCCTCCACACGGAGACCCTGAAGTTCCAGATCATTCAGTCTCCACAGTATGCAATTATTCTGGACTTCCCATGGCTGTAAACACACAATCCCAGAATGGATTGGAAATCCTGCGAGATTCTGGCTTGGTCTGAGTTCTGTGTGACACATTGTTTGCAACAACCTACCAAGATTTTGTGTACCTCTCCCTCTTTACCGCCAGAATACCAATCATTCAGCAATGTATTCAGTAAGAGAGAGGCTAGCACTTTGCCACAGCATTGCCCATATGACTGTGCTATTAATATTGTGCCCGGTTCTATGCCACCTAAGGGTAGAACCTACCCATTGTCCTGTGAGGAAAATCAGGCAATAGAGGAATATATCTCTGATGCCTTGGCCCAGGGGATAATTCGTAAAGCTTCCTCGCCCACGGGGGCTGGATTCTTTTTTGTGAAAAAGAAAAATGGGGAACTCAATCCCTGTATCGACGGCAGGGGTCTGAATAAGATAATGATCAAGAATGCCTACCCCATTCCACTCATAACAGAATTGTTTGATCGACTCAAGGGCGCTTCCGTTTTCACCAAACTCGACTTAAGGGCCGCATGCAATTTAGTCAGAATAAAAGAAGGTGACGAGTGGAAATCCGCCTTTAACACTCGGACAGGGAACTACGAGTATTTAGTGATGCCTTTTGGGCTATGCAATGCCCCGGCGGTATTCCAAGAGTTTATCAACGATGTCCTTTGGGACATGTTGCAGTCCTGCGTAGTGGTCTACCTGGATGATATTCTGATTTATTCCGCTGACCTGGAGACACACCGGGAACATGTTAAAGCTGTACTACAAAGGCTGAGAAAAAATAAGTTATTTTGCAAGCTGGATAAGTGTGAATTCCATAGATCCAAGGTACCGTTCCTAGGCTACGTGATTGGCAAAGATGACATTGCCATGGACAAAGACAAACTCTCGGCTGTGTTGCAGTGGCCTCGTCCCATTGGTCTTAAGCCCTTGAAGCGGTTCCTGGGCTTTGCAAATTATTATAGAAAATTTATTCGTGACTACTCTATGATTGTAAAACCACTGACTGATATGACTCACAAGGGTGCTAATGCTTCAGTGTGGTCCCCTGAAGTGGTAAAGGCGTTTGATTCCTTAAAGTCCGCATTCTCCTCAGCACCAGTTCTGTCGCATCCTATACCTGGTCTACCATTTACTCTGGAAGTGGATGCCTCTGAGACTGGTGTAGGAGCAGTATTGTCACAGAGACCGGGTCCTGGGAAGACCTTAACACCATGTGGATGTAAAAAAAAACAAAAAACGACTAAGGCCCAGAGTGTCTACGATATTGGCGATCACTAATTACTGGCAATCATTTTGGCACTTCGTGAGTGGCTCCATCTGTTAGAGGGCACTAGGGCGCCGATTCTAATTCTCACAGACCACAAAAACCTTACCTACCTCTGGGAGGCTAAAAGGTTATCCCCTAGACAAGCCAGATGGGCCTTGTTCCTCTCACGTTTCAATTTCATTGTGTCATACTTACCGGGCACTAAGAATATTAAGGCAGACGCCTTATCCAGACAATTTGGTACAGATCCAGAGTCCGAGTCTGCGTCCATGCCTATTATACCTCCGGATCGTAATCTTGCCACCCTACACACCAGTATCACATCCCCATTGGGTCAAGAGATTTTGGCAGCCCAGGCCAATGCTCTTCCAGAGAAACCCATGGGAAACTGCTTCGTGACTGGACCCTTTCGGGCTAAGCTAAGCTTATCACGCTTCCCGTGCTGCCGGCCATGTAGGCAAGTATCAGTTAATATGGTCGTTGTCCCGAATCTTCTGGTGGCCTACGCTAAGGGCAGAATGTGCAGCATTTACTGCAGCTTGTACAGTTTGTGCTTGCTCCAAGTCTCCAAGGCATCTCCCTGTGGGGCTCTTGCAAGCTGTTCCTAATGGCGATCTCCCATGGTCACATATGTCAATCGATTTTATGGGAGAACTGCCTGCTTCTAATGGTTACACAGTCATTCTTATGGTGGTCGACAGATTTTCGAAGATGGCTCACTTTGTGCCACTCCCCGATTTACCCTCAGCTAAGACATTGGCCACGGTTTTTGCTAGAGAGGTGTTTCGGCTCCATGGGGTACCCAAGGTCATTGTTTCCGATCGTGGGAGCCAATTTGTATCCAGGTTCCTGAGGGCATTCTGTGACCAAATGGGCATCCAGTTGTCATTCTCTTCTGCATATCACCCTCAGACAAATGGGGCCGCTGAGCGCTCCAACCAGGGCTTGGAGCAGTTTTTACAATGTTTTATCTCCTACCATCACGATAACTGGGCTGACTTGTTGCCATGGGCAGAGTTCACCAGAAACTGTGCCGTGTGCTCTGCCTCCGGGAGCTCACCCTTTCTCGACAACTATGGGTTCCAGCCTTGCTTCCAGGCACATTTCAAGCACAGCAGATTCCAGCTCTAGATGAGCACATTAGGCAACTCCAGGCCACTTGGGCACAAGTCTAGAGTTCCCTCAGTAACTTGTTTCGACGAGTTCAGCGGCATGCCAACAATAGACGACTGCCGGCTCCCGTGTTCCAAGTGGGGGACCGGGTGTGGTTGTCCTCCAGAAACCTATGGTTGCAAGTTCCACGTGGCAAGTTGGCCCCTCGATTTGTGGGTCCGTTCCGGGTGCTCCGCAAAGTTAACCCTGTTGCCTATGCCTTGGATTTGCCTGCCTCTATGAGGATTCATAACGTGTTCCATGTATCCCTCCTCAAACCCCTGGTGTGTAACCACTATACCACCTCTCCAGCAGTTCCAGCTCCAGTGCATATTGAGGATCACGATGAACATGAGGTGCAGAGCATTATAGACTCGCGTAGATTCCATGGACAGATCCAATACTTGGTACACTGGAAGGGATATGGCCCAGAGGAACGCTCATGGGTGAACCACTCTGACATCCATGCTCCACTATTGTTGCACAGATTCCATGCTAAGTTTCCAGCTAAGCCTAGACCCCCCTCAAGACGGGGGGGTCATTGAGAGGGGGGTACTATCACGGTGCCCGTGATTCTGCCTGAGCAACATTGTTACTTCCGGGTTTACCCTGGCTGCATTCTTATTGGCTCTGTGTTGATAACTCCTCCCAGGGCTTGCCTTTAAATACGCCCTCCTGTCATTCTACCGGTGCCCTTTCGTGGTGTACCCATATCTTGAGACTAGTAGCTCTTGTTCCTGTTTACATGTATGACCCGGCTCGCCTGACTACGATTAGTTCCTGACTCTCCTGTGATCCGATTCCATTGCTGACCTTGGACTGGCTGACTAACTCCTTGTGTACTGAACTGGCTTGGCCGAGTATCTGATTCCGTTACCGACTAAGGACTGGCTGACTAACTCCTTGTGTACCGAACTGGCTTTGCTGAGTATCTGATTCCGTTACCGACTAAGGACTGGCTGACTACTCTGTTGCACCGATCTGGCTGGGCTAATGTCTGGTGGTCCATCTGACTGGCTGCTTTCCATTGTGCCGACCTGGTTGAGCTTCTGGTTCCGTTGCTCATGGGACTGGCTGATTACCTCCGTGTAATTAGGAGACGACACCAGTTACGGACCGGCTAAGTGACATTCCTTCCTCTCTCCCACTCGCTGACCGCATAGCGCCTGTTAGGCCTAACCGCTCCAACAGTCTCCTGGAGCCGGTGGGAGTCCTACTACTCACCAATGTCTGTGTTGCCTCCAGTAACCCTGTATTAGAAGGGTCCAGTCTAAACCAGACTTCGACCTGTGTTGCTTACACTCAACCTAGTGGTCTAGGGTCCATTTACTGCCAGTATCTGGTGTCTGTTGCCTCCGTTAACCCTAGTGTGCTAGAGTCTAGTCGCTGCCAGAGTTCTGTCTGTGTTGCCTCCGTTAACCCTAGCGTTCTAGGGTCAAGCCACTGCCAGAGTCGTGTCTGTGTTGTCTCTGTTAACCCTAGCATTCTAGGGTCCAGTCGCTGCCAGAGTCCTGTCTGTTTTGCCTCCGTTAACTCTAGAGTTCTAGGGTCAAGCTGCTGCCAGAGTCCTGTCTGTGTTGCCTCAGTTAACCCTAGCGTTCTAGGGTTCAGTCACTGCAAGAGTCCTGTCCGTGTTGCCTCCGCTTACCCTATAACCCTAGGGTCAGTTCTCTGCCAAAGTCTTGCCTGTGTTGCCTCAGTTCACCCTAGAAGTCTAGGGTCCAGTGCCTACCTGTACACTATCTGTGCTGCCTCTGACATCCCTAGTCCACTAGGGGAATTGCCCTTCAGTTACCCATCGCTTGTGTCACCTACTGCGGTGTGGGGCTGTTGATGATATTCTTGTTCCTGTATCTATCTACAAGTTCTGCCTGCAAGTCCAAGATCACTGCATTTATCTTGTATTATTACCACTGTGTGTTCTCACCCTGACCCGAGTCAGATTTGGAAAGTACTTGGTACGGACCTCATCTGGACCTGAGTGGGGCAATTGTTCATTATTTTCAATAAAGCTTTTAACCTTACCTAACTGTCTGAGCGTTCTTTACAAACCGTGACAGTCACACAATGAATATGTCGTCTTGCACATGTCGCCTTCTATATGTCACCTGCTTCAAAATGTCAAGCAAAGCATTTAATAAGGGAAGCATTAAGGATGCAGTAAGGAATGCATTAAGAGCGCAATAAGGACATATTTAATAGATAACAAGATATATGGAAAAAAATGAACATCTACAAATCATGAACATTTACAAATAAATCTTTATTGAAAACAAAAATGATTTACAGGTGGTTTACAGGGGAAGAGGTGGTTGGTTCTTCAGGAAAATCTAGAATGCAAAATGGAAATAGATAAATATCAATCCATGTTAATATACCCAGTATACACATAAGGAGTACACTTAAACTCACACACCCAATACTCACATACACTCACAAACCCAATACAAAACCCAGTACTCATAAACCCAATACATTCACAAATCCAATACACACATACACTCATTAACCCAATACTCACATACATTCACAAACCCAATACTCACATGCACTCACAAACCCAATATACACATACACTCACAAACCCAATATAGACATACAATATATGTATTACACATTTGGGGAACATGTAAAAAATGTATTCCACTTTTTAGTGCTCATTTTTAAAAATAATCAAAGACTGTTTTTTTAGCAGCTCCCTCAAAGTGAAGGTGTGTATTTAGTGAAATATGAAGGTGTGACTCTAAGCAACAAAGAAAATGTGCATACTAATTATAGGATGGGTGTGTTATCTAGCAATTGTATTTGTTACATGTGGTCCTTTTGAAGAACGGACCTTCTGAAAAAATGTTAGGGTGTGACTTGTACAGAAACTCCTAGGACATTCACACACTATGCAAAGTAATTACATCTACTAATTATATTTGTTATATGTTGTAAGAAGCTAAAATGTGGCTACAAAATATCTAGTAGTGAAAAATATCAGCAAGTTATGTATTTAGTAGTGCACACAGTAGTGTGCTTAATTTTTACAGGATACCCAGCATATTACTTAACCTCTTGAGTGCCAGAACAGTACAAAATGCATTGGGTACTTACGAGGAGGAGATGGTGAAGTGGTTGCAGAGGGCCTTCCATGTCCTGGGGTGCGTTCTATAAATTAAGTGGTACAAAATGGTTACCAATACATAGTAGTTAGACATTTTTGAGCTACATTTTAAACATAGATCATAGAAAAACATATGAATTCCAGTTATGTTACAACCAACACCTTCCTCGCAGCAATAAAAATCAAACAATAAAAAGCAAACATACCTGCACGAATAGTACACAGTACTCGTGACTCTCATCTCTTGAGGTCAGACCACCTCTGAAGAATCTGCCTCCTGGTCCTTGTGATTCCACTGGACCTGTGCATTTTGCAGGCCATTTTGTATAAAATGTTGCTGCAAAATTTAGAGTCCACTTTGCACCTGATCCTATCTGGGAGATACTTGTCCATATAGTGGACAAGTTCCCCAGCTCTGCATTAGTAAAAGAAGGCTCGCTAGGCATTTTCTCTAATCTTTTATGCAGCTTGATCGCCTGTGTTTGCGTCTCATGGTGGTGCAATGTTTGTGTACTTCCTGTTTCATTTTCAGTTCAATCTATATTGAATCTCATTTGCCATTTGCCTGCCCAGTTACCCAATTTGTCCAAATCCTCTTTTAATCAAGACACATCCAGTTCAGACTTTATTACCCTACTTAATTTTGTGTCATCGCTAAACACTGATACTTGGCTCCCTGTGCTCACTGGGGCATCATTAATAAACAAATTAAAAAGAAGAGGACCCAGGACAGATCCCTGAGGTACTCCACTTATCACATTTGTCCAATTGGAGAACTTTCCATTTTCCACCACTCTTTGCATTCTATCTTTCAGCCAATTTCCAATCCACTCACAAATGTTTGCCCCTAAACCTATTTCATTCAATTTGTACAATAACCTTTTGTGTGGAACCGTATCAAATGACTTGGCAAATTTTCAAATAGATCACATCAACCGCCTCACCCAAATCTATATTTTTACTCACTTTTTCATAAAATGCAATCAAATCAGTTTGACAAGACCTGTCTTTCACAAAGCCATGTTGGCTCCTGCTACTGATATTCAGTTCAAGATGAATTCCTGAATATAGTCCCTTAGCAACCCTTCAAACAGTTTCTGCACCACAGATGTCAAGCTTACAGATCTGTAATTTTCTGGCTGGGATTTTGATCCCTTTTTATATATGGGCACCACATCAGCTTTACGCCAACCCATGGGCACCATACCTGAAATAAAAGAATGCCTGAAAATCAAAAATAATGGTCTGGTCAGGCCCTGGCTTAGTTCTTTAAGTACCCTTAACACCATTTATTTGTTTTAACACTTTTTTTTGTGTCAGCCAATGCCATGCTTGCTGTGACTGTTCTGTAAAATTAGTTTGCAGGTTCTTGTTCATCGGTTTTACCTTGGTAAAAACAGAAGAAAAGAAATTATTTAAAGGGATAATAATGGTTAATTGTAAGTTGATTTAAAATAAGTAGACATTAAAAAAGATTAACATCAATGTAAGTCTTATCTCTCAAACCTTTATGGTTTGAGAGATATAATTTGCTAAAGTTACCTTTTCCTGGCTGTTTTACTCAAGTCTGCCATCTAGCTGACAACTGCAGATTCCAGTCATTTGACCAGACAGAGGCTCTTCAGCAGAGCTGAAATCACACTATTTAGAAATAAATACTTCATTGGAACGGACTACAAAGTGTGCTTGCAAGCCAGGGACACTTTGTAGACTGTTCCAAATTAAAGGAGCAGTAAACTGTTTTTTATGAAAACACATATTTTACAGAGCATTTCCTGCTGAATAAAACAAGGTAACTCCCACCGCTGTCAGATGTTTTATTCAAAATTTATATCAGTTCAAATAACCAGGAAGTGAATTTACTATGTTTACTTACTGATTGTTCTAACTGACAGGAAGTGACAGACAGTTTCTATCACATTCTATGGAGAACTGTATGTCTCTGACTTTTCTGACTTTCCTCTCCATTAGAATCTAACAGGAATTCTAATTAGAATTTGACCACTAGAGGGCACTGCTAATGTAAAAAAACATGGGTTTAAACTGTAATAACTCTTGAAATATAAATCTCTTGGCAGTGGGAGTACCCTTGTTTTACTCAATAGGAAAATCCCTACAATACATATTTTTTCATAAAAAAAAAATAAAAATAAAACATCTGACAGTGATGGGAGTACCCTTGTTTTATTCAGCAGGAAATTATCTATAAAATATGTGTTTTCGTAAAAAACAATTTACTGCTCCTTTAATTTGGAACAGTCTACAAAGTGTCCCTGGCTTGCAAGCACACTTTGTAGTCCATTCCAACAGTGTTATCCAACAGCCAGAACTGGTATGCTGATAGAACTTTTAAAAGCTGTCCAATGCTATTTCAGCAAATATACACTATACATGCTCTACATTTTGGGACTGTTATCCTAGTTGTGTTTGTCCTCATGAGTGAGATATAAACAAACATTTACATGCATGTGCTAACTGAGTTGAAGAAGCTTTGCCCTTTGTTGAACCCTCAGACTGCGAAGACAGACTTTGAAAGTGCAAGCATAGTTGCATCTAAAAGGGTATTTCTGGACTGTACACAGCAAGGATGCCTGTTCCATTTCAGTCAGTATGTTTGGTGAAAAATGCAACAGTTACTGGATGTGGCCAAAAAATACATGGATAATGCCTAGTATGTACTGCAAGTAAGGAACCTGCTTGCACTGGCTTTTGTACCAACACAGGATGTGGTAGATACTTTTGAAACCCTACTGGACTCTACCTTTTTTATTGAAAACGTGGATGAACTATAATTGATACTGAATTATTTTGAGGACACTTGGATCGGCAGACCTGGAAGAAGATATAATAGAAGCAAAGCGCTGTTTGTCATTGAACTCTGGAACTGTTTCCATTCAGTTTTACATGACGTGCCGAAAACGAATAACTCTGTTATGTCCTATTAAAAATATGTTTTTTTCCAATTGTAAATTTATTTGTGTTAATTTTTTCCATATATCTCTAATTTTTGTAGTTTATTGTAAATCATTTTTGTTTCCGGTAAAGATTTATTTGTAAATGTTCATGATTTGTAAATGTTAATTTTTTTTCATAAATCTTTTGTTATCTATTAAATGTGTCCTTATTGCGCTCTTAATGTATCCCTTATTGCATCCTTTGTTCTACATTTTGATGCAGGCGACATGTTGTGCAAGGTGGCATATTTAATATGCGACTGTTTAACATGCGACATTGTGAATGCCTCATTCGCAAGCAGGTGACCAAATAAATGTGACATTTTAAGACACATTTCAAAAGGATACCATTGGGCGGCATCAGGGATGGTCCTGATGCCCCCAAAACACGTTATGCATAAAAAAAATAGCAACTAAAAAAAAAAAAAAAAAAAAAAAATGAAAAACTGGTGTGCAACAGGGGATCCAATGCACTGGACACCCCTGTGACATGTACACAAAATACCTCCAATAAACCCCCAACCGCCAGTTTGGTCCCACTACCTACTGGTAGACTCTAAGTACCATTATGCACTGGATTCAGGCTGGGAGTCAGATAGTGTATGTGAGGGACATATAGTGCACACTGGTAGTCACAGATCCCCAATATGCACTGATACCACACCACCACCACCATTCTTTCTCTGCTCCCACTGGTACACATACCCACATATACTACTTGACCCTCTCATCCCCCCCCACCTCCATGACCACCTAGTCCCACTGGCAGTCACAGGTCTGCACATACACTGGCTGACCCCCTTGCTTGTTTCAACTGGTATCCATAGAATCACACATACACTGTATGCTTCCCCAGTCTTGTTCAACTGGTAGCCACACTCCTAGCACCCAATATGGTATGTCAGCCAACACCAGTGGGATACCATTTTTCTTAGGTTGGCAGGAGGTCCTCCTAGGAAATTGTCACCCCTTTTTGGGGCCTTCCTCCTCTGCGTGTGTTTGCTGCCTACCTTTTCATGCTCCGGGGGTTTTCTGCGATCTTTCTTTGGCATCTTCTGTCTTGCCCTGCAGTCCATTTCCTCGTCGCTCAGTTATCTCAGAGTGACGAGCCAAACTTCCAGGATCCTCCTTGGACGCGTCACTCCCTAGGTGATGTCACTCTTCAAGCGCCTATATAAGGCAGCTTCCACAGCCATCGGAGCACTTTCACAGTGTTCCCTTAGAGTACAGACCTGGTCCTTGGCATAGAGCCTCTCTAGTATCCAGTTCCTAGCTAGTCTAGTATCCTGTCTTCCAATGACCAGTCTCTCTCTCTTGGTTTAGATCTGTGTATGACCTCTGGCTTGACACTGACCATCCCTCCTGCATGCCGTTCCTGTTCTGCTGGATCTTCTGTGTATGACCCCTGGCTTGATATAGACCTACCCTTTTGCCTGAAACTCCTGTACAGTTTGATTCTCCGTGTATGACCTAGGCTTGCCTTCAGACTACTTCTACTTCCGGATGACCTGTGTTATACCTAAAGCCTTTTTATGAATTTTGTTATTCCTTAGGATTTCCTGCAGTGTACCTCACTAGAACTGTCTGTTCTCCAGTCTTAGTTTGTTTTTCCTTTTTCCTCATTATAGGAGAGTTCATGCTACCTTAGCCCGCGCACCCTAGCCTTGTACCCTATTCCTCATACCCCAGCCTTCACTCTCCCCTGCAGGAGAGCTTGTGCTGTCAGTAGTGGGGCTATCCTGGTTTACCTACCTTGCCCTCGCCTCAGCACAGTCCCGTTACAGGCAGCCAACGTAACACGAGCTCCGCACACCAGCCTCGCACCCGAGCACTCCCTCTCTTGCAGGCTTCGTCCTGCGTGTGACATTAGTGTCATTGGATCCCAAGTATATTCCCAAAGCTGTAGTCCAGCAGGCAGCTATGTTGGAACAGCACTCTACGCACATTCAGAATCTAGACCATAAGCTGGATTCCATAACTTCCATATTGCAGCATCCGCAACAGCAATTGGAGTTACATTCTCCTGCACCTTCCGAAGCTGCTTCCCTGAACTCCGGCATCTCCGGGGCCGTCCAGAGTTCTTCGACTTATCGCTTGCCACTACCAGATTGATACTAGTGAGATACCAAGCTGTTAAGCGGGTTTCTTAACCATTGTTTTCTACACTTCCGCAGTCAACCTGAAGTGTTTTCATCAGACCAGAATCACATTCATCATCTCCCTCCTCAAGGGTCAAGCACTTGCCTGGGTTTCGCCACTCCTGGATCGACAGTCTCCCCTTCTCAAGGATTGTGACTCTTTACAGCTTTCCGAGCTGTTTTTGACATTCCTGGCTGCCAGGCCAAGGCCGAGGCAAGTCTTCTGGAACTGCAACAAGGTACCCAATCATTTTCACAGTATGCTATCGAGTTCCGTACCCTCGCCTATGATAAGTCACACTCTGGTTCCCTCAGAAGCCCAACAGCGTCTTCCCGTTCTGGTACGTATTTCCTGGTCAGTCTCTGTAGTGGAAGTATCAGCTTTAATAGACTCAGGTGCAGCTGGGGTCTTCATTGACCTCTCCTTTGCCCAGGACCATGGTATTCCCCTGGTGTTTAAAGATCAACCCGTTTTCATAGTGGTTATGGTCGGCTCTCACTTGGGGAACGGACACATCACTCTACAGACTGAACCTCTCTCAATGCACCTTCCTCTCCACCATAGGGAGGAGATTGTGTTCGACATCATCTCTGCTCCTCAGCCTCCTGTTGTGTTGGGCCTTCCTTGGCTGGCGAAAAACAATTCCAGCATTGACTGGGTCAAAAGAACTGTCACCATTTCCCCTCTCCTTCCTATTTCCTCTTTAGCTGTGGTCACACCCGAACCATCTGAGAACAAACCTCCAGCTCCTTATAGCTCGTACGCAGATGTGTTCTCCAAAGCTAAATCCGAGGTTCTTCCTCCACACCTACATACAAGAAAGCTTATCCTGCGGATTTATTCGGCCTTCTACCTCCCCTGCTGGTGCGGGTATTTTCTTTAAGAAGAAAGATTCTTTATGCCCCTTGCATTGACTATCGTGGCCTGAACGCTATTACTCGGAAGAACTGCTATCCCCTCCCACTCATTCCTGAACTCCTGGAGAGATTGCGCGGATCCACTGTCTTTACCAAGTTGGATCTTAGAGGGGCCTACAATCTTATCCGAATGCACAGTGGAGTCGAGTGGAATGCTCCCGCGGTTTTTCAAGCTTTCATAAATTACATTTTTCGTGACTTGTTACTTTCCTATGTCATAGTATATCTGGATGATATACTGATCTTTTCTAGAGACCTGCACAAACATCACATTCATGTCTGTACAGTTCTCGAGCGTCTGTGAAACAACAGCTTTTTCGCCAACTTAGAGAAATGTAGCTTCGAGAAATCATCCTTGCCCTTTCTGGGATATGTTATCTCGGCTTCTGGACTGGCCATGGATCCCAACAAGGTTAGCACTGTCCTGCCACTTACTACCAAAGCCGTACAGAGATTTATCGGTTTCTCAAATTATTACCGAAGATTTATTAAAAACTTCTCCAAGATAATCCAGCCGATTGTCATGTTGACTTGTAAAGGAGCAGATCTTCATGTTTGGCCTACAGAGGCACTGGAGGCATTTTTGGCTCTAAAGACTGCCTTTACTACTGCTCCGCTCTTGACTTATCCGGATCCGGCTTTGCCTTTCACCCTTGAGGTGGTATCACGGTGCCCGTGCTCATGGCCGCTGGAGGCGACATTATTATTCCTGATTCACTGCCTCTCTCTTATTGGTCTTGTGATCCTGACTCCGCCCAGGGCCAGCCTTTATATACTCTGTCATGTCTCTACTGGGGCGTCCTTTCGTGGTGTACCTGTTCCTGACATTAGTTCCTGTTTTTGCTCTGATCGTGTATGACCTGGCCTGCCTGACGACGTTCCTGCGCATCCTGTTTTGCTGTTCCCATTGCTGACTGATCTGGCTGAGAACCCGCTCCGTTGCTGACTGATCTGGCTGAGAACCCGCTCCGTTGCTGACTGATCTGGCTGAGAACCCGCTCCGTTGCTGAATGATCTGGCTGAGAACCCGCTCCGTTGCTGAATGATCTGGCTGAGAACCCGTTATGTTGCTGAATGATCTGGCTGAGAACCCGTTATGTTGCTGACAGTATCTGGCTTAGAACCCGCTCCGTTGCTAACTGTGCCTGGCTAGAACCCTCTCAGTTGCCTCTGTCGGGCTAGCGTTCCACTTACTGCCTAACCTGTTGCACTTGTCTGTAGTAGTGCCGCGTGGCGCTTCCATTATCTTGCCGACCATAGGCTGAGCATTGGTGCTATAGCCGCTTGTACTGGTTAAACCGCCGCCATCTGTGTCCTCCTCCTCTATCCTAGCTGGGCTCACTCCCTGTGGGAGTTGCAGACTTCACTCTGGGCATTACCTCAGGACCCTTTCAGTGCCTAGATCCTCTAGGCAGGGTTAGTGCTCCATTCCTTCCTACAGTAGCCACAAGGCTCAAGAGCCAGCTGTTGCGTGACATTACACTTTGCTGGGACACAAGTTGCCTATCATGTTGTGCTGTTTCGATCCACCCCTAGCGTTCTAGGGTTTTCCTACTAGAAGCGGTTGCCTTGGTCTTACTGTGACCCTAGTCCATAGGGTCAGTGTTGCCTCGTTGCTGCTGGGTTCAGTGTTCCCCAGGCATCTGGGTCTCATGCCAGTTACCTTCCTCTGGACTCCTAGTGATCTAGGGTCCTGCTGCCAGTACTTGGGCTGCGTAGACTCCGCTAGTCCCTAGTCCACTAGGGTTTGGTTGCCTATCGTCTCGTGTGCCTCCAGTCATTTGGGTTCAAGATCAGAACTCTCTTCAGCCAGCCGTTGCCTCCATCTCTCCTTATCTCTCCGAGGACTGGCTTGTTATTACCATATCAGTTCTGTTTTTGTGGGCTTTTGGGCCTAACTTACTGTATGTACTTTATCTTAATAATGTTATTTTATTTTTAACCTTACCAATCGGGTCTGAGTGTTCATCAAAAAACCGTGACAGTACGAAAGGGCCAATGACCTCAGACAGTTCTGGTGAAGGAAGCTCCGTGAATATCCATTGGAGAATGGATATGTATGAACAACGTCTCGATCAGTTGTCAGTGACTGTGCAAACTATTTTGGAGCGGACCGCACACTTGGACAGACCTGCCCAAACCTCGGTGGCTACCCCAGTTCAAGCACCGACGGTCCAAAGCTCCAGTGCGAACCCGCAATGTAAAGGGCTATCTGCTACCGCGCCACTGCCGTTAAGATACGATGGAGAACCCACCCTATGCAGGGGATTCCTCAATCAGCTCGAAATTTTTTTCAAATTAGCCCCTCAAGCCTTTCCTACTGAAAGAAGATTGGATTTATAATCTCGTTGTTGACAGGCAGAGCCATAGCTTGGGCAAACCCTATTTGGGAGACGGCGAAATCAATTACTGCCAGTTTCAGAGAATTTGTGAGGGCCTTTCATAATGTGTTCGAGGTTCCTGGGTGCAACATCTCGGCTGCTAAGCAAATAATGAGAATCCAACAGGGCAATCGAACAGTTGCAGATTACTCTATTGAATTCTGCACTTTGGCAGCCGAGGTGGGATAGAACGATGAGGCCCTTGTAGCTGCATTTGCACAGGGTCTCAGTGACCGTATCAAAGATGAGATAGCGGCCCGAGAATTGCCCGACACCTTAGACAAATTTATCGAATTTGTGAATCTTATTGATACTTGGATTAGGGAGCGGACGCAAAATAGAGACCACAAACCAAGGCCTCCCACAGGGCAGTGGCACAAAAATGAACACCCACTCTTGCCTCCCTTACCTCCCATGCCTCCTGGGCATGCAGAACCTGTTGAACCTATACAGGTGGGATTTACGAGGCTAACAAGGGAGGAACGGTTCTTTCGCCGTAAAAATAGGCTATGCCTTTACTGTGGTAAAGGAGGACACCTCCTGCGCAATTGTCCGGTACGGCTGTAAAATGCAAGCACCTAGGTTTCCTTAGGGGACAGGTCCTAGGTGGTGTTCAGCAGTCCCCAGACGGTGTTCCCTCCAAACCGGTGGTGGATGTGGTTATTTCCAGCTCCTCCTTTACTGCACCTGCTCTGATAGATTCTGGAGCAACAGGATATTTTATGGACAAGGAGTTTGCCGCATTACACAATATTCCTTTGGTTGAGCTGGTTAATCCGATGCAAATTGAAGGTATTGACTGGCAACCTTTGGTGCCTCCTCAGGTTACCCAGGAGACATGCCCGCTCTCTGTGCAGACTGGAGCATTACATTTTGAGACTTTGTCCTTTCAAATCATACAGTCGCCACATTATGCGGTCATTTTTGGCTTCCCATGGCTGCGGACGCATAATCCAAGAATTGATTGGGGCTCGTGTGAGATATTGGCCTGGTCTGAGCATTGTATGTGTCACTGTCTAAGACAGCCTACCAGAATTTTGTGTACCTCTCCCTCCCTACCACATGAATACCAGTCTTTCAGCGATGTGTTCAGTAAGGGAGAGGCTAGCACTTTGCCACCGCACCGGGCGTATGACTGTGCTATTGATATTGCGCCTGGTGCTGTGCCTCCTAGAGGCAGAATTTACCCTCTCCCCTGTGAGGAGAATCGTGCAATGGAAGAGTATATTGCTGATGCATTGGAACGTGGCATCATCTGCAGATCATCATCGTCCGAGAGGGCTGGATTTTTTTTTTGTTACAAAGAAATCTGGAGAACTAAGGCCTTGTATTGATTACAGAGGTCTCAACAAGCTGATTATCAAAAGTGCCTACACGATTCCACTCATCACCGAGCTGTTTGACCGTCTCAAGGGCGCCACCATTTTTACTAAATTAGATTTGAGATCTGCATATAATCTCATCCCTATCAAAGAAGGTGATGAAGTGGAAAATCGCTTTTAATACTCGCACCGAGCACTACGAATACCTGGTAATGCCATTCGGGTTGTGGAATGCCCCAGCGGTGTTTCAAGAACTGATTAACGATGTGCTCTGAGATTTGTTACAGTCCTGTGTAGTGGTCTATTTAGACGATATTTTAATTTATTCTCCTGATCTGGATATACATCGTACTCATGTGGCTACAGTACTTCAGAGACTCAGGGAGAATAAATTGTTCTGCAAAATTGAAAAATGTGAATTTCACAAAGCCATGGTACCCTTGCTATGGGTACGTCATTTCCAAGCAGGGCATTGCCATGGATAAGGAGAAGTTGTCGGCTGTGTTACACTGGCCACGTCCCAACGGCCTCAAAGCCATTCAAAGGTTTCTTGGCTTTGCCAGTTATTATCGAAAGTTTATTAGTGACTTTTCTAAGATTGTTAAGCCTCTCACAGATCTGACACATAAGGGGGCTAAGGCTTCGGAATGGTCGAAGGAGGCTGAAGAGGCCTTCGAGGCACTAAAAGCTGCATTTGCTTCTGCACCGGTTCTGTCCCACCCCAAAACAGACCTACCCTATACTCTGGAAGTGGATGCATCTGACACAGGCATGGAGACTGTACTATCACAAAGGTCTGGTCCTGGTCAGGTACTTAAGCCTTGTGGGTTCTTTTCGAAAAAACTGACCAAAGCGCAATCTGTGTTGCGTGAATTGTTGGCCTTCATCCTTGCGTTACGTGAATGACATCACTTGTTGGAGGGCACTAGGGCGCCGATTCTTATTCTGACCGATCACAAAAACTTATTGTACTTGTCGGAAGCCAAGAGATTGTCGCCAAGACAAGCAAGATGGGCTCTCTTTCTTTCTCGATTCAATTTTATAGTGTCCTATTTGCCTGGTTCCAAGAATGTGCGGCCTGATGCACTGTCCAGGTAGCATGGGCCGGAATTGGAGTCTGATGTGCAGCCAGTACCAATTATTCCCCAAGATCGCATTCTGGCTACATTGCGGACTAGCATCACTTCTCCTCTGGGCCAGGAGATCTTGGCAACTCAGGCTGAGTCTTCCCCTGAAAAGCCCATGGGTTGATGTTTTGTGGCTGAACCTTTTTTGGACCAGACTACTTGATACCTATCATGCTTCTCGGGCTGCAGGTCATGTGGGCAGAGATCAATTGTTCTGGTCATTGTCCCGAATTTTCTGGTGGCCCACTTTAAGAACGGATCACGCTAACTTCACTGCCGCTTGTACTGTATGTGCTTATTCTAAGTCACCAAGGCATCTGCCAGTGGGTCTTGTGCAGCCCGTTCCTAATGGCGACCGACCATGGTCTCATGTATCAATTGATTTTTTTGGGTGAATTACCTTTCTCGAAGGGCTACACGTATATCTTGATGGTGGTAGACAGATTTTCTAAAATGGCCCATTTTGTGCCCCTCCCTGGTCTGTCTTCCGTGAAGGAACTGGCGGTAGTATTCGCCAAAGAGGTATGTAGACTCCATGGTGTACCCAAGGTGCTTGTATCGGACCGTGGCAGTCAATTTATATCCAGATTTTGGAGGGCTTTCTGCAGTCAGATGGGCATTCAGTTTTCATACTCGTCTGCTTACCACCCACTAATGGGGCCACAGAGCGCTCTAACCAAGGGCTCGAACAATTCATTTGTTGCTTTGTGTCCAACCACCATGATAACTGGGCTGAATTGTTACCTTGGGCAGAGTTCCCTAGAAACTGTGCCATTAATACCTCATCCGGGAGCTCACCCTTTCTTGTCAATTATGGGTTTCAACCATCTTTGCTTCCGGATTCATTTCAGGTGCAGCAGATGCCAGCCCTTGACCAACATACCCGGCAACACCACTCCATGTGGGCACAAGTGCAAACCTCAGTACGTGAGTCCTTTCAACGTTATCGACGGCATGCCAATAACAGGAGGTTGCCGGCTTCTGTTTTTCAGGTTGGGGACCGTGTGTGGCTTTCTTCCAGAAACTTGAATCTGCAAAACCTTTGCAACAAATTTTCCCCACGGTTTGTTGGACCATTCAAAGTCCTTCGGCGAGTCAATCCTGTTTCCTATGCTTTGGAACGTCCCGCAAGCATGCAAATTCACAATGTCTTTCACGTATCTCTACTCAAACCTCTGGTTTGTAGCCTCTATACTTCTGCTCCGGTGGTTCCTGGTCCTGTCCGTATTCAAAACCATGATGAGTATGAGGTTCAAAGTATTTTAGACTCACGCAGGGTTCGTGGTCAACTCCAGTACCTGGTTCATTGGAAGGGCTATGGGCCAGAGGAACGTTCTTGGGTCAAGCATTCTGATATTCATGCACCATTATTTTTGCGTCGATTCCACTCTAACTTTCCCTCTAGGCCTGGTCCTCCTCTGCGGGGAGGGGGTAGTTGAGAGGGGGATACTATCACTGTGGTTGTGCTCATGGCCGCTAACGGCGACATTATTATTTCTGATTCATTGCCTCTCTCTTATTGGTCTTGTGATCCTAACTCCGCCCAGGGCCAGCCTTTATATACCCTGTCATGTCTATACTGGGGCGCCCTTTTGTGGTGTACCTGTTCCTGACGTTAGTTCCTGTTTTTGCTCTGATCATGTATGACCTGGCCTGCCTGACAATGTTCCTGCACATCCTGTGTTGCTGTTCCTGTTGCTGACTGATCTGGCTGAGAATCTGCTCTGTTGCTGACTGATCTGGCTGAGAACCCGCTCCATTGCTGACTGATCTGGTTGAGAACCTGCTACGTTGCTGACAGTATCTGGCTGAGAACCCGCTCCGTTGCTAACTGTGCCTGGCTAGAACCCGCTTGGTTGCCTCTATCGGGCTAGCGTTCCACTTGCTGCCTAACCTGTTGCACTTGTCTGTAGTAGCGCCACGTGGCGCTTCCATTATCTTGCAGACCGTAGGCTGAGCATTGGTGCTATAGCCTCATATACTGGTTAAACTGCCACAGGCAGTGTGCACATGCGAATTACCAGTTCAGTGCTGTATAGCGCCGACTGTGTTACTCTGTGATCCATCTGTGTCTTCCTCCGCTATCCTAGCTGGGCTCACTCCCTGTGGGAGTTGCAGACTTCAC
Source organism: Rhinophrynus dorsalis (assembly GCA_037306005.1). Taxonomy (NCBI): domain Eukaryota; kingdom Metazoa; phylum Chordata; class Amphibia; order Anura; family Rhinophrynidae; genus Rhinophrynus; species Rhinophrynus dorsalis. The sequence goes on from CM074719.1 coordinate 233,299,909, forward strand.
TCTGGGCATTACCTCAGGACCCTTTCAGTGCCTAGATCCTCTAGGCAGGGTCAGTGCTCCATTCCTTCCTGCAGTAGCCACAAGGCTCAAGAGCCAGCTGTTGCGTGACATTACACCTTGCTGGGACACAAGTTGCCTATCATGTTGTGCTGTTTCGATCCACCCCTAGCGTTCTAGGGTTTTCCTACTAGAAGCGGTTGCCTTGGTCTTACTGTGACCCTAGTCCCTAGGGTCAGTGTTGCCTCATTGCTGCTGGGTTCAGTGTTCCCCAGGCATCTGGGTCTCATGCCAGTTATCTTCCTCTGGACTTCTAGTGATCTAGGGTCCTGCTGCCAGTACTTGGGCTGCGTAGCCTCCACTAGTCCCTAGTCCGCTAGGGTTTGGTCGTCTTGTGTGCCTCCAGTCATTTGGGTTCAAGATCAGAACTCTCTTCAGCCAGCTGTTGCCTCCATCTCTCTGAGGACTGGCTTGTTAGTTCTGTTTTTGTGGGCTTGTGGGCCTAACTTACTGTATGTACTTTATCTTAATAAAGTTATTTTAACCTTACCAATCGGGTCTGAGTGTTCATCAAAAAACTGTGACAGGTGGATGCTTCTGAGATCGCCACCGCCAAAGAGGTCCTGCCTCAATGCTCAGGGCCTACAGGCACTCTTCAACCCTGCTCTTATTTTTCTAATCGGTTTTCCAAAGCTGAAGCCAATTACGTCACTGGTAATCGGGAATTGCTTGCCATTAAAATGGCCTTGGAGGAGTGGCGCTACCTTTTGGAGGGAGCCACCCATCTGATCACCATCCTTCCTGATCACCGAAACCTGGCCTATCTAGCTTCTGCCAAAAGAATGACTCCTTGTCAGGCTAGGTGGTCTCTATTTTTCTCCAAGTTTAATTTACCATCTCTTACATTCCTAGCTCAAAAGACACCAAGGCAGACGCTTTGTCAATACGCTATGAAGAGTCTTCTGCGTCTGCCAATCCTGAACCCATTTTACCAGCCTCTGTGTTCTTGGGTTCCTTGTCCACTTCAACTCTTAAAAAGATACAAAAGGCTCAACCCACGGTGACACCTTCTTCTTGCTGGTCTTCTCTCCTCCTCATTCCAGAGGCTTATCGAAAACAAGTGTTGAGCTGGGGTCACCAGTCTCTAGTAGCTGGTCATCCAGGAGTTGATCGCACTCTCAACCTACTGAGTAGGTTCTTTTGGTGACCTTATTGCAGGCAGGACATATCGCGTTGGGTGTCTTCATGTCTTGTCTGTGCTCGTGTAAAGACCCCATGAGTAAGACTTCTCTGTTTGCTTTGCCCCTTACTGGTTCCTGAGCTTTCATGGACCCAACTGTAGACTTGTGCGTGTCTGCCGGAAAGAACACTATCCTTGTAGTTATAGATTGCTTCTCCAAACAAGGACATTTTATTCCTTTACCAGGTCTACCTACTGCCGAAGAGCTTGCAGAGGTTTTCATCTCTGACATTGTACGTCTGCACGGTCTACCACTCCACACAACTTGTTTCTAGATTTTGGAGAGCCTTTTGTGTCCGTTTGGGGATCTCCCTACACTTTTCCTCGGCCTATCACCCCCAAACTAATGGGCAAACAGAATGCTTGAATCAAGGTTTGGAGCACTATCTGCATACTTATAGCAACCACCAACAGGACAACTGGGTACACTTACTACCCTGGGCTGAGTTCTCCTACAATTCCCTTCGTCATTCCTCCTTAGGTCCCTCACCTTTCTTCGCAGCACTGGGTTATAATCCCCGTGTTCTTGTACTGACCCCTAGGGCCTCTTTGGTGCCAGCAGCCAAGATCAGGGTTCAATCCCTATCTGCACACTGGCAGGCTCTGCGCTCCACCCTACTCAACACCCAGATTTGCTAAAGAAAAAAAGTGCTACAGACCTCCTTTTGTCTCTGGCTCCCCTCTTTCAGGTCAGCCACCGGGTTTGGCTCTCTACGGGACACCTTCGGCCTTGGTTGCATCGCTCCCTAGGTGACATCACTCTTCAGGCGCCTATATAAGGCAGCTTCCACAGCCATCAGAGCACTTTCACAGTGTTCCCTTAGCATACAGACCTGGTCCTTGGCATAGATCCTCTCTAGTATCCAGTTCCTAGTTTAGTCTAGTATCCTGTCTTCCATTGACCAGGATTTCTCTCTCTCTCTTGGTTTAGATCCGTGTATGACCTCTGGCTTGACTCTGACCATCCCTCCTGCCTGCCGTTCCTGTTCTGCTGGATCTTCTGAGTATGACCCCTGGCTTGATATAGACCTGCTCTTTTGCTTGAAACTCCTGTGCAGTTTGATTCTCCGTGTATGACCTAGGCTTGCCTTCAGACTACTCCTACTTCCAGATGAACTGTGTTATACCTAAAGCCTGTTTATGAACTTTGTTATTTATTAGGATTTCCTGCAGTGTACCTCACTAGAACTTTCTATTCTCCAGGCTTAGTTTGTTTTTCCTTTTTCCTCATTATAGGAGAGTTCATGCTACCTTAGCCCGCGTACCCCAGCCTTCACTCTCCCCTACAGGATAGCTTGTGTTGTCAGAAGTAGGGCCTTCGCCACAGCACGGTCCCGTTACAGGCAGCACGCCAGCCTCGCACCCGAGCACTCCCTCTCTTGCAGTCTTCACTCGGTGTGTGACAGAAATCCCATGTGTTGAACCATTTTAGTATCTTTGAAGTCACTGCTGCGAAGAAAAAAAAAAGTTTGTTTTTTCCTGTAGCACCACATTCTGGAAATAGATGTGCACACTAGCATATCTTTCCTGCATATCTATAATGGTTATAACCAGTTTAGTGAAGGGAGATATTTTCTAAAACAAAAGTGCCAGGTTTTGGTTAGTGTTCCTAGCACCCCATATTGTATGTTAACCCATACAAATGGGTACCATTTTTCTCACGTTGGTAGCAGGTAGTGAATGCAGCATGAAATAATATGGTTTTCAAAGATTTTAGTATCTTTGAAGTGGTAGAAATGTAAAAAAAACCATGTATTTATTCATAAAGCTCCACCTTCTGGAAACATTTGTGCTTAGGGGGAAAGAAAAAAAAAAAAAAAAAAAAAAAAAAAAAATAAAAAAAGTGTCCCCTCATTTGATGCGGTAGGATATCTACTTTTATATAGTTACTCCTTTGTTATGTGGTACTTTTACCACAAAAGCACTAGAATATGCATTTAAGTTTAAAATTTTATATTTTTGTACTTGAGGTGGACTTTGTAAAAGTTTCAATTATTTGAAGAAGCTCAATCAAGGTGTTTTGATATATAATATATGATTTTAGAAAAATAATAGGATTTTAGTCTAACCTTGTTAAATCATTTTCTCTTAACCCATATGGAATACAGGTACCATGGGGGGGGGCTGATCTTCCTTTGGAAAGCAGAACACATCTAAAAGACAAGGTCTTGATGGTGAAGCCTTCCTTCTCCTTCTACAGGCCAACTTAGCCCAGCCTCAGTTTTTGATGCGAGAAAAACTCACCAGTTAAGGACAGCGAAGAAGAAAGCTTGTGTGAGAAAGACAGTAGAAGGACACCCACGTCCAGACAGGTGAGACTAACTGAGGTCCCTTTCTCTGGATGGAAGACCTGTATTCCATATGAACTAAAAGAAAATGATTTAACAAGGTAAGACTAAACTCCTATTGCCTCTGTCATCCAATATATAGAATACAATTATCATGGGGATATACCAACAGTAGGCTACCAATGTGGGAAGGAGGAGAAAGGATCTCCTGCCTGTCCCCATGATACTGGAGTTCCCTAGTACTATACAGAACTGGAACAGCCCAAACGTAAACAAACAACAGACGCCAAAAAAAGTTGCACAGCACACAAGAACAAGAGCCAACTGGGATTAAACAGCTGTACAACAGTGAGACACAGAAAAAGAAAGATCCTTAGATAGGCAGAACTGCCTAAAGGACCTTCCTGCCAAAATTGGCTTCAACTAGGACATCTACACAGTAGTAGATGGCAAAGGTGTTCTCAGAGGACCAAGTCGCAGCCTTCCACAATTGCACAGCCTAGGTTTGATTATTGTAGGCCCAGGAAGCCCCAACAGATCTGGTGGAATGTGCTGTAACTTGAAAGAGAACAGGTTTCTTCCCGAGTTTGTTAGCCTTACGAATGGAAGACTTAATCCAAGCAGCAATCGTGACCTTGGAAGTAGCCCTGGGACTCTTAGGGATGACAAACAGGGAATTAGTCTTATGGAAAGACTGCGTATGGTGCACATAAAACGTAATAAACTGAACCACATCCAAAAAGTGGTGGCCCCTCTCCTTTTCAGACTATGGGTCAGGACAGAGAAAAGGCACAACAACCTCCCAATTGATGTGGAACTCTGAGACCACCTTAGGAAGAAATTCCTGAGAGGTTTGCAAGAAAAAAAATAGGAAGGCGGCTTGCAAGACATAGCCTGTAACTCAGAAACCCTGTGGATTGAGACTATAGCCAGAAGAAAGGCCATCTTCCACGTCAAAAGACACAAGAGAATAGTAGCATGGGACTCAAAGGGAGACCTCTGCAAAACTCACAGGACCAAATTAAGGTTCTACATAGGCATGGGAGTCTTATAGGTAGGGAAAGCAGGATTGAACCCTGAAGGAAAACCTTGATATCAGGCAGGATGGCATTATGTCTCTGGAAGAACGCATTAAGTGCAGAAATCTTCCCCCTCAGGGAACTCAAGTCCCTTGTTCACACAATCCTGGAGAAAGGAAAGGACCACCGGAAGGTCAAAGTCCTATGAGGACAGTTCCCCTTCCACACGCCAGGAATGAAAGATGGACCAAACCCTATGGTAGGCCTTGGAGGAGACAGGCTTCCTAACCTGGATCATAGTAGCAATAACCTCAGACGAGAAACCCTTTCTCCTAAAGATATTGGCTTCTACAGCCATGTCTTCTTTCCACATCTTCTTTCCAAAGGTAGCCCTGAAGAAGGATGTCCTGTCTGGGCGGTAGTGGAAATGGATCACGAATGGACTCACCAGTTCCGCAAACCACACCCTCCTGAACCAATAAGGGGAAACCAGGATCACGGTTGCACCATCCATCCTTATCTCCTGGAGGACCATGGGAATGAGGGGAATTGGAGGAAAGACGTAAGTGAAGTGAAAGCGCCATGGAATCGCCATCGCATCGGTGGCAAAGGCCAGGGGATCCCTCCAATGGGAACAAAAACCAGACCATCCGGTTGTCCCTTGGGGCCATTAGGTGTGGCAGTACCCACTATTGCACATTCAGATTAGACACTTCTGGATGGATTTCCCACTCTCCCGGATCCACATCCTGGCAACTTAGAAAGTCTGCCAGAATGTTGTTTTCCGCCCCTGGAGATGGCCGGAACATGTTGTTTTGCCCTACCTAGAATGTACTTCACCTTCTACCAGGTGGTGGCACTTCGAGTGCCCCCCGCCTGTTGATCTAAGCCATGGTTGTGGCACTGTCAGACAGTGCTCTCCTGGGAAGACCCTTTAATTGAGAGGTCCAGTATACCAAAGCAAGGCAGATTGCCTTGAGTTCCAGAACATTGATGGACTGGAGAGATTCCTCCTCAGACCCAGCACTGCACCCCAGCCGCTCAGGCTGGCATCCGTCTTGACCATAGTCCACATTCTGTGCTCACAAATAGTTTTCCCAGGTCCAGGTTGCTCCACCGCAACCACCACTGCAGATCCCATCTGGCTTCAGGAGAGAGGGAGAGCTGCCGATCCAGGAGATCCAGATTCCCGTGCTGCATCTGGATGACAAGTCTCTGGTGTTCCCTGGTGTGTACCTGGGCATAAGACACCACTTCTAGGGTAGACACTAGGTGGCCCAGAATCCTCATGTACTCACGGACCAGAGCAGAGGGCCACCCCAGAGCTTGGGACACTGCAGGATCTTGTCCACCAGGAGGAAGCCTTTACCCCAGTGGATGTTGAACCTCATGCCAAGGAACATCAGCACTTGGGATAGCACTGGAGAAGACTTCGACATGTTCAGAATCCACCCATGGTGGACCAGGGGTCTAGCACATTCTTCAACCTACTGAGTCAAGAGGTCTTTTGAAGGAGCCTTAACGAAAGATTGTCCAGGTAAGGTGACATATGAATGCCCTGGGTGTGAATGAAGGCCGAAAAGTCCCCCATTACCCTGGTAAGCATTTGAAGAGTTGATGTCAGTTAGGCTCAGTGCCTAAGGCTCAACTCGGATAGCTTTGACTGTCTGGGTGAATCGGGATTTGTAGGTCCATATCTTGAAGGTCCAAGGATGCCAGATACTCCTCTGGGAACATTACTTCGATGACAGAGTGCAAGGACTGAATCTTGAAGCAAGCAGTCTGAGATGTTTGAGACCACAAACAGGTTGGAATAGAAACCTGAACTTTGCTCCTGGTGAGGTACTGGAATCAGGAGTAAGGGACTTGAAACAAATTCTGTACCCTTCTGAGACCACCTGCAAAACCCACTGGTCTACAATAGAGTTTTTCCAGGCATCTCAAAACAGACAAAAATGGCTGCCTACAGGGACCTGCGGACAAGGATTCCACGAGTCAAGTGGAAGAGGGTTTGACAAACTTGGGGCTTGAAGCTGTTCGCTTGTGCACTACTGTCTGGGCTTGGCGGGGAGGGGGGTGCGGGTTGGAAACCTGCAAAGCTTTCGGCCTTTGCGCCTCCATTTGGTGGGGAGAAAAAAAGATGCAGTTTCCTTGCCATGGTAGGGCGTTTTGTGGACATCTGTGTCAACAGGGTGCTCTTGCTCCCAGTCGCATTACACTGATGATCTACTTCAGCTCAGGTTCAAACAGAGATTTGCCCTGAAAAGGTAAGGAAACCAGTGACTTCTTGAAAGATTGATCAGCAGACCAAATCTTAAGCCACAAGGTGTGTCGCGCAGTAACAGAGAAAGCTGTGGCTTTGGCAGTCAGCCTGATCACCTCAAAAAAGGCATCTGACACACAAGTCAGAGACTCCATCATGTTGGCCAGAAAAGCCAACAAGCCCTCCTTAGGCGCATGCGCACAGACTGCAACAGCTCTGTTGATCCAGGCAGAGGCAAATATGGGCCTCAACGCAGCCCCAGTGGCTGCAAAATTAGACCAGAGGATAGAGTCATGCTTCTTATCTGCCACATATTTGAGTCCTGCAGCATCAGCCAATGGCAGAGCAGTGGACTTGGCTAGTATGGAAATTGGGGGATCAACAGAAGGAGGAGAGGCCCACTGCACTAAAGCTGCCTCAGAAAAAGGGTACAGCTTAGAAAACCTCTTACGTATGTACAACCTCTTCTCTGGCGTCTTCCACTCATCTATAAGAGTTTGGTCAAAAGTGGCATTAGGGGCAAATACAGTAGCAGATTTCCTGAAAGACAACTGTAGAGAAAGTACTCTCATCAGGGGTGTCAGGGACCTGAAGGGTTGTCAAAATAGCCATGATAAGCACCGCAGCAGAGGGTCATCCTCATAAGTTTCCTCATAAGAGTAGGAAGAATCCATATCTTCATATTCCCCTTCCTCATGTTCAGCCTCAGAACAGTCCCCCCCCCCTCAGAGGCCCCTATGAGAGCGGGCATACGCAGAAGCCTAGGGGCCACATACCTGAAAGTGGTAGGGGCTTCCAAGACTAAAGAACCCCTTGGATGGTTTGAAGAAACTGGGCCATAGTTGACAACGCTTTAACCCAAACTGGGTCTTGTTCAATGCTAGAGGGATCTAGAGGAGTAGTAGGGGCCACAGCACACAGGGAAGAGAGATTCAGAAAACTCTCTAGGGAGCACAGGATAAGCAAGAGAAATAAAATGGTGACTGCAAAACTGGCAGCCATTTGGAAGGAAGCCCCCAAAACGGGAATTCGGGGAAACGTAGTCTTCTCTGCTACTGTTGTCTGGCAATGCCTCAGCGGACCTCCACAGACCCTCAAGACACTCAGAAAGTGAACATGATGAAAGGGCATGAGGAGACAAGAAGGATCCCAATCTGACCCTTGTATAACCAGCAGCTGCAGAGAGATGTCCCAGTGAAGTTCTTCCATAGAAGTCAAATGGAGCAAAAATGGTGGAGGCGAGGGAAAAGCCCTTAAATGAGCCATGCACCCGAAAAACAGACAAATTATAAGGTACCCCAAATTACTCACTGTGCCCAGGGAACATGGTGTGTGTGTGGGGAGTATTAAAAGTATAAAGACAGGCGCCAAAGGGAAAAAAGTCTAAGAGAAGCCCCCAACCCGGAGAAACCAGCAGAGAAGACATTGACTAGTCCCAATGCAGCCATCCATGCTCCATAACCCCAGGGATGAACAGAACAACATACCCAACCTTAAGTGCAAGAACCCAAAGGTTCAAAGGGACATCTGTATAGAGAGGTACAAGTAGGGTCAAGGTGGACCAAGGCCCTCAAAAGGGTTACTCACCATTCTTCTTGTTACCATTGTGAAGAGAGAAGAGCCTCAGAGAGGTCCTGCTAGGAGTGGAAACTTAGGTTGCAAGATTCTCTCCACAGGGCTGCAAGGGTTCACACAGCACCTGCATACTGGTCAATCCACTCCAGGGAAGCCCAGTAATGGTAGTCCTCCTAATGGGGGAATGGTGGCGGACCATATCTACAGATATGCAGTCAGGAACACATCAAAAACTGGAGGAGGGGCTAAGATGGCCTGTAGAATGGGGAGATAACTGATATCAGATAACTGATAATGATGTCCCAGGCATCCAAATCTTAAATACTTGCAATGACTTGTTCAGACTGGATTATGGTAACAAGCATCTTGTAAATCAATTTTCGTTAGATAACTGTTGGGGAATAATGTTCTGATCACTGAACTGACGGTTTCCATTTTGAAATGTTTGTGTACTAGGAACTTGTTGACCCATTTCAAGTCCAAGATGATCCTGTATTCTCCCTTAGGTTTTGGAACAGCGAAGAGGATTGAATATATCCCTTGCTTCTCCTCGGATGATGGGACTGGTTCTATGACTTTGTTTTGTAACATTAGATTCAGTTCCCTGCGAAACACAGTTGCCTTCTTCTTTGCAGGTAACCTGGATTTCTGGAATCTGCATATTTTTGGGATCTTCTGAAATTCCAGCTGATATCATGCCTCCAGTATCTGCTTGACCCGTCTGTCTGATGTCGTCCAAACTTCCTTGAATAATTGCAGGTGACCCCCAACCTGCACCTGGGGCAGGGATTTGCTGTATTTCAGAATTCCTTCTTAAAGTGAGTCTTCCTGGGGAAGTCTTTCCTGAATCCCCCTTTTGAGTGCTGTGAGGACGACTGCCTTCTCTGTTCCTGTGGTCTTGATTGGAAATGTCTAGAGTCATGAAATGAATAGTTCCTGGATCTATACCCCGAGGATCTTGATGGTGATAGTCTCACCTTCTCCTGTGGGAGGAAGGCACTTTTCCCTCCTGTGATTCTTTTAACCAGCTCCTCTAGTTGTTCACCAAATAGCTTCTCCCCAGTAAAGGGCAATGACATAAGCTTACTTTTTGATGATCCAGCTGCACCCCAGGGTCTTAATCAGAGAGCTCTTCTTACAGATATGGATAGTGCAGATGATTTAAGCTGCTACTCTTAATGAATCTAAGGATGCATTGCATACAAAGTTATTAGCTTCTTTAATTATTGATACTTCTTTAAGGAGTTTAGATCTGGAGACCGAAGAGTCTATTTTCTCCTCCAACCCTGTCAGCAAATGTGCATTGCTACACATGCAAGAGCGGTTGTGACCTTCATGTTCTGGCCAATTAATGCATATTGCTTCTTCAATGCTGATTCCATTCATTTATCCATCGGGTCTTTCAAGGCCGCTCCATCCTCCAATGGAATTGTGGTATGTTTAGCAATCCTGGAGACCGCTGCGTCGACCATGGGTGGTGTGACCCAACTCGCCACATCAGCTTCTTCAAATGGATACATTTTTGAGAATCTCTTGGTGGTAGAGGATCTTTTTTCTGATCTGTTCCATTCTGTCTGGATGATTCCAGACATGGAGTGCTGGACTGGAAAACATGGGGAGATTTTCTTGTTTCCCATGAATGCTGTGTCTAGGATTCCTAGTTCCTTTTGTTCTTCCACCAATCCCAAGGTTTTCCTAAGATTCTTAAGAAGGGGTTCAATTTTATCTGTACAAAATGCCCCTGTGTCATCCTGAATTTCTCCCTCTTCTATTTCAGAAGAGAAGTCTGAATCTGCTTCCTGAAGACTAAAAGCATCGTCTGAATGAAAAGCTCCACCAGATGTTCCTTCCCCAGGGTTATCCATTCTGGGGGATCACTGCCTCCTGCATTGCAGAAAAAGTTTCCTGCATTGAGGCTTTCATCCAGGCTATAAAGTCCTGGAATTGATTAGGCATTTCATTGACAAAATTCTTTACACATTCTTGACACTGATTAGAAGGATCAGAGGCAGGCAGCTTCTTATCACATATAGAGCAATTTTTATTTTTCTGAATTTTTTCTTCTTTTGCAGCAGGATTCTCTACTGTCTTCTCTTTTGCAGGTGTGCTCTTAGAGGAAGACATACTGGCCCCTATGCACATTATCAAGGATCAAAAGAAACCTACAATCTAACTATATTTCTTTTTTTTTTTTTTTTTTTAATTCAATATTTATTGATTTTCGTAAGAAATGGAGATACAGAAAATGAAATGGCAGGGAGGGGAGAACATAAAAGCAAACAACACACCAAAACAGGATATAGAACAAAAGAGGAAATGGAGGGAAGAGAGAGGAAAAAAAAAAAAAAAGAAAGAAAAAGGGGTGGGGGGAGAGGAAGGAAAAGACTATGATCAACAGGTCAGCAGATCCCGATGGAAATCAGGAGGGAGCATCGAATCCACCCAGGGAGACCAGATCACGAGAAATGAGGAAGAGGAGCCCCGGAGATAGGCAGTCATTTTTTCCATCCGAAGTAATTGCCAAATCCTGTTATCTAGAGGAGCATGACAGGGAGCCACTGATTTCCAATGAAAAGCAATATGTCACCTAGTCATCGCACACACTCTAAAGACCAACTTATTGACACTAGAGGGTAAAGGAGGGTGTCTAGAGGACCTGTTAAGAAGCGCGGTCCAAGGATCCAAGTGTACCGAGACGCCACTGAAGGACAAGACCACCACATATGGAGGTAAGTGCCCTCCAGACCATAGCCCCGGTAGCAGAGTTGGGATAAGGAGGGAAAAAATCTATGCAACTTAGCTGGAGAATAGTACCACCATGCCAAAACTTCATAGGCGATCTCTCTAACCTGTGTATTCGGAGTCAACTTTTGGATGTTAAGCATTATATCCGCCCATTCCTCAGAACCGGGAGAATCACCCAAATCAGCCTCCCAAAGAGTCCGATAAGAAGGGGGATGAGGGAATAGCAGAGTCAAAAAATGCGAATATAGACTAGATATAATACCCTTCCTAGGCAATAAGGTAGAACATAAAGGTTCGAAAACAGTACTAGGAGGAAGTGGGAAAGATTTGAGATACGACCCGATTAAATGACGCACTTGAAGAAAGCGGAAAAATTCAGAGGACGGGGCTTGGTATTTCTCTCGGAATTGGTCCCAGGTCAATGGAGACGATCCATGATACAAATCCAAAACCGGAGTGATCCGAGAGTCACGCCACCACTGAAAAAGCGATAAAGCTAGACCTGGTGGAAAATCAGTATTACAAAAAGAGGGCACAACCTAGACATTGGGTTACGCAGACGGTCCCGCAATTACATTTCTACCACAGTGAGAGAGTATGGGAAAGTGACAGTCTGTTAGAAAAAGTACACAAAGGTCGTGGGGGCAACCACAACAGGTCTGCAGCAGGGGGGGCGCTACAAAGAACCACCTCGAGATCAACCCAACATGGGGCATTAAAAGTCATATGAAATTGGGTAGCTTTAGCTAATTGAGCCGCCTTATAATAAGACCACAAGTGTGGGACTGAGAGACCACCCATCAGCCGATGTTGGTGGAGTAAACCAGAGGCCAAGCAAGGTTTACTAGAAGCCCAAATAAAATGGAAAATGTGTCTCTGTAGGTCCTGAATGTCAGAGCGAGAGGGGAGGATAGGCAAGGAACGAAAAAGGTAAAGCAGTTTAGGAAGCAAAGTCATTTTAACTGCCGAAATCCTACCAAACCAAGTGATACGGTAAGAATTCCAGTGAATCAGATCCACATGAAGCGATCTCAAGAGAGGTACATAATTAGCCTTGTATAGAGAAGAAGGGAAGCCATTAAATGAATATCCAGTGAAGGCAGAGAGTCAGTGCACCAACGAAAGTCAAAGTTAAGAGCTAAGAGTTTCTGCATTGGCTTCGGCAAGGAAACATTAAGAGCTTTGCATTTGGAGAAGTTAATGCAAAAGCCCGAAAAACATGGAAAAGTCCGTAAGTAGGGAGTAAAGATTCAGGAGAGAAGTAAGCGGGGAGGTAAGCGTAAGAAGGATATCGTCTGCAAATAGGCTCAATTTATATTCCGTCGGCCCCACTCTAAGACCCAAAATATTGGGAGACATACGAATCTCGCACGCCAGAGGTTCGATGCAGAGAGCAAACAAGAGTGGGGACAAAGGGCAACCCTGACGAGTCCCATTCTTGATAGAAAACAGTCAGAGATGTGGCCCGAAACAGCGACCACCGCAGAGGGTTCAGAGTAGAGTGCTTGAATACCATCAAGAATGGGGCCCGAGAACCCAAATGCTCGCAACACAGCCCACATATAGTCCCAGTCTACCCTATCAAAGGCTTTCTCTGCATCGAGTGATAAGAGCATTGTCGGAAGAGAACAATCAGTAGCAAATTGAATCAAGTCTAAAGCACGGCGAATATTGTCGGGAGCTTCCCTGCCCATAATGAAATCAACCTGGTCCGAATGAATCAGAGAAGTCATCTGATGAGACATCCGGGATGCCAAGACCTTCGAAAACAACTTAATGTCTACATTGATCAAAGAGATCGGCCGATAACTTGCACAAGAAACAGGGTCCTTCCATCCTTAGGGATAACCACGATCTTGGCCGAGAGCATCTCTGCTGGTGGCAATGAACCATGAAGAAATCCATTGAAAAGGTCAGATAGATGGGGAAGAAGGGAGGATTGAAAAGCTTTATAATAAGCAGCCGTAAAACAGTCAGGGCCAGGGGCTTTGGAGGATTTAAAAGACTTAAGGGCCGTTGCTATTTCAAGTACAGTAATGGGGGCATTCAGGGAGGACAGAGAATCAGGAGTCAAAGTAGGCAGATTACAGTCTCGCAAGAAGGACTGCAACCGACTGCCATCATAAAGCGGCTCATAAAAAGAGGCAAAAGAAGAAGCAATTTGGGGAGTCTTGTAAGTCAGGGCACCAGAGCGTAAGGTGATCGCACGAATAGTGCGAAATTTAATCCGTTGGTGTAATTTGTCCTCTAACAGCACGTCCGGCTTATCACATTTTTCAAAAAAAAAGTTGACGAGTCCATTGGAGAGCACGAAGGGCATCCCGCGACAGTAGCAAATTCAATTCCCCACGTAAAGTGGTGAGTCGGAGTAGGTTAGAAGCTGTAGGATTTTGTTTATGAGCATTTTCTGTGTCATGTAACAAAGCCTCCAGACGAATCTGTTCCGCTTGTCTAAGTTGTTTGAATCTTGAAGCCGTTGCGATAAGCTTACCACGCATGACCGCTTTGTGAGCAGTCCATAAAGTCCCCGCTGAAATCTCAGGAGTACTGTTAAGAGAAAAATATTCTTCCAAAGGAGGACCCGAGGTCAGGTTTAACAGCGGGGTCAAGCAGAAGAGATTCATTGAAAAGCCACGTGGAAGATGGGGAAGAGATGTTAAAGCTCAAGAGGGAACACTCCACTATCGCATGATTGGACCATGTGAGGTTGTGAATTTTGGACGAATGAAGTACATCTGTAAGTTGTTGGTTAGAGAAAATGTAGTCCAGTCGAGAGTAGTGTCCGTGAGGGTGAGAAAAAAAAAGGTATAATCTCGAACTCCCGGATGTAACAAGCGCCAGCAATCAAGTAATTTGTGGGAAGAGATCAAAGAGGTAAGATGTACAGTTTTCGGGGGTAAAGAACAGCCCAGTAGAGGCACCGAGCGGTCCAAAATTGGATCCATTAAAGCATTAAAATCACCACCTAAAATCAACGGCGATGTAGGTACTTGATCTAACAGAAAAGAAAGGTCTGAGAAAAAAGTGGCGTCTGGTACAGTGGTGGCGTAGACATTCCGAAGGGTCAAAGGGGAGCCCTGAACATCACCTCTGAGCATAATGTAACGACCAAGGGGGTCACGATCTACACGAAAAACCTGAAACCAGAGGAATGGAAGTGCAACTGAAAACGCCGGTCCCAATATTTAGGAATGGAGGAGGAGAGAAAATGCATTTCTTGGAGGAAAATAATGTCAGCTTTGAGAGAAATTTAATTTTTAAATGCCATCCTGCGTTTCAGAGGAGCATTCAAGCCCTTAACATTGTGAGAGATTACCTTCAAAAGGGAGGGAGGCTCCAAGGGCGGAGTCGAAACTCCCATAGCGTCGGAATCCAAGAGCTGCGACATAAGTATCAAAGGAGTGTGGGGGGGGAAGATAAGAGAAGAGGGAAGGTAAGGTAAGGAAGGAGATCATAGGGAAAGGGGGCACTGCAACAGTGCCAATATGATCGTCCTTTAAAAAAAAAAAACAAAAAAAAAAAAACGCGGGAGGAAGACTGAGGTCAAGAGAGCAGTCAGTCAGCCCCCCAATCACCCAAGAAAAAAGAGCGGAGCACCCGAGAAGAAAAAGGTAGGGTGACCCCAAAAATAAGAAAGCAACAGGTTATGGTAGTAATCAAACAGTATTATGTAACATTAAGGTAAGCCAACATAACCCATCCCCGCCTTGAGCATTAAATGGTCCCTGGTCACAAAATACCTAGAAGTGAAGAGAGGGATCAAAAACGCTCAACAGAACATACATCTAGAAATCCCACTCCAGCAAAACGGTTGAGCCACAGAACCAGACCAACACTGGGGAAGCTGCCGAATGCCTGGCACTGAAGGATCCAGCCGCGTTTAGTAAAGATATCAGCCCCAACTCCCAACATAGTAATTGGAGAGGGAGATTAAAGGGGAAAATCACCCCAAAACCAAAACTCTCAAGGCGAGTACAAGTGGACTCCAATAATACAACATTCATGTAACAGTATTAAACAAGAGCTGTGAACATCAATAAGTAAATGACAAAGTGAACTTTGCAAGGCACAAACATGAGAGAAATAATATAACCACCAACTCAGAGGGAGAAAACAAATGAGTCCCCTATAGCAAACAGAAGCGACAGAGCAACCGAGATCCCCATCTCCTTCGACCCAGTGAGGGGAGTCAAAAGAGAGGGGGAAGCGGGCCCATAAAAAACAGAGCAAAGCCAAGAAAAAAGGAGTACCCTGTAGGCTTCTCTGTACGGGGAAAAAAAAAAAGAAAAGAAACAAGGAGCCCCCGTAAATTGCGACTATCAGATCCCCCCGAAAGGGAGGATCCGAAATCGCAAACCAAAAGGCACCCAGGCCAAAAAATGAGACCCAGGACCTCATGAGAGGATGGTATGTAGGGTCGGAAAGGACTCCAACCTATAAGAGAGTAAAGGAGAATCCCAACACTACCCCCCTATATAGCAAGGGCCCACAGGGAAGAAAACCCACGGGATAAACAAGGGATCGAGGATAAATTTATAAATAGATAAGTGGCCAACTAGAGAACAGAGGGGTACCTAAAGTGCATCCCAAAATAGGTGGGAATGGCTCAAAGGGTCTGGGCTTGGGAAGGAAGGGGAATATCCCAGGGAAAATAAGAGTAGGGCTATGGGGCAGAGACATCAGCAAATACAATATCAGGGAAGGTTAAATACAACAGTGATGGAGGGTGTAACATGGTTGAAGGCTGAGGAAGTCTTTGCATGTGAGAAGTCAGTGTCCAGGGTACCTCACCAACAGGCTTCCAGGAACCTGCAAAGCGTTCGAACAAACACTAGGCTCCCCGCCACAGCAAACACCACAGGGCCGGATCCAAGTAGCCAGAACTGGTAAGGCATTAGAGTAGTAACATCTAGCATCGTAGGACACCACAACTGGGAAGCCAGTCTGAAGGGGCACAGGAATCAGGCAGGGTCATTCTCCGCAGGGGAAGTAAAGTCCTCGTACAGGGACTGTACCTCTGGCGACATCTCCAAACCCAGTCGACGAAGGAAGGTCTTACACTCCGACGGGTTCCGAAGAGAGGCAAAGACTCCACTCCTGGAAACGACGAGCCGAAAAGGAAAGTCCCATCTGTAGGAGATATCATTATCACGGAGAAGAGATGTCAAGGGGCGTATGGTACGCCATTTCTGGAGCGTCGCAGGAGCCAAATCAGTGAAGATATGAGGGGTAATGCCATCTACGGTAACTGCACCCTTCCTGGTGAGTTTCAACACTTTCGTGGAATAAAAGGTAAAGCACACTATAATATCACGAGGGGGATCCTCAGGTGAAGACTTAGGCCGGAGGGCCCTGTGCGCACGGTCAAGTGCCAAAGAGGCCGGAGGAAGGTCAGGCAGTAAAGTTCCAAAATATTTAAGCAAGAATGGTTGCAGATCAGTGATGGACTCGGACATCTCTGATCCGTAGATTGGACCGCCTCGAGGAATTATCCAGATCTTCAAGTGCGTCATGCAGCTGGCGATTCTTGGATTGTAGATGACGAACCTCCCCCTCCAGACTCAAATGTACCTGGGCCATGGAAGTTACACGGGTCTCAAGGGCCTCAGTCCGGGTGCCTAGTTGTTGGATCTCTGCTTTCAGCAGGGAGACACTGGACTGAATCTCCGCTGTTATATCTTGTTTTACGGGGAGAAGAAGGTCTTTCAACGAGTCCATGTCTTGCTTAGTGCAGAGAGGTAGCGTATCAGCACCAGAATTCAACATAGTCGCTCCAGAGGGCCCAGAGTCTCTCTTTTGGAAAAAGTCTGTCGGTTTTACATTTTTCTGCGATCTGGTAGGCATTGGCTCTCACCAGGGTAATAGCCAACCCAAGGGTAGTAGGTAGATATCGGGTATATCGCTTATGAAAGCTAGTTTGGGTGATCAGGCAGCTGGAGCTCAGCAAAGCACGTCCATTCTCTCTCGGCCCCAGGCCATGCCCCCCTAACTATATTTCTTAAATAAATAGAACACTTACCTGGTGATCATGCTTGTTCTTGTTTTATACCACATGCGTTTCAGCCTGAAACGCACGTCATGCTGCACTTCCGGTTGAACTGGTTGCTATATCAGGAAGCCATCCACCGCCTTCCTTCTCTATAGTAAACAGGCCCCTGCGTGCATTCCATCTGTGACACGTACACCGCATCGCTGAAGATTCTTATTCCACATGGGGCTGAGAAACGGTAACAGAGGAAACCATGCAGCGAATTCCACAGAGAGAAAGGAGATAGCCAGCTTAGTAAAGCTTAACCCTTTGAGTGCCAGAGGGGTATGGAATGCATTGCTTTGCAATGCATTCTGTACCTCTCTGGCACTCAAAGCGTTAAAGGCATGCAACATCATCCGTGTCCCAGAAAGTTCAGTGGGATTTTGGGTAAGAAATTTCTTCTTCTCCACGGAGTTTGGTGGAGTAAGGAGGGCTGACTAGATCCGTTTTCCTTTCTTTTCTTTTTTTTTTAATTTGGTGCACAGACCGACGGAGGTTTACCTCCGTTCTTCCAGCTGATTAGGCCCGGAAAAGAACTGGTGAAGGAGGGGGTGGAGCCACCTTAAACAGAAAATTATCCAGTCCTACCAGCTGGAGGAGGAGATTAAGAGCCCATTTATTAACAGTGCCTTGGAGTACGCAGAAGAAATCAAGCCTAAACAGATGAAAGCAAAAATTATTTCAAGAGTAACTGAAAGATAAAGTTCCTCCTCCCGCACCTTTTACTTAGTGTAAACCACCTCCCCTCAAATGTGGAATCTGGTCCATAGTCCAGACAGCTCACAGCAAGGGACAACCTTCTTACTGTAAAAACAGTGAAAGCCCTGCCCCCCTTGAAAAGTTTTTCCCTTATGTTAATTGAAGATTGTCCCTCTCTGCGATCCACTTGGACACAACCCTGCTGCTCTGAGCTGAGCCGTGTTACATCAGCAAAAGGGGCAGGGGGGGGATACTTTATAATTCAATTACTCTTGAACTACAACTCTGACAGTACTGAAATAACACTTTCCATAGTCCAAATACTATGAAGATTAATTGGAGCTGCTTTTATTATGAAACATTACTATCCCTTTAAAGGACCCTTACAGTGAATGCAGCCACCTTCAATACACAGGGATAAGAAATAAAATAGATTGCAATAAAGGCAGAAAAAAAAACCACATAATGGGTGCTAGAATAAAGGGGACATAAGAATAGGACAGTCACACTCAAAAGCTTAACTCACCCAGCTTTAGTCTCCCATTGTATAAAATGCAGAGCTTCAGAGAGGCTCAAAGAGGCATAGACTTAAAGAACAAGTCAACATCCACAGTCATAAATCCTAAAATATACTTGTGAACTGGACAATCAATGACCAAGGAAGACATTGAACGGGAGTCCGCATGAGGAAGATTATACAGCCCCACATCACCAAGAGTAAAAATTAAAGTAAGTCTAAGAGAATAGTGCCCAAGCATCCTTTCTTGAGACAGGCAGGTGGTAAAGATGGAGGGAAGTCTCAATCTTGAGAGGGATTACATTTTTGAAGTGCCTTGTCCTCCTTGAGAAGGGAACTTTACCCGCATGGTTACAGCGTTCCACAATGGATGACAGAGAAAACATAACAGCCTTAACATTGTTGAACTAAGTTATTTTGTTACCCTTAGGTGTGCGCCATCAGGTTTAAGTGCTTGATTCACCTCAACCTTTTCCAGTCTATGTACTCAGTAAGCCATAGACTATATAGAAAATGATGTGGTTCTCCCAGCTTGCCCAAAGTCTGGCATTGTTGCTCCTTTTGTATATATAGAAGAAAATGTGTTTAACCCCTTAATGACATCTGATGTGCCAGGACATTCCAAAATTCATTGCGGGGGGGAAAAAAAAGTGCCGTGGTCCTTAATAGCTGCCTAGCGCCAGATCAGTCCTTCATTAACCCTATGAGTGCTGGGGTGGTACGGAATGCATTACAAAGCAATTAATTCCGGCACTCAAAGGGTTAAGGAATCAGCTATTTAAGTCATCCGGTATTGCCTTATCTTCACTAAATGTAGTTGTGATTTAAAGGAGTCCAGTATTGACCTCCATCTTTTAGACATACAAGTACAAAAGTATTTGTTTTTTTAAAATTTTGCAATACTTTTCAATTTTAGCTAGCATAATAACCAACTGTATATTCTATTTCATTTTTTTAAAGGAGCAGTACATTTTTTTTTCTTATAAAAACCTATTACAAAGCTTTTCCTGCTGTGTAAACCAAGGCCACTCCCTCTGCTTTCAGTTTTTTTTTCCAAATGTTGTAACAGTTCAAATAACCAGGACGTGAATTTACTGTGTGTTTACTTCCTGAAAGTTCTGACAGCATGACTCAGTAGTTTCTATCACATTCTATGAGAACTGTTTGTCATTGACTTTCCTCTTGAATGGAAAATAACAGAATTACTATTTGGAATTTGACCACTAGAGGGCAGTGCTAATATAATAAAAAAATCCCCTCATTGGTTTAAACTGTAATATTGCATGTGTGTGTATATACACACACATGCAATACACACACCACAAAACATAAACACGCACAACACCCACGCAATACAACAGTTGAAACCAGAAGTTTCCATACACTATATAAAAAGACACATATGCATGTTTTTCTCACTATCTGACATGAAATCAGAATAAACCTTACCAGTTTTAGGTCAATTAGGATTACCAAAATTATTTATATTTGCCAAATGCCAGAATAATGAGAGAGAGAGAATTTTTTAAGGCATTTTTATTACTTTCTGCAAAGTCAAAAGTTTACATACACGGATTACTATGCCTTTAAACAATTTGGGACAGCCCATATGATGATGTCATGTCTTTGGAAGCTTCTGATAGGTTTATTGGCAACATCTGAGTTGATTAGAGACACACCTGTGGATGTATTTTAATGCACACCAGAAACACACTGCTTGTGTGTGTAACATCATGGGAAAGTCTAAAGAAATCAGCCAAGATATCAGGAAGAAAATTGTGGACTTGCACAAGTCTGGATCATCCTTTGGTGCAATTTCCAGATACCTGCAGGTGCCTCGTTCATCTGTACAAACAATTATACGCAAGTACAAACAAGATGGGAATGTCCAGCCATCATATCGCTCAGGAAGGAGACGGGTTCTGTGTCTCAGAGATGAACGTGCTTTGGTCCGACATGTGCATATCAACCCAAGAACAAAAGCAAAAGACCTTGTGAAGATGCTGGCGTAAGCTGGTAAGATTGTGTCATGATCCACAGTGAAACGAGTACTGTATCAACATGGGCTGAAGCCATTACTCCAAAAGAAACATATAAAAGCCAGATTAATGTTTGCAAATGCACACAGGAACAAAGACCTACATTTTTGGAGACATGTCCTGTGGTCTGACGAAACTAAAATTGAACTGTTTGGCCATAATGACCATCGTTACGTTTGGAGGAAAAAGGGAGAAGCTTGGAAGCCTAAGAACACCATCCCAACTGTGAAACACGGGGGTGGCAGCATCATGTTGTGGGGTTGTTTTGCTGCAGGAGGGACTGGTGCACTTCACAAAATAGATGACATCATGAGACAAGAAGATTATGTGGCAATACTGAAGCAACATCTCAAGACATCAGCCAGGAAGTTAAAGCTTGGGCGGAAATGGGTCTTCCAAATGGACAATGACCTGAAGCATACTGCCAAACTGGTTACAAAGTGGCTTAAGGATAACAAAGTCAATGTTTTGGAGTGGCCATCACAAAGCCCTGATCTCAATCCTATTGAAAATTTATGGGCAAAGCTGAAAAGGCAGGTGCGAGTAAGGCGACCTACAAACATGGCTCAGTTACACCAGTTCTGTCAGGAGGAATGGACCAAAATTCCTACCAACTATTGTGAGAAGCTTGTGGAAGGATATCCAAAACGTTTGACTCAAGTCATACAGTTTAAGGGCAATGCTACCAAATACTAATGAAATGTATGTAAACTTTTGACTTTGCAGAAAGTAATAAAAATACCTTAAAAAATTCTCTCTCTCATTATTCTGGCATTTGGCAAATATAATTAATTTTGGTAATCCTAATTGACCTAAAACGGGTAAGGTTTATTCTGATTTCATGTCAGATAGTGAGAAAAACATGCATATGTGTCTTTTTATATAGTGTATGTAAACTTCTGGTTTCAACTGTATGCACAACACACATGCAATACATACGCATGCAAAGCACACATAGACAAAACACCAAACACTCAACACACACACCAGCACAAAACACGCATAACACACACAAGCAAGCAATAAACCACAATGTACAAATTACATGCAGAATGTATATATACACACACACGCACCACAGGCAATACACAACATACACAGACAATATACACAAACACACGTGCCTGCAATACACACGCATAACACACAAACAATACACATTCAAATGCAATGCATATGTGCAATACACGCATGCACAACACACACACTAAACACACGATACACTAATACACACATACAAAATACAAACACACAAAAAAAACACACAACATGCACACAATACACATTGCCACAATATAATCACGCAATATACACGCACGTAAAACAAACCCAATACATACACATAAAAGCAATACACAGACACACAATACACCAACAAAAAACACATGAAACACATACATGCAATACACATGAACACCACACAGACAATGCACACACAAGCACAACACACCACAATACACACACAGCACAGACGCGTTGTGTGTATTGCATGAGTGCAAAACTCATGCACAACACGCGGAAAACACACACAAGTTCTACACTCCAGCCATTAAGAACATGGTGTCATGGTTTTCAAGACACTCAGACCAGTGGGTAAAAATAAAATGCAATTTATTAAAGAACAAAAAATAATGACAGAGATCGCCCCCTAAGGGTAGCACTGTGAAATATAAGAATAGCAGTAGTATGCACAGTATACAATAATACAGAAATTAACAGGCACTGAGTACTGGTATACAAAGGGTTAATAGAATAATCAGTCCGTCTCAGTTGTGTAGTTTGGCACGCCCAAGGTGTTAAAGGTGGAGAATACTCAACGCCCACAGTCTGGAAAACTGAAGAAAATGTCCAGCAAAGAGAAACCTGCCTCCCACCTGCTGTACGGCAATGATAGCCCCCACAGTGTATGAACAGAGCGAGTAGACTGCCAGAGCTTGAGCGAATAGCCCCCACGGGCGTAACGGAGACGACCGAGTTACTGGAGCTGAAACCACTAGCCCCCACGGGCGTCGTGGATGGAACTGG
Organism: Rhinophrynus dorsalis; assembly: GCA_037306005.1. Taxonomy (NCBI): domain Eukaryota; kingdom Metazoa; phylum Chordata; class Amphibia; order Anura; family Rhinophrynidae; genus Rhinophrynus; species Rhinophrynus dorsalis. Next base: position 233,322,347 of record CM074719.1, read on the forward strand.
ATTGCAAGAGCTTGGCCAATAGCCCCACGGCCTATGGAGATGACTTAGTACCAGAGCTTGAGCTTATAACCCAAACGTGGGTGATGGATTGCAAGAGCTTGAGCCAATAGCCCCACGGACGAAATAGAGAGACTGGATTGCAAGAGCTTGGATCAATAGCCCCCACGGGCGTAACCACAGAGACGTGCACAGAAGCAGCCAGAGCCGTGCGCCACCGGGTGCGGTAATGAGCTACACCGGACTGCAAGGAGAGAAACGGCTCAGCATGGGCTGTGCGCCCCACTGGAACACAGCTCGGGTTAATGCCACTATAGTTGTAACACAGCTCTGCACGGGAGACAGCCCGATAGTAGGAACACAGCACTGCATGGGTTAACAGCTCAGAAGTTGGAATGCAACTCTGCACGGACAGACAGCTCATAGTTGGGACACAGCTCTGCACGGGTTAACCGCTCGGTAGAGAAACACAGCTCAGCAGTGATCAGCTCAGTGGCAGGAATCAGCACAGCAAGGAGCCGTAATGAACAGCAACAGCACGGTCGCTATGTCACCATGGCGACAAGGCAGACAGGAACGGAGACCGGCCGCAGAGACTGGAACAGGTCACTGAGCAGGAACGTCAGCAAGCCGGGTCGAATCACGGGGTAGGTTCTCAGGCAAGCCGGATCAGGAAACGAGCAGGAACGTCAGCCAGGCCAGGTCAAATCACAGAGCAGGTATACAGGATCATAGTCAGGGATAGCCAAGTCGGTACACCGGAGATCAGGAACACAGGAACACAGCACAGCAAAACTGGCTCAGGAACACCACGAAAGGGCAAATGACAGGTGCCACTGGCCCAGAATAAAAAGGTCACCAGGGGAGGGCCAAACAAGCTCAACAAATCGGAGCGCAGCACAAGTGAGAGTGACAGCATGAGAAGCTGCACCGTGATAGTACCCCCTCATCAAAGGTCCCCTCTCCCAGCAGGAGGTCTTGGCTTCTGGGGTATTTAGAGTGGAAGTTGCGCAATAATCTAGGTGCATGGAGGTCCTTGTTATCTACCCATGAACGTTCCTCAGGGCCATAGTCCTTCCAATGGACCAAATATTGCAACTTCCCCCTAAACCTCCTAGAATCAATGATGCTTTGTATCTCGTATTCCTCTTGACCCTGAACATCCACCGGCCCAGGAACCACTGGAGAGGTAGTATAGCGATTGCATACCAAAGGTTTCAGCAGAGATACATGGAACACATTATGTATACGCATAGATGCCGGGAGTTCCAAAGCGTAGGAAACAGGGTTCACTCTACGGATAACTTTAAACGGACCAATGAATCTGGGAGCCAGCTTACTGGAGGGCACCTGCAAATTGAGATTACTGGACGAGAGCCATATCCTGTCCCCAACCTGGAAAGAGACCGCTGGCAGCTGTCTGCGATTGGCATGCCACTGTTGTCGCTGAAAGGACTGACCTAGGGTCCTCTGAACCTGTGCCCAAGTGGAGCGAAGCTGCTCGATATGCTCATCCAGAGCTGGAATCTGTTGTGCTTGAAAGGAGTCCGGGAGCAGACACGGCTGGAACCCATAGTTGATAAGAAACGGGGAGCTCCCGGACGATGAATTAACTGCACAGTTCCTGGCGAACTCTGCCCACGGCAACAGGTCAGACCAATTATCGTGATGATCGCTCACGAAGCAGCGCAAGAACTGCTCCAGTCCCTGACTGGCACGCTCGGCGGCTCCATTGGTCTGGGGATGGTAGGCAGAGGAAAAGGACAACTGGATGCCCATCTGAGCGCAAAATGCCCTCCAAAATCTGGACACGAACTGGCTACCACGATCTGACACAACCACTCTGGGTACCCCGTGCAAGCGAAATACCTCCTTAGCAAAAATCATAGCTAGTTCCTGGGCCGACAGGAGGCCAGAGAGGGGCACAAAATGAGCCATCTTAGAGAATCTGTCAACCACCATCAAGATAAATGAGTGCCCCTTAGAGACTGGCAGTTCCCCCAAAAAGTCAATGGAAATATGGGACCAGGGACGTTCACCATTAGGTACAGGTTGCAGAAGACCCACTGGGAGATGCCTGGGTGTCTTGGCACAGGCACAGATGGCACACGCTGCAGTAAACGCAGAACAATCTGCTCTGAGAGAAGGCCACCAAAATACTTGTGAGAGAGACCATATTAACTGATCCCTCCCAATGTGCCCAGCCACCTTAGAGGAGTGGTAAGTCTCAAGCAGACGGGTATGGAAAGACTCATCCACAAAGCACTTGCCAACTGGAGTTTCGGGGGGTGCCCTTGCCTGAGATGCCAAAATCTCCTTCCTCAAAGGCGAAGTGATGCTGGTACGCACTGTAGCCAGGATGCGATCAGGCTGAATGATAGACACAGGTTCTTCTTCCCTCTCAATGTCCGAAGCAAATTGTCTGGACAGCGCATTTGCCTTGACATTCTTAGAACCAGGTAGATAGGACACTATAAAGTTAAACCGGGACAGGAACGGTGCCCACCTAGCCTGCCAGGAGGACAACCGCTTAGCTTCGGAGAGATATGTCAGGTTCTTATGATCGGTTAGAATCAATACTGGGTTCTGAGTGCCCTCCAGAAGGTGACGCCATTCCTTAAGTGCCAGGATAATGGCTAAGAGCTCCCTGTCACCAATCTCATAGTGGCTTTGGGCAAGAGAGTTTCTTTGAGAAGAACCCGCAAGGTTTCAGTGGACCATCTTCCACCGGTTATTGTGAGAGCACTGCCCCGACCCCAACCTCAGAAGCATCCACTTCCAATGTAAATGGTAGGGCAGGGTTGGGGTGGGATAGTACTGGAGCTGAGGCAAAAGCGGACTTAAGTGTCTCGAAAGCGTTCTCTGCAGCCTCGGGCCATTGAGAGGGAATAGCACCTTTACGTGTTAAGTCAGACAATGGTTTGACAATCGAGGAAAAGTTCCGAATGAATTTTCTATAATAATTGGAGAAGCCCAGAAAGCGTTGGATCGCTTTTAACCCTTTAGGGCGCTGCCACTGTAGTACTGCAGCCAACTTTTCCTGGTCCATAGCAATGCCATTAACTGAAATCACGAACCCCAGGAAGGGTACCTGGGACCTATGAAATTCGCATGTCTCAAGTTTACAAAATAGTTTGTTTTGCCGTAGCTGTGACAAAACCTCGGAAACATCCTTAACGTGCTGCGTGGGGTTGGCAGAATGAATTAAAATATCATCGAGATATACTACCACGCAGGATTGCAGCATATCACGAAGGATGTCATTAATGAATTCCTGGAATACTGCCGGTGCGTTAGATAGCCCAAATGGCATAACCAGATATTCATAATGCCCAGATCTGGTATTCAATGCCGTCTTCCACTCATCTCCTGCCCTGATTCTGACTAGGTTGTAAGCAGCTCTGAGATCAAGTTTAGTGAAAATGGATGATCCCTTTAACCTGTCCAATAATTTGGTTATGAGTGGAATGGGGTAGGCATTCTTGGGCATCAGCTTATTCAACCCACGGTAATCGATACACGGCCTTAACTCGCCATTTTTCTTTTTTACAAAAAAGAATCCAGCACAAGCTGGAGAGAGCATCCTCTATGTACTCCTCCATAGCCCTAGTTTCCTCGAAAGACAGTGGATACGTGCGACCCCTAGAGGGCACCACCCCCGGGGCCAAATCAATAGCACAATCATAGGGTCTATGCGAGGGCAATGCGCTAGCCTCCCCCTTGCTGAATACGTCACTGAACTACGAGAAATTTTGACAGGATGGGACAAGCAGTTCTTGACACAGTATTCAGACCAAGACTTAACCTCACATCTCTGCCAGTCAAACTGCGTGTTGTGTAATAGTAGCCAGGGAAACCCCAGTATAACTGCATGATGTGGAGAACTAATTATTTGGAAGCGTAAATCTTCCTTATGAAGGGCCCCAACAGTCATAGAAATAGGAATAGTCTCCATAGTGATGAAAGCCGGTTCAAGAGGACGACCATCGATGGCCTCAACGGCTAGTGGAGACTCCCTTTTGAGTAATGGAATCTTGTGTAATTCGGCAAAGGACTGGTCCATAAAATATCCTGCTGCACCTGAATCAACCAGTGCCATGACTGATACCGAAAGGTCTGCCCAAGAAAATGCCACCTGTATGGTGGGTTTCTATATGCAAGAATCAAGGGACTGCTGTACACCACCTAGGGCCTGTCCCTCAAGGTACCCCAGGTGCATCTGTTTCCCGGTTTTACCGGACATGTACGTAATAGGTGCCCAGCCTTGCCACAATACAAGCATAATCCAAGTCTTTTGCGGTTTGCCCGCTGCTCCTTAGTAAGTCTGGTGAACCCTGGCTGCATTGGTTCACTTGCCTCTGGGAACCGTTCAGGAGGAATGGGAGGAGAGGGTGGGTTAAAAGGATTACCGTGCCCAACATTTCTGGGTCTTGCCCTTCTAGCCAACCGTCTCTCGTGAATGCGAGAATCAATGAGCATAACATACTCGATGTAATCATCCAGGCCACTGGGTAACTCCCTGGCAGCAATTTCATCTTTAATGGTATCGGACATGCCCTGAGCAAATGCTGCCACCAGTGCCTCGTTGTTCCAACCAACCTCTGCTGCCAAGGTACGGAATTCAATAGCGTAATCGCCCAATGTACGCTCGCCCTGCTGTATTTCCATTAACCTCTTGGCAGCAGAGGCAGTTCTGCCCGGAACCTCAAACACTTTATGGAACTGTTTTACGAACTCCTCAAAGTTCCGAGTACAGGGTTTGGCATTCTCCCAGAGAGGGTTGGCCCATGCCAGTGCTCTGCCCGTCAACAGGGAAATCATAAATCCGACTTTACTACGGTAGTTCGGAAATGCCTGGGGCGTTAATTCTAGAAAGATCTCCAACTGATTAATAAAGCCCCTGCATAGGTTAGGATGGCCATCATATCTTAGTAGTAACGGCGCCGCCACAGTTAGCCCTCTGGGAGGAGCCACAGACTGATTGTCCGGTGTCATAACTGAGGGGACCACCAGATTTTGGTTAGGCTTGTCGAGGTGCACCGTTCGTTCAAGTAACGTTTGTAAGGCCAATGCCAGTTGGTCTAGGCACTGTTCGTGAACATCCATTCTCCAGTGGATGTTTTGTGCATTACCTTCACCCTTACTGTCTGAGGTCATGGCCCTTTCGTACTGTCACAGTTTTCAAGACACTCAGACCAGTGGGTAAAAATAAAATGCAATTTATTAAAAAACAAAAATAATGACAGATCGCCCCCTAAGGGTAGCACTGTGAAATAGCGGAATAGCAGTAGTATGCACAGTATACAATAATACAGAAATGAACAGGCACTGAGTACTGGTATACAAAGGGTTAATAGAATAATCAGTCCGTCTCAGTTGTGTAGTTTGGCACACCCAAGGTGTTAAAGGTGGAGCATACTCAACGCCCACAGTCTGGAAAACTGAAGAAAATGTCCAGCAAAGAGAAACCTGCCTCCCACCTGCTGTACGGCAATGGTAGCCCCCACGGGCGTATGAACAGAGCGAGTAAACTGCCAGAGCTTGAGCGAATAGCCCCCACGGGCGTAACGGAGACGACCGAGTTACCGGAGCTGAAACCACTAGCCCCCACGGGCATCGTGGATGGAACTGGATTGCAAGAGCTTGGCCAATAGCTCCACGGCCTGTGGAGATAACTTAGTACCAGAGCTTGAGCTTATAACCCAAACGTGGGTGATGGATTGCAAGAGCTTGAGCCAATAGCCCCACGGGCGAAATAGAGAGACTGGATTGCAAGAGCTTGGATCAATAGCCCCCACGGATGTAACCACAGAGACGTGCACAGAAGCAGCCAGAGCCGTGCATGGTAATGAGCTACACCGGACTGCAAGGAGAGAAACGGCTCAGCACAAGGCAACTCTCTGTATGGGCTGCGCGCCCACTGGAACACAGCTCTGCACGGGTTAATGGCACTATAGTTGTAACACAGCTCTGCACGGGAGACAGCCCGATAGTAGGAACACAGCACTGCACGGGTTAACAGCTCAGAAGTTGGAACGCAACTCTGCACGGACAGACAGCTCGGTAGTTGGGACACAGCTCTGCACGGGTTAACATCTCGGTAGAGAAACACAGCTCAGCAGTGATCAGCTCAGTGGCAGGAATCAGCACAGCAAGGAGCCGTAATGAACAGCAAGAGCGCGGTCACTATGTCGCCGTGGCGACAAGGCAGACAGGAACGGAGACCGGCCGCAGAGACCGGAACAGGTCACGGAGCAGGAACGTCAGCAAGCCGGGTCGAATCACAGGGCAGGTTCTCAGGCAAGCCGGATCAGGAAACGAGCAGGAACGTCAGCCAGGTCGGGTCGAATCACGGAGCAGGTACACAGGATCGTAGTCAGGGATAGCCAAGTCGGTACACCGGAGATCAGGAACACAGCACAGCAAAACTGGCTCAGGAACACCACGAAAGGGCAAATGACAGGTGCCACTAGCCCAGAATAAAAAGGTCACCAGGGGCGGGCCAAACAGGCTCAACAAATCGGAGCGCAACACAAGTGAGAGTGACAGCATGAGAAGCTGCACCGTGATACATGGTCTCCTTTCTGGATTTACCTAGATATCAGTACCCCTGAAGCACTCAATCCAAATGTTGGCGATAAAAATGACGGAAGGGAAAAATGGATACCGACCAACAAAAGAAAATGTCTGTCAGTATTCAAATGTCCTACCGGCATCAAGCTCAACAGATGTTAGGCCACAAAAATTGTCTTGGGGCCAAATATCCGTTTTGGGCATTAAGTTCCCAAAACGCCACTAAATACCAGCAGTTTTGGGAACTTCCAAAAAAAACAAAAACAAAAACCTAACGATTGTTACATAATTTGTGTTACACTTACCCGTCATCCACTGTCTGCCTCCATCTATATTCAGTCTCTCTTCTATCTTTTCTGTAAATACACAAATATAAGTCAAAAGCACACAAATACATAGTTTAATCCCTTGAGTGCCAGAGGGGTACGCAATGTATTGCAAAGCAATGCGTTGCGTACCTCTGGGGCTTAAAATGGTTAAAGTATGCAGTAGTGTGACGGGTTGGTAATATATAAATGCCCCCATGAATAGTAACGGTTTCCAAGTTAAGCCAACTAAATCGTACTTCCCATAAAAAAACATGTCAAAAATATACTTGTCATTTATATTTGTAATCACTGTCTCCGCTCCTGTATGCAACTGCTGAGGCGGCGACAGAATCATGCGCCACATGCCCCCTTCCTCATCTGCATGGGCTGATGCCCACTCCGCTGTAATTTAGACTGATTGGCTGGCAGGTGAGTAAGCATATCCCAGCCAATGGCTGAAAGAGAATTGGAAGTAAGACTGCCCATATATAAGGGGCAGTCTAAATTCCAATCTCCTCAGAGCGGAGCGGCATCAGCCTGTGCAGATGAAGAAGGGGGTCTGTGGAGCATGATTCTGTCTCCGCCGCGGCAGCGGAGACCGTGATTAGAAATATGAATGCCAAGTATATTTTTGGGATGTTTTCTTATGGGTCTATGATTTAGTTGGCTTAACTTGGAAACAGTTACTATGCATGGGGGCATTTATATATTACCAACCCGTCACACTACTGCATACTTTAACCCTTTTGAGCCCCAGAGAGGTCCGCAAAGCATTGCCTTGCGTACCCCTCTGGCATTCAAGGGGTTAAATCATATTAGTGTGATGGATATTTATGCTTTTGACATACTGGTCTGTGTTTTTTGTTTTTACAAAAAGAAGACAGAATGAAGGTAAAATGACAGAAGATGACTAAGAAGCTAAGGACTCCGCTGGACATCAGGATTAATGGCAAGTGTAACTTGTAATGCAATTTTTTTTTTTTTTTTTTTTAGCTTAGTCGGTTTAACCCTATGAATGCCGGCACCACTGGCACTCATATGGTTAATTCTACTAACCTCTGACACATTTTTCATACTTTGAATGTATTGATATGGAGCTTAGAACCCCATATCAATACATCCACTGGGGACTTAGTTGTTTTTTTTTTTAACACTTTTTTCATTCAAGTTTCTGCGTCGGCCGATAAGGGACTTAGGAGGAGAAAAAAAAAAAAAAAAAAGGGGGGGGGGGTCTTAACTTTCCTGCGATTACTTGAGTCCCTTATTGGCTTTTCATGGCTAACAGACATTTGAATTGATATTTACAGTGTTTTCCTCATTTTCAATGGATGAAAACTTTTTCACACCACGCTCTTTTTTTGCCGGTATTTTTTCCGCAGCACAGGCATTTTCATAGCTTAATACAGTCGGCAGAAAAAACAGCAGTCTCTAACATTTGGATCGAGCCCCAAATCCCCATGGGCAGCACCATGTCTTTTTTGCTAGTTATACATATATATTTCCCTTTGTTGTGCTGGGAGTCATATCTCTAGTCAATATCAGAGTAGCTGACAGATGCCTTTTCCTATTTCAGGAACAGGTTTCTTTGAACTCCACAATATCAGAGCAATGTAACAAATTCCTATCACCATCTTACTGTATGCCCCCAAAAGTGTGTGTAATTTAAACCACAGGGCTTCTACAGTCTCATTGGATGCTTCATTAAAATAGTATTTTAGAGTTCTTACCTGTTAAATCCTTTTCTCCTTAGGCCATATAGAACACAGGGACCACAGGGTTGAGTCCCTCCTCCTGGAGGGCAGGGCTCATCATTAAAGACAGTCTTTGGGGTCGGGACTCCCTCCTCCTCAACTCTCCACCCACTAACACATAGAATTCATGTGACTGAAGCCGCACAAAGAAAAGTAAAAAAGGAAGAGAAGAAGAAAATCTCCTGAGAGAGACTCAGAGTACTCCTCTGCCCACAAAGGTCCCTTTCTCTGGATGGGAGACCTGTGTTCTATTTGGACTAAAGAGAAAAGGATTTAACAAGCAAGAACAATAAAAATAGGATTTTAGTCTTACCTGTTATATCCTTTTCACTTAGTCCATACAGGTTACTGGTAACTCTGGGAGGCGTCAGTCCCCTTTAAGTAGGCAGGAACATTCTCTAAATGTATGCAGGGGGTGGAGCCTCCCTTCCCTCTCAGACTGCAGTCTACCCAGCCTGCCCAGAATTGTTTGAGAACTAACCAGACTAGATAGTAGAAGGAAAGAAGACTCCTGTGAGCATGCCCCGAAGGACTCCCACATAATGCCACAGGAGAGCCAAGCATGGTCTCTTGACAGGGTGGGAGACCAGTAACCTGTAGGGACTAAGTGAAAAGGATTTAACAGGTAAGACTAAAATCCTATTTTCACTGTCGTCCAATACAGGTTACTGGTAACTCTGGGATGTCCAACCATTAAGTTACCCTGAAGTGGGAAGAAGGCAAGGACCAGTCGCAAGGCCCCCAAAGTCACCAGGACCTCCATGAACCAACCGGTCAGAGATCCCAACTAACCAGAGGTGTCAACGGACACCAACTAGAAGTAAAAACAGACCCCAAGAACTGTTACACAGCACACTGAACCAGAGCCAATAGGGCTCAACAGTAGAGGAAGCACTGAACCTCAGAAAAGAAAGATCCTAGACAGGCAAAACTGCCTCCAGGACCTTCCTCCCAAAGCTGGCATCAGCCGAGGCCAGCACATCCACACGGTAGCGCTTCAAGAAGGGGTGCACAGAAGACCAAGTGGACGCCCGGCACAACTGAGCGGCAGATGCTTGATTCTTGGAGGCCCAAGAGGCCCCAATTGACCTGGTAGAATAGGCTGTAACCTGAAAGGGAACATGCTTATCCCTCAACTTGTAAGCTTCACGATTAGAAGACTTAATCCAAGATGCAAAAGGTACCCCGGATGCCGGTCTCCCTGCCCTAGGACCCTCAGGAATGACGAACAGGGCATCAAACTTCCTGATAGACTCAGTGTGATGAACATAAAACTTGAGACAACGCACAACATCCAACAAGTGGAGATCCCTCTCCTTGACAGAGGAAGGGTTAGGGCAGAAAGAGGACACCACAATCTCCTGATTGATGTGGAACTCTGAGACCACTTTAGGCAAGGACTCCTTAGAGGTGCGAAGCACAGCCTTATCCTTGTGAAACACCAGATAAGGTGGTTATAGGACAGAGCTTGCAAGTCCGCCACCCGGCGAACTGACACAATAGCCGGAGGAAAGGCCATCTTCCACGACAAAAGGCGCAAAGGAATAGTAGCCAAGGACTCAAAGGGGGAACGCTGGAGAACCCCCAAACCACGGACTCCGAAAGGCAGGGCGCGCAGTAGCAACACCCTGGAAGAAACCTCTGAAGTCAGGAAGATAGCAATGCGTTTCTGGAAAACGACAGAAAGCGCCGAAGTAAGAACCGTAAGAGAACTCCAACTGAGTCCCTTGCCAACACTGTCCAACCAAAAGGACAGGACAGTGGGAAGATCAAAGTCATGAGACAGATCTTTGTCAGCACACCAAGACACAAATATCGACCGGACACGGTGATAGATCGTGGAAGAAACAGGCTTATGACACTAAGCATAGTAGAAACCACAGCAGAAGAAAACCCTTTCTTCCACAAAATAGAGGATACAACATACAGGCTGTCAAATTGAGCCGAAGAACATAGTCTTCCACAGATAACCCTGTAGAAGAAGAGCTGGACGAGAGGGGAGCCGAAATGGCTCCACCACAGATAGGGTCATAAACTCCGGATACCAGGGTTGACGATGTCAATCCCGAACAATCAGAATTACCGGACAACATACCAATTACGATGTCCGTAACGCCCATATGGGGGAGGGAGAGAGAAATGGCCAGAGAGAATGTCCGGGAATGGACATTGATTCAGCAGCAGAGTTAGAGTGTCGCTCCACAGAGAGTAAAACGGCGGAACCTTCCAGTTGTGTCCCATTGCCATCAGATCCACTGGGGCATTCCCCATCTCAGAACCAGAAGTTGAAAACACCTCCGGATGTAGTTCCCACTCTCCGCTGTTGACTGTGTGACGACTGAGGAAGTCTGCCATGACGTTGTCTACGCCTGGAATGAGCACTGTGGAAATGACCGGAACATGAAGCTCTGCCCAGGACAGAATGGCCTTGACCTCTAACCAAGCGGCGAGACTTCTTGTCCCGCCCTGTCTGACGATGTAAGCCACTGCTGTGGCGAAGTCGGACTCCACTCAGACTGGCCCATCCTCCAGTTGACACTCCCAATGATGGAAAGAAGGGACTCCTCAATGGACCACTTCCCCTGAGCGCAAAAGCGACCCAGAACAGCTCCCCAGCCCAGGAGGCTGGCATCCATTGTGACCTCGGTCCAGTAGGGAATCCGGAAGGATCTTCCTTGTAGGAGATCGGAAGGCCCGACCACCACTCCAAGCTCAACTCGACATGAGGGGGGTCGATAGTGTATGATGATCGGTCGGTCCCCGCATGTCCGTATCACAAATCCCTGAAGTTCCCTGGTGTGTACCATGGCAAATGGAACCGCCTCTATCGTGGAGATGAACTACCCCACCAGAGAAGACAACTTCGGAACCAGTATCCAATAGCGGGATAGGATCATAGAGACCCTTTGAGCAAATTTATGGTTACCTCGTCCGGTAGAAAAATCATGCACCTCTGAGTATCGAACAGAAGACCCATGTGCCGAGACGGAACAAAGGTCAGACGTGACCAAGTTCGCAATCCAATCGTGATGTGTAAGGAATTGAATGCAGGTCTGGACCAGCTGATGAAGGACCGCAGATAATGGTTGCAAAAGGCAAGTCGTCCATGAACGAAGGCACTCTGATGCCGTCCCGATGGAGGATGGATATCAAGGCCCCCCAACACCCGTTGGAAAACCTGGGGGGGGGGGGCTTTTATCAGACCAATGGTATGAGCTGAAACTGACCTCTGGCGCAGGCAAACCTCAGATACTGCCTGCTCTCTAGATGGATTGGGATGTGCAATACGCATCCGGAAGGTCCAGAGAAGCAAGGAACTCCCCCGGAGACATGGCAGCGAATACTGTGAGCAGAGACTCCTGACGATAGTGAGACTTCACTACAAAGGAATTAAGATCTCACAGACTCAAAATAGGGCGGCATTTGCCGTCCCCCCCTTTTTTTTTTTTTTTTGGTCACCACAAAAAGGCTTGAATAGAATCCTGAACCCCTGTCCGCAGGGGGTACCTGTTCCAGGACAACCTAGTCCAGAAGAGCCTGAATAGCGTCTTCGAACAGACGGCTTCACTCGACTTCTTGAGGAAAACGAGAAAGATAAAGACGAAAAGGTGGGAGAGAAAAGAAAGGGATCTTCTATCCCACAGACACCACCAGAAAAGTCCATGGGTCCAACACTGAATCATCCCACGGTGTTGGCGAGTCATGCCGAAGCCGTCACGAAGTCATAGGCTTGAATGCGGCCTTGGGCTGCAATTGGTGCATGGGCTTGAAGGAGGAACGCGGAGCAGATGGAACTGCCTGGTTCGTCGTACGTGTCTCAGAGTGAAAGGAACGAAAGGATCGGTTACGCGTAAATGGCGACTTTTTTTTTTTTTTTAAAGACCAAGGGTAGAAGAGTACTCTAACCCCCCGAGGCCTCGCTAATTAGTTCCTTAAGTTCGGATGCAAACAAGGAAGTACCTTCAAAGGCAAAGAAAGAAAAACTTTTTTCTTTTCTTTTTTTAGGAAGCCATGACCGCAGACCAAATCTTAAGCCAACACTCACGCCCAACCACCACAGGAGTAGCGGAGGCCCTTGCCACCATGCAGATGGCATCAAAGGCAGCAACAGAAACATATTGTTGATCCACAGAGAGAATAGCAAGGAGACGCGATCTCTCCGAAGTAGGGGCATCCTGACGGACCGCCATAGTAAGTTGCTCAGTCCAGACTGCAACTGCCCGGATAACCCATGCAACAGCAAAGGCTGGACGCACAGCAGAGCCAATAGAAGAGAAAATGGACTTGAGGGGAACATGAAGTTACTTATCAGTCCAATCTTACAGAGCAGAAGAATCAGAAACATGTAAGACAGTAGATTTAGGCAGTCTAGATATGGGTGCGTTCACCTTAGGGGGATGAACCCATTCAGTCATTTCGGTTTCAGAAAAGGGGAAAAGTTTAGCAAACTTTCTAGACACTGAAGAGGACGTGACCAGAGTAGTCCAGGCATCAGAACCAAACAATCAAGAGTTGGGTTAGGAGGAAAATGAGTAAGGGGCTTTGCAGGCACCTGAAAAACATCAGAGGGAACCCCCGGAACTGATGGAATGTTGAGAGAGGACAATACAGCCCTGATCAGGCCCTCAGTAGAGGTTTCAGGATCAGCTTCAAATGGGTCCCCCAAGAGAGCACCAACCTCAACATTCGAATCTAGCAACAATTCTTTCTCAGAAGAATCTGACACATCAGGTGCTCCCTGCGGTTGAGGCAGGGAGGATCTGATAACAGAGGGGGTCTGCCATAATTGAAGTACCCCCTGTATCAGGGATTTAAAGAGCTGTAAAGTGGACCTGAGGTCTCCAGTTGCAGCCTTAAGCTCTCGCACCCAAATCTGGCTCAATAGCATGGCTGGAATGCCCTAGGTTGCTGCCAGGAACTTCAAAACCTGCTGGGCAGAAATGACCAGAGAACACTCTAGGTAGCCCTGTGTGACAGAAAGAGCAATGCGCAATGGGGGATACTGATACCCCAACTTCCTTAATCTTAAGTCTAACCCCTAGCACCAGCGGTATAGACATTCTCACATTGTCAAAATAACCAACTGTACAATGAATCACCCAATTGAAGTGTATAAGTGATATTTCACCCCAGAAACGCTAAATATAGACTGTTCTGGCAGGCGAAGGGTCAATCTCCAGAGGAGAAAAGGATTGTCCAAGACTGTGTAGGATACTCAATGAGAAATGTGCCCAAAATGGCTGCCGCGACGGGAGCCAATCAGAAATTAAGCGCGAATCAAGCGCTCATGGGAAATGTAGTTTTTCCCAAAAAGTACCCCAAAACAGTGCCCGAAGCCCCCCAACATACTTGAACTATAAACCGGATGATAGAGCAAGGGTAGACAATTAAAATGAGCCCTCTCTGAATTCGCTGTGTGAAGTGGTTACAGAGATACATCCCAAACAGTGTTAACCCATAGAAAGTAAATGGAGCAATGGCGTCTATGCAGTAAAGCGTGCCTTAAAGGCGCAGTACACAATTTTAATAAAAGTTAAACTACAAGTTAAAAACATGAAACACATGCAGTGAACACGTAGGCATATAAAGAAAACACTGATCCAGTAAGAAAAGTGCCAGAAAACCCTTCCTCTGTTGGTTTGACAGGTTTAATGGGGTTAAGTTACCACAGAAACCTGCTCCAAATACCCACAGACACACACATATACACTCAATGAATGCCGGAGTGCACAATGAGAACTCCCAAATACAAGCCCAATTAAGGGACACTGCGGGACAAGTGGACCTTCAGCACTCAAAGGGTGGCTCACCTTTCTGCAGATCTTCTGTCTTCAGGTTACCCTGTAGTAAGAATTACCTCAGAGAGGTAATCCATGGGGAAGCACTTGTAACCAAGATATTCCCCCTTCAGGGCTTAAGGTCCACCAAATGGCCCTGGACACTGAGCTAGCCACTTTGGAGAGGGCATTTATCAGTAAAGATAATCCACCTAATGGTGGTATTCCATATTTGACAGAAAAATAAAAAAGAAACTAAAAAACGGACGAGATGTTCTCCACCTGGTGTGTTCACACACAGGAACAAACAATTCTGAGGCAGGCTGGGTAGACTGCAGCCTGATAGGGAAGGGAGGCTCCACCCCCTGCATACATTTAGAGAATGTTCCTGCCTACTTAAAGGGGACTGACGCCTCCCAGAGTTACCAGTAACCTGTATTGGACGACAGTGAAATCTAGTTTCTCTTGCATAAGCCACGGCCATGATGTTATCTAATTGCAACTTCACCACAAACCCTGAAAGAAACGGAATCCAATGAACAACAGCTAGGCAAATCTCCTGGAGTTCCACTACAATGACAGGTAAGAGACTTGTCCTGGGTCAACCTGCCCGGGACACCTAGGTGACCCAGTACAGCACACCGAACAGGGTCTACTCCTGGATCACAAAGGACCTTCCCCTGCTCCAGGTTTGTCCACCCATCCACCATCAGAGCTCCCCCTTGGCTTTGGGGGGGGGGGGGGGGTTGAAGAGAAAGCAGATTCCTGGACCAATTCCTGAAACCTGCCTCTGCATCTACCTCCTGCAGACCCAAAAGTAAAAGGACCACATCCAGGGTTGGCACCAACTGACCTAACACGCTCATATAATCATTGGTCATAGCAGAGGACCACTCCAGTGCCAGCGACACATCCTGAGACAAGAGCAGAGTCTTCTCCTCTAGGAGGAAGACCTTCCCCTGATGGGCAACGAATTTCATTCCCAGGAAAACCAGTACCTGGTAGGGAATCGGAGATTACTTCTGCATAATCAGAATCCACCTGTGGTGGACTAGTATGCAGTCCAGAACATGACGGGTTAGAAGTGCCTCTGAACGGGCCTTGAGATGGAGGTCATCCAGATAACGGCATTAGAGAGATGCCTTTATTATGGATGAAGACTGCCAGGGCCACCATGATACTTCTGAAGACAAGTGGCACTGAAGCCAGGGTAAACGGCAGTGCCGTGAACTGGTAAATGATTGGAACAGAAAGCACAGAGCAGGTATCGTTGGCTGTCTGGGTGATTGGGAACGTGCAAGTACGTGTCCTAAAGGTCCAGAGAGGACAGATACTCCCCCAGGCACAATCACTGCTATGACAGAACGCAAATATACCATCCTTCAAGCAAGTAGTGACCATTTGCTTTTTGAGGTCCAGAATGGGATGGCAGCCACTGTCCTTCTTGGGGACAAACAGATTGAATAGAAAACTGAAGAGAGCTTGGGGTTGCAACTGGTACCAGAACAGTTTTTTCCAGCAGCGAGTCCACTGCATCCTGGAATAGTCTTGCTTTGTGTGGCTCTTTTGGAACAGGCAACGATGGACCAAGATTTCTTGAGTTATGCAGATATTGGTTTATCAGATTTGGCCTATCATGCAGAGCACTTGGGCTGCCAGACTTGAAAGATTTGCAAGTTCTGCATCTTCTGTGCCAGCGTGGTGGACATAAAAAACCCAGACTTTTTCCTCGTGAGAAAGGTATTCTGATGTAAGTAGGTACTCTCACCAGCAGTAGTGGATCAGTTTCACATCAGGCCCAAAAAGGGACTTGTCCTGAAATTGTAAGGAAACCAGTGACTTCTTAGAAGATTGATCAGCAAAGTCTACAGTCACAGGGGTGGGTGGGCAGCAACAGAAAGAGTGAAGGCCTTAGCGGAGAACCATACAGAGTCAAAGATAGCTTCAGAAGTGTATAAGTGCTTCAGAAACATAGGTATTGGCCTCCTTGATGTTAGAGATGAGGACCAGCAAGTCTTCATTGGCCACAGCAGCATCTGAAAGTTGCTAATCCCAAACGGTAACTGCCCTGTTAACCCAGGCAGAGGAACAGATTGGTCTTAATGATGCAACAGTGGTAGCAGAGGCCTTGAGACCCAGCCTCTTATCCACTGTCTCCTTGAGACCCACAGTAACTGCCAGCTGGTGGCCTTTGCCAGCCGTGGAATGGGGAAGGGTGTCCATGGTGGGGGTAGAAACCCATTATGCCAAAGCCTCAGCCAAAAAAAGGGTATTGTGGAAAGCCTTTTTACTAGTTTTCCACTCATCTATAAAGGATCTGATCAAGAGTGGTATTGGGAGGTTAAATGGGAGAAGACTTGATATGCCTCTAGAAAATATCCAGAGAGGGAGATCCCTCATCAGGGGTGTCAGAGACCTGAAGGGACTCCAAGACTGCCCTAATGAGCCTCTCAGAGAGGAGCAGATCAGCCTCATAAGAATAGGAAAACTCCATGTCTTCATGTGCTCCATCATCCTATTGCCCTTCTGAGTAAACCCCAATAACCTGCACATGACCCCTACCTATGGGGGCAGTCTTCTTAAATGTAGGAGTAGGCTTCCTGAATGTAGTACCCCTTTAGAGCCTGACATACGTCCAACAAACCTATTAAATGCTAGAGAATGCCCCCCAGAGTGATATTGCACACTTAATAGCCCAGAAATACACTTATCTGGCAAGCAAAGGCTTAATCTGGAGGAGAGTTAACTTCTGCATAGGTTAAGTAAAATATCCACTGCAAAACTGTCAGCCAATCTGAAGAAAGCCCACAAAACAGGCATTCTAGGTAATCTCTTCTGTTGCTCATTGCCTAGCAACACTTACAACTCCATTTCATGGATCGCTGCAGCCTCCCAGGACACTCAGAAGGTGGACGAGATGTGATAGGGCATTTAGATACAGAGGTCAAAGAGGGCTCTTGCAGAGATGTGTCCTATAGAAAGCAATGAACCAAAGATGATGGCGGCAGGCAGGCTCTCATTCTGAAAGGGGCTGCCGAATGCAAAACAGTCAAAAGTGTAAAAGTCACCCAGAGACCCAGAACTCCCAAGGAATAACTGTGTGTGTATAATATAACTAAGGTGCAAGAAATGGAAGGGTGAAAATAAACCCAATTTGTTCAAATACAGCGTAAAGGAAAAAAAAAAAAAAAAAAAAGGCAAAGAAAGTGTCAATTCCACAAAAATGGCAGCCATCCTCACTCCAAAGCCCTCAGAAAGGAGAAAAAAAAACAAAAACAAATCAAAACTAAAAACAGATATATAAAGATATCCATAATGAGTGCCAGAGCCTGTACAGGATCACACCAGCCCCTGTACGAGACAACACAGTTTGGGACATAAAGTGGGCCAAGGCACACAAAGGGTTACTCTCAGTCTTCTGGTTACCATCTTAGAGAGAAGGCAGAGTCTCAAGAAAGACTTGGTAGCAAGGCTGAAAAGGTCCACAGAGAACATGTGAACGGGTCAATCCACTCCAGGGATGGCAACTCACCTAACTGGGTATTATACAGCCCCATATCTAAAAGAAAACACAAACCTAAAGAAAAACAGTATGTGCCTTGCAGCTTCCATTTCCTAGCAGGACACATGAATTCTGGGAATTTGTAGGCAGGAAGGGGGGCTGAAGGAGGAGGAAGTCTCCACACCAAAAAATGGTCTTTTTGTGATGTGCCCTGACCCCCATGAGGAGGGATTTAAACCCATGGTACCTGTGTTTAATATTGGTTGTAAGAGAAAAGAGCAGTATAGGGTCATTGAAAGACAACTGGCAGTGCCCTCATGACACTTATGCAGGAGTGACTGAAGATTTCTCTTGAAACTAAACAGGGCAAAATTCATAAGGCCATTAGGGTTTTTGAGCCATAGTAAGGTAAATAAGGGATTATTAGGAAGTGTTAATTTAAATACAGTTATTGGGGGGTCATCTTTGTGTGGAATACATAAATACTCACCAGCTTAAAATAACGTACACAAATTAAGACTGACAAATAAGAACATCAATGGTTATATTTTATTTAGATGATCAACCGTGCGTCATGAAGGAATACTGAAAAGAAAAAAAAAAAAATCAACTCCAAGGACAAAATAAGCAAAGAGCAGCAGAACAGATCTCACGGCTTAGTCATCATCCTTCAGTTTCTTGATCTTATTCTTGTGTCGTTCTATCTCCTTTTGCAGGCGCCCAATCTCTTCCTTGTGATGCTGGATTTCCTCTTCATGGTGCTTCTTCAAACAAGCTATTTGTTCCTGCTCTTTCTGCCTGCAAGATGAAGGTGGAAGTTAAATAATTATGTACTCCTGATTAACAGTAACTGATGGTATTTACTATAAAGAAGTAGGTTTGTAGACATTATGAAACAGGTTTTATAAAAAGCAAAATCAAGCTTTGGTTAAAGACTGGTCAGCTTCCATGGCCAAAAGCTAACAAATACAGAATGAAGTAGGCTTAAAGGGATAGTAATACTTCGTTTTATCTTTATTTTATTTTGTAGGCATTAAAAAAACATGAAGAACGATATAAGTCTTATCTCTCAAACCTTTATGGTTTAAGAGATATTCACAAGCAAAGTTTCCCCTCCCCTGTTGCCTATTGTAAGCAGATGTGGAATGCAGTCCATAGACTGGACAGATAACAGCAGGGGACAATCTTCTTTATATGAAAACAATGAAAGCCCTGCCCTCCTTGACAAGCTTTTCAGGTTTTTCCCTTATCTTAATTGAAGATTGTCCCTCTCTGCAGTCTACCTGGGCACCTCACTTCTGCTTTGGCTGAGTAGTGTTACATCAGTAAAAGGGGCAGGAGGGGGACACTTTGTCATTGAATTACTCCTGAACTACAACTCTGACAGAACTTGAAATAACACTCTCCAAAGTCCAAATACTTTGATGATTAATTAGAGCTGCTTTTATTATGAAACATTACTATCCCTTTAAAATGGAAGTTAAATTGACGAAGAGAGATCTTTTAAATTGCATAAATTAAGTACACAATGGACATGTGAAGTAGTCCTATACTCAAGGTTGAGGAAAGGGAATCAAATTGATATTCTCATATTCCACTCTGACTAGATGTAACTAGTAAGTATAGTATTGGAAGAAATAGGTATAGGAGAGAATAAGGCAGCAGAGAAGGAGTATTGAGCAGGAATGAGGGTGAATGAAATAGTGGTGGAGAGAAGCAAATGCAGGACAGTTGGAGAGTAATGGGGGATAGGTGAATGTAATTAACTTCAGTGCACCAAGTGAGGCAATTGTTAATTTTTTAGTACTTTTGCTTTAAAACTGATCACCAGTGCCAACCATTAAATAGGTTTATACACATTTAGATATATACATATCATGTATTCAAAGTTACTATGGCTACAAAAATGTATTGTAAACCTAATCCTTGTTTTTCTAAATGTACATGTACACAGCAGTGGCTTTCAAGAACATGCAAACATGTTCAGTTTTGTTTGTGCACACAATACCCAATACAATTTAAGACAAGTTAACCATAAAGGCTTCTTCGAAGCTTTTACAGCTTCTATACATTTCAGTACCGTCATTCAGGAGACACCTATCAAGACTGACTTTCCTTTGGAGGTCAGGCAATCCTCACGAAGTATGAATGGATACCTCCACAGGATACAATGTCTAAAATTACAGGCCACAAGGTCCACATAGGCTAAAAGCGATCTATCACCTTAGAACAACTTGCTCCCGTTTGAAAGTGGGAGCAAGAAAACAAAAAGGTGACCAGTACCTTCCCATTTTCCTCCAGCAGCACGTCCAAACAGCTGCATGCAGGGGCAAGATGGACAATGAATACACAGTAAAAAGCAACTTCCTATACTTGTCAGTGCAGGACGTTGCTTTTTACAGTGTATTAATTGCCCAGCCTCATCTCTGCTGAAGCTGTGGCTAGAAGTTTCACTTACAGTGAAATTTAGTTGGTGAAACTGCCCGCATTTTACTATATAAATGATTGGGGGGGGGGGGGTGTTAGTGGTGTGTGAGAAAGTTCAGCTTTAAGCACATGGTATTTAAGGATCCTTAACATGTTTATTTTTTGAGAAATGTTTGTTCAAAAGTTATGTATGGTCATCTATTGATATAGCATTTTGCTACGGGTGCTCTGCTGGCAGGTCCATGACAAACACCTGTGAGAGACAGGTTACTGTAGCAGCCGCTTTCTACTCATGCATTAAAAACATGCTTTCTCCATCGTCCAATATAGCTTACAGGTACCATGGGAAGGAGACAGCCCCTTCCAATAGGCTGGAACAATTCTTCAAAGAAGTGCAGGGTGGATCTGAGTTTCCATTGGTAGTTGGACCTCTTCAACCTAACTAAAGGGAAACCATTCGCTATCCCTTACTGGACCATTGTGACAACGGATGCCAGCCTGATTGGTACCCAGGACTGCACCCCAAGGTTGATGGTCAATGGAAAAGACCCTTCTTCCCATCAACATCTTGGAACTCAGATTTTTCATTCTCTGAGGTATTGGTCCTCTCACCCAATGGGATACGTGGTAAGCGACCAGTTTGACAACGCTACGGCCATAGTTTACATCAACAAGCAAGGCGGCATCAGAAGTCGCGCTTTCACGGTGTCGCTCATGCTTTCCCTACTTGTAAGGATCCCACTCCTCAGTGGGACCTTAAAGAAATTTTCGGAGCTTTGCAGCTTCCTCCTTTTTAGTCCTTGGCTACCATTCCCTTGTTTTTTTGATGTGGAAGATGGATTTTCTTTTGGCAGTGGTTTGTGTGTGCAGAGTGGCCGAGTTGCAGGCTTTGTCCAGCAAGCTGCCGCTCCTGGTGTTTCACAAGGATAAGGCTGTTCTCCATACCTTCCAGGAATTTTCATCCTAAGGTGGTTTCTGAGTTCCACATCAATCAGGAGATTGTTGTGCCTTCCGATTTGTCCTGACCCTAAATCTGACAAGGAGATGAATCTCCACTTGTTGGATGTGGCTCGCTGCCTTAAGTTCTATGTGCACCTCAATAAGTCTGTCCATCAGACTGATGCATTTTTTGTATTCCCTGAGGGTCTCAGGGCTGGTTAGGCGGTATCCAAGGCGACTATTGCTTCTTGGATCATGTCTGCCTCTCGCAAAGCTTATGAACTCAGGAAGAAACCTGTTCCCTTTCACATCACAGCGCATTCCTCTAAGTCTGTTGGAGCCTCCTGGGCCTACAAGGATCAGGCCTCTGTTGATCAGCTGTGCAAGGCATCCATTTGGCCTCCTGTACACACCTTTGCCAAACACTAGTGTTGATGTCTTGGCTTCAGTAGAGGCCAGTTTTAGCAGAAAAGTCCTGGCGGCAGTTTTGCCTGTCTAGGACTTTAATTCCTGTGCCTTAGAGATCTTTCATTGTTAAGCCCCGTTGGCTCTTGTTCTTGTGTGCTGTGTTACAGTTATTCAGTGCCCACTGAAACTGTTAGTTGGGCTAATCTGTGTCCTGCTTAGTCCATGGGGACTCTGGTATCATGGGGACCGGCACTTGGTCCTTGCCTTCTCTTCCCACCCGTGGAGCTCTATGTTGGTAGATCCCACAGTATATGGTATATTGGACAGAGAAAAGAGGATTTTAGTCTTACCTGTTCGATCATTTTCTTTTTGTCCATATAGCTTACAGGTCTCCCACTCTGTCAAGGGAGCATACTTGGCTTCCTGTGGCTAGACGTGGGAGTCCTTTTGGGTCCATGCTCACAGGAGTTTTCCCTCTCTTTCTTCTTGCTATCTAGTTAGGTAGGTTTTGTCACAAACCTAACTAGAGAGGGGAGTGGCTAGGTAGTTGTTATAGAGGAGAGAGAGAGGCTCCATCCTGCATTTCTTTGAGGAATTGTTCCAGCCTATTGGGAGGGGCAGTCCGCTTCCCATGGTACCTGTAAGCTATATGGACTAAGAGAAAAGGATTTAACAGGTAAGACCAAAATACTTTTTTTTTTTGGTTATAATTTAACTTACCAATGGAGAGATGCAGTGGTCAGTGGGGTAGAGACTGCCTTTAGGAGGCAGAGAACTCAGTGATTAAAGCAGAACTGTCACAATTATTGAGCCCCAAATCCTAAATTACAATAGAGATGCATATACCTACTTGTATTTTCAAGAATTGCGGCATTAGGGAAATAGTTCTATTTTTACTAATGCCGCAGTTATTCTTGATAATACAAGCACGTATATGCATATAGATATTGTAATTAGCATTTAGGGCTCAATAAGCATGATGATAGTTCCGCTTTAAATTCCCCCTATATGCTGCCCTATACAGACGTTCCAACAGCTAGTTAGATTAGGCTTTGCTGTATGTAACCCAGAGATGTAAAGACAGAAAAGCAGAGGAAAAAAAAAAAAAAAAAAAAAAAAAAAAGAAATAAAAGGATTTAAAACTAGCAGGGTGGGGTGCTAGGATAATAATGTAATGATACAAAGTTCTTTCAAGGTGGCATGACCTGCATTCCTCATTTGGGTCAAAAGAAAAGGATTTAAATTTGCAAGTCAAAATTATTTGACTTGGTGCCTCCTTGATGGTTGATTTAAGCCACTGCAGTGGCTGTGTCAGTCTGGATCTGAACTGCATATACCTTTCCAAAGGACCTTCCTGGTTGCGAGAGAATCGAATATGGCTTGGAGATGCAGAATACTGAGGAAAGGTTTTTTTTTTTTTTTACTGGAAACCACAGACCTTGAGCAGTGGCTATTTAATCTTGCTCCCCAACCAAAATAACCGGCATCTGTTTTACAATTTTTCAAAATCAGCCACCACAGTGATTGTTGGGTGACCTGCGACAAGGTTACATTTCATGATGAAGGTAGTGGAGATTCCAGTTACAATACTGCAGCCTATTCAGCTGAAATGGTCTTGGATGACAACAGCCTTTATGGTAAAAAAAAAAAAAAAAAAAAAAAAAGTATCAATTGCACACAATTTTGAGCAGATGGATAAGGTTGGTCCTGTGTTCCAGATACTGAAGAAAGATGTTGACTATCAGGCCTAAGAATTCCAGTTGTAGAATGGATATCAAACGAGACTTGTACATATGATTCAGCCATGTTGCTTTAGAATTTATAAAGTCAACTGAAGATGATGATTTAACATCAGAGTTGTTAGAACTTTGACAATATTTACCCCCAGGAACCTGAGGTTCTATGGATCCTTCATACTCAGTCCTGGAAGAATGAATGAACAGATATAGATGAAGCACTAGTTTCAATATGGCATTCTTCCTCTGAAAGCTCAAGGTCAGATCACTAAATGAAAATTGTTTTTTAAAAGTTTCCTCTGTATCCCCTTCCATGGCGATTCAACACATATGGGCTGTCCCTCCCACTAGCTGCCTCTTATCTATAAACCGGAAATATAAAAAAGCACTTCCCCTCTTTTTTTTTTTTTCTCCTTTACACCAGCTGGTGAGAAGAGTGAGACGGTGCGTTCCGCATATATTAAGATGACAAGGAAGGTAGTCCGAACCTTCTCTGCAGTCCAAACTGCAAAATGCAGCTCTAAAACACAGAATCCGCCGTGATGCTGATTGGTGAACAGATGAGACAGCAGAGTGATTACAGCCGCATTTCCCCCCTGGAGAGTGAGTAGAGACAGATGTCCAGCGCAGTGAGTCAGGCTCAATTGCGGGGAGGCACAGAGGAGGAAGCAGAGTGGAGGTAAGGCCACATATATTTATAGTTTCTGCTGATATTTTGCCCGGAAGGTCTCTGTGTTCCACTCTGAAAAGCAAGTCTAAGCTGCCATTACCAAGCCCTCTATTTGAGACAGCATGCTCCCAGTTATGCCTTTAATTATTTTTAATATAAGCTTAATAAAAGTTATATTTTAAACATTTATTGTTTTACATGGCTACCCCTAAGCCCTCCACTTCAGGAGGGAAGGAAAAGTCCTCTGAATCCAAAGATGACAAGACGCCACAAAAGCAAAAACTCTGCTCAGGTCGCAAGGCCAAAATTCCTTCTACAGACCCTAGCAAGTTATGTCAAGATTGCATCAACAAGGCAGTAGGGCAGGATGTACCATGTCAGTTTCAACAATTTTTTTTTTAATCATGGATGCGCTCATCCATGCAGGAAACTTAATGCTATGCAAAAATCCCCAGTGCGCAAAAGAAGGCAGACAGGAGACCCTGAAGAAGGGGTATCGCACATGGAGGAAGGTGATCTTGACAGCATCCAAGACCTAATCTCTGATTTGAAAATGAAGGATCCATCAACCTGGACAAGATGGAGCCCTTTCTTAAACACCTACGCAAGACTCTGTTTGTCGGACGAAGAGAAGGAGCAGGACATATTGGATACAGCCTTCTTGGGAAACAGAAAAAAAAAACATTTTTCCCAGTGGAGTTCTGGAGGGGAGGCACACTAGCAAATGTGATAGTGCTCCAGACTGACACCCTTAAAAACGACTTTATATTATATGTATATATGTGTGGTGGCAAGGAGACAAAGGGGGAGATTCACTAAGCGGTAATAAAATGAAGAAGACTTCTCTAGTTTATCACTTCTCCAGTTCCTATGTTATTCTATACAGCCTATGCACTAAGATCTCCAAAACTTAAGAAATGTTAGTGAACTGGCTCCATAGAATAACATAGGAATTGGAGAACTGATATCACTGGAGAAGTCATCACCTCTTTATCACCGCTTAGAGAATCTCCCCTAAAGTGTTAGTCCAAGTACAGTTTAAGCCCAGAACTCTGCTCCATGCCCTTGCAGGAGGTGGCTGTCCAGCTTTTCTCCCATATCCCGACAGGCACATTTTGTTTTGTAATTTAAAGTTGTATTGAAGTTTTGAGTAATGTTTGGAGGATTTTGTTAGGTATAAAATTATATCCAATTAAATACTGTGAGGCGGTGTGTGTGTTGTGCTGAATCATGTATGTGATTCCATTGATTCAGCACCATGACAAACTGTAAGTCAGAAGCTCATCTCATTGGTTTAGAGAACAGTGGTAGAGACCACAGGGAGTCCTCAGGCCTAAAGGGATGACCTTGGGAGGTTGAATCAACTCATTGCTCTGGAGACTGACAGCAGACTTTCATTTAAATTAATTCAGTCAGAGTTTTTTGGCAGTCTCTTTAGAGACCAATTTGTATCTTCCAGTTAAGATGGCCCTCAGGAGTGGTGGTGGTGGTGGTGGTGGGGGGACAAATACTGTGGACTTTGGCTGTGTGGGAGTTCAGTTTTTCTACTTGGGCTGTGTCTGCTGGACACAGGTCTTGGCCTTGTGCGGATGCCCCAATCCTTTTATTTTATCCTATGGAATGCCTGGATTACCTAATAAAGCTCATCTTTAGGAGACTTGGCTCAATCTGGATCACTTTTTTTTGTATTGCTATTTATTGTTGTGGGTGGTGTATAGTTGGGATGGGTCACAAGGGCCCCTTATTAGAGTTTGCAGGGGACCCCTGCATTTTGTGTTACGCTTCTGTCTGAAGGAGTTAAAAATGGTGGTCAGGAACTTTCAATTCTGCTAAAAGATCCAGTATGGCAAGTGGTCACCACAGACGTCAGTAGGACAAGATGGGGAGGACACTGGAACAACAAGAATGCCCAAGGTTTATGGTCCAGAGAAGAGGCGCTTCTTCACATAAATCACCTGGAAATAAGAGCCATAGTGCGTGGTCTTCAAAAACGTAAGCCGCACCTAAGAGGAAAACCAGTACGGATACAGTCCGACAGTTATACAGCAGTAATTCATCTAAGAAATCAAGGGGGATCTCACAGCCCAGCATTGTGGCAGGAGGCAGAGAAAATACTAAAATAGGCAGAAAAGAACCTACTAGCCATCTCAGCAGTACACATAGCAGGCAATCAGAACCACATGGCGGACTATTTGAGCCAAAACAAGATGGATCCATGGGAATGGTCCCTCAGCACCACAGTATTCAAGGACCTGGAGAAAAGATGGGGAAAGTGTCTGTAGACCTGATGGCATCATAGCTGAACAAAAAATGCCAAAAGGTTTCTCTCGCTGGTTCCATCCATAGGCCATGGAGTAGACAACATGAAATTCAAATGGAACTTCAAACTGGCATACATATATCCTCCAACACCCATGTTTCCCCAAATATTGAGGAAAATTAGGACAGACAAGAGCGATGTAGTACTGATAGCCCCAAACTGGCCCAGGAGAACCTGGTATTCAGAACTAGTGAGACTCTCAGACAATCCTTGGGAGCTGCCAGTCAGACAGGTCCTCCTAAGCCAGGGACCAATCCTACATCAGAATACACAATTCTTCAGATTAATGGAGTGGAGACTTAAAGACCTCTTAGTCTCAAGGATGTCCTATCAGATTCAGGAAGAAAGAAATCTACATCAATAGTCTACTGCAGGGTTTGGAGACCTTAGAGAACGGTGCATTCAGAATAGCATAACAAGAGACTCCCTGCCAACTGCTAACATATTGGAATTTCTCCAAAAAGGATACGAAAGGTCTAAAACCAGTATCTATTAAAGTCCAAGTACCAGCAATTTCAGCAATCATGGCGAGGCACTTTGCGTAAGATCAGCTAGTGAGAAGATATCTTAAAGCTATTGAAAAGGCAAGACCTAGAGTAAGATACCATGGCAACATGGGACCTTAATCTGGTTCTAAATCAGCTGATCAAATCACCTAGGTATGATCCTTTGGATCAAATTTCAGTAAAAAACCTAAACAGTTAAAGTAGTGCTCCTGACAGTCATCACATCTGCTAGTAGAGTTGGAGAAATTCAGGCAATCATCAAAACCTCCATACCTAACTATTAGGTCAGAGCCATATCTGTGTATTTAGACAAAACCAAACCTTTAAGAAGGTTAGAAATTTACTTACCGATATTTCCTTTTCTTCTGTGTTCTTCCACGGCTCAAGAATGGGTATTGTCTCCGCCCACCGGCTGAGGTAGGACCAATTAAAAAAAAAAAAAAAAAAAAAAAAAGGAGTGCTTCCTCCCTGAAAAACCAATCTCCTTTTGATGAAGATGAAAAATACAACACAAATAGGTTAAGGGCAGGGGAGCTGTGGAAGGACACAGATGAAAAGGAAATATTGGTAAGAAAATTTCTAACTTCCTTCTGTGTCCTATCCCCAGCTCAAGAATGGGATGTACCCAAGAATAATAACTTATATAGGGCGAGTCAAAACATATTAGTAATAACTGGTAAAAATTAAAGTATTTGTCTTCCAAATTTGGCATCTGCCGAGGCTTGGACATCAATTTTATAATGCTTCATGAATGTGTTCAGAGAGGATCAAGTTGCAGCCTTGCAAATATCTTCTGGGGAAGCCAATGCCTTACAGGCCCATGAAGTAGACAGGGACCTGGTGGAGTGAGCCTTAATAGAAATAGGAGGGGAAAGTTTGGCCTCTGAATATGCTAGTCTAATACACAGAGTTATACATCTAGCTAAGGAAGACTTGGAGGCTGTGCTTCCCTTAAATTTCCCCAAAAAAATGCACAAACAGAATCAGATTTCCTGAATTCTTTTGTTCTTTTAACATGATATACATCGAACTAGATCTAATCTGTGGAATTTCTTCTCCTTCTCAATTTGAGGGTTATGGCAAAAAAGAGGGGAGGAACATTTCCGAATTCAAGTGAAACTTGGATATCACTTTAGACCTAAAGGTAGGCTTGAATCTAAGTACTACCTTGTCTTCATGCAAGACTAAGTATGGTGAAGAACATGACAGAGCCTGAATTTCAGATACCCTCCTGGCTGAGGTGATGGCAGTGAGAAAAACTGTTTTATATGTCACTGCTTTAACTGACACGGATTCCAGACTGGCTTGAAGAATGAGGAGCTGATTAGTTGTTCTAACACGATATTAAGATCCCATGGGGGAACAATGGGCCTAATACGAGGTCTGGCTTTCTCAATAGCTCTGATAAATTTTCTTACTAGAAGATCAGCAGCAAAAGGTTTACACAAAAGAGTTGAAAGGACTGAAAGCTGAACTTTGATTGAGGATGGCTTTAATCCATTATCAAGTGTTCTGAAGAAAATCTAGGATCTTGGCTACATTGATGTTAGAAAGTTGGACATTTCTTTGTTTACACCAACTCCTGAAAATTCTCCAGAGCCTGTAATATATTTTAGATGTAGAAGCTTTCCTGCCTGCACTAATGTTTTTTGCTACCAAAGCTGATAGTCCTTGCTGTAAAAGAATTTCCTGCTCAATCTCAAAGCCTTCATCTTGTAGAAGGCTGGATTGGAATGTACCAGAGGTCCCTGGTATAGCAAGCTCTGACTGACAGGAAGTGAAGTTAGCTCATCTACTGAAGGTTTGCCTCCCTGATCAAATTAAGTCCTTCTTGGCCAAAATGGCCGATATTATTTTCACAACACCTTATTGATCACAGGGAGGGGATGGAATACATAGGCCAGACTGAATTTCCAAGTCCAGGCTAGTGCGTCTTGACCCATGGCTGCCGGATCATACCATCTGGAGAACAATTTCCTGTTTTGGCTTGTTACTATCAGGTCTATTTCTGGAATGCCCCATTTTGATAGGACACTTTTGAACACTTCCTGATTTAGGGACCACTCCCCTTGGTCCAGACAATTCTTGCTTAGGAAATCTGCTTGCAGATTGTTCTCTGCCCAATTCAACAGTTTCTCTACTTCTTTTAGTGATGTTCTGCTCCTGGTTCCTCCTTGATTTTTTATGTACAAGACAGTTGCTATGCTGTCTGACTTGACTAATACTATTTTGTTTCTTATCAGGGTTTTGAACCTTCTGAGGCAGTTTAGTACTGCTCGTCTCTAGTGTATTTATGTTACTTCTTGCCTCCATCTTGGACCACCGTCCTTGAGCCCTGCAGGTGCCCCCCCCCCACCGGTTCTGCTGGCATCTATTATTAATATTTCCCTTGAGGGTTCTTGTAAAGGAAGCCCTTTCTTCATGTTGCGAATGTCCATCCACCAAGACATGCTTTTCCTGGCATGTTTGGATAATGGAATTATCTGTGTTTTGCTTCTGGATTCCTTGTTCCAATTGGAGAGATAGAAGTTCTGTAGAGTTCTCAGTCTTGCCCAAGGAATGATCTGGATTGTAGAATTTAAAATTCCTAACAACTTCATATAATCTTGAGCAGTCAAATATCTTTCCTTTTGGAATTTTTTTTTTTTTTTTACTAATGTCTGCACCCTGACTATCTTGTCTTGCGTGAGGAACACCATCTGTTTCACAGAGTATTTCCATGCCCAAAAATATAATTTTTTGTGAAGGTTCCAACTGACTGTTATGGAAGTTGATGATCCAACCTTGCTCTTATAAATGAGAAATCATCTGGTTTGTATGAATCAGAGATTGTTGTCTTGACACTGCTACAATCAAAAGGTTGTCTAAACAGGGGATTATTAATCTCCCTTGCAATCTCAGGGTCTGCAGAGAGACCACTGACACTTTGGTAAATACCCTTGGGGCTGATGCCAACCCAAAAGGTAGAATCCTGAACTGGTAATGTTAATTTCCCAGTTTGAACCTCAGGAATATTCTGTGTGAGTGGATTACTGAAATGTGATGGTAAGCATCCATAAGATCCAACTTCGTCATGAAGGCCTTGTCTTGTATTGACTTTAGCACAGATGATACCGACTCAATCTTGAAATGGTGCACTTTTAGAAATTAATTCAGGTATTTCAAATCTAGAATTGCTCTGTAACCCCTGGAGGTCTTTGGAGCCAAAAAGAGAGTTTAATATATACCCAAATTCCTTTGGGATAGTGGAACAGGTTCTATAACTTTCTTCCTTAACATACTCTGTACTGTCTTCCTGAGTTCCAATCTCTTTTGTAGGTTCCAAGGGAAACTTGAATTTATCAACTGATTCCTGTGAGGGATAGTTTGTAGTTCAGTGGGTTCATCAAGTCATAGAGATGGGTATCCACTAGATCTGGAAGAGGGTTTGATGTCCATGCTTGACGAAAACATCCTAATCTTGGCCCTACTGGTATTCGAGACAGGGCTTGCTCTTCATTGTGGATCTGTCTTACAGGTGTATCTTTGGGAGTGTTCCTTCTTAAAACCTCCTCTGAATGACTGCGAAAATTGCCTTCTCTGCTCAAATCTTCCACTTTGGCATCTCCTGGAGTCACGAAAGTTATATTGTTATTCCTGAATCTCACTGACCTTGACTCTCTTTCTTGTGGAATGAAAGAGCTTTTCACTCCAGTAAACTTTTTTATTGGTTCTTCAAGATGTTGGCCGAACGTACCACCAGTGAAGGGAAGTGACAACAACATGTTTTTGCAGGATGTGTCAGCCCCCCAAGAATGCAGCCATAGCGCACGTCTTGCGGTAACTGATAATGCTGATGCCCTCGCAGATAGTCTGATGATATCCTTGGAGGCATCGCAAGAAAAACCAACTGCCTCCTTTATGGACTCTACCTCTTTAATAAGTTTTGAGTGAGAAACATTGGAATCAATTTTCTCCTCTAACTCATTTAACCAAAACCTGGCCAATAATGGAAAAGTTTCTTTAGTGCAGATTAAATTTTTCTATCCATTGCTTCTTTTAAAGCTGAACCATCTTCCATGGGAATAATGGTCTTTTTGGCTATATGAACAATGATAGGATCAATCTTGGGAGAGGAGTGCCATGTTTTAATATTTTCTTCCTTAAATGGATACATTCTGTTAAAACATTTAGTGAGGCCGATTCTTTTATCCCCCTTTTCCCCATTCAGTGTTGATGAGGCCAGAGACAGTATGATGTACAGGAAAAACTGGGGAAGTCTTATGACTAGTCCTAAATGCTGCATCTAATACTCCTAGTTCTTGCTATGATTCAGTAAAACCTAAAGATTTTCACATAGCTTTCAAAAAATTATCCATATGCTCTAGATCAAAACTCCCCGAATAATCAGGAATTTCCCGTCCCTGGTAAGATGACTATTCTGATACCAAGTCATGTGCACTATCTAATCCTTCAGGACCCTCCATTCTCGAGGATGTACCTTCCCCAAGATCTTCCATACTGGGGCATTTTTTTAGGAGCTGCTGCTTCTTGCATAGCAGCAAAAGTGTCCTGCATGGAAGATGTCATCCATAGCAGAAAGTCTTTAAATTGCATGGGCATATCCTGTTCTGATAATTTCTTAATGCATTCTTGACAGAGCTTGGAGGAGTCAGAGGAATATAATTTTTTTTATCAAAAGCCAAGCAAACTTTGGATTTAGTCACAGCCTTATCCTCTTTGCCAGTCCCCTCAGGAGTTTTATCCTTGCTAGGAGTTAATTTGGCAGGGGCAGATATAATAAGTTAAAACAGAGACTTTATTAATACCTATAAAAAAAAAATAACTCCATGCCTAAAATACTACCCCTATCCTAACAAAGCCAGAACGGAAATTATCAGCTGCGTTTAAAATAGGCAGCAGCAGCAAACAATTTCCTGCTAAAAAGGTCATAAATACTACATGGTACTTACCTGTACTTCCTGTTGTTCATTCTGTGACTGATCCAAACGTTCTGCGTTACATCCTTGAGGCATTGCATATAGCTGAACTTCCAGTTTCGGCAGAGGCTTCCGGTCACGGTCTGCACAATGTACCGGCACACACGCTGCTCATTCTCAGCTCAATACATGTGGACCAATGGCGTTTTCAGAGGATAACCTCTTAGTTCCCAGTTCCCAATGGTACGTTACACAAAAAAAAAAATAAATTAAGTTTTAGCCAAGTAAAAGAGAACCTGAAACATTTAACCTACTAAAGCGTAGGGCTGAAGCCCTACACCCAAGCCTTCTGTAGGACCAAAGGAGACTGTTTTTTTCAGGGAGGAAGTGCTGTCTTTTACGATGGATTTCAATTGGTCCTTCCCCAGCCAGTGGGCGGAGACAATACCCATTCTTGAGCCGGGGATAGGACACAGAAGAAAAACAGATTCCTTGTTTATACACCATCAAGGGCACTGCAGCATCTAAAGTATCCATTTCATGTTGCACTGTGGAGTGTATTAAAACTGCCTAGGTAGAAGCAAGTCTAGACCCTTCTAAACTAGTGAGGGCACATTCCATAAAAGGATTGGCCACCACATGGGCTCTAAAAGCTCTGGCCTCACCAGAAGAGCTATGTAAAGCAGCCACGTGGTCATCTATAGCCACATTTACGCGTCATTACTGGTAAGATGTACAGGTATTGCAGGTGCATTGTTTGGCAGAAAGGTCCTTCAAACGGCACTGAGCCACTGAATGGTGAGATTCGCCCATTCTTTTTCCTCATTGGAAGATTATCTATATTTTGAATGGGTGTAAATTCATATAGGGAGGTTGTGTGTATGTTATATATGAATATAGATAGGTATACATTCTACCATCAAATTCTCTTTTTCTAATTCACAATCATTATTTCTGTGTTCAAAATTCTAATGCATGAATATACATATGGGTATAAGATATTTGGCATAGTTTTAAGATTTCTAGTTATAATTGCCTTCATACCCACCCACGAGTTACTGCTATGGGAATACCCATATGTGTTGAATCTCCGGGAAAAGGGACACAGAGGAATAGATTACATTTCTCACTGTTATTTCCTTTTCCTCCTTGTATCCCCACGGCGTACCCGCCGCTTAACCGCTACCTATTATGTTTTTACAGCTATGGCAATAGCAGACTGGAGAGGAGAGGGGAAGTGCATTTTTATATTACCGGTTTAAAGATGCCAGCTAGTGGGACAGCCCATTTGTGTTGAATTGCCGTGGGGAGACATGGAGGAAAAGGAAATAACGGTAAGAAAGTTCATCTTATCTTGAGCAAGTACCATCTCTCAAGCCTTTATGGTTTGAGAGATAATCGTAGCTGGGAACTTTAGCTGAGAATATCTCTCAAGACAAAGGTTTGAGAGATGGGACTTTGGGACTTGCTCAAGATAATTTTTTTTTTTTTTTTTAAATCTAAAATGTAGCAGCAACTTCTAAGCGGGCATTATTAACCCTTTAAGGCATATCTTAAGATGGATATTTTTCTTTTTTTTGTGTGTGTGTTCAGAGCCCTAAGATCAGTGGGAAGTTGCTCTACATATTTTATACAAAAGGCCCAACAACCCACCTCCTCAAATCATCATACACCAGAACTGTGACATAACTATGGTGCACAGTCCTCCAACGGAAGGCCAAGTATTGACTTGCAACACTAAAGATCCCCACCCCCACCCCTCTTCCTTCCTCTCACATTCTGCTCTCCCCTCATCTAGTAAACATCCTTAGTACTTTTAAGACATATACTGAGGATGTCTTCTTGGTGTCCTTGGCAGCAAACTGGTTAAGAAGGATACATTATATTTTGTTTATTACATATCCTGCTTCATGTCAGTTATTTTCAAGCTAACAGTACAACACATTCAGATTACGTTATCGACATTTACTAATCTGTGTGTATTATTTATATCCTCTATAATAATTTGCTAAATAGACTAACGACACAGTCATGTGCAGTAGAGACTGCCTGTGACGCGGGTCGCTCCGTAGTATCAGCTGCAGCGTGGCCAGTCTCTACTGTGCATGATTGCCCCGCGACCGGCTGGCACTGTGGCCCAGTGTACATGGGCTCTTCAACTAGTGTGTATATTATATATACACATACACCTAATATTCTAAAGCTTTTGTTTCAGTTGCATAGCATCTTCTGGTAAGATATGAAGGTAATAGTTTTTCATGCAGTTTATTTACCGGAAATATCTCTCCTCCTCAGCAGCCTGTCGTTTTCCGAAAGCTCCTCCAGCCTCTCTCACAGACCCTCCTCCACCACCACCTTTGCCAGCACCTTTTCCCAGTTCTCCTAGCTGCCGAGAGAAGAGACAAGGACACAGTATTTGTTACAAGCGTAGACATGAGTGTGAGGATATAATTAAACTAGAACATAAAAAGCCACAATTTTAAACAATCCACAAAAAAAAAAAAAAAAAAAAAAAAAAAAAAAAAAATATATATATATATATATATATATATGTTTGCACTACTTACCAATAAACTCTAGTCCAATGGGTACCCCCTCAGGTTTGCTTAACCCCTTAAAGACGCGTGACATACATGTACGTCACTGAGGTTGCGGTCCCTAAAGGACGTACCTGGATGTCATGGAATTCTGGGCTCCCGGCGCGGCTGCACGCTGTTTGCGGAGTCCGGAATCGAATGGTTAAAAGACAAAAAAACTCTATGGTCCTTAAGTGACCGCACCATGCGTGGCGGTCCTGAAGGGGTTAACCCCCACCCCCTTCTGTTTTTGTTTAGCCGGCTCTAGGACGCGTTGCTAGGAGCCGATCGGATCCAGAAGGGACTGACAGCAGGCGCTCGGACGTCACTATGGCAAGATGTCTGCGATCCGTCTTGCCTGTCAGCCGGGGAAGAATGACCATTTCTCCTTTACAAGGTAATAATTCTAGCACTTAGTAACACTTGAGGACTGACATTACCTACCCCTGCTATCAGTTTTGTGGCTGCTCAGCAGAATTGACTGTTGCATCATCTAGACTGACTGCAAGAAAAGTTAGAATACGAAAAGTACTAATAAAGGTTGTTATCTTGTAGTTTGGTTTAGTTCCTCTACTGAATAGGTTTGATGCAAAATTTAGTATGTTTGGGGAGATTTGCAATGACTCAAACTTTCAAATCTCAACTTTGCCAAACAAAGGGTTTTAGTTTAGCATTTATCAAAAGAATCCTAGTTCAAACTATATACCAACAACCAATACCTATTTTATACATCAATTATCTCTCCACAGTGACAAAGTACTAAGCTTGGAAGCAGTTGACAAATAGTTGTTGCCATTACCAAACTCAATGGTTCTCATTTTAGCAACCTCTGAAGGACTAGCAGAGCTGAGTTAGCCCCGTCTGGGACTAGAGCCTGTATGTAAACTTGTGCTTAACAAAATGAGTCGTATATAGCTATACTACTCAATGTAAATGTGCGAATATTAGTATGTGTGCTAATGTTAGCACTGTACATGATTCAATTCTAGTCCAAAAGCCTTTTATTTAACAAATTTATAAGACCGTGTTTCTCACAAGTTTGCTGAAAGAACACCAATAGATATCCCAGCTCAGTCACTGTGATTGAGCTGCCTGTGCTTAATAATCAAGGTTATCTTGTAAACCTAAACGGATGTGTGCCCAGGACTGAAGCAGAGAATCCATGTTCTAGGCAATTACTGCCCAACCTCAGAGACCCTTGCAAGATTGCTGACCCAACTGGAATAGCAAAGATGCACGAATGGAAGCTTCCACAAGGAAAAAGTGAACTATATTTTAGGCCTCAGGTAAATAATGTAATGGATTCTAGAATGGAATACATAGCATTTAAGTGCACTTAAAGGGGATCCATCACCCCAGTACAAATGTTTATTAAACGTTGGATTACATAGGCATTTTTTTTTTTTTTTAAATTGTCTGTTGCCAAAAATAAACGTTTATAGTCTGCACTTCCATATAGACTCCGGGTACAGCTCTATACCCGAAGTCTGTAACTCTGTCTCTGCTCCCCTCCGATGACAGAGGCTTCTGTCTGTAATTCGGAAGCGGTTTCATTGGCAGAGATCAATATCTAGCTAATGAGATCTCTCCAGCCTACAGTCAGAAGGAGGCTGGCTAGAGGGAGGAGAGCGGAGGAAGAGTGACAGACTGCGGGTACAGAAATGTACCCGCAGTCTATACAGAAGTGCAGACTTTTTATAAATGCTAAAAATCAATGTTTAAAGTCTTCTAGTCACTTTTATAAATGTGAAAGACTAAGAACAGGTCAGACATGGCCTTAAATATTTGGTGAAGTATTTCGCCAAATTGTCGCAAATAGCAACATTTCTTTATAAATTCAGTAAGCCACTTTTTACAAATGTCCTTACTCCATTTTATATAAAAAAAAAAAACCCAACCACACAGAGGGCATCAATGGTGCTTTATCACAGATAAAATAAGCAATACGTAATACAAAATATTACACATTACATTATACTAATCCAAAAATGCTGCTCTTCCAAAAAGGTTAAACTATTATAAAGATTAAACACCAAAAACAATTACGCATTCACAGCTCAAGCGTCACCTTTTCAAATGAATCATGTAAATGAACAAAAGGCAACAGTGTGAAACAGTAGCTTTAAAGGGGATCTCACCCCCCTATAAAAGTTAGGCTTATTAAGTAGAGTATATATCGATATTGTGGAAAAAGTTATTTATTTTAACAACTCTATTTGGGCTAAAATGATTGTGTATAGAGTGCCCTGCTCCCTATTTCCGCATACACTGCTCTTGCTGCTCTGCCTCTGCTCCCTTCCCACTATCCAGCCTCTTTCGATGACGGAGGCTGTCTGTCTGTAAGCTGGAGTAGTCTCATTGGCTAGATATCGATCTCTGCCAATGAGATTGCTCCAGCTTACGGACAGAAAGCAGAGGCAGAGCAGTGTATGCAGAAGTAGGGTGCAGGGCATTCTATAAGCAATAACTTAAAAAAAAAAAAAAAAAAAAAAAAGCTATCTGGGTTAAACATTTTCAACAAATATCGATATATACTCTAATAAGCCTAAATTATAATAAATAAACCTGATATTCCAAGTTTGGTCTTACTTAAATAGAAATACAATAATTAGAGCCTGGCATTATTAATAGCCTGATAAACAAAAACAGAATAAAAAAAAAACAAACAAAAAAAAAAAAACACGAATTAAACTAAAATAACCCAAACTGTCCTTAATACTTTCATAACGACCAGAGACAATCTTACTGCCATTTTAATGCTTCTTTTCCATTAACTCCACTTTTATAAAATCACCCCAAAGTTCCTTTAAAGTGACAGGATCACTTAAAATGTTGATAAATGTCAATCTCTCAAACCAACCAATTAATTTTGCAAATAGTACCTCGGGATTTTTAATGGTAACTACTTGTGTTTTGCTCACATCTTCAAAAGCAATATACATTTTAGGGCAAGGGTATAATTGAGCTGCATGATCTTGAATCTTAGGTTTCCACGAAAAATCTTCCTGCTCAGCAGCACTGACCCAAAACAATAGGAACCCACGCCGGGCGGTCTACACTAGCATATTAAGGATTTCTAGTAGTTTATCCCAAAAAAATAAAATTTTTAATAAGGGTTAATATATAAATTACTCTTAAATTCTGCATCCAACATTTTCAATGGAGTTTCGTGGCAACCAAAACGATCTCTTCTAGGTTTGCCCTTGGTATAACACTCCCTCACAGTTACTCAGCATTACCGTCTCAAAGTCGCCATATTACCCGCAGTAGTTAACCAATATAATTATTGGACTTAATACAGTTCAGCCACTCAATATGTCCCCCATAATCCACTAGCTATCGACACCCACTTATTAGCATGATCCAATTCATCAAAATATTATTTCGCCCATCTAGAGTGACCCCTCCTTTCACTGCGCCGCACCCCAAGGGAGGCTCTTTCCAACCTTCCAGTCATCCAGGGCAATTAATAACCACGATGAAAGAGTAAGCCATTAATGTAAACTTAGCATCAATAACGTAGAACATGACCTCACCCCCATTTCGAGTGATTTAAATTTTACATCCGTGAGAGCAACGTTAGGCGCCCCAGTTGCTCCTTGATCACATTTATTGCCATTCGCCGCCAGACAACAAATGGCGGGGTTAAACATCAGTTTTAGCACACAACTGCTGGAGCCCCTCACTTTGCCAATACCTGATTTATATCAATTAACCAAAATGGCATAAGGTGTTTTTTTGTTGTTGGTTTTTTTTTTTGCACAGACTTCATTCTTCAGCAAACAATATGCGTTAACAGAATCCACTACCATGCTCATCCAATCGTACCTGATCTGAGGACCGACGCATCTGTATAAACAAGACGTTTCGAATCCCAGAACGAAAGAGCTGCGCTGAACCAGCCATGATTATGACAGAACTGACCTTGTCAATCGCGCAGTGAATGCTGGAAGAAACCTGTTGCGTAACTACCTAACGTCCTCTTGTTTTTAACCAATAGATGGCCTGAGTGCTGAGTATGCGCAGAAGTTAGCTATGACTTCGTAGATTACAACCATAGGTTGCATGTGCCCTTCACTGCTTTCGGCCTATAGATAGTGTGTCTACCGTGTTATTGAAAATTCCTGAACTCGTGTGTATATGCGCTGTGCTAAATTTGGGCAACGTTACAATGTTTGCAAAAATAGAGAAGCAGTGTTCATATATTTGGCTTTTTCGCGTTTGGTTATTACATAGTAACTTAGGTTGAAAAAAGAAACAAGTCCAGCAAGCTCAGCCTTATAATTGCTTCTTGTGAGAGAAATAATGTATACTATTTGTTATTTATCAGCCAGATACTGACTGTTTTTAACTGTTTTTACCTTAGCTGTAATTGTGATATATATTATTTTAATAAAGCTTTATTATTCCTATATTTTGAGTGCCTCATTCACATAGGCTTCACCTAATCCTGGTACATCATTTTGTTATACCAGAATGGGTGGTAGTCACTGCATACTCAAGCCTGATGGGATTGGGAGGCACCCTGGCTAATGTAACGGCACAGGGCCACTGGACCTGGGAGGAGAGACTTCCAATGGGCATTCTGGAGATACGGGCCATTTGTAATGCCTGGTATGGAACAATAAGTAGGTCAGAGATCTCAGTTTGGTGCGAGCTAGAGAGCGCTGCTAGTTTGCGCAGCTGTTAAAGCCAACAAGCAAAAATTATTGAACCAGTTACAAGTGTAAATTCTAAATTTAGCACAATAAATTCACAGTCTCACAGCACCATGCACTTTAAAGTCAGATAATAAATCATAAAACATTGTAC
Organism: Rhinophrynus dorsalis; assembly: GCA_037306005.1. Taxonomy (NCBI): domain Eukaryota; kingdom Metazoa; phylum Chordata; class Amphibia; order Anura; family Rhinophrynidae; genus Rhinophrynus; species Rhinophrynus dorsalis. The sequence goes on from CM074719.1 coordinate 233,361,568, forward strand.
CACTTATTCAAATACACCTTATCCCACCCCAATTTCACTGAAAAAGGTGTTGCACTCTGGAAATGAATACCACTGGACCTTCTGAAATACCAGCTGCAGAAGTCCAACTTAAGTGGTTGCCACATGTAGTATTATCCCTATATTTATATAAATAAAATAAAGCACAATTCCAACTGTTTGGCTACTTTTGCCAGCATTTATAAAGAAAGTCATAAACAGCAGTTTATAGTTCCAAAATGCAGTCCCTCTTTAAGTATTCCAGGCAACAGTTCCCCCTATTATCCCCCCATGGCTAACACAGTACCACACATACACACAACATCCATTTCCTACTAGGTGCAAAGTCACCACAGGCACCACCTAGAATATTTTATGTATGGTGAGATCCACCTTGAATATAGTATACATACATGTGCAAGTGCCACCTGCAGTTCCTGACAGAGCACCATGTACTGTACAGAATGACAGCCATCCAGCTTCTGCCCCAGTCACTCACTCAGCTGAGCTCCAGTGCTGGTGGTGCTGATCCTTGTTGGTGCACCCACACTTGGTCTTTGGAAATTGGCTGGGTTGGACAAATAATTTTGGAGCATTTGAAGCTCCCAGGCACCAGTAGTTCAGTGTGCAGCTCCAGAGCTGTCAGCAGCAGCTGATCATGCAGCAACTGAGCAGCTACCGGGTCCATTGGCACATGACCATTTCTCCCGGATGTAGGAGGGCAGGATTTCCCTTTGCTTACTGAAGTTTGTCCCTCGCTGCAGCCCTCCGGGCCAGACTGCATCTTCTGAGTGACGTGGTCAGAAGGGGCAGGTGGGGGATCGTTATTGCTTCATAACTTTTGAACTACAAACAAGTAAGGTCTTAGACATATCACATTCTGTTACTTTTAATATACAAAAGACTCAGCAAACAACTTTTTATTAAAGATACATTACTATCCCTTTAAGCCTGCTTTCATGTTACGTGACAAAAGCTGTCTGTAAAACAAAAACAGGGAGCTCATTGTGAAGCACATAAAAGTGTAAAAATAGATAAAGAGGAAAAAATAGTATAGGAAATTTGTAAACATTATGTACTTGCAGAATATGTAAATCCCAAATAAATAATTACCATTCCTTTAAGAAATGTAAGTCCATTTTTTCTTTAAAAGCCCAAAAATTAAATATGTATTGGTATGCTGTAACTTCAACAAACCTCTGGTTAACCCTTTGAATGCCCAAGGTAAGTACCCAACACATTGTGAAGCAAAGTATTGGACACTGAACTGACACTCAAAAAGTTAACATCCTTCTTAAAGTGGAACTATCCGTCATACAAAGTGCCCCCCAATTAATTTTAACTATTTTGAAATGCATATAAATCCTTATTAGGTCTGGAATTATTTGGAAGTGTAAGTAATTCGGAGACTCACCAGCATGCACCTTGCTGAAGAGACATCAACTCAGTTGTGCTGTCCATCACCATCTGTACCTTAAGATACAATGCAACTCCCCTAGCCAGGTAGTGAGGGGACAGAGACGGACAATGCAGGCGCACAGATGCCTCTTAGGAAAGATGTCTGCGCTGTCGTCTGACGGTGAGTCTCCAAATAACTTAGCTTTCTAAATAATGCTGGACCTAATAAAGTTTATCAAAGGATTTCTATGCATTCCTCTATAGTAAAAATTAATTGGGGTGCACTTTTGCATCCCTGATCGTTCCGCTTTAAAAAAAGAGGTTAACACTACCTGTATATAAATACCAACAACAGATAGGGTCGGTGATAACTGCCAAATCAGCAGATATATCGATCAATAGGAATGTGACTACTTACGGAATTCACATTATCGGCTTTATTCTCCAAGTCGTTAATAACACTTGCATGGACTACAGCCTGCCCTGCCAGGAATCATTTCTTATAGGAACACTTGTCAAGATAAAAAATATATATATATAAAAAAACATGCTTTATAGTAGACTAAAATTTATTTAATAAAGCTCAACGTGTTTTAGAGCAGTGCACTGTTTTTTAGGAACATCAGTTAACAAAGTGACAGGTATGTGTGTTTTCTGTTTACAAAGAAAGCGCACATATATGATAGTCTGTACTTCATTGTGATACTCTGTATATAAAGACTCTGTATTGTGTCTATAGTAATGCAGTGTACCTCTGCTTTGAGAGGTATCTTATACAAAGTTCTAACCTCCTATTTGAAGAAGAGGTAAGTTAATGGGCGTATGCTACAAGCCACCTAATTATTGGGGAGTTTGAAGAAGTCAAACATTTACTACAAATGGAAATGACTTCTCAGTCAGAAAATGTAATCATAATGTGAGATTCAACTACCCCGAAACTGACTGGAGAAATATGACTTCCAACACAACAAAGGAAAACGATTTTCTAATTATTTTTAACTAGCAGTGTGGGACGTCATTGCCCACCTTTTTTTGTTATCTTTGTATTGTTATGTGAAGTTACATTTGTAGATACAATTGTGTTGTGCTGGGTGTGTTAATTCTGCTACAGAGTTGACACATACATATATATAGACTCAGACAGACACACATACATACATAGACACACATAGAAACATATACATATACATGTACATATTATCATAAATAGAGACACACACACATACACACACATACATATTATCATACATGCATAGATATACAGACTTATAGACACATGCATACACACACACACACGGCAGAAAAAGCGTCAAATACAGGTCACCCTCTACGATGTGTTCACTCCCTGTTGTTAATCTTTTGACTGCCAGAGATGTATCCATTGCAATGCGTTGCATACCTCTCTGGCACTGAAAAGATTTAGGAGAAGAGGGAGTGAAGACATTCTGGAGGGTGAGCACCTGTGGCACTGAACCTGTAGGCAAAGAAAGGGTTAACAGGGGCATCGGAGGCTGATGGGGGAGGATTATGTGATGTGGACATGTAACAGATGTGGTGCTTGCACCCGGGAGCAAAGTGCACTCTTATGTGTTGCACCCGCATTCCATGTCTCCCCCTGCTAATGTCATTACCAATGAGCCAGGCCATTTTACCGAGCCACACACCATGTCCCCCTGTGGTACATCAACTGTTGTGTCATGCACAGCTGTTGGAGGTGCAGGCTGTGTAGTTGATCAGTGGAGAAAGACACAGACACAGTGGCTGTTAACCAGCCAGAGACATGAGGATCTTCCTTCAGCAAGCACCTCCACATCGCTGTGTGGTTAAGTCCCACTGGTTCAGAGCTCGCGGGCATGTGCTCCAAGGCTGGCACCCCACCTACCTTCTTCATGGGTTTCCTATCACTGTATCTCCATTCTTTTTCCCTCTAGGGCTTGGGTGTGCAACAGGCGCTGCCCCTTCTGCTATACTTCCCATTGTGTGTGTGATGTAGTAGCGGTGAGAGCCAGACATGTTCTATTTTTGTGAAAGGCATTAGTGTGGGTGGGGAAAGTTCTTACTGAGGGCTGCAGTGCTGCAGTTTTAAGGAATATATCCCCATATAGTCCCATATATCCCCAGACCTATTAATGTTGTAAATTAATGGAGACACATTGCGGGAGTGAGTTATGCTTTGTCATATTGCTGAGCTCTCTCTCCCCTTCTCTGCGTGCTCCTTTTAGCGCTGTCATTCTGCATGCAGAGAAGGGGAGAGAGAGCCTGGCACAGCGATCGACAACATTGGATCGCTATAAAAGAATTATTAATGGAGCAACTGTATACATATTACTGAATATTCCAGTGCAGTGTTCAAAGTGTGAAATGGTTCAAACACTATGGAAGCTATTTCTGATCAGACTCCAACATAGTCAGGCTAAGGATGATGGAAGTTGTAGGTGACATTTCATGTTGTGTTTCCTGCAGTGCAAGATTAAAAAAAGGCTTGTTCAGAAGAGGATCACGTCTTGGAAGTAACGGAGAAAGTTCGAGGAAGAGCTTAGTGATGAGGTGATGAGTATAGGGGAGAGGACAAAGAGTGAGAGTGGAGAAAGTCCAGGGAAGAGCTTAGTGGAAACCTGTGTGACTCCATGTAGAGATTTTCACAGAAGTGCACCTCTCTCAATGTTGGAGAGATGTGAATGGAGGAGACATGCTTATCTCCTCCTCCTGAACACCCCGGGTGTTTGTGGCATGTCTGGAGAATTTTTGGTCACGTGACCATGTTCTCCTTTATATTATAGATGACAATTTTATGCCCCACATAGCAGTGGAGCCAACTAGAAATGAAGCCTTGCTGGACCAATTCTGTCATGCTATACAGTATACGGATAAGGGAACATTTAGGCAACAGTCATGGGATGTGATCTTCAAAGATAAAAATGCACAAGAAAGATGGAGTTTGTTCAAAATGCACATAGATAAATATATACTTATTGATAAATCTTTTTCTCTTAGTCCTTGTGCAACATAGGAACCATGGGGTTAATTTACTATCTCTACAAGGCAGGATACTTTCATACAAAGCTCTGTGGAGGAGAACACTCCCTGTAAGTCATACTTGTCACAAAGCTGAGAGTATGCAGTGATTAAAGGGCAAGCCCAGGGAGAGAAACTCAAGAAGATGTGATTTCTCCAACAAGGGCTGGTAGCATGAAGACTGGTGTGCTAAGCTAGCGGTCGTTGCTGGTATTTGTAGGCCTCCTGCGGTGTATTGTGCTCCGGCCATGGCTGTATAAACATGCTGGCCGCAAAGCCAGATGATCCCCTTCAGTTGAGATGAAGAAGGCCCAGGATAACACATCTCAGCAAGGACTAATGCTACCACTCCCAAGGAGAATCTTTTCCAATAAACAGAGAGATAGAATGAAGAAAATAACTCCCCAGAAGTAGCTCAGGCAGGCAACACAAGTAGAGAAGAATGGATGCACTGAGGTGCTAGTTGTAGAATACTCAGGAGCAGGCTGAAGAATCTCAGGAACTGGAACAGAACAGAGGACAAACTAAATTACTGGATGGCCTGACACCAGTCTGGGAGTAAGCTATAAAGATGGATATAGGCTGAACATCAGACAGAAGAAGGTCCAGGGACAGGCCAAGGGTTTGCAATGGAGAGATCAGACTGGCAACAGAATCAGCAGGCAAGGCACAGTAACTTAAAAATGCCTCCGACCAAAAGTTCGGCACAAGTGATGTCACCGATACAAGCGCAGTGACGTGATGAAGGGAGAAGCTCTGAACAGCACAGTGCTCCCACAGGTCTGTTTAAAGCAGCGCAGATTGAGAAACATGACATTCTCCCTCCCCTATGGCTGCTTCCGGAGGTCCACACTAGTCTTGTTGGGGAACTGGGAATGGAAACAGCAGAGAAAAGAAGGAGCATGGACAACCAAAAAAGGACCTCAAGATTGTTCTTCGGGGCCGAACTCCTGCCAGTTCACCAAAAACTGGACATGGTGGTGAACCAGACGGGAGTCCAGGATAGCATCAGTAATGTGTGGGAACAGGGGCTGTAGGAAGAGAAAGATGAGAAGAGAGCCATGGTTTAAGAAAGGACACGTGAACTACCATGTGCATGCGTAAGGAAGGAGGAAGAGCGAGACGATAAACCACCGGAGACAACCGACACAGCACATGAAAAGCACCCAAAAACTGAGGATTGATCTTATAGGAAGGTGTTGTCAGTGTATCTGGCAGCGGCTGCTCGAGCTGACCGCGGCTTCCTTTAGCGGCTCCAGCTGCAGTGTTACCAGGCGACTCCAGCAGCGGTTGTATCTGGTGGCTCCAGCCGCAGTCTAACCCGGCGGCTTCAGCCGCACTGTTGTTGGCGGCTGAACCGCATGTACTGGCGGCTTGCTCTGGCTGGCTTCTGGCGCGGGTCTGCATGATTATGGGCACACGTCCAAGGCATGGACGTGTGCTCCATTTAAAGGTACAGCACACATTTTTTGACTCCTCCTCTTCCTGGCCCCTAACCTTAAATACTGCCTGGACACTATGCTCAGTCACCCTTTCGTGGTGTCCAGTGCAGTTTGTGCTTGATCTGGTTTGTCTGACTACCCGTTCTGGTGCCAACCTTTGGTTAGCCTGACTACCCGCTCTGTGTATGACCCTGGCTTGGCTGACATTTCTTCTGGTGTGGACCTGCGGCTCTGGTAGACTAACTCCTCCGTGCATGACCCTTGGCCTGGCTGACTACCCATCCTGATGCTGACCTGTGGCTCTGTCCGACTACCCACTCTGTGTATGACCCTGGCTAGTCTGATAACCAATCTGGTGCAGACTTTCGGCTCTGGTTTACGTTTCGCTGTGTCTCATTCTGGCTTGTTTGACTACCAACCTTGGCGTTGCGGGGGTTGTCCACTGCGCATCCAGCATACCAACACTCCAGTGGATAACTTATTGGGTGCCCTTGGTGGCTCTGGCAGACTTCCCCTCGTTTCTGTTCTTATACTGCAGCATTCAGGTGCGGTCCTGTGGCGCAGCTGGCCTATTTGGGAAAGTTGTCTATACAGTTGCTGACCTGTAGCTCAGTTGCCTACCCTGGTACGTTGTCTATACAGGTGCGGACCTGTAACACAGTACCCTACTGTACAGGTGCAGACCTGTAGTAGATCCTCAGGTGCAGACCTGAGGCGGTTTCTCTCCACTTGCCTCCTGGGACTCAGTCAGTACCACTACAGCAGCACTATCCTTCCTGACGTCATCTACATTGTATGGTGTTCTTGCTGTTACCGTTGTTCTGTACGTTGTGTATCTTAATAAAGATTGTGTTACCTTCAGTACTGGTCCAGTTCTGGTTCTTGAATCCTTGACAGTACGAAAGGGCCATGTCTACGGACAGTACTGGTAACCCTTCTACCCAAGACCTCCTAGTCAGGATGGAGGTACAAGAGCAACACATTGATCAGATTACTATGGCCTTGCAAACTTTGTTAAACCGTACCGCTCACCTTGACCATCCTGTTGGACAACCGGTGGCCTCTCCCTCTGCAAACCCGGCACCGGTAGCTCCAGCTAACCCTGATGCAGGCATGATCAGGGGGTTTTCTGGGCACGCTCCTTTGCGTTATGACAGGGACCCAACATTGTGCCGTGGGTTCATAAATCAATTGGGCATATATATGGAAATGGTACCCCAGGCATTTCCTAATGATCGTAGTAGAGTCGTTTTTTTGATTTCACTACTTTCTGGCAAGGCTTTGGCGTGGGCCAACCCAATGTGGGAAACAGACAAACTGATTATTTATTACTTTCTGGCGTTTGTGGACTCTTTCCTTAAAGTCTTTGACATGCCCGGGCATAAGGTCTCTGCCTCCAAACACCTCATGACAATACACCAAGGGTCCCGAACTGTAGCAGAGTACGCGATCGAATTCTGTACTCTGTCGGCAGAAGTTGGGTGGAACAATGAGGCTCTATTAGCAGCATTTTCCCAAGAGCTTTGCGATGTGGTCAAAGATGAGATTGCTGCTCGCGACTTACCTAATGACCTGGATGAGTTAATCTCCTTTATGATACTTATCAACTCCAGGATCAGGGAGAGACCATCTTTTAGGGAGCGCCTGCATAGTCCTCCATCTCGTTTGACTCCTAGCTTTACGTACCCACCCATTCCTCCCATGCCTCCTGGACCAGTTGCTGATGGGAGTGAACCCATGCAGTTGGGGGCAACTCACCTTTCTGGAGAGGAAAGAACCTTCTGACGGAGGGAAGGTCTCTGTTTGTACTGTGGAAGATCCGGTCACTTGTTAAAGTCTTGTCCTGTACGTCCGGGAAACGCCCGCACCTAAGATCCCGTCGGGGACGGATCTTGGGTGGCATTTCCCAGTCCCCGAAGGTGGCCAAGGGTAAACCCATCCTCAAGGTTATCCTGTCATGGAGCAACTCCTCGACAGTTGTCACTGCATTGCTCGATTCAGGGGCGGCAGGATACTTTATGGACGCTGACTTCTCGGAGAGTCAAGCTATTCCTTTGCAGTCTCGCTTTTCACCCTTGGCTATTGAGGCCATTGATGGGAGGCCCTTACAACCCTCTCATATCACTCAGGAGACGTTTCCTTTAACCCTGCGAGTTGGAGCCTTACACACAGAAACACTACAGTTTCAAATAATTCACTCGCCTCACTACGTTATTGTCCTGGGGTTCCCATGGCTTCAGGTGCACAACCCCAGGATCGATTGGCACAGTTGTGACATAGTGTCATGGGCCCAGAGTTGCGCTGATTCCTGTCTCACACGTCCTACGAGATTGATGTGTACTTCTTCCCCTATTTTGCCTGAGGAGTACAGGGCCTTCCGTGACGTATTTGACAAGGTCCAAGCTGGTGCATTGCCTCCCCACAGGTCCTACGACTGTGCGATTAACTTGATTTCGGTACTACTCCTCCTAGGGGTCAGGTTTATCCACTGTCTATGCTGGAGATGAAGGTTATGGAGGAGTATGTGGCCGGTGCTCTTTCTAGAGGAATAACCTGCAAGTCTACCTCCCTGGCTGGTACAGGCTTCTGTTTTGTTAAAAAGAAGGATGGGAAACTATGTGTAACGGTTTGTTCAACACTCAGACACAGTAGGTTAGGATAAAACACAGTTTTATTAAAGCACAATGAAAATACCCTTAATGGGCTATAGCGTATCAGAGCAGAATAGACAGGAGTAATATTGGACTTAGACTTATGCCTACACAGTCCCAGCATAACAGCAAGAGCGAGAGTACATATACTGTCACAGGTCAGGCAATACAAAGGAGAACTCAGCACAGCATGGGTTAAAGTCCAATTGATATAATCAGTTTCTGATGTGGTGTGTTCAGTAATGCCCAGTAAGATGGAAGAACAGCAATAAGGAGACTGTAGTGCTAGAATGGAGACAAAGCACTTTATATCTGCCGGAGCAGAGCTGAGACTTATACCCCCTGCCGTAGCAGTAAACGGAGGCCACACAATACTCTGCAAAAGCTGTACGGAATAGAGCCATGGGCACCCTACCGGTGCAGTAACGGAGGCAACAGTACTCTGCAAGAGCTGGATTGAATAGAGCCAATGGCACCCTGCCGGTGCAGTAACGGAGGCAACAGTACTCTGCAAGAGCTGGATTGAATAGAGCCAATGGCACCCTGCCGGTGCAGTAACGGAGGCAACAGTACTCTGCAAGAGCTGGATTGAATAGAGCCAATGGCACCCTGCCGGTGCAGTAACGGAGGCAACAGTACTCTGCAAGAGCTGGATCGAATAGAGCCAATGGCACCCTGCCGGTGCAGTAATGGAGGCAACGGACTCTGCAAGAGCTGAACGGAAAAGCAACCACGGGCACACTGCCGGAGCAGTAATGGAGGCAACAATAGCTCTGCAAGAGTTAACAGAAGGCTCGTAGCAGTACCTGCGACAACAGTAGTTCTGCAAGAGTTAACAGAAGGCTCGTAGCAGTAACGGAGTCAACAGTAGCTCTGCAAGAGTTAATGGAAGGCTCAGTAATTGGCACACTGCCGGACAAGTAACAGAGGCAACTGTAGCTTTTCAAGAGTTAACGGGATGCGAAGCGGAATGTACACTGCCAGAGCAGTAACGGAGGCAGTACAGACACACATGTCTGGTAGGCCCAGACTAGACGGAAATCAGAACATCGCTTAGCGACACGATGAAGCAGGAACTGTAGAGCTGGGCCGGATCACGGAGCAGGAACGTCAGGCAAGCTGGGTCAGGTCAATGTGTCACGGTTTGTTTTAACTCTAAGACATAGAGTTAAGATAAAAACACAACTTTATTGAAAAGTTAATAAGAACCCTCACAGGTCCTGAACATACACTTATGTTACAGACACACAACAAGTTCAAGTACAATAACAAACAATAATACAGTATATTTAGGCTCTACCGGCCTTGCCAATTACTGGGTAAGGTAGCCTGGAGACTGGCACATCGAGATGAAGTAGGCTCTACCGGCCTTACCAATATACCGGGCAAGGCAGCCTGGAGACTGTCACAACACGATGAGGGTGGCTCTACCGGCCTTGCCAATATACCGGGCAAGGCAGCCTGGAGACTGGCACAACAATATGAGGGAGGCTCTACCAGCCTTGCCAATATACCGGGCAAGGCAGCCTGGAGACTGGCACAAAAATATGAAGGAGGCTCTACCGGCCTTATCAATATACCGGGTAAGGCAGCCTATGACAAAGTGACACAGAACATAGGAGGCCCCTCTGGAGCAATAACGGATGTAGCATCAGCAACCGGTGATAGAGTGGAGTGAACCGGTAATACGTACTGGACAAAACGGAAGGCCCTACCGGTGCTATAACGAATGCAGCAAGCAACCTGTGTAATCTTGGAGCAAACCAGTACCGCATACTGGACAACACGGAAGCCCTACCGGTGCTATAACGGAGGCAGCAAGCAACCAGTGTAAGTGTGGAGCAAACCAGTACCACGTACAGGACAACACGGAGGCCCTACCGGTGCTATAACGGAGGCAGCAAGCAACCGGTGTAAGAGTGGAGCAAACCAGTACCGAGTACTGGACAACACGGAGGCCCTACCGGTGCTATAACGGAGGCAGCAAGCAACCGGTGTAAGAGTGGAGCAAACCAGTACCGAGTACTGGACAACACGGAGGCCCTACCGGTGCTATAATGGAGGCAGCAAGCAACCAGTGTAAGAGTGGAGCAAACCAGTACCGCGTTCTGGACAACATGGAGGCCCTACCGGTGCTATAACGGAGGCAGCACGCAACCGGTGTAAGAGTGGAGCAAACCAGTACCGAGTACTGGACAACATGGAGGCCCTACCGGTGCTATAACAGAGGCAGCACGCAACCGGTGTAAGAGTGGAGCAAACCAGTACCGCGTACTGGACAACACGGAGGCTCTACCGGTGCTATACCGGAGGCAGCACGCACCCGGTGTACGAGTGGAGCAAACCAGTACCGCTTACTGGACAACTTGGAAGCCCTACCGGTGCTTTAACAGAGGCAGCAAGCACCCAGTGTACGAGTGGAGCAAACCAGTACCGCATACTGGACAACTTGGAAGCCCTACCGGTGCTTTAATGGAGGCAGCAAGCAACCGGTGTAATTGCAGTTAACCGTAACGTAAACATACAGTGCCAACTCAGATGCCAAGGGCCTAGTACCAGCAGTACCAACACAGGAGGAACCCAGTAGTCAGAATGTCGCCGAGGTGACCAGAGCCAAGTGGAATGTATCCAACTCAGTATCCAGGAGCAGGAGTGACAGCCAGGCCGGAACAGGATACCGGAGCAGCAACATCAGCCCAACCGGGACAGGAACAGAAGCAGGAACGTCAGCCAAACCGGATAAGGAACAGAAGGAGGAATGTCAGCCAAACCGGATCAGGAACAGAGGCAGGAACCACACTAGAGTGTATACTGACTCTCTGGGTAGGTACTCTGATGCTGGAACAGTAGACAAGCCAGGGGTCAGAACCAGAGTAGGTAGTCAGCCAGAGCCGGTGGTCAATACAATGCGGATAGTCAGACAAGCCAGAGGTCAGTACCAGAGCAGGTAGTCAGCCAGAGCCGAAGGTCAAATACCAAGCGGATAACCAGACAAGCCAGAGGTCAATACCAGAGCGGGTAGTCAGCCAGAGCCGAAGGTCAAATACCAAGCAGGTAGTCAGACAAGCCACAACACTGGACGCCAGGAGTAATACTGGAATGAGAGAAGCCAAGGATCATATACAGAGCCCAAACAACACAACTGCACTGGAACACCATGAAAGGGTGACTGGTGTAGTGTCCAGGCAGTTTAGATACTGATCATCCCACCCCTAGGAGGTGGAGCTTGCCTGTCACTCTCTGTGCTGGTGCTCGTCCATTGGAGGAGGCTGATTGGCCCGCCCAGGGTTTCCCTTTATATTGGGCCTTATGGCACCTGTCAGGTGCCCTTTCGTGGTGTGCCTGCGCTATTGTTGCTGTTATCCTGTTTCCTGTGTACCGACTCGGCTCGTCTGACTACTCTCGTTCCTGCTCCGTGATTGACCTGGCTCTGGCTGACTTCCTGGTCCGTGATTGACCCAGTTCTGGCTGACTTCCTGCTCCATGTTTGACCTGGCTCTGGCTGACGTTCCTGCTCCGTGATTGACCCGGTTCTGGCTGACTTCCTGCTCCGTGATCGACCGACTCCGGCTGACTTTCCTGCTCCGTGATCCTTCCAGTTCTGCGTTCCGCTGATGCCTGGCGACATTCTGAGCCTGCTCGCAGCTAGCACCAACTGATCACACTTTAGTTCTCTGTGGCCTCAGATTCTGAGCCTGTTGGTTTCCTCCGTACACTGAGCCTGAGAGATTAATGCTAACTGTGACCTTAGTGTCTGTGTTGGTCTTAACTCTTGCTGTGCCGGTTGCCTCCATGATACCGAGCTGTTGCTTATGCCTGCCAAGCTTTTTGCCTCCGTTACTGAGCCTTCTCTACACCGGTTGAGCATTTTCCTTCATACTGAGCCTAGCTGTACACTGCAGAGTTGTGCATTTGTTGGTGCCGTTCTCCTGTGTATTGCGCCGCATGGCGTAAAGGGCCTTATGATACTCTGGCAGTGGAAGCTCCGTGTCGGCACCGGAAGGGTGCTTGGCTCAGCTTCTAATCGCTCACTGTGTATGTGTCCATCCATCCGCACTTGTTTATGCGTTGGCTCCTATAGACAGCTTGGGCAGTGCTTCCTCCATTACAGCAGCTAAGGGGTGCTAGGCTCTGGTCTCATTGGCACTTGCAGTATCTCTCCTTGTTGCTCACCCCTGTAGGGGCATTGGCTCTTGCTGCAGTTGGTTACTCTATACCCTTGGGCAAAACCAGACCGAGATCTGGTCGTGATTCAGTTTGGTTGCTCTGCTTGAACTAGCTGCTACATCACTACTATTGGGACTGTGTATACCGGGCGTTGGCTAATCACCACCACAGAGACTGACTACCTGCTTGGGTGTTAACCCTTAATAGTGTTACATTATACTTTGCTTGCTCTTGCTATATCAAGCCTGTATTTCACTCTGCACTGTATTACCAATTCTGGCCCTCAGGGGCACTGTTCCTTATTTTCATTTTAATAAAACTGTGTTTTATCTCTAACCCTGTCTGAATGTCAGAAAACCGTAACAGTCTGTCCCTTAAAGAGCCGGAACATGACGTCACTGTAGGAGATCCCAGTGACTCGCGTCCGCTCTTCTGGCTCTGATGGGAATCCGTAGATGTGGCAGGAGCTGCAAACGGCAGCAGAGGGGAGACCGGTCATCCAAACAAGCACCAGGGTGCACCAGCTCTTCCAGTGAGACAGAATGCGACATGACCGCGAGGCAGCAAGCAGTGGGGGCTGGCCTTCCCCTCAGCAACGGAGAGGCTGGTTCACCTCTGAATCTAAGGTAAGCGTGAGCTGTCGAGTCTTAGAGGGAAAACGGCAATGAAATCTCCTAATTAGAGCAGGAGCGTGCATATCTGTAGACGAAACCCAGGAACACTCCTCAGGTCCATATCCCTTCCATTGTACTAGGTATTGTAAGCGGCCTCAGACCCTATCAGAGTCCAGAATATTCTGTACTTTGTACTCCTCATGATCTCTCACGAGAGCCGGACAGACAGGAGCAGAGGTATACCGGTTGCAGACCAAGGACTTCAGTAGGGAAACATGGAAGACGTTATGAATGCGCATAGTGGCTGTAAGTTCCAGGGCATAAGCGATAGGATTGATCCTTCGAAGAACTCGGAGAGGACCAACAAACGAGGAGCCAGTTTTCTACAAGGAACCTGTAGGTTCAAGTTTCGTGCTGACAGTCACACTCTCTCCCTCACCTGAAACACCGGTGCTGGTAACCTTCTCTGATCGGCCTGCCGTGTTTGTCGCTGTGTGGACCATTGTAGGGTTCTCTGAACCCGTACCCATGTGGACAGAGTTCCCTCAAATGCTCTTCCAGAGCTGGAATATTTTGTGCCTCAAATGACTCAGGAAGAACCAAAGGCTGGAAGCCATAATTAATCATAAACAGGGAATTCTGATGAGTTCATGGCACAATTCTGGGCAAACTCGCCCACGGTTACAGGCTCACCCAGTTGTCATGATGGTCCAAAACATAACAGCGTAGGAATTGTTCCAAGGCCTGGTTCGATCTTTCTGCAGCATCATTGGACTGAGGGTGGTAGGCGGAGGAGAAAGAGAGCTGGATACCCAACTGTGCACAGAAGACCCTGCAAAAGCGAGACACAAACTGGCTTCCCCGGTCCGACACAATGACTTTAAGTACCCCATGGAGCCTAAAGACCTCCTTATCCATAATCCTAGCCAATTGCTGAGCAGTAGGTAGTTCTTTGAGGGGTACAAAATGAGACCATTTAGAAAATTGGTCCACAATCATAAGAATAGTAACATACATAGTAACATAGTAGATAAGGCTGAAAAAAGACATGCGTCCATCAAGTCCAGCCCATGCCAATAACACCCCTGTTGATCCAGAGGAAGGCAACAAAAAAAGCCCTCTGGAGCAATTTCCAGTGTAGGTGTGTGTGTGTGTGTCAAATAGTTCCCCGGCTCAATATCCTATTTGCTTTGAAGCCATCTGTCATAACTGTCAATATTGTTCTGTGCTAGATAGGCATCCATTGCTTTTTTGAATGCATTTACATTATCTGCAAGCACAACATCCCGAGGCAAAGAATTCCATAGCCTTACCGCCCTTACTGTAAAGAATCCCTGCCTGTGTTTTAGTCGAAAGCACCTTTCCTCAAGTCTTAATGGATGACCTCTTGTTCTTAGCTCAGCTCTTTGCATAAATAATTCATTAAATGACTGTGAATCCATCGGATGATGGTAATTCTACCATGAAATCTATCAAAATGTGCGACCATGGACACTCCCCATTCAGCACCGAATGAAGAAGACCCACAGGATGATTCCTTGGAGTCTTACTATTAGCACAAGTATGACAGGCTGCCACGAAAGCCGAAACATCTGTTCGAATACTAAGCCACCAAAACAGTCGAGATACGGACCATAGTAATTGATCTCTTCCAATGTGCCCTGCTGCTTTGGAAGAGTGATATGTCTCTTAAAGTTTAGCCTTTAAAGCTTTGGGCACAAAGCATCTCTCATGCGGTTTACCAGCCGGAGCTGTCCCCATGGCAACTAATATCTCTGTCCCAAAAGGAGACGTAAAGCTGGTGCGAATGGTCACCAAAATATGATATGGGGAAATCACCGGCGTGGGGTCACAATCCTCTTTAGACAAAGCACCAAACTGGTGAGACAGAGCATCAGCCCTAATGTTTTTTGTGCCAGGCAATTATGATACAACAAAATTGAATTGGGATAAGAACAGAGCCCATCTAGCCTGCCAAAGGGACAGACATTTGGTAGGTCAGGTTTTTATGATCCGTAAGGATAGGCACCCAAGTACCCTCAAGCAAGCGCCGCCACTCATGTAAGGCCAGAACTATGGCTAATAATTTACGATCCCCAATTTCATACAGAGTCTCAGGCTTCAAAAGTTTGCTGGAAAAGAATCCACAAGGAAGCAAAGGCGCATCTGGAGAAGGCCGCTGAGACAGGAGGGTACCTACTCACGACTCAGACACGTCAACCTCCAATGTAAAAGGCAACGTAGGAATTGGATGTCTCTGCAATGGGGCGTCGCAAAGGCAGCTTTTAGGCTTTCAAAAGCCCGCAGAGCATCCGGAGACCACTCGGAAGTGTTAGCACCCTTGTGCGTCGTGTCAGTAATAGGTTTGACAATGGTTGAAAATTGGTTTATAAATTTCCAATAATAGCGAAGCCCAAGAATCACTGAATAGCCTTAAATCGCATAGGGAGGGGTCATTGGAGTACCGGCGACAGCTGTCACGGGGAGACTTGCGAAATAATGACACTTGACAAGTACAGATACAATAAAATGAAAATTTATTAAGATAGAAATAAAAAGGAAGTAGACTACCTCTCCCTCCTTCACTAGACCAGGTATGGAGACAGTTCAATGGCACTTCCCTAGACCTTCACTAGACAGGTGGTAAGATAGTCTACAGACAATACCCCAGAACACTGGAGCACCTACAAAGAGTGAAAGCACCTCTCCAACCTTCACGAGACCAGGTATGGGAACAGTGTAACGACACTTTTCCAACCCTTCACTAGACAGGTGTGAAGATAGTTCAAGGACACTACCCCAGAACGCTGGAGCACCTACAAGCAGCGAGAATCCCCAGAATGCTCTGGGGATAACCAGGCAACAAGACAGACCCTAAAATGCTAGGAGCCTGACAGGCAATGGTGACAACCCTAGAACACTAGGGAGACAACAGGCTACCCAGACAATAGGCCGCAGGATGCCAAGGATAAGGTTGACAATACTGAATACTGCCCAGAGGCAGTAAACATGGCAGCGACAGTAGACCCGGGCGGGCCGAGGATGAAACAGTCAGCCGGAGCTGGGTAAGCTGGAGTGGAAAGTCAACCAAAGCCAGGAGTGCAGTGCAGCAAGATGCAACCAAAGCAGAAAGGAATGGATATATGTAGCCAGGGGTCTTAGCTGTTACGGTTTTCTGACACTCAGACCAAGGTTAGAAATAAAACACAGTTTTATTGATATAAAATAAGGAACAGTGCGGAGGCCAAAATCGGTATTGCAGTGAGGTAAGTAATGGATAATATACAGGCCCAATATAGCAGGAACAGGCAGAATATAGCAGTAACACAGATAAGGGTTAATGCTCAAAACAGGTATACAGTCTCTGTGGTGGTGATTAGCCAACGCCCGGTGCTATATACAGTCCCAGTAGTAGTAGTGCAGTAAGCAAGCTCAAGCAGTGCGACTGAACTGAATCACAACCAGATAGCTGTATCGAAATGCCCAATAGTATAGCAAAGACGAACTGGAGCTGGAGCCAATACCCCTACTAGGGTGTAGTAACGGAGGAGAGACACTGCCAGAGCCAATGGAGCCAGAGACAGGAGCACCCTTAGGTGTGGTAACGGAGGAAACACTGCATATGCAAATGGGACCGGTGCCAAGAGCACCCCTTAGGTGGGGTAACGGAGGAGACACTGCACAAGCCAAATATACCGTGAGCCAAACGCACTTCCAGGTGCGATCTGATGGAACAACACTGTGAGCAAGAGGAGACCAGAGCCATGGCACCCTTCCGGTGCTGGAACGGAGCAACACACTGACAGAGTACTGGAATGCCCAATTGCACCACGCGGTGCGACAACTCCAAGGAAACGAGCACCTAAGGAAAGGTACTGCTCTGCAGTGGTAACGGATAGGCTCGGTCAGGACTGGTGCAAGGATTTTTGCCACCCTAGGCAAAACCTCATTTTGCCACCCCTCTTTCTAACATACGGCCTACTGTTCTTCTAATACTTAGGGCCATATATTCAAAAGAAAGTGGAGGAATTCTGAGGCGAACCACTCTTTCATTATAGGTGGGAACTAAAATTGAGATTTTAATCCCTTGAATGCGAGAGAGGTCCCCAATGCATTGTTCAGCAGTACAATACAGCAATAAACCAATTAGGGATAGTCACATACTGTATTCTAATAATATATTCCCTATCCTCGTGATGCCAAAATATAACATGCACCCATTTGCCAAGTGCCTGTAATGTCTCCGAACATCTTCCCCACTAGTGTGGTCAGTGCCTACTCCACTATCTATGCAGTGAGTCCCTTTGGCAATGCTAGAGACCCCTACACACACTTAATTACCTTGTGGCTGCTACCCCTGTGGTAAGCACTATGCTGACATATTAACTCTTTAAGAACCAGAGGGCATGCAATGCATTGCACACACTTCTGGTACCTAAACAGGTAAGTGACATACTTGTCTGGGATGGAGCCAACTGGCCAAACTTCATGATTCAGACAGGCTGTCATAGAGGTTATGGTTGTCAGGTCCCTGGTGAGCTGACTTCTGGCTGCCAACTTCCTTCTTGGTCACTCCGCTCCTGTGACCATGCCCAGACCCAGCGCAGCATCACATGCACAAGCAGCCAATGAGAGAGGGGTATCCTGTCAAAGCACTCCTCTCTCATTGGCTGTAATGCGACTGTGCAAGTTGTGCTAATGCCATCCATACCTTTCACAGTGAGACACATCGGCCACCAAAATGTGTGCGGTTCTGCTCTCTACCTATGCGCCCCCAGTAGACGTGCGCCCTAGGCCGGCGCCTACCTCGCCTATAGGTGGCGCCGGCCCTGGGCTCGGTGATGGAGGCAACATCTCAACAAGTGTTAAACGGCTCAGGATGGGAGGCAACAAGCTTGGCAAGTGTATACAGACAGGCTCGGTAACGGAGGCAACCAGCACAGCAAGTGTTCTCAGACAGACTCGGTAACCAAGGCAATAGCTCGGCAAGTACTCTCAGACTGGCTCGGTAACGGAGGCAACAACGGGCTCAGTATCGGAGGCCACAGTAACACAAGAGGCGTGAACAGTCAGTGCAAGCTGCGAGCAGGCTCAGAATGTCGCCGGGCAGAAACGTCAGTCAGGACCGGATGAATCACGGAGCAGGAACGTCAGTCAGAACCGGGTCAATCACAGAGCAGGAACATCAGCCAGAACCGGGTCAATCACGGAGCAGGAACGTATCACGGTGCCCGTGATTGGTGCTGTTCAGTGTCAGTCACTTGCTGAGTATCATGATTGGCTGTCTGTGTTTAGCCCTCCTCACACAGCCTTTTTAAATCCAGGCTGAGCACTTCCAGGTTGCCCTTTCATGGTGTTTCTGACTTCACTCTGCCTGACCTGCTTGTCAGGCTTCTGGGCCTGTTCCTGCTGTACTTGCTGATCCTGTGTTCCAGTGTTCCAGTGTTCCTGTATGCTAGTGTTCCTGTGTTCCAGAGTTCCAGTGTTCCTGTGTTGCAGCACCTCGCGGGTTAATCTTACTGAGTTCCAGTGTTCCTGTGTTCCAGCACCTCGTGGGTTAATCTTACTGAGTTCCTGAATCTCCTGCTCCAGCCGTCGCCCTGGCGACATTGTTCTTCTCGCTACTGATCATACTTTGTTGGTTCCTGGTGGCGATATACATTGTAGGTCCCAGCGTGAGGATGCTGGTTTACTCCACTAAACCTGGTTGCGATATACATTTTTGGTCCCAGCGTGCGGACGCTGGTTTACTCCACTAAACCTGGTTGCAATATGCATTGTTGGTCCCAGCGTACGGACGCTGGTTTACTCCACTAAACCTGGTGGCGATATACATTGTTGGTCCCAGCGTGCGGACGCTGGTTTACTCCACTAAACCTGGTTGCGATATACATTATTGGTCCCAGAGTGCGGACGCTGGTTTACTCCACTAACCCTGGTAGCTATATGCATTGTTGGTCCCAGCGTGCGGACGCTGGTTTACTCCACTAAACTGGTTGCGAGATACATTATTGGCTCCAGCGTGCGGACGCTGGTTGGCTCCACTAAACCTGGTTGCGATATATGTTGTTGGTCCCAGCGTGCGGACGCTGGTTTACTCCACTAAACCTGGTTGCGATATACATTGTTGGTTCCAGCGTGCGGTCGCTGGTTTGCTCCATTAAACCTGGTGGCGCTAATACCATTAGTCCCAACGTGCGGATGCTGGTTTGCTCCTGAACATCCAGTACTGTAGTCAGTCGCTGTCCACTTCCTTGCATTGTCTGAGTATCCCTGGTAATAGACTCCTGCTGAGTAAGACCTCTATACTTATGCTGTACGCTGTCTTAGTCACCTGACAGCTGGTCTACTCGCTCAGGCTGCCCTGCCCGGTATTGGTGAGGCCGGTAGAACCTTGACGATACCATCCTGTAGGTTGCTTCACCCGGTATTTGCAGGGCCGGTAGAGCCTACTCCAGTACTGCTTTGGGCTGCCCTGCCCGGTATTGGTAAGGCCGGTAGAACCTTGTTATTCACCATCATTAATGTTGCCTTACCCAGTATTGGCAGGGCCGGTAGAGCCTACATTCAGTATTCCGTAGGGGCTGCCTTGCCCGGTATTGGTAAGGCCAGTAGAACCGGTATATGTCATCTCACGGTTGCCTTACCTGGTATAGGCAAGGCCGATAGAGCCTGTCATTAAAACTGTCACTTGGGTTGCCTTGCCCGGTATTTAGGCAAGGCCGGTAGAACCTATTATATGTTATATTTCTGCTGTATTGTTATATATGTTTACCCTACGGGGACTGCCTTTAACTTTTAATAAAGTTAAGTTATTTTACCAAACCTTAAGTCTGAGAGTCTTCAAAAACCGTGACAGTACAAAAGGGCCATGACCTCAGACACTAAGGGCTCGATTTAAAGGCAGCCGTTAGCAAAAAAAATCACTAACGGGTGCGTTAAGTGTCATGTTGCAATTCAAAGATCCGTCTAAACAACAGCTAACGGCAGTTGCAGAATCCTTACGGCCGATACACTTACGTGCATTCAGACGCATGGAACAACATACCCCAGAGCTATTCAAAGGCTTGCGGTACTGATAACGGCTGAAAAAAAGACACACCTAACGGCTAAAAGTTAAGACCCACTTTTCACACACGTTAGACACTTAACGGCCAAAACTAAACACCCGTTACAGAGGAAAAGACACAAAAGGCTTACCGCACAACCATGTAAATGGGAAAATTAACCCGTGCAATGCCAAAACTACACAAAAACATGCACACACAACACAAATCACTACACACACAACAACAACCAACACCACAGGAACAATGACACACAAAAAAACAACAACACAACATGGCACGGAACAATGGGGGTCATCACACAAAGCGGACCCTGCAAATACAAGCTCACCTGGGCAACATCAACACGCGACCTGCACCCCACAACTGCACGCCCGCAAATGGCACACACAGAACAAGCACAACACACCACATCTTATAACACACACACACCTGCTAACACTTACCTGGACACAAACAACTCACCATTGGTCAGCACTCACCTCATCACCACATCTACACAACGTCCTAGCAAGTACTTAAAGGGACAACTCAACACACTCACTTGTGGCTTGTTTTCCACTCAGGGAGGGAGAGAGAGAGATAGAGAGATAGATAGAGACAGATAGAGAGAGCAAACAGTATGTTGGGTTACATATTGTTGCGAAGACTGCGGAGAAGGCGTGCAAGGGAGAGAGCTAGGGGACATCAGCAAACTCCAAGCACGCCTCATCAACAGCCTTCACCTGTTGCAAGTGAGGAGGCTCTGGCTCAGCAGCCACACAGGAGTCCATCCCCCCCCGTGGAGGGCACAGTATGTATAGACGACCACCAAGGCCCAGGGTATACCGCCCAAGGGTCACACTCTTAGGAATGGCTGATGACGAGGTCATTGATCGCTACAGGTTGAGGCCTGACAGCATCATTGCGTTGTATGAGGTCATCAAGGAGCAGGTGGATCCCATCTACGTCCACAACCATGCCCTAACTGGCCTGCAGAAACTACTCTGTGCCATACACTTCATGGCAAGCGGGGCCTTCCAGTCCACTGAGGGTTACGCATCTGGCATGTCACAGGCCACATTCTCCAGGGTGCTGGCCCAGGTCCTGCCAGCCCTCAAAAGCAAGGCCAGTACCTATATACATTTTCCCACCACCGACATGGACTGGATACACGTCAAGCAGGCCTTTTACGCAAAGGGAGGCATGCCCAGGGTCATGGGTGCTATAGATTGCACCCATGTCCAGATTAAGGCCCCAGCACGTGACACACAGATATTCATCAACAGGAAGAACTTCCACTCCATCAACGTGCAGATGGTGTGTGACAGCAACATGAGGATCATGAATGTCTGTGCAAAATATCCTGGCAGCACACATGATGCATACATTCTACAAAACTCCTCAGTCCACAGAGATTTTGAGAATGGAACCTTTACAGGGGGATGGCTAGTGGGTGAGTTCACAAAACAAAATCACACCACATACACAGGCGTACACACCACTCAGCTCAGCATGCACCTGACCCACAGCTACTACGTCCACCACACAAAACATCATTCACACAACATGTGCTCCCTGTTTCACCATGTCACTCACATTACACAGGTGATGCTGGCTATGGATGCAAGTCCTGGCTACTGACCCCTCTGGCCAATCCTCAAACACATGCCCAGGAAAGCTACAACCAGGCTCATGCCAGAACGAGGAATGCTATTGAGCGGACATTTGGGCTCCTCAAGTCAAGATTCCGATGTCTGGACCACTCTGGGGGAGCACTGCAGTATGCACCGGCTAAGGTGTGTGACATCATTGTGGCGTGCGCAATACTGCACAACATCGCAGTGGACACCAGGCTGCTGGAGCACATCCCGGACCCCCCCATACAGGAAGTGGCCATGGACATCGGGCATGTGGAGGAGACCATGAGAGGGGCACAGATCAGAGACAGGCTCATCACGGAACACTTCACCTGTGAGTATAACACATGCATGCAAACAATCCATACAAGTCCCCCATCAGTCCTGTGACACTAACCACACTGCACATTTTGTTCTGTCTCACCCCACAGGAACAGTGACACAGCACTGCACTGGCAGTGGACGTGGAAAATTGTGTGTGTGGACTCAACAACCATCCTCCATTCCACTCTCCATGTTGACATACAGACCCCAAGGATATCACGCACACCCCCAGGATAAACAAGGTATAACATATTACCCATGTTCATCACCTTCCACGGCTTGATTGACAGCAACTAACTGGATATGCCATGATTATAGCCTGAACAACCATGCTAGCCCAGTAGCGAAAGAGTATTATCTAATGATATGCATTAGAAGGGACATCAGACTCAATATGGGACCTGTACTGTGCTACAGCTGAGAAGAGCAGCACAGGGGTGGATGTACAGTGGTATGGGCACACAATGTAGAGGTCATGAGACGTAGATCAGATTACCAGGGACTACATGCAGACCTGTGAGTGTGCAGACATATGTGCCCCTGACATGAATACACACATCAACAAATGTGTCCTAACAGTTCCATGGAACAAATGACATTGGGCTGCCACTGTCACTTTCACAGTGGCAGCACAATGTCATTACTTCCATGGAGCTCTCAGAACACTTGTTAATGTGTGTATACATGTCAGGGGCACATATCCCTAGGACTGATGCACATGTCCTAAGTTCCCCACAGAATTGGTTACAGATGAGTACACAACACATTGTCAAGCAATGGTTTGTGCACTCACCTGTAACTGTGAAAACTGAGGGGATGAAAAAGACTAAATTGTTGTTGCTTGATGATCAGTTCAGGTCTACTGCTCCAAATCCTGTCCTCTTGTCCCGCAGGCATCCGTAACATGATCCATCCTTGAACTGAAGATCTTCCATGTGACTGGATTGATGTCTTGACAACACCTTCATGAAGATCACCCCTTGCTGTTTATGGAGATGTTGTTGGTGATGCAAAGTTTGACCTGAGGTTCACACAAACCTCTACTGGAACATTCTCATAGAGACACAGAAAACACTAATTCTTGAGTGTCTTAACCTGTACAGTCAGGATGCTCAGCTACAGAGTTGTCAAACCTCATGGACAACACATGAGCAGGGCAGCAGTGTTACTGAAGTATTACGATTTAGTTTCAAAGTACATTTAGTGTTCTCATACAGGTGTTCAATGCATATAGGCAATACACACACAAAACACATGTACATTCTAATGTACTTTGAGACACAATAAAGATGAACCATCACCATTCTATCTGTGTCTGTAGGAGGATATATTTGAGAACACATATGTCAATGTGTTACCACACCCAGGGTAGAGTATGCCCCATACATGGAAAGGCATCACCCACATCACAGGAGTCCACCACTTGTTTGCCAGTGACTGGACTCTGTGATGTATCCATGCAAACAGATGATGGTGGCAGTGATGCACCAATGTGTTGTGGGAGTGATGAAGAGGTAATACAGGGGACATACTTCCACAGTGAATACCTGTCCACAGTATCTGTATTGCTCAGTATAATCCATGTTCTGAGATTTTGCTCCACTTTGACATATCTCAGTACATGGGCTAACGAACAACCAGACTAAGTGGACATGTGTTATCACTGGTGAAGTCTGTTACACCCTTAGGGAAACAGCAACTCAACTTACAGGAGACCCCAATGCTCAGCCCAGGATATCAATGTGTGTGCTACACATTGAAATCCTAGGTTAAAAACATTGGCTTCCCCAGTAAGTCAGTTGCACAATGAGTGTGTGAATCCAAGTCAAAATGGATACATGTCCCATTTATCTATCCTGCTTATAATGTCCCTGCTAAGTCACAGAGCTGTTTGTCTGGTTATCCCATTAACCCACTGAGTGCAAGAGTGGTCCCCAATGCATTTCTTTACAATGCGTTGTCTACCACTCTGGCACTCAAAGGGTTAAACACAACATATAATGTAGACAAATGTTCAGTGTTGTACAATTTGTTGTGCTAAGGGGTATGTTTTGTTGTTCAAATTCAACACACAACACCGCCATATAACACAGTGGTGTAATATGGCTCCAGGGATGTATTACAAGTTGAATTTGTACAACGATGTGTGTGTGTGAACCCATGTTGTAGCATCCCACTAACATTTCACCCAGGCAGAGGTTGTGTTCACTGCATTGTATGGCAATGCATTGGAGACAACCCTGCCACCCAATCCATAACTGAAGACACAACAGATCAGACTGGAATTAAAAAAAAAATGTTTTCTTTATTGAGGGGAAACTTAACAGGTTGGGCCTTTCATTTTTTCTTCTTTGGGTGGGGGGCCTTAGCCTGGGTGCCAGAGGTGGATGCCCTTGTGGATCTCCTGGTAACCCTCTGCCCCCTAGGTGTTGCTTCAGGGGTAACACTGGAGGGGGTGGTGGTTGCATTAGACCCCTCGGTGGAACGCAAGTTCTCCCTCTCCATCCTCAGGTTCTCTCTGCGGTTGATCTCCCTTAACTCCACAAGGATCTGTGTCATCATGTCCATGAGACCAGTCCTGAGCTGGTGGAGTAGTGTGTTCCCCCTGGCCACCTCCGACTCCAGAGCTTGGATTCTGGTCTCCAGTTGGGCAATGTTCCTCCTGGATTGCCTCCTGCTCCTGGTGATGTTGCTGTACTGTACTTCTGCTTGACCGGAGTAGTCTTCTTTGAAGGGCCATACACTCCGCCTCCATGCCTGTGAGGCGTGTGGTGCTGGAGGTGGATGTGCCCGGTGTCCCTGGTGCTGCTGTTTCCTCTGCTGCTGTTGAGGGTGCTCTTTCCTCCTCCTCTGCTGTTGAGGGTGCTCTTTCCTCCTCTGCTGCTGTTGAGGGTGCTCTTTCCTCCTCTGCTGCTGTTGAGGGTGCTCTTTCCTTCTCTGCTGCTGTTGAGGGTGCTCTTTCCTTCTCTGCTGGGACTTAGATCAAGACACATCTGTTAACGATGGCAATGATATGACATCATGATGACATTACCCATTGCTACCCCATTACAGTGACACACAAGTAGAAATGGTCATATATGTATGTGGATATGTACCCTTCATATGGATACAGTAATATCCTTCCAAGATGTGATGCCAGAGAGCATTTCATTAGGTGTGATTGCCTTACTGGCTATATATGTGCACCCATCCAACAAGACATTGTATTGATATGATGGATATGAACATACCTCGTATATCCCATCTACGTAGAGTGTGATATACTATGTATGTGTATTTGGATGGTAGCAATGTAGGTTGATATGTGATGGGTGCACATATCTGGCCAGTAAGGCAATCACATCCAGTGAAGTGATCTCTGTGTTCACATCATGTTGGAACATATTTAGTAACATTTGAATCCTAAGGGTGAGGGATATCTTTGATTGAGGCCTGTTTTTTTCTCTGTGTATGAGCCCATCCATCCTTCTGTGTGAGGCAACCGTACTCAGTCCTAGATATCCATCAGTCATGGCCTGTTGGTGACCAAGGTACAATGTTTGCTATTTGTTTCCCATATGTATCCTGCATAGAGATGCTGGTGTACCATCCATCCATGACATCAGCACCCCTGTGGATCCATGTGGGAATCAGATATGGGATATGTCATTTCAAGTCAGAGTAAATGATTGCAGCCACAACACCAATGCCTACTTTTTCCAGCTTGAATTCTGTAAAATAGTTTTCGGCCTGTGTGTTGCACCTACAAGCATTTATTCTGTGTGACACTGTGATGTGTGATCTGATGCCCCCTTTTGTGATTCTGTAAGCGGTGATGTTGAACTGATGAAATGAACATGATGGTGACTTCTCCAGTGATCTCCTTTCCCCATTTCCAGTGTTTTCCATGGAGTCTGTACAATGGGACCCTATGAACTTGATTCTTGTTT
The DNA here is from genome assembly GCA_037306005.1 of Rhinophrynus dorsalis. Lineage (NCBI taxonomy): Eukaryota > Metazoa > Chordata > Amphibia > Anura > Rhinophrynidae > Rhinophrynus > Rhinophrynus dorsalis. The sequence goes on from CM074719.1 coordinate 233,387,794, forward strand.
TGGCATATTCTCCATGGACTAACACTGGTACTGGTGAAGTGAGGGTGTGTGAGGGTTACTTTGTGTCCACCATCTGTTTGTCACCGCTTAATGAATGTCCCCTGTGTAGCATGTGATCGTTGGCCTATTGACTTGTTTGTTGTCAGGTTAACCCCTTGAGTCCCAGAGGGGTTGCCAATGCATTGTTGATCGATGCATTGATGATCCCTCTAGCACTCAAGGGGTTAGGGTGGGGGTGGGGACATGGGTGACATTGTGTGTGAACAGTGATGATCTATGACAGTCGACATTTTGAACATGAAGGTTTGTGTATTGTGTGTAATGAGCACAGCGACAGGAGGGTTGAAGTAGGAGTTTGACAGGTTTGTCCCAAGTTGGACGTTGCCATTTGTCCAGGTGTTGTGTCCTTTTTTTAACCCTCATGGTGCTGTGTTGGTGCAGTTGTATGGCTGAGTGATGGACATGTGTTGAGGTGTGACTGTGTGTGCAGCTGGTGTTGGTTGCTGTAGTGTGTTGTTCTGTAGTGTTGCACTTACCGGTAGTGTGGAGGCTCCTCTCATCCCCAGTGTCAGTTCCTCCCACGACCCCCTCGATCATGGTCGGGGACATGTTCTGCCGCACCATCTCCTCCCAGCCGCAGAATGTGATGGGCACAGATGGGCCACCTCCGGTGCCTCGGGCTTGCTTGGCCATGTCAGACATCTTGTTCTTGACCACCCTCCGGCAGTCGCCCCATCTCTTCTTCACAGACTCCACGTCCCGCCTGCATGTTGCCACCGCGTTCACCCGGCTGCAGATCTGATTCCAGGCTGCCTTCCTCCGCGCTGCCAGGCCAGGGACCTTTGCCGTCGGGTGGAGAACACTCTGCCTCTCCAGGACAGCTTCCACAAGAGCCGTGTTCTCCTCCTCACTATATCTGGGATCCCTGATCCTGCCCTCATCAGCTCCGGCATGGGAGGATTCAGAGCCGGAGTGCCCTGCCTGGTCTGACCCTGCCTGTGTGGGGTGCTCCCCAGGAACTACCCCTCGTCCCACTGCAGGTTCTGTCCCTCTTCTTTGTGTGCCTGCTCTTGTGGGCCGGGTCCCCCTCCGCCCTGCAGATCTCCCTCTGCCACCCCTGCTCTGCTGAGGGATCCCCTCCTGAGCTTCCTCCTCCTCCACTACTCTCCCCATCCCTCTCTCCTGTCCTCCTCTCCTTGCCATCACTCACCCAGTCACACCCAGGCACTCCCACAGGCCCTCACAGACACACTCGATCCAGTCACTCTCTGTCACACACTTTCACTCCCAGATTCACACTGTCAAAATAAAAAGTAAAATGTGTAAGGTGTTATAAAATAAAAGGACTATGTGTATGTATGTGTATGTGTTTGTGTTTGTATGTGTGTATGTAATATGTGCAAAAGTGTGATATGTGTATATTTAGTGCACCTCTCTCCTCTCTCCAAACTGCAAAACTCCTCTACCTCCAATGAACGCGCCTCTCTCCCTCTCTCTAATGACTATCCTCCGCTCCTGGGTCCTGATATCTGGCTCTGAAGAACTCGATAACAGACAGTGTGTGACGGTTATTTTTGGGTATATATAGGTGTATTTGAAGTTATTTGATACATTGGGGCTTTGTGATTGGCTGTGTGTTTGAATTTGTTTTGGCATCAATCATGGTTGCTTGACAACGGCAGCCGTTATATTACATGTTGTTTTGAGCGCAGTTATCGTGTGATTTGGCCGCCCGTTGTGCATTAACATGAGCGACAACGGCTTTTGTGTTACGTGTTTTTTGTGTGCCTACGCTCGATAGCTATTCTCGTAGAGTAGCTATTGAATCTGCCGTAACTCCTGTATTATTTGCGAGCGATGTGCCTTTTTCACTTAGCGGCTGGTTTAACGGCTGCCTTTAAATCGAGCCCTAAGAGTGACGGTAACGCACAGAATATCCATTGGAGGATGGATATGCACGGGCAACGTTTGGATCAGCTAGCGGTTGCTATCCAAACTATTCTTGAACGCACAGTACTTGCGGATAAGTCCAGTGCTAACCCGGTGGTCCCGCCAATTCCGACACCGGAGAATGAGTCTAAGCCCTCAGGGGCCACAGTCAAAGGGTTAACGGCTTCTGCACCCTTGCCGCTGAGATATGACGGGGACCCTCAATTATGCAGAGGGTTTATTAATCAACTTGAAATATTTATGGAATTGACGGCACACGCATTTCCTAGTGATCGCAGCAAGGTTGGGTTCATGATATCCCTGCTGACTGGCAGAGCATTGGCCTGGGCCAACCCACTTTGGGAACACGCTAAACCTTGCACAAAGAATTTCTGTGATTTTGTGCAATCCTCTCAGAGAGTATTTGAGCCTCCTGGTAGAACTACCTCTGCTGCTAAACGTCTCATGGAGATACAACAGGGCAGGCGCACGGTTGGCGATTATGCCATTGAATTCCGCACCTTGGCAGCAGAGGTAGGGTGGAATAACGAGGCCCTGTTGGCAGCCTTTGCTCAAGGATTGAGTGACCAGATTAAAGATGAGATTGCAGCAAAAGAGTTACCTACTGACCTAGACGATTATATCGAATACGTGATTCTAATTGACTCCAGAATACGTGAAAGATTAACCGCCAGAGAGCGACGAGTACGGTTAAAGAATAATGGGTCCAGTAGCATATTTTGCCCACCCAACCCTCCCTCTGCATCCAAACCTAGTGAACCTATTTCGGAACCAAGTGAACCTATGCAGGTGGGTTTCACTAGGTTAACTAAGGAGCAGAGAAGGTATCGCAAGACACAAGGATTATGTCTATACTGCGGTAAAGATGGTCACCTGTTAAGATCTTGTCCGGTACGTCCGAGAAACGAACACACCTAGGGTACCTTGGGGGACAGGCCCTAGGTGGTGTCCAATCGTCCCCATTGTTGGACACACTTAAACCCACCATACAGGTGGTATTGTCATGGGCACAACGCTCGGTTGAGGTTTTGGCCTTGGTTGATTCTGGTGCAGCTGGGTATTTTATGGACAATACCTTTGCTGAATTGCATGGGGTACCACGGATTCAGAGAGAAACCCCTCTTGCTATTGAAGCAATTGATGGCAGACCTTTGGAACCCGCCCAAGTTACTTTTGAAACGATGCCCTTGTCCATGACTATTGGGGCTCTTCACAAGGAAGAGCAGCAGTTCCAATTGATTAATTCTCCTCACCATGCCGTGATTTTGGGCTTTCCTTGGTCACAGTTGCACAACCCACAATTTGATTGGCAGAAATGTGAGATTGCTGCTTGGTCTCAGTTCTGTATGGATAAGTGCGTTATCCATCCTGTAAAGGTCTTGTGCACCTCCCCTTCACTACCTGATGCCTACCAGCAGTTTAGCGACGTTTTCAGTAAGGGAGAGGCTGGCACCCTACCTCAGCACAGACCATACGATTGTCGCATAGAACTGAGTCCTGGAGCAGTACCACCGAGGGGACACACGTATCCATTGTCTTGTGAGGAGAACCAAGCTATGGAGGAATACATAGCAGATGCCCTCAGTAGAGGGATCATAAGGAAATCTACTTCTCCGGCCGGTGCCGGGCTCTTTTTTGTTAAAAAAAAAGTGGCGAACTGCGACCTTGCATAGACTATCGTGGGCTGAATAAGCTGATGGCAAAAATGCCTACCCAATACCACTCATCACTGAGCTGTTTGATAGACTTAAGGGGTCCTCGATTTTCACCAAATTGGACCTAAGGGCAGCCTACAATTTGATACGTATCAGAGCCGGTGATGAGTGGAAAACTGCCTTCAATACCAGATCTGGGCGTTATGAATACCTAGTCATGCCATTTGGTCTATGTAATGCTCCTGCAGTATTTCAAGAACTGATCAATGATGTTCTTAGAGATATGTTACAATCTTGTGTTGTAGTCTATCTTGACGACATACTTATCCACTCCAAAGACCTGTCACAACACATCAAGGATGTGTTTGAAGTCTTACTGCGCTTACGAAAAAATAAATTATTCTGTAAACTGGAGAAATGCGAGTTCCACAAAACCAGTGTACCGTTTCTGGGGTTTATAATTGGCAAAGACGGCATTGCCATGGATAAAGAGAAATTGACGGCAGTCATGGCCTAAACCCAAGAGCCTCAAAGCCATCCAATGATTTCTGGGCTTCGCCAATTATTACAGGAAGTTTATTAAAAACTTCTCCTCTATCGTGAAACCTCTGTCTGACCTCACGCATAAGGGCGCTAACCCATCCCTCTGGCTGGTGGCTGCTGAAGAGGCCTTTGAGAAGTTGAAGGTAGCCTTTGCTGATGCGCCTGTGTTGTCCCACCCTAATCTAATACTCCCCTTTACTTTGGAAGTTGATGCCTCAGATATTGGGGTCGGGGCGGTGCTCTCTCAGTGACAGGTTAAAGGCGGTACGCTCAGACCCTGTGGATTATTCTCAAAAAAACTGACTAGTGCTCAAAGTCATTACGAGATTGGTGATCGAGAATTTCTGGCCATTATCCTCGCTCTAAAAGAATGGCGTCATTTACTTGAAGGCACAAAAAACCCCGTTTTGATTCTAACTGATCACAAGAATCTGACGTATCTTTCTGAGGCCAAGAGATTGTCTTCTCGCCAGGCCAGATGGGCACTGTTTCTATCCCAATTCAATTTCGTTGTATCATACCTGCTGGGATCAAAGAATGTTAGGGCTGATGCTCTGTCTAGACAATTTGAAGCAGAGGTAGAGGAGGGGTACAGTATCTGGTGCATTGGAAAGGTTATGGTCCTGAGGATCGTTCTTGGGTAGACAGTAAGGACCTTCATGCACCCAAGTTACTACGAATATTTCATGCCAAATACCCTCAGAAGCCTAGACCCTACTCTGGGAGAGGGGGTCTTTGAAAGGGGGGTACTATCACTGTGCCCGTGATTGGTGCTGTTCAGTGTCAGTCACTTGCTGAGTATCATGATTGGCTGTCTGTGTTTAGCCCTCCTCACACAGCCTTTTTAAACCCAGGCTGAGCACTTCCAGGTTGCCCTTTCATGGTGTTTCTGACTTCACTCTGCCTGACCTGCTTGTCAGGCTTCTGGGCCTGTTCCTGCTGTACTTGCTGATCCTGTGTTCCAGAGTTCCAGTGTTCCTGTATGCTAGTGTTCCTGTGTTCCAGAGTTCCAGTGTTCCTGTGTTGCAGCACCTCGCGGGTTAATCTTACTGAGTTCTAGTGTTCCTGAGTTCCAGCACCTCGTGGGTTAATCTTACTGAGTTCCTGAATCTCCTGCTCCAGCCGTCGCCCTGGTGACATTGTTCTTCTCGCTGCTGATCATACTTTGTTGGTTCCTGGTGGCGATATACATTGTAGGTCCCAGCGTGCGGACGCTGGTTTACTCCACTAAACCTGGTAGCGATATACATTGTTGGTCCCAGCGTGCGGACGCTGGTTTACTCCACTAAACCTGGTTGCTATATACATTGTTGGTCCCAGCGTGCGGACGCTGGTTCACTCCACTAAACCTGGTTTCGATATACATTTTTGGTCCCAGCGTGCGGACGCTGGTTTACTCCACTAAACCTGGTTGCAATATGCATTGTTGGTCCCAGCGTGCGGACGCTGGTTTACTCCACTAAACCTGGTGGCGATATACATTGTTGGTCCCAGCGTGCGGACGCTGGTTTACTCCACTAAACCTGGTTGCGATATACATTATTGGTCCCAGCGTGCGGGCGCTGGTTTACTCCACTAACCCTGGTAGCTATATACATTGTTGGTCCCAGCGTGCGGACGCTGGTTTACTCCGCTAAACTGGTTGCGAGATACATTATTGGCTCCAGCGTGCGGACGCTGGTTGGCTCCACTAAACCTGGTTGCAATATACGTTGTTGGTCCCAGCGTGCGGACGCTGATTTACTCCACTAAACCTGGTTGCGATATACATTGTTGGTTCCAGCGTGCGGTCGCAGGTTTGCTCCATTAAACCTGGTGGCGCTAATACCATTAGTCCCAACGTGCGGACGTTGGTTTGCTCCTGAACATCCAGTACTGTGGTCAGTCGCTGTCCACTTCCTTGCATTGTCTGAGTATCCCTGGCAATAGACTCCTGCTGAGTAAGACCTCTATACTTATGCTGTATGCTGTCTTAGTCACCTGACAGCTGGTCTACTCGCTCAGGCTGCCCTGCCCGGTATTGGTGAGGCCGGTAGAACCTTGACGATACCATCCTGTAGGTTGCCTCACCCGGTATTGGCAGGGCCGGTAGAGCCTACTCCAGTACTCCTTTGGGCTGCCCTGCCCGGTATTGGTAAGGCCGGTAGAACCTTGTTATTCACCATCTTTAAGGTTGCCTTACCCGGTATTGGCAGGGCCGGTAGAGCCTACATTCAGCATTCCGTAGGGGCTGCCTTGCCCGGTATTGGTAAGGCCAGTAGAACCGGTATATGTCATCTCACGGTTGCCTTACCCAGTATAGGCAAGGCCGGTAGAGCCTGTCATTAAAACTGTCACTTGGGTTGCCTTGCCCGGTATTTAGGCAAGGCCGGTAGAACCTATTATATGTTATATTTCTGTTGTATTGTTATGTATGTTTACCCTATGGGGACTGCCTTTAACTTTTAATAAAGTTAAGTTATTTTACCAAACCTTAAGTCTGAGAGTCTTCAAAAACCGTGACAGAACGTCAGCCAGAGCCGGGTCAATCACGGAGCAGGAACGTCAGCCAAAGCCGGGTCAATCACGGAGCAGGAACGTCAGCCAGGATCAGGTGAAATCATGGAGCAGGAAGTCAGCCAGAGCCGGGTCAATCACGGAGCAGGAACGTCAGCCAGAACCGGGTCAGTCACGGAGCAGGAACAGCAGAGTAGTCAGACGAGCCGAGTCGGTACACAGGAACGCAGGAACACAGCAACAAAGGCGCAGGAACAGGAACACCACGAAAGGGCACCTGACAGGTGCCATAGGCTATCACGGTCCCCGTGTGATATAGACTCAGTATGTAAAGGGACACCCTGGGCGGGCCAATCACGCTCTGCCAGTGGAAGAGCACCACCACAAAGAGTGACAAGGAATCACAGGGAAAGTGATAGTACCCCCCTCTCAAAGACCCCCTCCCCTGGCTGAGGGTCTGGGTTTATGAGGATATTTAGAGTGAAAATTGCGCATTAATCTTGGCGCATGAAGGTCCCTCTGGTCGACCCAAGAATGCTCTTCAGGCCCGTAACCCTTCCAGTGGAACAAATATTGCAATTTACCTCTAAACCTCCTGGAATCAATAATACTCTGTACTTCGTACTCCTCTTGGTCCTGAACATCCACCGGCCTGGGAACCACCGGAGTGGTAGTATAGCGGTTGCATACCAAGGGCTTCAATAGTGACACATGGAACACATTGTGAATGCGCATCGATGCCGGGAGTTCCAATGCGTAAGCCACGGGGTTGACCTTGCGGATAACTTTGAACGGACCAATGAACCGGGAAGCCAAATTGTTGGATGGCACTTGCAGATTGAGATTTCTGGAGGAAAGCCATACCCTGTCCCCAACCTGGAAGGAGACCGCTGGCAGCCTTCTACGATTGGCATGCCACTGATGTCCCTGGAAGGACTGGCTGAGGGACCTCTGCACCTGTGCCCAAGTGGAGCGAAGCTGCTCAATATGCTCGTCCAGAGCTGGAATCTGTTGTGACTGAAATGAGTCCGGGAGCAGACATGGCTGGAACTCATAATTAATGAGAAATGGGGAGCTCCCAGGCGATGAATTAACTGCACAGTTCCTGGCAAACTCTGCCCACGGCAACAGGTCAGCCCAATTGTCATGATGATCAGTCACAAAGTAGCGCAGAAGCTGCTCCAGTCCCTGATTGGCATGCTCAGCGGCCCCGTTGGTCTGGGGATGGTAGGCGGAGGAGAAGGACAGTTGTATGCCCATTTGGCTACAGAATGCCCTCCAGAATCTCGACACGAACTGCCTCCCTCGGTCCGACACTATCACTCTGGGAACCCCATGCAAGCGGAACACCTCTCTGGCAAAAACTACTGCCAGCTCCTGGGCCGAAGGAAGACCAGAGAGGGGCACGAAGTGAGCCATCTTCGAGAACCTGTCTACCATTAGTATAAATGGATAGCCCTTAGCTACCGGCAAAAAATCAATAGAAATATGGGACCATGGGCGTTCACCATTAGGCACTGGTTGGAGTAGGCCCACTGGGAGATGTCTGGGGGTCTTAGCGCGGGCACAGGTGGCGCAGGCTGCAGTAAATGCGGAGCAATCAGCCTTAAGAGAGGGCCACCAAAACACTTGTGAGAGAGACCATATCAACTGATCCCTCCCAATATGCCCAGCTGCCTTAGATGAGTGGTAAGTCTCGAGCAAATGGGTACGGAAAGGCTCATCCACAAAGCACTTGCCAACTGGGGTCTCTGGAGGTGCCCGTGCTTGAGATGCCAAAATTTGCTCCCCCAGTGGCAAAGTGATACTGGTGAGTACTGTTGCCAGAATCCGATCTGGCTGAATGATAGGTACCGGGGCTTCATCCCTCTTAGTGTCAGAGCTGGTCTGGTTATGGCGTCTGCCCTAATGTTCTTAGAACCAGGCAAGTAGGACACTATAAAATTAAACCGAGGCAGGAATAGCGCACACCTAGCCTGACGGGAGGACAGCCTTTTAGCCTCTGAGAGATAAATCAAATTTTTATGGTCCGTAAGAATTAACACCGGGGGTTCTTGTGCCTTCCAATAAATGTCGCCATTCCTTCAATGCCAGGATGCCAACAATTCCCTATCACCAATCTCATAATGGCTTTGGGCACTAGAGAGCTTCTTGGAAAAGAACCCACAAGGTCTCAGGTTGCCACCCTCTTTGGGGCGTTGAGAAAGAACTGCCCCTACCCCAACTTCAGAGGCATCGACCTCTAACGTAAACGGCAGGATGGGATTGGGGTGGGACAGTATAGGAGTGGAGGCAAAAGCAGATTTAAACGTCTCAAAGGCCATCTCAGCTGCCTCAGACCATTGAGAGGGGTTAGCGCCCTTGTGTGTGATGTCAGACAGAGGTTTTACAATGGTAGAGAAATTCAGAATAAATTTTCTATAATAATTGGCAAAGCCCAAGAACCGTTGAATCGCTTTTAACCCTTTGGGCCGTGGCCACTGTAGGACTGCAGCCAACTTTTCTTGTCCATGGCAATGCTATCCTTAGATACCACAAAACCCAGGAAAGGTACTTTGGATCTGTGAAATTCACATTTTTCTAATTTACAGAACAATTTGTACTTGCGTAAACGGAGCAAAACTTCTGACATATCCTGGATGTGCTGAGTTAGATTAGCAGAGTGTATCAATATATCGTCAAGGTATACGACCACACAGGACTGTAGCATATCACGAAGGATATCATTGATCAACTCTTGAAATACGGCAGGTGCATTACATAATCCAAAAGGCATCACTAAGAATTCATAGTGTCCTGACCTAGTATTGAATGCCGATTTCCACTCATCTCCGGCCCTGATCCTTATAAGGTTGTAAGTGGCCCGTAAATCGAGTTTAGTAAATATAGAAGAGCCCTTCAATCTGTCAAATAACTCTGTAATGAGTGGTATGGGGTATGAATTTTTTGACATGAGCTTATTTAGTCCCCGGTAATCAATACAAGGTCGTAATTCGCTGTTTTTCTTTTTCACAAAGAAAAACCCTGCACCTGCCAGAGAGGATGATTTGCGAATGATTCTCCTTTTGAGGGCATCCTCAATGTATTCCTCCATGGCCCTGTTTTCCTCACAGGACAAAGGCTATGTCCTGCCCCTCGGTGGCACCACCCCCGGGGGCAAATCAATAGCGCAATCATAAGGCCTATGTTGAGGTAATGCGCTAGCCTCTCCTTTACTGAATACGTCACTGAACTTGCTATATTCAGCTGGCACGGAGGGAGAGGTACACATAATCTTGACCGGATGTGACAAACAGTGACTAGTGCAGTACTCAGACCATGACTTAACCTCACATCTTTGCCAATCAAACTGGGGGTTGTGCAGCAATAACCATGGGAACCCCAGAATGACCGCGTGATGAGGTGAGTGTATGATTTGGAAACACACCTCCTCCTTGTGGAGAGCCCCAATCGACATAGTGATAGGAGTTGTTTCCATAGTGATAAAAGCTGGTTCTAATGGTCTACCGTCAATGGCCTCAATGGCTAGCGGAGTATCTCTTTTAGACAAAGGAATATTGTGCCATTCAGCGAAGGAATGGTCCATGAAATAACCTGCTGCGCCAGAATCTACCAGAGCCAGTACCTCCACAGCTTGGTCACCCAGGAGGAAACTCACCTGGATGGTGGGTTTTTGTGTACAGGAGTCTGGGGACGATTGTACGCCACCTAGGGCCTGTCCCCCAAGGTACCCTAGGTGCGTGCATTTCCTGGCCGTACCGGGCATGTGCGTAGTATGTGCCCATCTTTGCCACAATATAAGCATAAATCCTGCCTTTTATGGTGTGCCCGCTCCTCCTTAGAAAGTCTGGTGAACCCGAGTTGCATAGGCTCACTTGGTTCGGATACTTGATCAGGAGGATTGGGAGGCGAGGGTGGGTTTAAAGGATTACCGTGCCCATAGTTTCTGGATTTTGCCCTTTTTGCCAGACACCTTTCGCGAATGTGAGAGTCAATGAGCATAACATAGTCTATATACTCATATAAGTCACTGGGTACATCTCTGGCCGCAATCTCATCTTTAATGGAATAAGACAACCCCTGGGGAAAGGCTGCCACCAGAGCCTCATTATTCCAGCCTACCTCTGCTGCCAGTATCCGAAATTCTGTGGCATAATTGCCTACCGCACAATCGCCCATTTGTATTTCCATCAATCTTTTGGCAGTAGAGGCGGCTCTCACAGGTATCTCAAATACTCTCCGAAACTTCTTTACAAACTCATTGAAGTTCAGAGTACATGGATTGGCATTCTCCCATAAGGGGTTCGCCCATGCCAGGGCTTTACCCGTTAATAGAGATATCATGAACCCCACCTTGCTACGGTCATTTGGGAAGGCATGAGGTGTCAGTTCTAAGAATATCTCTAATTGGTTGATAAACCCCCTGTACAGTGTAGGTTCGCCATTGTATCTTAACGGTAACGGCGCTGCCGCCGTTAGACTTCTGGAAGGTGCAGCAAATTGCCCAGCATGATTGTCCGGTGTCGGAACTGGGGGGACCACCGGATTTTGGTTAGTTTTATCGAGGTGTACCGTATGTTCCAGTAATGTCTGCATGGCCATTTAGCCAGTTCAGCCTCAGAAAAGGGATAACATTTAGCAAACTTTTTTGAGACTAAAGAGGACTTGTCAGGATTTTTCCAAGCATCAGAAACCAAACATTCAAGAGTAGAGTTAGGTGGAAAACAAGTAACAGCTTTTGCCGGTTTCTGAAAGACATCAGTTGGGTCAGAGGGAACCTGTTGACTCAAGGGAAGGTTGAGGGTGGTCAGAACGGCTCTAATTAAGCCCTCAGCAGAAAGTTCAGGGTCACATTCAAAGGGGTCTCCAACAGATCTGGAAGACTCAATAACTATACCATCCTCAACATCAGAATCTTGCAACAATTCTTCTTCAGAAGAATCAGACACATCAGGTGCCCCCTGTGGTTTAGGCAGGGAGGTCCTGATAGTAGAGGGAGCCTGCCATAACTGCAGTGCACCCTGTACCTGAGAGGGAAAGAGTTGAAGAGTGGACCTGAGGTCCCTAGTTGCAGCCTTAAACTCTTTAACCAAAGCTGGCTCTATAGCATGGCTGGAAGGCCCTGGGTTGCTGTCAGGACCTTCTGAGCATGCTGGGCATAAATGACCAGAGAATTCCATAGGCAGCCCTGAATGACAGGAGGAGCAATGCGCAATGGGGGAAACTGATGCACCAGCCTCCTTAGTCTTAGGTCTAGTCCCAAGCTCCAGCGGTGTAGACATACTCACAGTGTCAAAAATACCCCACAGTCAGAAATCACCCAATTTAAGTGTGAAAGATTAAAGAATCAGCCCAGAAACGTTCAAAACTAAACTTATCTGGCAAGCGAAGGGTTAATCAAAGGAGGAGAGGGAGAGAGTCCAGTCCCTGCGTAGTATACTCGATGAGAAGAACTCACAAATGGCTGCCGCGACGGGAGCCAATCAGAAAAGAGGAGCTAAACGAGCGCTCATGGGAAACGTAGTTTTTCTCAAAAAGTACCCCAGAGCAGTGCCCGAAGCCCCCCAACACACTTGAACATGAAACCGGATGAAAGAGCAAGGGAAGACAAACAAAATGAGCCCACTCTGAAGTCGCTGTGTGAAGCGGTTCCAGAGATACGTCCCACACAGTGTAAGCCCATAGAGAGTACAGGAGCAATGGCAGCTATGCGGTAAAAGCGCGCCTTAAAGGCGCGGAACATAAAATTTAAGAACATTAACCCCAATAATAAAAAGGTTAAAAATACATATTAAACACATGTACGTGATGAGAAAACACTATCCCATAAAGAAAGTGTAACAGAACCCCCAATAAACAAGTCAAACCAGCAGACAAAGGGTTAAAATGCCACATAGACTGCTCCAAAACTCACAGACCTACACATATATACATTAAATATATACATAAACACCCAATGAGTGTCGGAGTGCGCAATGAGAACTCCCAAATACAAGCCCAATGAAGGGACACTGTGGGACAAGTGGACCTTCAGCACTCAAAGGGTGACTCACCTTTCTGCAGGTCTTCTGTCTTCAGGTCACCATGCAAAGAAAGGATTACCTCAGTGGATAATCCCTCAGGGAAGTACTTGAAACCAAGTTGTTCCCCCATCAGGGCTTAAGGTCCACCAAAAATCCCTGGACACTGAGCTAGCCACTTTGGAGAGGGCATTTGTCAGTCATGGTAACCCGCCTAATGGTGGTATTCCATATTTGAAAGAAAACAATAAAAAGACTAAAACTGAAGAGAGATGTTCTCTGCCTGGTGTGTACACGCCCAGGAACAAATCATTCTGGTGTTAGCTGACTGGGAAGCAGCTGAGGAGGGAGGGGAGGCTCCGCCCACTGCATACATTTGGAGAAATGTTCCTGCCTACTTAAAGGGGCGGATCACCTCCCAGAGTTACCAGTAAACTGTATTGGACGACAGTGAAAAGCAATTTAGTATGGGTTCCACCAAAACACTGAATTTTAAAAAGGCCAACTTTAGCAGGTTTAATTCATCCCTTGGTCTCGTTGACTGGATAGAATATTTTCAGGAAATAACACAGACGGTAAGTGGAATGCCTTCAAAATAACATTGCAAAAATATACATATAAATTTATCCCAATTGGAAACAAATACAAAATAAGCAAATTAAAACCAATGTGGCTAACCAGTAAAGTAATTCATTAAATAAATAACAAGAAAGCGGCATTTAAACATTATAAAACTGAGGGATCAGCAGAGGCAGTTGCAGAAATACAAAAATGCCAATAAAACCTGTAAAAAGGTGATTAAATTAGCTAGACTGGAAAATGAAAAAATTATTGCTAAGGAGAGCAAGAGTGTCACGGTTACCCAGAGAAGTTCAGGAGTCAGTATGGTTTAGTTAATGCAGTTTATTAACAGATGACATAAAGAAGAAATATACAACATATACAATAGGAATATGCACAGGGTAATAGCCAGCAAGCCTGCTATCAGAAATAATAGGTTGCAATGCTAAACCACTGTTCTGGAGACTAGGCCTTAGCCACCTGAAGTCTCAGATGGAACCAGGAACTGGAACAGGAACCCAGGATCTTGATCCGATGAGGAATGAAGCCTGCTGTCAGAAGGAAATATCACTGACTCACACCTGGAGCCAGTAAGGGTGAATACTGACTCATGCCTGCAGTGAGTAGGAGTGAATACTGACTCACGCCTGCAGTCAGTAGAAGTAAGGTGAAAACTGACTCACGTCTGTCGCTATGCAAGTCTACCAGAGCCCCAGGCCCGCACTATATTGGGTGTCTGATCATCATGGGAAAAGACAAAATAATAGTCAGACAGACCCACAAGTCAGCACCAGAGGGGGTAGTCAGACAAGCTGGGTCATACACAGTTCAGGTAGTCAGCCAGAGCCACAAGTCTGCACCAGATGGGTTGTCCACTACGAGGGTTTAGGCAAAAGAATAGACAGACAGAGCCACAGGTCAGCACTAGAATGGTTGGAAGACTAGCCAGGTCATACACGGAGCCCAAGGTAACAGAACTCCTATGAACAACAACGCAAGAGCAACTGAGTCAGGCCTCAGTCTGCCCTTTAAACCCCTCCACAGGAAGTAGGAGGAGCAGCTCAGAGGGAGGAAGTAGGAAGTAGGTAGGAGGAGACTACAGGAAGCAAACAGATAAAACAGAGGCCTGCAGCATGCTTGAAACCTCGCGCCTGCAGATGATGCTGAAGTCAAGGTAAGCTGTAACAAAGAGCAACCCAAAAAAATTCTTTAAATACATTAATGGCAAAAAATTTAAGTCTGATAATGTTGGGTCCTTGTTATCTGAAACGGGTGAGATGGTCAGTGGGGACAGAGAGAAAGCAGATATTTTAAATAATTTATTTTCGTCTGTTTTTACCATGGAAAACCCAATGGACAAAAATCTGCAAACTACTTTTACAGAACAGTCACAGCAAGCATGGGATTGGCTAACACAAGAAAAAGTCTTAAAACAATTGAATGGTGTTAAGGCAGACAAAGCCCCGGGGATGGCATACACCCATGGGTACTTAAAGATCTAAGTCAGGCCCTGGCCAGACCGTTATTTTTGATTTTCAGGGATTCTTTTATTACAGGTATGGTGCTCTCGGATTGGCATAAAGCAGATGTGGTGCCCATATTTAAAAAGGGATCAAAATCACAGCCTGGAAATTACAGACCTATAAGCTTGACATCTGTGGTAGGGAAGCTGAATTAAGGGTTGCTAAAGGAATATATTCAAGAATTCAGCTTGAACAGGAATATCATTAGCAGGAGCCAACATGGCTTTGTGAAAGACAGGTCTTGTCAAACTCACTTGATTGCATTATATGAAAAAGTGAGTAAAAATATAGATGTGGGAGCAGCGGTTGATGTGATCTATTTAGACTTTGCCAAGGCATTTGATACGGTTCCACACAAGGGGTTACTGTACAAATTGAATGAAATAGGCTTAGGGGAAAATGTTTGTTCATGGATTGGAAACTGGCTGAAAGATAGAATGCAAAGAATGGTAGTAAATGGTAAGTTCTCCAATTGGATAAATGTGATAAGTGGAGTACCTCAGGGATCTGTCCTGGGTTCTCTTCTTTTTAATTTGTTTATTAATGACCTCCCAGAGAAAATAGGGAGCCATATATCAGTGTTTGGCGATGACACAAAATTAAGTAAGATAATAAAGTCTGAACTGAATGTGTCTTCATTACAAGGGGATTTGGACAAATTGAGTAACTGGGCAGGCAAATGGCAAATGAGATTCAGTATAGACAAGTGTAAAGTTATGCATTTTGGGTATAGTAATAAAAAATGCAACATATAGTTTAAATGGTGTTTCTCTGGGGAAATCTACTAATGAAAAGGATTTGGGAGTAATGGTGGACAATAGACTTAGCAGTAGCGTGCAGTGCCAGCTGGCAGCTGCAAAGGCCAATAAGATATTGGCATGTATTAAAAGGGGTATTGACTCAAGGGAGGAAGATATTATTATGCCTCTTTACAGGTCCATGGTAAGACCCCACCTAGAATATGCTGTTCAATTCTTGGCACCCTTTCTGAAAAAGGACATTATGGAACTAGAGAGAGGGAAGAGGATGGCTACAAAACTAGTAAGGGGAATGGAAAGTTTTAGTTATGAAGAAAGGCTAGAAAAGTTAAACTTGTACACACTAGAGAAATGGCGTCTTAGAGGGGATATGATAACACTATATAAATATGTTCAGGGCCCATACAAAGGGCTCTCCAAAGACATGTTCATTAACAGAACAGTACAAAGGACAAGGGGCCACCGCTTAGACTTGAGGAAAGGAGATTTCATCTACAACAGCGGAAGGGTTTCTTTACAGTAAGGACAATAAAGGTATGGAATTCACTGCCTGAGGAGGTGGCACTATTGAAAACATTAGATGCCTTTATAAAGGTCCTGGATACTTATTTAAAAGAGCAGAACATAGAGGGTTATGTACATTAGTATTGGGATTAATATTTAGTTAGTGCTTATTGATCCAAGGAGAAATCTGATTGCCATTTGGAATCAAGAAGGAACCCCCCCATTCAAGGCAGAAATTGAAATTGCTGTATTGAGGGTTTTTTTTGCCTTCTTATGGATCAACGATGGTAAACAAGAATAGGAAAAGGGTTGAACTAGATGGACGCAAGTCTTTTTTCAACCTAAATTACTATGTTACTATGTAAGCCAGTTGTGTACTGTGGTGACCTTGGCTGGGTCTATGGCTGGTCCCTTGGGAGAGACAATATATCCCAAGAAAGAAAGAAAGACGGGTCTGGTTGAAGAGGCTTTTCTCCAGCTTGACCCAATGGTGGATTGCCTGTAGCCGTTCAAGCATCTGTTGGACATGCTCAAAGTGGGTATTGGAGAAAACAAGTATAACGTCCAGATATACTGCCATGAACTTTAAAAGCAAATCCCAAAACACATAGTTTATGAGAGCCTGGAAGACCATGGGGGCATTACGTAACCCGAATGGCATAACAAGGTATACGGTACACCTGGCCAATCTCCAGAGGTTCTGGCATGTGTCCGAAGACTAAGAAGATTGTTGGAATCTGGTGGAAGAAGAATAGGAGGACGGGAAGTAGGACATCAAACATGGGTCCGATCTTTCTCCACCCGTCTTTCTAAGAGTCAATGTTCAAGAAAAAAACAGGTGCCAACAACCCTTCCAAAGAATTCTGGATCACAGGGGTGGTCCATTTGTCTTTCAAATAGTCGTTCAGTCCTCTACAGAATACAGCTGTCAGAGCATTGGCACCCCAGTCTGTATCATAGGCCAGTGTATGGAACTCCATTGCATACTGAGATAAGGACCGTTGTCCCTGCATGATTTCCAGCAGGCCAGTCTAGGCCTGGGCTTGACGCCCTGCAGTGTCAAACACCACCCTGAAAGCAACCAAAAAGTCATCAACGTCATCCAACACTGGAGACTGATGGTCCAGTAGGAGTGAAACCCAGGCCAGTGCTTGTCTTTTCAATAGAGAAACAATTAATGTTATTCTGGCCTGGGGAGACTGAAAGGAGTCAGGCTGGCAACGGAAATGCAACAAGTACTGGTTCAAAAATCCACATATGACCGAGGATGTGCCATCAAAACGGTCTGGGAGAGGGAGACATGGAAGGAGAAAAAGGAGGAGAGAGGACCCAGGAGCAGAGACAGCATGAGATACGGCAGGGACCGTGGGTCTAGATACATCAAATCGTTGTTGCATATTTTGCAAAAGACTTGATTTAGTCACGCTATTTGTGTGGCATGATGGTCAAGCAAAGAGCCTTGCTGCACTGTGTCCTTGGACAACTCAGATGGATCCTCCGCCATAAACAAGGAAATGGGGCACAATTATAATGTCACAAAGTTGCGAGTATGCAGAGATTAAAGGGCAAGCTGTGACTCCTTCAACAATGGCTGGTAAAGGGAAGGCTGGAGCGCAAAGCTAGCAGTCTCTGCTGGTACTTGTAGGCCACCTGAGGTGTATTGTGCTGCGGCCAGGGCCATATAAAGGTTCTGGCCGTGAAGTAGCTCAGGCAGGGTAGAGCAAACTCGATGCACTGAGAAGCTAGCTGTAGAAAACTCAGGAGAAGGCTGAAGAATCTCAGTACCTGGAACAGAACAGAGGACAAACTAAATTACTGGATGGCCTGACACAAGCCTGGGGGTAAGCTGTAAAGATGAATATAGTCTGAACAGCAGACAGAAAAAGATTAAGGGACAGGCCAAGGGTCAGCAACGGAGAGATCAGACTGGCAACAGAATCAGCAGGCAAGACAGAGTAAACAGGGACAGTCAAAGGCTCAGCAACGGAGAGATGGTCATGGGATGATCTGCAGACAAGGCAGTAGCAAAGGACACAATTAAACTGCAAATCCACACAACGTACAGAATGATACACTAGCGAGCTGAGAAGACAACGACTTAAGAATTCCTCCAACTGGAAGTTCGGTCCAAGTGTCGTCACAGCTACAAGCCTGTTGAAGAGGTGGAAGGAGAAGCGCTGAACAGCACAACGCTCCCACAGGTCTCCTTCAAGTAGCACAGAAGGGTGTTATATTACAGGGCTGGAATTCCAGAAAGACAAGGAAATACACACAGAGAGTTACGGAAAAAATATAGTTTATTGAACATGCAATGATTAAACATACAATGAGATAAAATGAATCAGAGCTCCTGCCAGAGTTTACATCAGTATGAAAGACATACGAACCTGCAGTATAAAAAGAGAACAGGAAAGGTACTTAGCTACTGCCGGAGTTAACATCAGTATGGGAGAGCCCACCATACGACTCCTCAGCAACGATCAGTTCCACACACAGGTTTGAGATGAGGTACACGCTCTGTCTCTCAGACTTGAGACCAGGTACACTCTCCCTGGTCTCCAATGGCTCTAAGCAAAGCTGTGTTGAGTAAAGGGTAAAATACAGACTACGCCCTTATAGGTATGCAAGGTATGTCTAACACTATGCATGTGTATGTGCTTGGTTATATAACACTGAATATTGCACAATTAGAGATGGCACTACCTGTCTCTCATAAACACTATGTAAGCTGGCATTGCCTGCCCCTCTGCTGTTGCTAGCCACAACTACAGAGCATTAACCCCCAACTCACCATGAGGAGATCACCAAAAAAAACCCATCCCTTACAAGGGGGAAACATGACAATACTTACCTGCCGTCCAGCAGCTGCAGTCTTAGTTTTACTGATAGCCAAGACAAGCAGAGCAGGACAGGAAGACAGTCAACACAGCAGAGAACACACCAAGATGCAAACCACATGTTTTTCCCCTGGGAAGAATGTCTTATGTTCCACAAGTACTACAGTTGTAATCAAAATTATTCAACCCTCATTATCAAAATTATTCAACCTCCATTGCAAATCAGGTTTATTGTCAAAATTTACAGACTTTCAGATTGGAGAAGTCATAATAAGTTGCATTTTCAGTTGAATTTGGGGAAACCACTTGAAGCATTCATTGTGTTGAGCTATTTCAATTGCTTTTGTTTGATTTGTTCATTTGAAACAGCTGAAAGTCTGTAAATTTTAAAGCAGAACTTTCACCTAAGCACAAGTTTGCTTTAATCCATTTATTATACCGATTGTAACTGTACTGGGTTTTATTTAAAAAAAAAAAAAACACTATAGAAATTAAGTTTGAGGGTTAACTTTTTCCCTCTTCTCCTTATTCTGATCGGCACCATTTTGCAGATGAGAATACAGGAGATCCTCCTTCCTGCTGGTCTGTCAGTAAGCTGGAGTACTCTTATTGGCTAGATATTGATCTCTGCCAATGAGAGTTCTCCAGCTTACTGACAGACCAGCGGGTAGGAGGATCTCCTGTATTCTCATCGGCACAATTTGTGCCGAACAGAATGAGAAGACGTCAAGAGGGAAAAGGTAAACCCTCAAATTTCATTTCTATCGCATTTTTTTTTAAAAAGAAAACCCAGCACAGTTACAATCTGTACAATAAATGGATTAAAGCAAACTTGTGCTTAGGTGAAAGTTCCGCTTTAACAATAAACCTGATTGGCACTGGGGGTTGAATAATTTTGATTACAACTGTAAGAGAAACGGATATACCGGTAAGTGCACAAAAATGCAGTTTTCTCTTTAGTCCATTGCGGACACAGGACCCAGAATTCCAGCGAGGGGCAGGGAATCTCCCAATAACAAATCCAGTCAAAATACAAGGGCCACTCTCAACTTAGAAGCTGCCTGGCCCACAGGCTACCATCTGGAAAAACAGTGTGCCCAACTTAATATGCTGCCATCTGGAATAACAGTGTACCCAACTTAAAAAAAAGATTCAGGGTGATGAACATAGTATTTAATTCACCCATCCACGTCTAGGGAGTGAAGATCCAGTTCTCCACTATAAGACGGATAAGGACAAGAAGAAGGAAGCACAATCTCTTAATATGGAAATCAGATACCACAAAAGTGAATATCCAGAACCACTTTTTGGCTTCTAGCCTGTTTAGATCTTCAGTACCAGGTGCATCACCCCATATAGTCAGTGTTCCATTCAAATGCTTTTCAGCTAAGTGCATTGCCCTATTTTACCAATAAGTCTGCTCATTTTCATGTCCAAAGCCACATCTAAAATATTTTCTTTTTGCTGTTTCATGAACTGCCGTTCAGTCTTTCTAGTTTATTTTTTTAAGAGTGTGGCCTCCAATATGTTGGCTAGACTTCGCAGAACCTTAGGGTGCAGTTCAGTCACCATAGGAAGAACATACTCAATGGTTTTACCTCTTAAAGCGATTCTAGACATTTTCTTAACCATAGCAAGAAAGATCTGACAGGTTTGTCCATTACTCCAATTGAGCATATTTCTTCTACTTCATATGACAGATTACAGCTTTTGATGAGTCTTGAAGCCTATTGGATATCCATCTCTCAACACTTTTACCTTTGGGTCTCAAGGAGACAATTGAGACCCCCTTCTATTGATTTATTTTTATTAGTGTGATTTTTTTTTCTTTATATCTTAATCTTTTATATATTCTTCCCATTTATTTGCATGTTTCTACATATTGGGGTTTTCCCAGTCTTTTTAACATGTTGAGTGCTAAGACCGTACAATATTTGAGCTTGGACAGCTGTACCTGGACAATCGAAATCTGGCCACTGCATAAGCCAGTAAAACCGGCATGCAGGACCGCATTTAAAAAAAAAAAAAAAGCAAGCATGCTGACATTGTGGGGGGATATCAGGACCCCTGCTGAAGTCCCCCCAGTTACTGATCTCCCTGCCACTCGTGCTGGGAGATCAATATTTGCGACACATTAGAGCAGCATGCTCACTCCCATCACTCCTAACCAAACTTCTGGGTAGGAGTGGGTGATACTGTGGAAAGCATCCTCACAACACCGATGACATGTTCACCTCTGATGTGAGAAGGCTTTTCCCTGATCCTGTTCACTCCTACTGGTTCGGGTAGAAGTGAAGTAGAAAAGCATGTTGCTCTCTTGCGTCGCCAAAATTGATCTCACAGCGAGATTGGCTGGGAGATCTATAACTTGGAAGGGGGGATGTTTCAGGAGGTTTCCTAATGTCCCCCACAAGGTCTGATCTTAAATGAATACAAGAAAAACTCTGTTTGTGCCACAGGGAGGTCCAGTGTATTGCAATTCACTTGACACTCTTGTGACACACGCAGGATTTTTTTTTCATTACTTTTTATTCAGACCTTGTTGGGGGGTATAACTGGATGGGTCCTGATGACCCCCCAATGAGATATGAATAAAAAATAATAATTTAAAGAAATGAAGCCTGTGTGTGCCACGTGGTGTGGGTGGGGGGGTCCAATGCATTGGTTACCCCTGTGGTACATAGAGGATTATTTTTTTTTTCCTTTTTTCTTATTCAGAATGATGCCCCCTCCCCCCTTAACAAGGTCTGAATAATTAATAATGACAAAAAAAAACTGTGTGTGCCACAGGGGGGTCCAACACATTCCATTTGCACTCTATGGGCACATGCAGGGTTGATTTTGTATTATTATTTTTTATTCAGACCTTGATGAGGGGGCATCAGGACTCCCACTGAGAATGTCTGAATAAAAAATAATGGGAAAAACGTGTTGCAATGTGTTGGACACCCATGTGACATGCACACAAACGGCCTCAAACCCTCCCCCCCCCCCGCCAACACGTACCCTAACTCCCCCAACTTGGTTCCACAGCCCACTGGCAGTCCCATTCCCCAAGCCTGACCCTCCCAGCGTGGATCCACTTCTTTCTGGTAGAGACAGGTAACCAGCGTGCACTGGAATCAGGCTGGAAATCAAACAGTGTACTTGGGGGACATACAGCATGCACTGGTAGTCACAGATTCCCCATATGCACTATCTGACCCCCCACCAGCCTTGTTCCGCTGCCCACTGTTAGACATACCCACAAACACTGGGTATGGAACGCCTGGTTCCACGGGCAGTCACAGGTAGGTATCCTTTTGAATTGTTGCATTCCTCTTGTGACACTCAAAGGGTTAAAAAGTCATAAGTTCCAAGAGGAGTGGAGTCATTGCGGACGTTTTGTATTAATGTATTAGTGACATGCTGTACTAACTCATTAGTAACTCATTCATAGCAGCATAAGTGGTATCGTTGGGAACGGAACTCATTGCAGCCATGCAATATTTTGAACCATGCAACATCAGAATGATGCCCCCATTTCAACCAGGCAACATTTTGTACCCTGTACGATTTGTAGTGCACCGTTTTCATTGGGCCCTTTTGAACAATGCAACATTTTCTATCCTGCAACATGCGCCATTTTGAACAATGCAACATTTTTAATGCGTTCTTTTGTTTGACGCCCAATAGTGTACGACAATTCAAAAGTGAACCTCATATGTCCGCACATACACTGGCTGACCCCTTAGCTTGCTTCAATTGGAAATGGAACTAGAGAGAGTGCAGAGGAGGGCTACAAAACTAGTAAGGGGAATGGAAAGCTTTAGTTATGAAGAAAGGCTAGAAAAGTTAAACTTGTACACACTAGAGAAACGGCGTCTTAGAGGGGATATGATAACACTATATAAATATGTTCAGGGCCCATACAAAGGGCTCTCCAAAGACCTGTTCATTAACAGAACAGTACACAGGACAAGAGGCCACCCGCTTAGACTTGAGGAAAGGAGATTTAATCTACAACAGTGGAAGGGTTTCTTTACAGTAAGGACAATAAAGGTATGGAATTCACTGCCTGAGGAGGTGGTGCTATCGAAAACATTAGATGCCTTTAAAAGGGGCCTGGATACTTATTTAAAAGAGCATAACATAGAGGGCTATGTACGTTAGTATTGGGATGAATATTTAGTTGGGGCTTGTTGATCCAGGGAGGAATCTGATTGCCATTTGGAATCAAGAAGGAATTTTTTTCCCCCCATTCAAGGCAGAATTTTAAATTACTAATTGAGGGGTTTTTTTTGCCTTCTTTTGGATCAACGATGGTAAACAGGAATAGGAAAAGGTTGAACTAGATTGACACAAGTCTTTTTTCAACCTAAATTACTATGTTACTATGTTACTATGTAAAATAGCTCAATTGTTTCCTATAGCATCAATTTCTGCAAAGAGTTACGCACACCAACCTAGGGTTAAAAACGCAAGTGACCCCTCATTTGATGCGGGTGAATTTCTACATTCCAAAATGGTATACTTTGCCTGCATATTTGTAATGGTTATGACATTTTAGTACAGGCAGATAATTAAAAAACAAATTGCACGGGTAGATTAGTGTTCCTGGCATCCACACACTGTATGTTAACCCACACAAATGGAGTACCATTTTTCTCAGGCTAGTATCGTATTCTGAATAGTGTAGGAAATGGTTTTTAAAGATTTTCATATCTTTGAAGTGGTAGAAATTTAAAAAATTTATTTATTCTTTGTATCTCTGAAAAAAAACTAGATTGCAGAGTTTTCTTTGTAATAAAAGTAACACATTGTGCTATTTTAAACAACTTACATTTCTGTAGTTCATATATATATGTAAAAGATGACTTCTGTGTGCCTGGCACACACCCCCAGGGGTGGCAGTAAGGAGAAGACATTCAAATCTCCTCCATACTTCCAGTCCTGGAGATACATGTGGGTGTGATTTTGACAGGAGTGGGCAGGGGTCAGAGGCACCTTGCCACTCATGTCAAAATCTCAGCAAGTAGTTGTCCCTCCCTCAACATCTGCCTGAAAAAAAAAAACATGGCAGTCACACACACACACACACTGTCTCTCACTCACACTTGCTTCAGCCGGACCTATATTACGGCCAATGAAGAGAACCTGCAGCACCAGACAGTAATGTCTAGCTGTGCCTCCAACTAGCTCTCCAGTCTGCACCTATACAGCACAGCTCATCTATCACACTCAAAAACCCGCTCTCTACTTCAGCTGCATGCTCACCTCCTGCCCGGCCCTCCGCTCATCAAACATGCAGGGCATTCTCATCCCATATTTCAAGTAGCTGACTATATATTTTCCATGCTACCACATCAGACACCTCTTTTTTATTACATATTGACCCCTTCAGGATTCTTGCCATTGCAAACAAATGTCCTACATTCTCCTCTGCTACTCAAGGGGTTAACAGTTTGAGTGCCAGAGGGGTACGCAATGCATTGCAATGCATTACAATTCCTGGACTCCTAGCTCCACTGTGGTAATATTGATACAGGGTAACTTCCCGTAGGACAGACCTTAATCCAGCAAATTATATGCCTTCTTTGTTATATATATATATATATATATATATATATATATATATATATATATATATAAAAGAGAAAGGCTCATTGCATAATTGATGTCTCCTCAACAGACACACACACCCAGGGGTTGCAATAAGGAGGAGTTACAGCTCCCATTGGGTAATTCAATGTGGGCGTGATTTTCACAGGAGTTGCAGTACTGCAGGGAGTTGGCCCACCCCCGCTCTCCAGCCCGCCCACCACTATTCAACTGAGGACAAAAACAAAATGGCTGCCACTTGCTCCTACACCACCCTAATACACACATGTTCCACTCACACAGCACCAAACAAATACACACACTACCAAACACACACAGCATCAAACACACACACTGCACCAAACACACACTGCACCACACACACACACACACACACACACACCCCAAACACACACAGCACCAAACACACACACCACAAACACACACAGCTTCAAACACACACACACAGCATCAAACACACAGTGCCATAAAGGGATCCCATACACTGCAACCCAATGCATGGGATTCCTTTCTGGCAGTCAAAGGGTTAAGGCTACCACTGTGTTTCTGCTTCCGTACTGACACACAGCTGCACTCCTACTAATGACTACAGGTTTACACCACACAGTGTGATCTCCTCCAAAAAAATAACAGCCAAGTAACTCTTACTTCACTTGATTCCCCTCCGTACAAACTTTCCTACCTGCACAGAGCCATGTCTGCTGGTTGCCTAGAAACCACCCCACCTCCTCCACTATACAGGAAGTTGGGAGGAACCAAAACCTGTTTTTGCTGATGGGAGAAATAACCTGACCTGCTCTGTGTGTCATCACATAGGACTCAAGACCACTGTTGTGTATGTATGTCTCACACTATGGGGACACTGTGTAAGTCTCACTATGGAATGTGTATGTGTGTGTCACTATGGGTTGTGTATGTGTGGCTAAGTATGATGTGTATGTGTGTCTCACTATGACATCTGTATGTGTGTCTCAGTATGGAATATGTGTGTGTGTGTCTCACTATGAGATCTGTATGTATGTATGTGTGTGTGTGTGTGTGTGTGTCTCACTGTGAGATCTGTATGTGTGTTATGTGTGTGTGTCACTTTGAGATCTGTATGTATGTGTGTGTGGCTGTGTGTTTCTGTCACTATGGCCATAGCTGTGAACTTTTGAAATACCATCACTCACAGATCTGATATTAACCCTTGAAGTCCAGCATTCCCTGCCCCTTCTACTAGCTAGTTTGTTTGTTCTGCTTTATACTCCATTACGTTTTGATCTCTGGCTTCCTGACCCAGCTTGTCTGACCATTTGTCACAGATATCAAGGAACAGACAGAAGACAGTACTGATTTTGAAACACCACCTTTATTGAACATAGAAAATAATCAATGGCAAACACACGGATATAGCAGTGTATTAAATAGGCGTGAAGCAAGCTGTTCCTACCATAAATAGGAGGCTGCTTCTAAAATGACTCCTGAAGACAACCGTGAAACAGCACCAACTGGGGCTGGGACCCAGGAACTACTCAACAGTGACTGGGGCTAGGACCCAGGAAGTATAACAAGACTGGGGCAGGAGCCAGGAAGATATAGCATACAGGTTCCCACAATGATTATAAACTGACTCAGGCCTGCTGTCAGAATCAGATGGTAGTGCGGACAAGCCAAGGGTCAGTACCAGAGCGGGTAGTCAGCACCAGCCGATGGTTAATACCAAGCGGATAGTCAGACAAGCCAGGGGTCAATGCCAGAGCGGGTAGTCAGGCAGAGCCGAAGGTCAAATACCAAGCAGATAGTCAGACAAGCCACAACACTGGACATTGGAGAGACAGAAAGCCAAGCCAAGGGTCATACACACCAAGTGAACTGCACTGGAATACCACAAAAGGGCAACTGGTGTGGTGTCCAGGCAGTTTATATACATTTCCTCCCCCCTGGGAGCTGGGGCACTAAATGGCCTGTCCCTTTAAGAGCCGGACACAATGTCACTAGAGGGAACCCCAGTGAAGCACGCCCAACTGCCGCCAGCAGAGGTAGCCAAACAGACGTGTCAGGAGCCACATGAGACAGAAAGGAGAGACCGGTGCCAGGGAGACCATGGAGTCCGGCTCTCCCCTGACACAGGAAGCAGCACGGCCACAAAGACCCACACAGAAGGGACTGGCTGCCTCTCTACGCACTGGAGCGGCTGGCTCCCTAAGCATGTAAGCGCGAGCGCTTATACCATTTACACCATTCTGTCCTATGGCTTTCTGACCCGACTTAGCCGATCATTCTGAGAGTGACTTCTGGTTAACTGACCCCGGCTTGACTGACTACTCTTCTCTTGGCCTCTGGCTTCCTGTTCCCTTTCTCTTCATCCTGCCTTCTGGTCCTGGTTCTACACGGTTCCCAGTTACTCCCATTTTGGTTGCACCCCGGCTCAACTTGGATGGAACAATTTGGTTTCATGACCATCATCTTTATCCAGGTTCGGCTGTAGCAAGGAAGTACCTGGCACGCCATCACCGCACCCAAGCATCGTTCCCTAGCATCACATCGCAGCATCCAACCAGTACCTAGGCTACGAGGGTTCCTTTTCCCCCCGTAGTTACAGTCTCTATGTGTATAAGTATGTGTGTGTGTCAGTGTATATGTGTGTGTCTGCATGAGTATATATGTGTGTATGTGTGTGTGTGTTTGAGTGTGTATGTGTGACCCTATACTCAGAGGTCCTTGTGTTTGTGTTGTGTGTATAGGTCTGTGTTCTTTGTATCTCTGCGTGTATGCGAACTGCTTTACCAGCATCTGGTGCCATTTTGCATCAAACAAACTGCACCATTAAGGAACCAACCCACCCCCCAAAAAAAACAACAACATGTTAATTTAACCATTTCAGTTCCAGGAGTTAACAATGCCTTGCAGAACACTGTGTTCATTACCCTTCTGGCACTGAAACAGTTAAACTGGACTTTCTGTTCCTTTGGTGCTAAACACTTTTAAATCAATGAAAAAGTAGATACATTTGAATGCAAACCAAATGAAATATAAGGGACAAATATGCTTCAAATTCCCCATTTATTGAAATGAAAGATGTAACCCTCTGAATGCTACAGAGGTCTACAAAGTATTGCAAATTTACATCACTTAATATAAGGATAAAAAACAGATGGGCAATGCCGTACCACACTGCTAGTCACAAATAAGTAAACCAAAAATATAGTCACATATATTGCCATACATTGTATTAGACTCTCCTGGCTGGGAAATGGTACTATTCCACTGCATTGCATTTCACAACAATAGGTGCTTTATCAAGAAATTAGTTGGAATGTTCCATTCTTTTATATTGTAATTGGAAACAGATAATCATTCAGCCTCAGCATGGAGATCTCACCAGTTTAATTTCAGACACAGATAGGGCGAATTTCAAGGGGGTGAATTTCAAGGGGACCCACTATACCTGGGAGCAAAGTACACCAGAGCAAAAGTGCAGCGAGAGTTAAACATGAGAGTTTGAAAGGAGAGAGGACAGGAAAGAATGACAGCTACTGCAGCACTCAAACCACAGGCAAGTAAACAAATAAGGAATGAAATGTAACTAGAGAGAATAGATAAATATTACTAATATAACAATTTGATTTTTTTTTCTGTTTCACAATAATTAGAGGTTAATCTCAGCTTGTTTCTGTCTACCTATATCTCCCCTAGTATCCTCCTCATACATGCCAACAGGAAAAGATTAATACTCTCTGTTCTAACCATTCCACTAATAATACAGATTTGCTCTTATCCTTGCAAACATGCCCCGCACCCTCACCATAACATAATAATTCATCATGGACTTTTGCGTACATGTGCACTAGCAACTGAGTGCTGGTGGAGAGTACTAAAATCAAGTACACCCAGCCCCAGCAATTATAGCAACAGCCGCACCCTCTCACTATATGTTCACCGCAAACAACTCACTAAATTTTTATGCCTATTATTACTTGCCTTAGCAAATGATATAGAAACCAACCCTGGCCCTAAAATAGAAATAAATGGCAACCTCCCCTTTAAAAAGGGTCTGTCATTCGTGCACTGCAACATACGCAGTATACTGCCCAAAATGGATGAATAAAAAGCATTGTGTTACGAATACAAACCAAAAATTCTTATTCTTACTGAATCCTGGTTATCCCAAAAATTCCAGACGCTGCTGTTGCCATAGATGGATACTCATGTTTTAGAAAAGACCGTGCAAAGCGAGGAGGAGGTGTAATCATTTACATACAGGAGCCAATAAACTTTATGCTTCTAAAAGACTCTTATAACTCTGATTCTTATGAATACATAGCTGGCAAAATTTGTCTTCCATACTCAAAACAAATCATAATTGTAGGCATCTACAGACCGCCAAATACCCCAGCACACACACCATATCAGACATAGCTCAACACCTAAAGGAGATTGCCACACAAAACAAGAAAAGCGAGCTGATGGTTCTTGGAGACTTTAATATTAATTGGCTTGATTCCAGGAATGAAAAATATTGTTCATTGTTTAAAGCATTGAACTTATCACAACAAATAGCTTCCCCTACTCGCATAAATCTTAAAACATTCAACCATACCCTGCTAGCTTGGATCCTCTCATCCTGCACAAGCAGAATCCAAGATTCAGGTGTACTAGCTAACATGTTTAGTGACCACTCCATAGTTTACTGTGTCCGCAAAATAAAACCAGTCAAATCAAGTTTCAAAGTCATACTCACGAGATCATTTAGAAAATTTAACCTTCAGTCCTTCCTAAATGATTTTAAAAATTGCTCATGGCATAGATTACACCTAATACCTGACCTTGATTCAGCGATTGACTTTTTTTAACTCAGAATTCCTACAGGTCTGTAATACCCATGCCCCACTAAGAAAGGTCAGGGTTAGGGGGGCACATCTACCATGGGTCTCAGCTGACTTGATTCAATTATACAGATTCAGAGATTCATTATGGACAAAATTTAAACAAACTGGCTCCCCTCACGATCACACTATGTATAGGCAAGTAAGGAATACATGTACAAAACAAACAAAACTAGCAAAAGCACAATATTTTACTAACAACTTGGACAATAACATTTCAAAGCCAGCCAACTTTTGGAAGGTTATAATAAACATCTTCAACCCACCTAACCATTCTCACCCATCAAATATAACAATAGACAAAGAAACCATACAGTGCCCCCCAGTCATAGCCAATGCATTCAACAGCTACTTTGTTGGATGTGCCACCACACTGATTAAACAAAACAAAGGCCACTGTGAAGTTCCACCTAGTTCAGAACAGTCACTGGCACCTGTTGCCTGGTCCAACAGTGCAAATGAATTAAATTTCATGCCAGTAAATGAAAGTGAAGTATACGATCACCTCCTCAACCCAAAACTGAAATCGCAATCGAGCCCTGACCAAGTACCACCAATTTTATTAAAGCTCAGTGCTATGGTCACAGCCCAACCGATAGCAACTCTAATTAATGCCTCTTTGACATCAGGGTATATGCCCAAATCCTGGAAGGTGGCAAGAGTTGTACCTACCCACAAAAGTGGGGATAAAAATGTAGTATCAAATTACAGACCAATATCTCTCCTCCCCACTTTATCAAAAATCATAGAGAAATGTGTACATGTGCAACTACATAAATATTACCAACAGACCAGTTTCTTCACACCTCTTCAATCAGTGCTTAGATCAAACCACTCAACAGTCACGTCTCTTCTAAAAGTAACCAATGATATCCAGACTGGCATGGAAAATGGTGAACTCACTGGAGCTATTTTCCTAGATTTCGCTAAGGCCTTTGACACAGTAGACCATAACATTCTTATCAGCAAACTCCAAAACTCAGGATTGGGTAATAATTCTCTAAACTGGTTCCGATCCTATTTATCAGACAGAATCCAGTATGTGTCAGTTGCAAACAAGGAATCCCTTCCGCTCAAAGTAACAAGTGGAGTTCCCCAAGGCTCCATTCTTGGCCCTCTTCTATTTTCTCTTTTTATAAATGATCTAACCAAGGTTTGCAAATCATCTTCAGTACACATGTATGCAGATGATACCATAATCTATGCTAAAAACTCAAGCATATCACAACTTGAAACCGAATTACAACATGATTTCTACAAAGTGGAAAGATGGATAACACAGAACAAACTTTTCTTAAACACAGATAAAACAGTCACAATGATATTTGGCACAAAGCACAAACTGCGTTATCTCGACAATATCCACCTATCCATTGTAACAGAGTCTAATCGTAAATTGGCCCCAGTAGACTCCTACAAATATCTTGGTATGACTTGACCCTAACCTCAAATTTGGTCACCGTATTGACAAATTAACCTCTAAACTTTATCCCAAAATAAGTACTCTTTTTAGAAACAAATAATGTTTAAGTACCCTGGTGAGAAAACGTATTGTACAGCAGATGCTGCTGCCAGTCATAGACTACGGTGACGTAGTATATGCTCCAGTGCCAAAAATCCATCTCAGTAAACTTGACACTCTATATAATTCATTATGCCGCTTTATCCACCAATGTGACTACACTACCCATCATTGTGACATGCTTAAAGAACTAAATTGGCTAACACTCAAATCTAGATGTGCCCTTCATCTTTCTTGCTTAGTACACAACCACTTCTCTGGAAAACTACCACACTACCTGAGCAGTATGCTCACTCCAGCTCTCCATACTAACTATAACCTCCGCTCCACTACTAACAACTCACTGCGTATACCACAATACAAGAAAAAAGCAGGAAGATCTGCCTTCTCCTTCAGAGCTCCAAAAATCTGGAACAATCTGCCGGAAATAATCACATCTGCTCTCAGTCTAAAATCCTTAAAAGCAAATGTTTCTTTATATCTAAAAACAGTGTGTAACTGTAAATAATCTCATTATTTAATAAGTATGTATATTTATGTATGTTTGTATATAATGTCTCACAATTAGTGTAAATATGTAACCCTTTACTGAAAACTATCCAGGACATACTTGAAAAAGAGAGAAATCTCAATGTATTCTTCCTGGTAAAACATTTTCTAAATAATAAATACATAAAAGGAATGAGGTAACCCTCACGGGTCCAGTAACAACAGCAGTAACTGACACAGGACAGGTTACAAGCAAATTAACCCACACGGGTCCAGTATGTATAACACACAATACTGACACAGGTCAGGTAAATGAGTTTGATACAGTGTATGAAAGTCCAATGTGACCTGTGGAACCACTGGCAAAGTATGAGTACAGCGAAGGCCCAATGTCGCCTGTTGGCAACGGGAGGCAACAATGACAGGACTGCAACAGCTGGCACGGGACACCTGTAGGAAGATGCAATGGTGGCCGCCCACCAACGACTAAACAAGGCTGGTCAGAGATCATGCCAGAACGGAGGCCCTACCGGAACAGCCCACCACCGTGTCCATGTACTACCCTCAAGGGTTAATGTGCGACAGTATAAATGGATGGCAACCGGAAGCGCACAGCGGAACCAAATGGAGACTCAATCGCACAGAGTAACAGAGCCCAACAGACCCTGAGTGGTAGTAACGGAACAAGGCTCTTTCCCCGAAGGGGTTAATAGCGCTATGGTCTGGATAACGGCAACCACCGGAGGCGCTCAACTGAATCACATATAGACCAAGCGAGTGCAACACGATGTGGGGACACACTGAGACTCTGACCCACGGGCAGAATATAACTGGCAACCGGAGTACCGGAATACAAGGAGGCCCAGTAAGGAGGAAACGGTGCCAGGCAGGCAGCAGCAGGAACAGTCCAGTAAAGCCCAGCCGGGCACAGGAGAAGCAGGAACCACCTCCAAGACAATTCGGTACACAGCACTGGAACGTCAGCCAAGCCGGGTCGGTACATGGAGCAGGAACCTCAGACACACAGGGTCGGTACACGGAGAAGGATCGTCGGTCTCGCCGGGTCGGTACACGGATCAGGAATGTCAGCCAGGCCAGGTCTGAACAGGAAGCAGGAACGTCAGCCAATCTGAATCGGTACACAGAGTCAGGAACAAGACAATGGCGTGGTCAGGCAGTCCGTGAACATACACTGGTATCAAAACAGCAAGACTAGAGCTAGGCATCAGGTACACCACGAAAGGGCACTTGCAGAGTGACAGCCCAGGGTATAAAAAGGCTGTCACTGGGAGAAGCAGTACAGCGCTGCCAATAGGAGAGCAGCAAAAGCAGGATGGACAGAATATCGCCCAGATCACGGGCGCCGTGATAGGGATGAGGATGATAATGAATATGAGGACAGGATTCTTCCTATTCCCATAAGGATTCCTGTGAAGTTGATCCTCTCCCCCTCAGCTGAGGAGCTCATTAGCGCAGTTTTGGAGACATTTCAGCTCTCTGACACCTCTGATGAGGGGACTACCTCTGCGGATGCCTTACCCGTAAATCATAGGCGCTGTCGATGTTTCACCTCAGATCAGACAGCTCCTAGCCTAGCTCCAGGCTCCTAGCTCCTAGACAGCTCCGTTGGACGCAGAGCCACATGAGAATGTGAAGAAAATGTCTTTGATGGCATGGCTCTTGACGTTAACATCCTGAGGAGGAAAGGTTTCTGTGCAGAGGTTATTTCTACCATGATTCAGGCCAGGAAGCCTGTCTCCTCCAAAGCATACCATAGGGTATGGTCTATTTTTCATAAGTGGTGTACGGACAAGGCTGTGTCCTCACAGGTTTTTAACCTTCCCTTGGTGTTGCCTTTCCTCCAAGATGTAGTGAATAGAGGTCTCAGTTTGTGCCTTAGGGTATATTTTAGCTCTTTCTGTTTTTTCATAGATGTATTGCCAGGCGTGGCTCATGCCTTCTCTTCCTTCAAGGCTCCCTCTCCCCCATGGGATCTTAACCTGATTCTAGGCATTTTGCAGATCCTTCCCTTTCAACCTCTGAGTCTTCTGACGCTTAGGATGGCCTTTTTCTTGGCAGTTGTCTTGGTGCAGAGAGTGCTGAGTTGCAAGTTTTGTCTTGTAAACCTCCTTTCCTGGTTTTTCATACGGATAAGGCAGTGTTTAGAACCTCTCAGGAGTTTATTCCTAAAGTGGTCTCTGAGTTCCATATCAACAGGAGATTGTTGTGCCTTCATTTTGTCCTGACCCCAAGTCTGACAAGGATCTCCATTTGTTGGATGTAGTACATTGTCTTAAACTTTATGTGCATTGTACTGAGCCATTCCTTAAGGTTGACTCTGTTTGTCATTCCTGAGTGTCCTAGAGCTGGTAAGACTGCTTCTAATGTCACTATTGCCTCTTGGATCAAGGCTACCATACTCTAGGCATATGGGATCCAGAAGAAACCTGTTCACTTTAAGATCACAGGGCATTCCACTATGTCTGTGGGGGCCTCTTGGGCCTGCAAGAATCAGGCCTCGGCTGTACAGTTGTGCAAGGCTGCAACTTGATCCTTCTATCACGGTGCCCGTGATTCGTGCTGCTCTCTGTCTGTCTCTTGCTGAGTATATGTGATTGGCTGTCTGTCTTTAGCCCTCCTCATACAGCCTTTTTAAACCCAGGGTGAGCACTTCCAGGTTGCCCTTTCGTGGTGTTTCTGACTCCACTCTGCCTGACCTGCTTGTCAGATCTCTGGGCCTGTTTCCAGTGTTCCTGTATGCTACGTTCCGGTGTTCCAGTGTTCCTGTACATTAACTTTCCGGTGTTCCAGTGTTCCAGTGTTCCTGTATGTTAATGTTCCGGTGTTCCAGAGTTCCAGCGTTCCTGTGTGCCTGTATTCCGGGGTTCCTGTGCTCCAGTTAACTTGTACGAGTTTCTGAGTCTCGTGCTCCAGCTGTCGCTTCGGCAACATTGTTCTCCTCGCTATTTGCATACACATTGTTGTTTCCAGTGTGCGGACGCTGGTTTACTCCACTAACCTGGTTGCAATACACATTGAAGGTTCCGGCGTACGGACGCTGGTTTACTCCACTAAACCTGGTTGCTATATACATTGTTGGTCCCAGCGTGCGGACGCTGGTTTACTCCACTAGACTGGTTGCGAGATACATTGTTGGTTCCAGCGTGCGGACGCTGGTTTGCTCCACTACCTGGTTCAATACACATTGATGGTTCCAGCGTGCGGACGCTGGTTTACTCCACTAAACCTGGTTGCGATATACATTGTTGGTCCCAGCGTGCGGACGCTGGTTTACTCCACTAAACCTGGTTGTTATATACATTGTTGGTCCCAGCGTGCGGATGCTGGTTTACTCCACTAGACTGGCTGCGAGATACATTGTTGGTTCCAGCGTACGGACGCCGGTTTGCTCCACTATCTGGTTGCAATACACATTGATGGTTTCAGCGTACGGACTCTGGTTTACTCCACTAAACCTGGTGGCGATATACATTGTTGGTCCCAGCGTGTGGACGCTGGTTTGTTCCATTAAACCTGGTTGCGATATACATCATTGGTCCCAGCGTGCGGACGCTGGTTTACTCCATTAAACCTGGTTGCGATATACATTGTTGGTCTCAGCGTGCGGACGCTGGTTTACTCCACTAGACTTGTTGCGATTTACACTGTTGGTTCCAGCGTACGGTCGCTGGTTTGCTCCATTAAACCTGGTGGCGCTATTTACCATTAGTCCCAACGTGCGGACGGTGGTTTGCTCCTGTACATCCAGTACTGTGGTCAGTCGCTGTCCATTTCCTTGCAGTTGTCTGATTATCCTTGACAATAGACTTCTGCTGATTAGACCTCTGTACTTATGCTCTCTGCTGTCTTAGTCACCTGACAGCTGGTCTACTTGCTCAGGCTGCCCTGCCCAGTATTGGTGAGGCCGGTAGAACCTTGACGACACCATCCTGTAGGTTGCCTCACCCGGTATTGGCAGGGCCGGTAGAGCCTACTACAGTACTCCTTTGGGCTGCCCTGCCCAGTATTGGTAAGGCCGGTAGAACCTTGTATATCACCATCTTTAAGGTTGCCTTACCCGGTATTGGCAGGGCCGGTAGAGCCTACATTTTGCATGCCATTGGGCTGCCTTGCCCGGTATTGGTAAGGCCGGTAGAACTAATAAAGAATTGTGATTTAAAAAAAATAAATAAAAATAATAAATAAACAACCTACCGACAGTTTTAATAGATACATCCAATAACATAAAGATTCTTGAGGGTGAAAGTTCCACTTAAAGTAAAGAATGGCTAACTCAAATATCAGTGATTTTCAAAGCTCTTTCAAATCACCCAAGTCATTATGAAGTGTTAGATCCAGTTTAATAAAATAACAAAATTATAAAATGATGATAATTCCTTATCTATAGTAACAATGATCAGTGGAGAAACAGCAAATATAAAAGCAGGCAAATAGGACATACTAGTTTAAAAGCTCGTGTATATGGGCCACAGTGCCACCCAGCAGCCTCGGCTGGTGCCCAGAGCCTCTCTGTTCACTGCCCATGCTGCAGTCATGTGCAGTACAGACTACCCGAGCGCGCCGCGGCTGATACGGAGTGGAGCGCTCCAAATTCAGACCAGGACCAGTCGCGGCACGTTCGGGCAGTCTGTACTGAGCATAACTGCAGCACAGGTAGTCTCTACGGTGCATGACGGCTTCTGACAAACATCCTAGCGAATTATTATATAGAATATCTAAATCAAAACTATATATATATTAAGAACCCTGCGTGTCTGGCACACACAAGGGGCACTTGTGACATCATTCATACTGACAATTAACCCTTTGAGTGTCATAGAGGTATGAAACGCATTGGTTAGCAATGCGTTGCTTACCCCTCTGCCACTCAAAGGGTTAAAAAGGTACACTATTTCTCTGATGTCATGACTGCTGTACTCCCACACTGCACATGGTGGATGGAGCCAAGTTTCTGTGGGCTGACATCAACAGGGGGAAGGGGCCTGGCCACTTCATACATAATCCATACTGTCAATTAACTGTTTGAGTTCCAGTGGGTGTACGCAATTCAGTGCTATGCAGTGTGTTTCATTACCCTCTGGCACTCAGTTTCTCTGATATAATCACTTCTATAATCCTACCCTGGACAAGATGGATAGAGCCACCAAAATGCTACAGAGGTCAGGGAGTGTCAGTATGCAGCAGACTTCAGGTATACAGGTAAATACTCACCCGCAACATGTACTTTAACACACAGGAGTACTGATACTCAAAGGGTTATACCTTATTATACCTTATCAAGGATTAAAAAACAAAACAGACTGGCAATGCTTCCCTGCTAGTATATACAAAAGAATGCCTTAGTGTTTCCCAATAAATAATAAGTACAGTCATTAGTCAAAAGACCAGAGTGAAGGAACACTCATAGGACTTACCATAAGCAAAAACTCAGTGTATTTTATTAATTAAATCATCAACTTTTCGGCCCTCTCAGGGGCCTTTTTCAAGTCTTGAGAATTGTATTTCAACAATTCCACCCTGTGTATTGAAGGCCATAGATACACCTAATAAGATACATTATTGCACACTCTTTATGCATTTTAACATTGTATTCTTTCCCTGTAGTGTTAGCTGTCCAATTGAATTGCTCTCACAGGCCATACTATGCTGGACACAATTCGATTTCCACCTATCATCCCAAGTACCCAGTGAGCCACTCTTTTCTTTAGAGAATGATGGAACCTTTTATTGTTTCAAATTGTCTACCTTCTTACAAATTATGTTAAGTTTTTTGGGAAATAAAATCTTTAATAATTTTATCTGTTTTCAAAATCCCCAATTCTTTGTAAATATTATTCTAATCATTTACTAGTGCTCACTATATTTTGGTCTTTTTTTCATGTTCAGATTTACCTTTGATAATTCAGTTTGATCTATTTCACCTTTTTCATTAGCCTCATTTGCCATTTAAATAGGGCTATAATCATTGTTTTTCCTCATGATTCCAGTAGATAATGGAGAGTTCACAGTCTCTAGATTTTCATTTGGTGTCCCTAGGGTATTATTTGCTTATCCTGAAACACAATAAGACACAAAACATTTGCTTAATCTTTTTATTTTATTAGATTATTTTTCATTGAATTAAGAATAAAAGCTAAGTTTTATAAAGCCTGATATGACATATGTTTGAGTACCCCAAGTACAGGTATCTTTTTGAAGTTATTGTTTATTCCCGATATCCCAATATAAAACTTATTGTTCTGAACTCATAATTATTGCAACCAGTCCATCAAGAGACTATGCTTTCTTTTATTGACCATCTGTAGTTGTTATCATAGAAGGATTTGTTCATCCACTACTGAGATTTGTTTCTCTCCAACCTATTTTTGATTGGACCAGATCAGATGAACCAGTACACCATGTTATAATATTTCCTATCCCATAGTCCTTATTCAACTGATGTTGGACTACAGTTCCCACCATCCCCATATGTCAAATGGTCATCTGAGAATTGTGGGATTTGTGTCCACCAACAGAAGTAAAAGAGGCTGCAAGTAGTCAAAATGCACAACAGTAGGATTTTTTTCCAATTATTATTAACTGTTGTTTTGTCTCTCATCAATCTGACGGGTCAACTGGAACCCCCCCTCCCATTTCTTTTCTCTTGAATATATATTTATTTTGTAGATTTGTACATGGTTTGAATGATTTTGGGCCTTATGATGAAAACATATAATAAGTGGTATTAAAATATGCCATTAGCTTCAAAATATTGTATTGTCAGATTTTCAATTACAACACCACGTTTTTCCTAGTTAAGACCATTAAAGAGAATACCTTACTTAAAAATGTATTTGATATAAAATGACTTTCTAAACACCATAATTCACCATCCTCCTTATTTTCAAAGAATGTCTATTTTCTCCACTTTATGATAAAATGGCTCTAATACTGTTTAATTTTAAAAGTGACTTTATGCTTTTAAATATTCCAGTCTAAAATATGGAGCACTAAACTATACTTAAAATTTTGGTCTTCGTTTCCAAACAGCTATTTTTGTTAACAATGAGCCCTTTCTGATTTGTGTGTGGGGCTTTTTCCTCCAGGCTAAATTTTGCCAGTCTTCTACATACCTTTTGGTGCTGAGAGGTGGTGGGTTTATGATAGAGTTCTGAAAGGGAAGCTATAGTTCTTATGAGGGGGAGGGGAAGTCAGATTGTGCTGAGGATTTTTCTGGTACTGCTGAGACCAGATATATTTGTTTATTATGTATTCAAATATTTCTTGCTAAAGTTCTTATTCTCTACACCTATAGTAACATTTTTGAATGACTATGTTGGGGTTAGGGATGGGAGAAAATGTTTATGTGATATCAAATATGATTTCAATGCGGAAAGCAGTGCCCATGCAGAATAATAGCACGGTCACATGTCCAATCCTGTGGCTAAAAATAGAATTTGTTATATTGTGGCAACCAAGAAAGAAACCAGTGTGGAATGTTACTAGCTGGTACATGGCTGTGCCAGCCAGGACTGCCTAACTTGCACTGACTGACAAATACATAAATAAATCTAAATATCCCATGAACCTGGCTGCCAGGTGTGTTCAGTGATACCAATTCCAGTCCCTCAAACTGGTAAGTAAAATAATTTTTATTTTTAAAGAGGCAATGATCACTTTCTTTGAGTCTGGGCCTTACATCTTTGTTTAGAAGTACCTAGTTAAGGGTGGATCGAGACAGTTTACCACTTGGTAACTCCTGCTTTTACACATAAAACCCCAAGAGCACCAACATGACAGCTGTTCTCCATACAGATATTTTTGGGTAAGGGACATTGACAGACATAAAGGAAATACAGTATATTCAGCTCTTCTGGTTGGTAATTCTGTTACATATTATATTGAACATGAAATGCCAATACAGGATTTAACCAGAATGTCAGGGTTAAGCAGTGGAGGGCTGGCCTGGGGGGCAGGGGGGCAATTGACCCCTGGGCTTGCCATGTGTCTGGGCTGGTGGGCCAGTGCCTCACCGAGTCTCCCACTTGCTGCTGTAAATGGAGCTACACTAGTGATACCACAGAACTTATGAAATGAATCTATATGCAAATGATACCGCAGAGCTACAATCCAAACACAGCTGCACTAGAAGCATAATCCATTTCCCTTGCAAGCTCTATGGCATCACTATTCTGTCTTTACTTAACCCTTTGAGTGCCAGAGGGGTACACAACACATTGAGAAAGCAATGTGTTGTGCACCCCTCTGGCACTCACAGGGTTAAATTGTAAGCACTGTAGTATCACTAATGTAGCCCCATTTCAACAGTAAGCTCTATGGTATCACTTCCTTTAATTCACAGCATTAAGGACAATTTTAAAATTAAGGAAACAGGGTGAGCTGGGACAATGTGCTTGGACGATAGTAGATATGGGCCACTTAATTGTATTTGCCCCCTGGGCCGTATGTTGCCGGCCCTCCCCTGGGGTTAAGGGCTAAATCCCCAGGGCGAAACAGTGCAGTGCTGCCTACTGCATTAATTGATTGCTTTATTACCCTGTAAATTGGTGTCATTTCTACCAGAGACGGAATTCCTGCTTGACCCCTATGTGTTCAATTACCTATACTTCTAAATTATAACATTGTATAGATTACCTGAGGACTAAATTGAGCACCTCTGGATTACAGCAAGCAGAGACATATCTCCTCTAACTTGATGTATGGGGAAAACTAGAGGATAATACTTTAAAAATTTCAGGGTCAGCTCATTTTGAAAGTTTCCTGATATTGAAATACCATACTAAGTTGCTTAGTTCCTCCAACGAATAAGTTTCCTTTATAGTCGGGGAATGGGGGCAGGTATTACTATCACCAAAAATAATAGACAAGACTGGTCCCCTCTTGTATTACCAATATATAACCACTAGATGGCATCATAATATAGTAGTCTAATACCTCCCCCTCCCTTCTTCTCATTGATTGCTAGGGAAAGAGGGAGGGAAGACATTTCCTGCTGAGGGGTAAAGAGAACAGAGGGGTGAAAAAATGAGAAAGGTTGAAAAAAGATAGAGAGAGAATAGGAGAAGGAAAGAGAAGGAAAGTCAGAAGGAGGGGTGGGGGAAAGAGAGAGAGGAGGTGGTAGAGAGGGACATAAGAGTAAAGAGGGAACAGTAGCGAGGGCAGGGGTATATATTTTGTTGCGAGGTGAGAGGAGAAAAAGGGGAGGGAGAGAGTGGTACAAGGAGAAAGAGGGAGAGAGTAGAAGAGAGAGAGAGAGAGTATAGATTTCTTTCTGAGGGGTGGAGGGAAAGTGAGAGGAGCGAGATTGAGTGGGGGAAGGTGGGAAAGAGAGAAAGGATTTGCTGTAGCAGAGGAGCCTCGCTGTCCCTATGGAGGAATAATAAGGATTTGGGGGTGAATCACTACTGAAAGCAGAGGTAGACAATAGGCCCGCTTGAAGGAGACATCGAAAACCAAAGGGAGGATGCATTTTGCCGTTGGGATTATACATGGGGCAGGGCTGCTTCTCATCATCACACAGACAGCTCTGGTGAGTAAGATCCTGCAAATCTCCATTTATTCAGTCCTATACACTCTGTAGTGCCCCCCCCCCCCGCGCCTGCATTAGTTAACCCATTATTTGCTGTTGAAGTGTGCTTGGTCAAGCTCTTTCAGTGACCTGGTTTAATGGAAAGGGTGCTATGCGGATAATTACATATGCGATTTATCTGCCAAGATGCCAGTTTCAGGTTGATAAGATTTTATTAATCCTATGGGTGTCAGAGGGGGCGTGCAACGCATTGCGGTGCGATGCGTTGCATACCCCGTTCTGGTACTCAGAGGGTTAACAGAAATTTCTAATATTATGGTTCAGTCTCAAGAGAAGAGTGGTCGGTGTTTAACCCACTGGCACTCTATTTAAAATGTATATATTATATGGCACAGCCATGATTGTCTTCTACCTCTGCACACATAACTGAATTATTGATTGGAGTCTTACTCTACCCTACTATAATTCTTAATCATCTTATAACGCGTATTTATAGATATTTGTACGACATATTTGACAAGACATATATGGTTTCTACATATTTAAACAACATACTTTTTTAAGTAAATGCTAATATTTGTATAATCTAATATGTATCCTTTGTGTTTGAGGTTACATTTTCCAGCCCGAATATGGGAATGCACAATGTTCATTTAAAGGGCAGATTGGAAATATGAATTATTAATTCAGATATGTCCCACTCTAGATGCCTGTACATAACTATATAATGTATGGAAGCTGATGTGCAAAAAACGGCACTATAGGATAGCAGAAAAAAGTGCCCAAATCTACATTGATTTAATTTTTTAACCCATTAATTGCTAAAGAGGATTCAAAGACCCATTTAACCCTTTGAGTGCCAGAGGGGTACGTTATTGACATCTCTGGAACTCAATGGGTTAACTTGATGGGAATTTGTATTTGACCCCTAAGGTGCAGTACCCTATGGTTTTCCCCATAATTGCTAAAGTGTATTAATACATCAGCCTTATAATCTTAGCATAGCTATGTAAATCCACGACTTTACAAATGTTTTATTCTACCTCCCTAATTGGCATAATGATACTTTGGTGTATGAATCGTAGAGCCAAGGGGTTAAATATAGTTTGTGTGCACGTTTGGGGGATCTTTAGTAAATTATTTATTTCATAGGAATTCTCATTCATTTAGCAATATGTAATTGTAATCACAATTTTTTCTATTACTCTTTAATCATTTTTCAACCTAAGAAATATCTTTTAATTTATTTGAAATACTGTGACAGTTGGTATTCTGCTGATTTATACATAATTTGTACTGGATCATGATGTCTGTGTGGTCTTTATTTGAATTTATATTTAAATACCAATGACTTTACATTAAATTTCAAGAGCTGGCATATCAAAAGAACGAATGGGGTAGATGATAGAGTGATTTCAATTAATGGTAAATACTATAGATTGTACAACAGATGATATAAAGTATAACATATCTCCTGAGTATTCCTCTTTGGGAGGAACAGTCCCTCTTTGACACCTAAATCCTTCTGTCCCTCTTTCCTACCCAAATCTCCTTCATTTTAGTATATCAGAATGTGTAGTGTATATAGACGTACCACTTTTCTCACATTTAAACCTAACTTTATGGGTTTATAAATTAGTCTGTGTAAAAAAACAAAACAAAAAAAAATCTTTGGTTTTGTTATAAATAATTTATTCAGTTACATAAGGAGATGTCAATAGGTCATTAGGTGAAACTTAAAAGCTCTCAATAATAACCTGCCCATCAGTTGGGCCCCAGCAACATCACCTAAAACTAAAATGTTCCCTAGGCCATTTGAAATGTCTGGAGGCATGGTATCATTAAATGAGTTGATGCATTATGTTCGTCTTAGAAAAAGCATTATGTTCAAAAGAAAAGTTCAGCAATTCTGGGCAAAGCAATTGAACCATAGCAGACAAATAAAGTTCCCATTGCTTTGAATGGGACGGTTAACCCCTTGAGAGCTAGAGGTCGCCAGCACATTGCGTTCACAGTTAAAATGGACCTTTCATCCTAAGATAATTTCATTTAATTTGAAGGACCATGTGATGTGCTATGACTGTCACACTTTTTTGCCTTAAGGACAGGTGATGGTCATAGCATGTCACATTCATTTTACTTACAGTGCTCCTCCGTGAGCACTTTAAGTAAAACGAGCTCTGAAATGGTCTGCTCCAAGACTGGAACGGTCTATCTCAGACCCCAACACTGCGCACCGGTGCACACAACAGGTCACATTTCCTGGCTTGTCGGAAAAGGTCAAAGTGGTCCGTA
This sequence comes from Rhinophrynus dorsalis, assembly GCA_037306005.1. Lineage (NCBI taxonomy): Eukaryota > Metazoa > Chordata > Amphibia > Anura > Rhinophrynidae > Rhinophrynus > Rhinophrynus dorsalis. Next base: position 233,430,966 of record CM074719.1, read on the forward strand.
ACGGAATGTGACTTCCCTAGACCGCTGATCCTTAATGGGTTAAAGAAAATCCAAAACTGCTAGACATTTATTTGGATTGCGAATGATTTTTGATAAATGAAACTTTATTTGATGATGGCACAGTGTGGCAATTTATGCAGATTAGGTTATGGGCTGGGCCACTGTTGCCACGCAGTGTGCTGTGAATGAATCCACACACACACTGGATGCAGGAGTGTCAGAGGTGTGTCCAACACTTTGCAAAGCAATGTGTTGGACAACTCTCAGTTAAAGGGATAGTAATGTTTCATAATAAAAGCAGCTCTAATTAATCATCATAGTATTTGGACATTGCAGAGTGTTATTTCAATTCTGTCAGAGTTGTAGTTCAAGAGTAATTCAATGACAAAGTATCCCCTCCCTCCCCTTTTACTGATGTAACACTGCTCAGCCAGATCAGAAGGGAGGTGTCCAGGTAGATTGCAGAGAGGGACAATCTTCAATTAAGATAAGGGAAAAACCTGAAAAACTTGTCAAGGGGGTTTCATTGTTCTGATAGGAAGAATATTGTCCCCTTCTGTTATCTGTCTGGTCTATGGACTAGATTCCACATCTGAGAAGAGATGGCTTACACTAGGTAAAAGGTGCGGGAGGGGAAACTTTGCTTGTGAGATAAGACTTATATCATTCTTCGTGTTTTTTTTGATGCCTACAAAATAAAATAAAGATAAAATGAAATATTACTATCCCTTTAACAGATTAAAAGTACTTGTTGATCCACTGTTGGTTGAAGACTTTCACAGACTTATTCCAGATACTAAACCTGGAAGCTTCATTTTTTTTCCATGTTCATCAAAATATTTTCCAGACCTCACATTGAGTGTTTGGCCACCTAGATCCTTTAAAATGCCTTGGAATTCAGGGCCCCATTCAGGAAGAGGTGACATTTTGGAGCTAACTTACTGTACCACAGAGGACAAATAATTACCCAAAGGACTGTCCCTTTAAGTGGGGCTTTTAAAAGCCCCTTTTAACCCCTTAACGACCCTTGACGGTCATAGTAAGTCAAGGGTCGATCTGACTGAACGACCCATGACGTACTATGACCGTCATGGAATTCTGGGCTCCCCCAGAGGCTGCACGCCGTTCTGGGAGTCCGGAAGTTTTTGGAGAAAAAAAAAAAATGCTCCGTGGTCCTTAACTGACCACGCCACCAGATCGGCCAGTAGTTAAGGGGTTAAACCTTTGGGAGTTTTTATGTTTCCTGTGCTGCAGTGGGTTTGCGCCAGTATTGCACATCTTTATATTCATGAATACGGCCCTAATTTAGGTTCCTTCTTAGTCCAGCAGGGGTTATTTTTTTTAAATATGGATCAGTCCCCTAAAATTACTACACATTTGTGATGGTGTAATAGACAGAAATGGTGCTAAACTAGGTATTCTTAACAAATTAACATTCAGCCATGTACTGCTAAGTTCTTTGGAGCTTGGGAGTCATGTTAAAGGGTTAGTAATGGCATATATAAATAAAAAGTATTATTGTAGGTATTACAAAATAAATCCATGGATGGCAGTCAAACTTTTAAGGTTTAAGAGATATACGGTTTTAAAGTTTTTCCCTCCCCTTTCCCCTTTCAGCTGTAAAGCTGACAGAAGGAGATTTGTGTCGGCTGACTCAAGGCGGCTCTTCAGCAGAGCCGAGATATCGCTATATAAAAAGAAATACTTCATTGAAACGGTCTACAAAGTGTGCCTGGCTTGCAAGCACACTTTGTAGACCATTGCAATGGAGTATTTCTTTTTACATAGCGCTATCTTGGCTCTGCTGAAGAGCCGCCTGCCGGTCCCGGGACCAGGATCTTCTTCTGTCAGCTAGACGCCGACGTCAATGAAAGGGGAGGGAGGGGGTAACTTTATCACCTTATATCTCTCAAACCATAAAAGTTTGAGAGATTGGACTGCCATCAATGGATTTATTTTGTCAATAACTACAATAATACTTTTTATTTATATATGCCATTACTAACCCTTTAAAGTGGACCTGCCACTCTAAAATAAGTTTAATTCATTTTAATGAGAATTCAAAACATATGTTCTGCTAGCAGTTTGTTTATAATAAAAATAGTTTTTGAGAAACTAGCCATTTTCTTTGTTGGTGGCACGGTGTGGCAATTTATACTAATTTGTTTCTAAGCTTGTCCTCTTTTACCGCACATGAATTAATCTAGGCACACGTTGTGAACATGTATAATTGCACAGTGAGCAATATGTTTGGCCTTAAACGAAACTAAGTAGTTTACTGTGCAGAGAATTGACAAAGTGCTACAGTATGCCATCAAAATATACTCATTTCTCAAAATTGGTTTTACGATAAAAACACTTATACATATTTATGTGTTTAGACATAAATATATATGTCTATATATAGACATATTTTAATTTACTGTAAAACAAACTAAGTTAGTCTTACTATGCTAACTGGTCCACTTTAGTTGAGGTTCAGGTTTTATGCCTATTAAAGACTTTAGACAAAAGGCAATAATTTAGGAGTTTATTGGAAGAGCAAGGTTCTCTTGAAATATTGCCTTTAATTGCTTCATTGTCCCTTGATTTCATTGAAAAGGTTCTCATTAATTCTCACTTGATGGGAGTCTTGAATATACAGTAGTTATTCATTCCTTAGTTGTATCCCTTCTTAATTTCTGTATTTACATCAACACATGTTTTTAGACTTAGCTTGAAGCATTCTGGATTGGATAGAATGTATTAGTGTTCTCTAATTATTTGTTTCCTATTTACTTACTATACATGGTCTTGTACAGTTCATTACTTGCTGTGAGATGTTGTTGTTAACACAGTAAGCTTACACACAACCAATCAAATGCAATAAATAAGAATTACCATATAGGTGCTTCCTGGATGGAGAAAAAATTATTCCTGGTCACATGTAGTTGTAGTACAATGTAACAGTTTTGATAGACACAAACGTCGACAATCCGGCCTAGTGTAAGGTGACCAGATTTCTCGTTAAATGTAGGATGCCTATGAAGATGTTATTCTTTGAGTCTTCACAGGAATCAGTGAAGCTCTGTAGGGTGGGTTTTTCATAAGTGTCCTACATTTAAAGGGATGTATGGTCTTGTTGACGTAAAGACCTTCCTCAGGGTATCATAGTTCAGTAAAAGTGGACACTTATGATAAAAAAAAGGCAGGAGGGCTGCACTAAGAAATTGCTTTGAAACACCGACCGTAAAAACAGAAGAAGACCAATAAATTATTTGTCTGTCTGTTTATCTATCTATCTCATTATCCCACAGGTGCAAAAAACGCAGGGCTCCTAAAACTTCACTGCTGGTCCCTAAATTTTTGGAGTATTTCATATATACCTGTGTACATTCACTCCCTCATTGGCTACTAAAAATACCATCTTGCTCCAATTTTTTTTAACACCTATAGTATCCTTCCTTCTTACTTAAGTTTGTGATGTACATAGATAGCAGTTTTTATGTGACTGTCCCTTTTGATGTAAACCTGTTTATTCTATGTCCTTATTTTTAATACTTCGTGATTAGGTAATGCCCAACAAGCACATCTCCTATGTGTTCCACTGCTTATAATGTCCAGTATGTGTATACTGATAATAAGTGCTGTTCTGTATAAAGATGCAGCGGTTTAAATGGGCCTTTTATCCGCTAGAATCCTAAAGAGTTCTCTGACGAATTGGGAAGCCTCATTTAAAGCAATGGGAATATTTATTTGTTCCAGAATTGATCCAGTTCTTCTGATTACATCAGCAACTGTGAGGTTTATCTACTCTGAGAGTAAACATGCTGCTCCGTGTAATGATGTTGAGCACCATACTCTGATAAGGATCAAGCTGTTACGTATCAATACAAGGGTAAATAGAGAAAAGATACCCTATGTGCATGCTGCCTTGGCTATAAATTGGGAGCGAAAGAAAACGCATCTGAAAAGGTTCATACAGGTAATTAACATAATGCAAAAGACAGCTCATATCCCTGCAACATTAGTGTTCATTTGATACATTTTCAAACATTCCCTAATTTGGCAAAGAATGGGAAAGATAAATAAAAGGTAATTTAAAATCCAAATGATTAATAAAATACATTTTTTATAAGTCTGTAAATCTGTACCCTATTATATGTTTTGCAAGTTCACATTAACAGGTTTGCCACTATTTCTGGTCTTCAGTATGTGGGATATAATTATCTAATTATTGATAATAATTCGATTAAATACTCATTTTAATCACAAAAAAAATATCTCAGCTTCTGAAAAATGCATTGTACAGAAAGAAAAATCCTCAATAAAGAATATTTGAATCAATGAAACTTTAGCTATGGGTTATGGAGTTGACTTTTGCATTGTGTAGCAATACAACAGTGATTCCCAAACTGAGGAGGTGAGTGAGGTTTTTCTTGGGGGGGGGGATGCACAAGGCTTTTTTCAGCACGAAATTTCCAAATTGCTATATGACATAACAGTATCCTTATTAGTGAAATTCAATCATGGTTGGTCAATTTGGAAAGGCTGGTTCTAGGAGTGGCTATAAACAGAACAGTCTGCTTTGTTAGTACTAGTGATAGGAGTATGTTTAGTAGGAATAAGATGACCACATATCCCTTTAAATCAGGTTTGATTAAAAAAAAACACACACTGCTCTCCCACAGTGTAAAAGCCCTTGTACACGGGCCAAGGTCCGAGTGATGTTAACCCTCTGAGTGTCAGAGGGGTACGCAACAAATTTTGGACACTCATTGGTGCTGTTACCTAATAAAAAGATTAAATATCCCAGCAGTGGGGATAGAATTATCTATCTATCTATCTATCTATCTATCTATCTATCTATCTATCTATCTAGCTATCTATCTAGCTATCTATATGTCTGTATCTATCTGTCTACCTATGTATGTGTGTGTATATAGGTGTATATATTGCTCCTTTAAGAGTACAACAGCTGTTTACTTTATGCGTTTTGCCATGTAATGTTTCATGTTTATTTATATTGCTCTACCTATTATATTTATCTCTATATTATGTTCTTGGCCTTAGCTCCTGTGCATGATATGCATCATAGCTCTGTATGTTAAGTGTGGGTGTCAGAGACCTCCCCTCTCCCAGCTGTGTCCTCAGGGTGAGCCTGGAGGGAGGGAACTAGTTGTAAGGAGATTTAGAGGATTTGCATCTCACACTGAAGATTCAGATGTGTGGAAATGTGTGAGAGAGTGACAGGGATATTCTGTGCACAGAGCCAGGGCGCGCTGTGGACCTATGCTCCTGCACACAAACCTGTAGAAACAACGCTTGCCGCCATGTGTTTTTATAAGATTTGCTATCTGTAGTATTGATCACCTATTCAGTTATAATAAGCAATCAATCCTGGTGATCCAGAAGACACTTGCTGCCCTCCTTCCCTCCCTCCTCAACTCAGCATTCTCCCAACTTACTGGTTGAATGTGAAGATCCTGAACTCCGACACACATCATTGCCTTGATGCAAGTGGTCCTTTAAGATCCTCCAACTTAACTTCAAATTTTGGTGAACACCGTGTTGAGTAGTTTTGGAAGGACAGCAGTGTATGCCTCCAGGTTGCCAGTTTTAATCGTGTAGGTGATCAGCACCAGGGAAGGCATCAGGAGGGGTGTTGATGCCCCTAAAAAGGTCTGAGTATGTTTAGAGTATTTCTTTACAGTGCATCGGACATTGCTGCGGCACACATTCATTGTGATTCTCATGCCTTGTTTCACTATCCACTGGTAGTCACAGATCACACATAAACTGTCTGACATACCAGCCTGGTTCCATTACCCACCGGTAGTCATAGGACTACACATATACTGTCTGCTTCTCAAGTCTTGTTCACTGTCCCACTTGTATCCCCAGAACCACACACTGCTTCCTCAGCCTTCTTCTCTAGTATTCACAGACCACACACACTCACTGGCTGCTTCCCCAGTAATGTCCCAGTGGTAGCCACAGAACCATTGATAATCTCAAAACTACAAAATTATGGTTATGCACTAAGGTGTGATAAAGCAGTGATGGGGGTTATGCACTAAACCGTGATAAATCAGTGATAATGTCGAGATAACTTCTCCAGCGATATAATCGCTGGATAATTTATCTCTGCATTATCACCTCTTTATCATGTCTTCATGCATAAGCCACATAGTCTGTTTGACATCCCAGCCTTGTTCAACTGGTTGCCATAGAACCACACCTACTTTGTCTGCTTTCCCATCCTTGCTCCACTAACAGCCAAATTCCCAAAAATTACAAGAGATATATCTTTCTGTGTTTTATAAATGTGAAAAATGATATATGTATAATACACTTATTTAAATTACAATGCTTGTATAATCTGTGGAATATATGTTCCTAAAATATTTTTACCATCTGCCAGTACGGGATTTCATTTAAAAAATCAGGTCACGTTATGTCTCTGGCTCCTAAAACTCCTAGCTGGCTCCTAAAAATGTTGTTTGTCTCCATTGTTTATTATATTTTTAACCACCTCTGGTTTAACCCCTTAAGGACCGGAGGTTATGGGACATTTCCGTCCCATAACGACCGCATAGGGGCACTTTGACGAGCCGGTACACGTGACCTGTCACGTGTATCGGCGCATCACTATGGGGCTTGAAACAGATCGCTCCGATCTTGGAGCGGTCTATTTCATGCCCTATTTTTACTTACAGCGCTCCCGGTAGAGCGCTGTAAGTAAAAAGTACGTGACGTACCAGGACCGTCAAGGGTCGTTCGAGCAAATTTACCCTTGACAGTCCTGGTACGTCAAGGGTCCCTAAGGGGTTAAAGTAGAACAGTGTATGTATAAAGGATGGTATGCACTAAAGCCAAGGTAAGATAACTTGTTCTGTTTGGGGTGTGTGTGTGTGTGTGTGTGTGTGTGTGTGTGTGTGTGAGAGAGAGAAAGAGTGTGTGTGTGGATGTCACTGATGGGTTCAGGTTGCCCCAGGGTCGCCTATAATGCCCACCACTGGTGTAGATGCATATATACCTCCCAAGCATTCCTCTTTAGGAGGGACGGTCACTTTTTGAGACCCAAATCCCACTATCCCCCTTTCCCACCCTGATGTCCCTTTTTTAGGCGATCAGACAGTGTAGTGTGTCTCACATTGCTTCACAGCATTAAAACTCACATTAGAGGGATAGTAACACTTAAAATGTAAAAAAATATATATATTCTTGGGTTTATCTTCCTGAGTAGAACCAGGGTACTCTCACTGCCGAGTGGTGTTTTATTCAAAATCTATTGCAGCGCAAGCTTGACATTTTTTAGATGCAGTATCTCTATGGCCTGAAACTTTACAGTGGCACTCTTGCTACACCATCCTGTGTACAGTCCTGGTCAATTGACCATAAAGCTCCATAGGATAATGTAGCAACAGCTGCACTGTAAAATTTCAGGTCTTTGAGATATGCTCAAAAAAAAAATGTTTGAGCTGCAATTACACCCTTGTTGTACTCAGGAGGATTCACCCTACAATATATATTTTACTATACATTAAGTGATACTATCCCTTTAATGCTTTTTTTAAGCTACATTATATGTGTTTATAAATTGGTCTGTGTAAATAAAATACTTTGATCTTGCTCTAAATTATTTATTTATGTGTCATTGAGTCTGGAAAATAACCTAAAACTTCTCAGTAATGCCCCACCCACCAGCCACGCCTCCTGTAACACCACCTTAAACAAAAGTGTTCCTCTTTGGTCATTTGAAATGTTGGGAGGTATATACATATACTGTTTGTGCAAAATGTTTTTATTTGTTTGTGTATACAATATGAAGTAGACTGAAATATATATCTTAACATCCTGGCATGCTAGAGACATATCCAGTTCACAGTGCTCTGGAGATGTCTCTATCATCCAAGGGGTTAAGCTAATTCTACTGGCAGTGATTAGAGAAACCATTATAGCTCATCATTATTTGTCCTACATGAGGAAGTAACACATTTTCTGTAAACATTATCATATGACAATGACAGAAACTACAGACAGAAGGAAGCTATTTATCCTTTTCAGCAGGATTCTACAGCCTGTGGTCCCCCAGCTGTTGTTGGACTACAACTCCTGTCATCTGCAATGAATCACTTTACTAAATCAACTCCGCAAATCAAGATAAGATAAGGATTAGAAAGCATTGTTCTCTAATTTTAATGCATATCCCTCTGGAGCAATGATGGGTGACCTGCTACTGTCCATCTTTTGACAGACTATAATTCCCATCATCCTCAGGTGGCCAGTGTCTGGCTGAGGATGATTGGCATTGTAGTCCAAGAACAGCTAGAGGGCCATGGGCAGGTCACTTCTGATTCCTGATTTATGAATAACACTCAGAAACTGCTGCAGCCCAAGAGCAGGGGTGGCTAGTCTTTGACTCTCTAGCTGTTTCTGAACTACACCAGCCATCATCCTTAGACAACGACTGCAATTACAACTAGGGTTTTCACCTCATTTTAATATAATATACTTATGAAAGATTCATACTGCAGGGCTCGAACCATTGTAGCAATGGGGTGGGCAGCTTGTCATTTTTCAGCTGTTGTGTTGGACAACAACCCCCATCATTCTTAGACAGGGAAATGCAATCCAAAAACAGTCAATAGTCAACCGAGGATGGTGGGAGTTCCAGAAGTTGCTCAGCCCTTCTCTAGTCCAGAGCTATAATAGTTCCTAAGCAGCCCTTCAGTGTGCTGCTTTCATACGCAGACAGTATTAAAGAGATAAATTAGCAGCCCTTGTTGGAAGACATATGAAATTTAGGAGTTGCTTTGAATACTTTTTATTCTTCATTTATTTTTTCATTGTTCTCGGGCTTGTTCGTGGGAGATGGACCTGATACCGTCAACATTTTGCTGTTATTAGGGAAACAGCTCTTTCTAGTGTGGCAGAACAATTTAACCTCAAACGAAATTCCCGTGTAACAAAAACCATAAAAAACTTGAACCCCTTGTATGCCAGAAAGGCCAGCAACTCTGCTTCGTAATGCTTTTGAAACCCTTCTAACATGCACAGGAGTAACAGTATCCATATCAATTGTATTTGAAAAATGAAATTCTTATGGCTATTTTTAATCAGGAAACAGTGATCAGAAAATTATATTTAAAAATACTTTAATATTATTATTTTTATAAAAGAGAAACCTTGGTTATACATACCTCCCAAAATTTCAAATGGCCAGAGAGGGACACTTCTGACTTAGGTGGCGTTTCTGGGGGCATGGCTGATAGACAGGGCATTTCCAAGAATTTTTAGGTTATTTCTTGACCTATCTGCACCTCTTTGTGTAACTAATTACTGATTTAGAACAAGATCAAAGTATTTTAATTACACAGATTCATTTATAAACATATATATTAAAGATGAACAACACATTTATGTGAGTTTTATTGCTGTGGAGCAATGTAATACACACCACACAATCTGATCTCCTAAAAAGAGGGACAAAGGGTAGAAGAGGGACAGAGGGATTTGAGTCTCAAAGAGGGACTGTCCCTCCTAAAGAGGGACACTTGGTAGGTATGGATATTTCAAATATGTTTCAGCCTTGGTCACAGAACCACAAACACATTCTAACATACCAGCATTGCTCTATTGTCTGCTGTTACTTGCATTAGTTCAGTGGACTCCATTTTCTACTTCAGGAAACCCTGGGGTTAAGCAGAATACAGTTTGATAACCACTGTTCTGGGGTCACCTTGTGTACACTAATTAGAATAGATTTCACTTCCAAACAAGTTTTCTGTGGTACAAAGACTGCAGGGTGGGCCACGCCCAAGTGATTGAAACAGGGACAAAAAGGTTGTAAACCAATTGCAGCCCAGAATAGTACTACCTCAGTTTTGCAGTGCACAAATGAAGGCTGGTGTACTAAGAAGTATTGGAATAATTATGGGGCAGACTCATTTCATAATAAAATAGAAACACGAATCCCTATTGATTTTAAATGGGGATTTTTAACTCCTTGAGTGCTAAAGAGGTCTTCATTGCATTAATCTCTTAAGGTACAGTTGGTTTGCCCCATAATTGCTCCAATTTCATAGCAGCAGCCTTATAATTTTATCATATTGATCTTATGTTTAAAAACTTGATATTTGATAACAATATCCTTGTAAATATATAATATTTTTTTTTATTTTAACCCCTTAGGATACATAGTAATACAAGACATTAATAGCCCTATTTTAGTTAGTTTAAATTTTGGGAATTTTTACGAGTCCCCATGATGTAATTGGTTTGCTCCAGAATTACTCCAGGGGGCATATGCACTAAAATGTGGTAAAGAGGAGATAACCTGACATAATAGCCTTGTTTCCACTGTCCTACTGGTAGTCATTGAACCACTCATACACTGACAACCCAGCCTGAGGAATGGAGAAAAGGGTAGGTTTGAGGATAAAGGCATGGAACAATGAAGGAGTAAATGGGAAGAGCAGGAAATTCCGGGCACGGGATGGGCAGGGCAAAACTAAAATGAGAATGAACCTTAGATAAGACAGAAAGAAGAAAAAGTGTGGTAGAGAAAAATGAGCGAAGATGCAGAGAGAAAAGAAGAAGAGTGGGGAAGAGAGAGATGGATGAAGAAAGCTGGGAGGTGCTACAAAACACCATCAACTTTAAAGCCGCTCCCTGGGAGTGTTGTATTGTTGGAAGATACAGTGGACACACCTATATTCCCTCCAGTCTGTGGCTCTTTTCTTTGCAAAAGGGAGAGGCAGTGCTGACTGCCAATCAAATACTAGGGGAGGGGACATACACGGCAACCTGCATAGCTAGAACTACAAATGTGTTCATATGGATTAAAAAGATATTATTGTGGGCCATTCTCTATGCAGAGTGACTGGTATCAAGAAGTGGGGGTGCATGTTTGACATGCCTGATATATAGCATTGGTTTATAAATCAAAGAGTAACTGTTCCCTAGTGATAGTGCACAAGAGGATCTGTTCATCAAGGCCCAAGAGAGACAAGAGTCTTGTTGGTCTGAATCCATTAACCTTATAGAGAGTGACCTGGGTCATAGCAAATAGATTTAGAGAGAAATCATTAAATTCAATCATAATTTATATAGTGGCCTATTAAAATAACAAATGAAAAACTAAATAAAACTGTAGTGACCAGCAAGGTAACAACATCTACCAGCAGACAGTTCTACCTATAAGAACTCCAGAAATATTTGAGTTCCAGAAGGGTGTCCAATACATTGCAAATCAATGCAATGGCCACCCCTCTGACATGCTAAGGGTTAAAAGGTTAGGTTCTGTAGTATCTCAAAATATCAGAGAAGGTTTTTCTATGCACCAAAACCTGCTGTTGCTATGGTTGCCATGACTGGGGTGGGGCCATCATGTTCTGCTATCTGGAGAAGAGTATGCTATTGGACAAATGCAATACAATTGCATCTGAAATGCAGGGGGCAAATAATCAATAGGAATAAAGGGAGGATATGTATAAAGAAAAAAATGGGATAATTCTAACCAACTCCGCCACAGGGAACAGATAAAAATTTCCATTGATTTCATTGGGGCTCCTAACTCTTGAATTCTAGAGGGGTCACCAATGTATTGCAGTGCAGTGCTCTGGAGCCCTATTTTAGCATTTACCCAATTTAAATCAATTTTGTTACTTTTTATTTGCTCCCTGCGGTGCATTTGATTTACCTTAAAATTGCCCCACTTTTTTTTTTATAATATGCCCCATGTGCATTTGGTGCCAACTGCATTTTTTGTTAATGTGCTTAGAGCATGCCTGGGAACTTTCAAAATGATCTGACCCAGAGATCTTTGAAATATTAACTACTAAATCCTTCAGATCATATATTCTAGTTGAAATCTTCCTGCTTGCTGTAACCTAGAGGTGTTCCGATCAGTCCTCACGGAACACTCACCATGCTACAACTAAGAAATTGCACATGTGCACACACGTCAAGCAGAACCTTTTCCTTCTTGGTAAAAAAAATTCACCAATTTGTAGACTAAAGAAGCATTAACCCTTTGAGTGCCAGAGGGGTAATCAGTGCATTTCAAAGCAATGTGTTGCATTCCCCTCTGGCACTCAGAGGGTTAATTGATGCAGATTATGTAGTAGGTAAAGCAAAACTCTCTCAACCTGACACCCAGAGAACTGTGTCAAAACCCCAAGTTTCATGGTCAAGCCCCGATGGTATCACTCAGAGTATCTGTGCATCTAAAAACACTTGCATGCCATTGAAAAAGTTATACATAGAAATACATACATATTAATCCTTTGAGTGCCTGGGGGTTCCCATTTAATTGTAGACCCATGCATTGGACACCCCGCAGGCACTAAAAGGGTTTTAAGAGGCCTAGTCTTGTCCCTGAGGCTACTGTGCTAATAAGAAATCTAGCAAGTCTGGTGCAAACATTAATGCAAGCAAGCCCTGAAAGCCGCCTTAAAGGGATAGTAAACTCCTCAAAAAACTGTAAGCCAAATTATAGGAATAATAAAACAATACTTAACGCCCTCATTCCCATCTCTCAAACCGTTATGGTTTGAGAGATGAAAGAAAATAAAGACCTCCGCTCCCTCCCCTCTCTGACTGACGAGCTGCAAAGCTGTCAAAGGCAGAATCTGGTCGACCGACTATAGGCGGCTCTTCAGGAGCGCTGACATTGGGATATCTAATTATAATTACTTCATCGGTATGGTCTACAACGTGTGCCTGGCTTGCAAGCACACGTTGTAGACCATTCCCATGAAGTAATTACAGTTAGATATCTCAATGACAGCGCTCCTGAAGAGCCGCCGTCTGGTCCAGGAAGCAGGATCTCATGACTTCCGCTATACAGCAGACACATGAGAAGGGGGAGGGAGCGGAGGTCTTTATTTTCTTACATCTCTCAAACCATAACGGCTTGAGAGATGGGAATGAGGGCGTTAAGTATGTTTTTATTATTCCTATTGTTTGGCTTACAGTTTTTTTGGGGGGTTTACTATCCCTTTAAACGCCACACTACAAACATGTGCATGAAAATAGTGTGTAGGTATGTGTGCGTGTAAAGGAGAAACTTTGAGTCGGAATTAGTGTGTTGTTTGTGAGAGAGGAGAATCTAGCAGTCAGAATTAGTACAGGGCATTTTGTGTATGTGTGTGTGTGCGTTAGCGCCGATGTGTGTGCATAAGTGTGTATGTACCAAGTTTTGAGGGATACCTCAGTCTTACTGACCACACACACATTCTGAATTGTGAGCATGGCCAGTGCAATATCAGTGTCCTTGCACCAGTTTATAAACCCCTTTACTGGCTATTATTTAACCCCTTCTTTGCAAGAGAAGTCTCCAATACATTGCAAGGCATTCAGAGGGTTAAAGAGCCCCATTTAAATCTTTGGAAATTTTGGGAATGTTTGTTTATCCCGTCTGGTGCATTTGATTTACCCAGAATTGCTCCACTTTGTATTTATATATAAGGCCCCTTGTCTCTAGGTTATAGCAGAATCTGCTCATTGTGAGTGTGTAATTATCATACTGCCCACGTGTGTGAAAGGTGGAATAATTCCAGGGTATTCCATCTTTACTATAGATAACAAATTCCCATGAGTCTCATTGTTTTATATCTGGTCTTTAGCCCCTTGACTGATAGGTCTCCTGTGCATTTTAGGTCCTCTGCAGCATTCGAGGGATAAAACCCCCATTTGAAACAATCGGAATGGGTACTTGTTTGCTCTGGTACAGTTGGTTTTCCCTAGGTGTGTGTGACTAGGAGAATCACCCTCCCTTCCTCTGTGTATCCAGAATTGACCTCCCATCTGCAAGTGATTCTGGGCCTCTCAATAGAGAGTGATCTGCTAAACCTGAACAGAGGACGTCTGGTTCAAAGGCCAAGGAACAACCTTTTGGCTGGGCGTGCAAACAATCTAAATGACCCCAGCTCCTACTGCTAATTTTTTAATTTAAGGGGGATTTATACCTTGGAATAAAAGCTTATTATTAATTTGTTTGTAACAGAAGTTCTTACTTAATCAGGTGTTCTTAAGGCAGCAGTAAGATATATTCATCTACTATTTTTAGCTGTTTAATTGTCAAGTGCAAATTAGGTAAAATCTGATAACAACTTTGGTCCCTTACGAGTCGTTCAGATCTATGGTTTGCTGTAAAGAGATGTGACCTAGAGGTAGACTTCATTAGAGATCGCTATATAAAGTAAACAGCAGATATGATGGGAAAAATATATGAATGTATACACTACCGGTCAAAAGTTTTAGAACACCCCCATTTTCCACAGTTTTTATTTATATTTTATTTACGCAGTTTAATGTCTGAATGTACTCTGACAGTAAAGCATGGAAAAAATAAACAATTGGACATTAAAAAGAAATCATGGATCGTTTTCCTTAACAAAATGTAATCTAAATTTTTGACTCAAAGTAGCCATCTTTTGCAGGTATAACAGCAGAACACACTCGTGGCATTCTTTCCACAACGGAAATCAAATATTGTTATGAAAGTTCTTCCTAACACTGTTGCAGAAGTTCCCACAAATGTGTTGCACTTGTAGGTTGCTTTTCTTTCACCCTTCTGTTTCTATAAAAACTGTAAAAATGGTGGTGTTCTAAAACTTTTGACTGGTAGTGTATGTATATAGGCAATACATCTAACTGTTGTATGAAGCAGGGTGACCACATTTCCGTTTTGCCAATCCTGGACATGTGCTCACCCTAGTCCCGCGGCTGAGGCTCCTGCCGGCGCTGACCATCTTTCTGAGGCTGACACAGAGTAAGAGTTCCCAGTGAGAACTCTTATTCTGTGTCAGCCTCAGAAAGATGGTCAGCGCCGGTGGGAGCCTCAGCAGCAGGTCTCTTGCAGCACCAGTATACCTGCTCCACCCCAGCTGTCTCGCATGTACCAGTCCAGCCAGCCAATGAAATGTATTTGCAGTGGCGTGACTAGAAGCCACTGGGCCCTGGTGCAGAAATTGCCATGGGCCCCCTGCCCGACCACATTGTCTTGGTTAGCACTGTTGCCTTGCAGCGCTGGTGTCCTGGGTTCAAATCCCACCAAGGACAATATCTGCAATGAGTTTGTATGTTCTCACTGTGTTTGCGTGGGTTTCCTCCGGGTACTCCGGTTTCCTCCCACACTCCAAAAAAAAAAAACATACTGATAGGTGAATTTAGATTGTGAGCCCCAATGGGGACAGGAACCAATATGGGTGTAAAGCGCTGCGGAATCTGTGTGCGCTATATAAATAAAGGATTATTATTATTGTCTCCACATTGCCCTTCCAAAACCATCACATTGCCCTGTGTTCATCTCCTACCTCCATCACCTTCCCCGCTCCCGCGCGGTTCTCAGTAATGCAGAGCCCTGGGTGATGATGTCATCTCCCAGCACTCTGCATTAATAGAGCGCCGGGAGATCAGCTTAGTTGCTGTGGGAGCATGGCGATGGGGTTGCAGGGGGTGGCCGGGGCCCTGGAGTAATGGCCCGGTCGCAGGCGCAACCCCTATTGTTACTCCACTGTGTAATTACTATATTGTCTTCATTGGCTGGCTCAGACAGCCAGTGAGGACCATATAGCAAATGCATTTCATTGGCTGGCTGGACTGGTGTGTGTTACTCCATTCTGGGACTCTTTGTTGTCCCGGTGGGGGGTGACCCGGAACGCGGGACACAGACCCCCAAAAAGGGACAGTCCCGGGCATTCCGGGATGTGTGGTCACCCTAGTATGAAGGACACCTGCCTAAGTAAATGAATCTGTTTAACATATTGTCTCTTATTCCTAGGGTATATCTCTCCTTTAAAGTGGACCTGTTACCTACCCTTTTAGTCTCATTAATTGTGTCTATTTAAACTGCTTATAACGTTTTTGATTTACAAACAGGTTAATAATTATAGTGATACTTGATTTAGGAGTTTGTGAATATTCTCTTACAAGAGCTTTGTTTTCTGTCAGATATCATTTGCATAATTAATTCATATCTAGAAAATCACCTCTCTCTCCATCTTCTTAGGCTTCTAAAAGCAGTTTCCATCAGAGGGTTGGAATAAATTAATTAGGAGGAATAATCATGCAACTCATTTCAAGATGAAGCACCTACTGAGGGGAGGACTTAGAAAGGTGATAGGCCCTCTGGTCCTTAAAGGATACATTTCTTTAACAAAACGAATGTCCTATGCGGTGTCCTTTAAAAAGGGCAGTTATATAATTTGCTATTTTATATGCATTTTATCTTTTTCAGCCCACTGCTGGTTGTTTTCTTTAACAATCTGAAAAAGACTAGTGACTCTTATGAAGCCCGTTGTCTGATGTGAGGATGTGTGAACTAGAGGCAAGCTTGAATACAGTAAACTGCAGACGTAATGCAAAAATAAAGATAATATATATATATATATATATATATATATATATATATATATATATAGACCTGACTGCTGTATGATGCAATTCTCAGCATACTACATATGAATCTATAGTTTATGACATATTTAGCTTATGTGTCTGCTTATGCACACTAACCAGTACTTCCTGGCAGGGAGTGCCAGTTGGGAGGGTGAGTGGAATGTTAGTACCTATCACACCAGGCTGTGCAGGCCATTACTGCCTAATGTGCATAAACTAACAAATAAAAAAGCAAAATTTTTTGTAAATTATTTTTTAACTAGTGTAAAACCCCGTGTACATGGGCCAAGGTCCGGTTGATGTTAACACTTTGAGTGCCAGAGGGGTACAGCATTGCGTACCCCTCTGGCACTCAAATGGTTAAGAGGCTGGTCCTGCTCTGCGTCCTGCCGCCGACACAGTCATGCACTGTAAAGACAGCCTGAAAGCACAGAATGCTCCCAGCACAGAACTGCCAGTATTCTTTGCTCCCAGCATTCTGTGCTCCCAGCATTCCGTGCTCCCAGCATTCTGTGCATTCAGGCAGTCCCTACTGCACATGACATCTTCTGACAAACATTCTAGCGAATTATTATATAGGACTAGAGAATGGCTAACATGAAAATAAGTTGTTTTGAAAGCTCTTTCAAAAACACTAAAGTCATTATAAAATATGTGTTCCACTTTACAGTGATTACTGACTCTGAGAAGGTCATAAGGTTGGTGGGGACATGGCCCTGGTGGCCATGCCTGGGAATTCCCCAAATCTTCTGCAGAGACAGCAGTTTTCTATGTTTATTACTGGGTCTCTCTAGTTTGGTGAGTTTTCTGGTAACTGAAATCATTCTGGTCCACTTCCAGACCATTTTGCCCACTTTAAAGACACATTTCCACCTACTTTCCTTAATGAGTTGCGTACCTCTCTGGCACTCAAAGGATTAATGCTGACCACTCCAATCAAGTGCTACTCACAATATGATATTCCCAGCCCTTTGTAGTACTCTGTGGGCTGGGGTCAAATATGTCCCCAGGTATTCTAGTCACTCACACCTCTCCACTGCCTACAGTCTGCTCTTCCCTTATACGTCTGACTTCTTGCTTTGCATTGTAGATATGAGGTGGGTAACCTGTAGCCCTCCAGCTTTTTTGGGACGACATATCCTGTCATTCCCTGCCAGACAGAGATGATGGGAGTTGCAGATCAGCAGCAGCTGGAGAGCTGCTCTTTTTATCCCCTTCCATTCCCACTGTTTATTTTATACATCCTCCTAAAGGATATATGCACAAAAAAAAATGAACAATTCTGGGACAAACCAACTTCACCAAAGGAAAAAAAAATCCTATTGATTTAAATGAGAATTTTAACTGCTTAGATGTTAGAGACTTCACTGATTCATTGTGCAGCAGACATTGGAGAGCTCTTGAGCCCTTATGGAGGGTTATGCACTAAGGCATGATAAAGAGGTGATAAAGCGGAGATGACTTCCCCAGTGATATCAGTTCTCCAATTCCCATAGCCAGGATCTCTCCGGATTTGCCCAGGAGACTCCGGGTTTTGCTGCTAATTACCTGGTCTCCAGAGGCTGATTCTCCGGATGTATGGAGTTTCTAATGAAACTCTGCCCACTTCTGTTCCTTCCCATTCTGTTCCTCCCACTTCTTGTCCACTTCTCCTCCTTCTCCACCCTGTTCCTCTTACTTTTCCCCTGTCCATTAAACCCCGCCCCATTTTTGACATGAAACGCATCATATATCTCCCCCAGCGGCACCACAGACAAAGTTCCCATGTATGTCAATTCCTATGTTATTGTATGGAGCCTATGCACTAAGATCTCTCCCACTTGAGAATTCTTAGTGTATATGCTCCATAGAATAACATAGGAACTAGATAAACTATATCACTGGAGAAGTCATATCTGCTTTATCACCTCTTTATCACCCCATTAGTGCCTCTCCCAACCCCCATTTAAATCAATGGAAATTTTAGGAACCATCATTTCTACACTACGGTGCTGTTGGTTTGTCCAGTAATTGCCCCACTTTGCATTGATACATAAGACCCAAGGAATGTTAACTCGTTGTGTAGAAATGTGTTAGATGACTCTCTGGTACTCAGATGGTTAACCCCTTAAGGTGCGTGGCTGGCACTTAAGGACCATGGACCATTTTTTTTTTTGCAAATACGTTTCAGGGCTCCCTGATTGGCATGCAGCCGCGCGGGGAGCCCTGAATTTCCTGGCATATCGTGGGTCCTTATGGCTCGCCAACCCATGACGTGCCAGGACCGTCAAGGGTCCTTAAAGGGTTAAAGCCTCATATAACTCAATGGGTAATTGTATTTATTTCCAGTGGTGAAGTTGGTTTGCCCTAGTATCAAATTTCTATCTTTCTGACAGTCAAGATCTGTCTTCTCTCACCATCTTTGCAGGGTCATTTTATATATATATATATATATATATATATATATATATATATATATATATATATATATATATAAATAAAGTAAAACAAAGCACACTCAGATCTTCAATGAATTTGTGACAAAAGTGGGTAATTTATTAGATCAACGTTTCGGGTGCGTTACAGCAGCCTTCGTCAGGACAACAGTGCAAGTGACAAACTTCCCTATTTAAACCTTTAGCTCCACATTAGCGCCAAAATTAGCGCCAATGTGGTGCTAAAGGTTTAAATAGGGAAGTTTGTCACTTGCACTGTTATCCTGACGAAGGCTGCTGTAACGCACCAGAAACGTTGATCTAATAAATTACCCACTTTTGTCACAAATTCATTGAAGACCTGAGTGTGCTTTGTTTTACTTTATATTTAAATGCTGGCTTTAACAATAGCACCCAGGCGGTTGCCACAACATTAAACATGAGTGCCTCTGCTTCAATCAAATATATATATACTAGCAATGTGGGACGGCGTTGTAAATTGTGACATGATTCACGTCAATTGGACACTCCCATCTCCACCCATATGTGTCACTCTTGGAGGGGGCTGCTGTTGGCAGAGTTCCCAGTGATGGGGCAAACCAACCTGTACCATAGGAAACAAACATTTACAAAATTCTGACTTTGCTAAATTGTATGTTTAACCTCTTCAATGCTAAAGAGGTCTCCAACGTAAAAGCACTGGGTATCTGGATATGTTGCCAGTGGTGCGGTTGGTCTTCACCAGAAATGGTCCACTTTTTCCCACTATGTCCCAATAGTTTTCTCCTTTCTTCCAATTACTCTCACGTTTTTCTGTTTTGCTTCCCTCCTGAAGGTACTGAGATTAGGATGTGTGTGCAAAAGTGTGTAAGTAGGCATGAATGCATGCGTGTGTAAGTGAGTTCATGACTGTGCATATGTGTGTTTATTTACTTTGGTGTTACATCACATTCACTGCATACCATGATGTGTTACCATTGTGCCAGACATTTGCAGCACTTCTGTAGCAAGTTTTTCAAAACTTTTTGTATTGAAGCTTGTATAAGAGCCTTGCTTTTTACTCCTTCAGTGTAAGGGAAGTTAAAGTGTTAGTAATGTCTAAAAAAAAGTTTTCTGCATTTAGAAGAGCTTAAAAAGCTGATCTAAATGCAAAAAAACGTATCTCTCAAACCGCTATGGTTTAAGAGATACAGGCGTTTAAAGTTCGCTGTTTCCTACTGACAGCTGTACAGCTGTCAGCAGGAGATTCGTGTCGTTCGACACAGTGGCGCTTGACCATTGGAATGGTCTAAAACGTGTGCCTGAACACCAGAGAGATACGGTTTAACTTTTTTTTTTTAGACATTACTAACACTTTAAAGACAATACAGAGTTGTAAAGACAATGTAGGCATGAAGTGGGGCGTGTGCGTGCAAGGCTACGCAGAGAGAAAGGAAGTATACTGGAAGTATATGAAGTGTGTGGTCTGGAAATATGTGAACGCTGTGGTATATTAGGGGACATGCAATGAGGAGTGACAGAACCATGGGAAATGAAGACAAGGTTGAAGCGTGTGAAGGACATCGTTGCTACTGTAGGGCCAGTCTCATCGCAGGAGCTCTGTAGAGAGTGATTGAGGCAGCCAAGTAAGATGTGAAAGGGAGAGAGCGGGAGGGACAATGGCGAAAGGAAGGTAGTTTGAAGGGAAAAAAAATCGACAGTGGTTGTACTCTGACTCCCATCATGTAAAGTAATAAATATGGATGATGGGAGTTGTAGGCGAAGCAAAGCTGAAGCACTGGAATTTTACTTAACAGTTGTGATAACCTTGCCACAGTGAGAATGGGGTCAAGTGGGTTGAAAGTATGGACTGAGAAGCTGTAGCAGTGTGGAGGGTGGCGTATAGAGCTCAGTGTAATGTGAGGGGCAAATGTGCATGGAATTGTTAGGGCACAGTTTGCTTTCATATTGAAGTGGACGTATATCTTGGTCATTGTTTCTGCTTGTGCAATATCCCAACGGTGTTTGTGTCAGTGAAATGATGTAGCCATGTGAAACATCTTCTTTCAGTGGTCGTTCATTGTTAGGCATGTGGGGGCTCCGGAGGTTACTGAGTTTTTTTGTTTGTTTGTTTTTGAAGAGGTGGATTGTTATGAGTGGATGTGTGGGGTGGTGGAGTGGGATGAGTGGGACATGTTTTTGTGAATTGTGGTTTTTTTTTTACGTGTTCATTCTTGTCAGGCGATGTGCGTGGGTTGGTGAAGTGGCGAGAGTCAGCCATTTTTTTTTTTGAAACAGGATATTGAGGGAGGGGAACTCCTTGCAGAAATTTTGACAGGAGTGGTCAGGGAGCCTATTAAGCTTTGCGTAAGTCCTGGTGAGGCAGTGAGGAGGGGTGTGTGTGGCAGGGACAGAGAATTTTGGCAACCTGATAGCCTTCTCCCTTTATTAATAGATTAAATATAAAGCATCCAAAGGTGAATATCTCTACAATATATAACAAATGTTCTGAGCACCCTACTAGGTGAAAGAGCACATAGATTGATATGCTTGTAACAATGTTGCAATGGAAAAATTCCACAGGCAGTCTCTATGGGTCTTGTGATAGAATGGGTGCCTCACGAACTTCAATACCTAGATCCATAAGAATCACAGTATATAAAGCATTTACATCCATAGTTGCCCAATACTACTTTGTCTGGTAATGCTAAATCCTTAATTTTGTAAGGAATTCCATGGAGTCCCTTATGTAGGGTGATGTGTGCTGGACAAGTCGTTGTTTGTAATAGTCAAGGAAAATAGCAATAGGTTGTAGATGGATGATGGAATTTCTGGCAGACACAATGGAGTACCAGGTGGCTCAAGAGGATTTTTGTGAATCTTAGGTATTCTATACAGAATAGGACATGTTGGAAAATTATTAAAGAGGAACTTATAAGTAAGCTCACTGATACAATCATGTGTTAAGGCTTCTGAGAGAATATTAACATAGAAGATTAGGTTGATAAAAGAAACACGTCCATCAAGTTCAACCTTTGCCTCATAGCCCAGAGACATGAGAATTGTATATCTTTCCTGCTGCCAAATAATTTAGTCTATCAGAACTTCCTGTTTTGCCTACTAATACACAATATAACTCTGTATGTTCCCTTCTGAAATAAATGTATCTAATTTTCTCTTAAATGTATCCATTGTATCTGCTATAACCACAAAACCTCTGCTGAAGTCAAAACCTCCTTTCCCCTGATCTCAAGAGGTGGCCCCTAGTTATTTAATCAGGCCTTGGAATAAATTGCTCACCAGAGAGATCCTTGTATTGACCTCTCATATACTTGTACATTGTGATAAGATATCCTCTCAGTCATATTTTCTCTAGAGTAAATAAACCAAGTTTGTCTAGTCATTCCTCATACTTCAAGTCCTCCATTCCTTTAATTAATTTTGTTACTCTTGTCTGTACTCCAGTTCTAGAATATCTTTTTTCAGAAAATGGTGCCCAGAACTACACCGCATATTTGAGATGATGTCTTACCAATGATTTGTATAATGTCAGAATAATGTTATCCACTCTTGCTTCAATACTCCTTTTTATGCAAGACAGGACTTTGTTTTCTTTTGCTACTGCTGTTTGACACTGGTCACTGTTTCTGCGTTTGCAATTTTTGTAAGTTATATAATATATATATATATAAGTTATATAAGTTTACTTTTCTATGCAAAGTACATTTTAAACACTGACAGCA
The DNA here is from genome assembly GCA_037306005.1 of Rhinophrynus dorsalis. Taxonomy (NCBI): domain Eukaryota; kingdom Metazoa; phylum Chordata; class Amphibia; order Anura; family Rhinophrynidae; genus Rhinophrynus; species Rhinophrynus dorsalis. The sequence goes on from CM074719.1 coordinate 233,453,491, forward strand.
CTCAATATAAATGATCTATATATTTGCTTCATGTCTGAATGGCAATGGGTTTTGTGGTTTTGGTGACAAACTGGATTTGTGTCCTGTGTGAAAGATCTCAGTTGCTGAAGCAAATATATGTTTACTTTGTGTATCAACAACAATGGTGTGCTATGTGCTTTAAATGTTCACGTGAATGAGGGTGTGCACATGCAAACAAGAGGGGTACCAAAAAAATTGCCTTTTCTTTTTAACCCTTTCAATGCCTCAGAGGTATGAACCTCATTGTACTGTTTTGCATAGATCTTTGCCACTCTAACATTTAAACCTTGAAGGGTTACAGTGGTGCCGGATGCATTTCAAATCAGTGCATTGGATACCCCTCTGCCACTCAAATGGTTAACCTCCACTGGCAAATCTGTGCCATATTGCTAATATATATATTGATCATTTTATAGAGAGTGCACATGCTTGATGGTCCTTTTTTATTGGGTGATGTGACAGTTGGCAGGATAATGTACCATATTTTTTCAATAAATCTACACAGCCTTCAAAATTGCACTTTTCTTGCAAGCTGCTTATCCAATCAGCTGTAGCTGCTCAATAAATATCCTCACTCTGAGGTGTTGGTAATTTCAGTTCTATACACCAAGGTATATATATATATTGGAAAGGTGGCATTCTGTGACAGTTCCATGTTGAAAGTCACTGAACTCTGCAGTAAGGACTTTTCTGCTTTCAGTGTTTGTCTATGGAGATTGCATGGCTGTTTTCTTGTTTTTTAATACCTGTTAGCAATGGGTGTGGCTGAAATAGCCACACCCATTGTAGTTGTAGTTGTAGTTGAGTTGTAGTTCAAGAGTAATTGAATGATAAGGTTTCCCCCTCCTGCCCCTTTTACCTAGTGTAAGCCACCTCCCCTCAAATGTGGAAACTGGTCCAAGGACCAAACAGCTCACAGCAGCGACAACCTTCTTACTGTGAGAACAATGAAAACCCTGCCTCCCTTGACACTTTTTTCACGTTTTTCCCTTATGTTAATTGAAGATTGTGCCTCTCTGCGGTTCACTTTTGAAACGTCGCAAACTAAATGTTGTGTGGTTAAAAGTCACATTAACCATGTCGCATTGTTTAAAATGTTGACATGAGATCCTTGCGCTGCATAAAAGTGCAAGGTTCTCATGTTGCCTCTTTAAACGTCGCTACCATCCGCATACAGCTCCCATCACCCTCTTCACCTATTGGTTTGTGTCCATAATGGAGGCAGCAATAGGTCAGAAATGCTCATTGTAAGTGACATAATTATTATGAAAAACTCTTTACCTTGCCAAAAAAAAGTGACACGAACACCATTCAGGCGCCCACCAACCCCCTTGCACAGAGCTGCAGGACCTCTCTACCCGCTACTCCTGTCATTCTGTAATTGTAAGTGACTGTCATTGAAGTGACATAATAATTAATAAAAGCTCACCATCCCCCTTGCACAGCACTGCACTGGCTCTCCCCTGCTCTGTGGTTTTCTACAGGCAATCCAGGGACAACAATTTAGGGTCCTACGGGAGCTCTATACAGGCGATGAAAAGACAGGCCAGATTGACAGGCAGAGCAGGGAGAGAGAGCTGGTGCAGCGCTGTGCAAAGGGGTTGTGGGGGCGTCTGAAGGGTCTTCATGTCCCTTTTTTTTGGCAAGGTAAGGAGCTTTTATTAACTAGTTGAACAGCCCGTTACACGGGCCACAGTGCCTCTGGCAGCCGGTCGCGGGGCAGTCACGCGCAGTAGAGACTGCCCGCGCCACTGCTGATACAGAGCTGGACGCTCCTTCGGAGCGCCCAGCTCTGTATCAGCCGTGGCGCGGGCAGTCTCTACTGCGCATGACTGCCGCACACGCAGCAGTGTCTACTGAGGTATGAGACATATTATCAGTTAGAGGAAATTCTCCAATTCTGTGTTATTCTGTATTTTTTTCCCTAAAACATTTCCAGTTTGGGAAAGAGATTTCTCAGATTAACATGGAATTTGAGCTATTTAATTACCTAAGATGTATTTCAACCAGGTCAGAGAACTATCTTCTGCTTTTTATTGCTACACTGTAGTAGAAATAACAGATACCAGATATATAGCTTTCCTCTTTCTGCGTCACCTTACATTTGGAGTGAAAGACTCAGTGCCACACAGCTGGTTTGTTTATCATGGTATCATACTGTTGGAGCATAGGCTGACTCATTTGGCGCGATGCAAGAAACGTTCGCATCGGATAAAGGAATTTTTGTGCGTAGATAGATTTTGTGCATGTTCTAATCCAGTAATCTAAATACCGAATGCTTCTTGAATTGCGCGTAAAAAATTCCATTTTACGACAACAGTAAATGGACGTATAAATTCATTTGCAATAGCACTTCCTACATTAGGAGCATTCGCTATTCCACTCACACAGATTTGTTAATCTTAGCCACACCCACAAAAAATAAATATACGCAGCCGTTCGCTAATCTTGAATTTTCATTCGCAATTCAACAAAATCATGTGCAAACCTATTCCCTAGTGGTTTTCACACGGGAAATAGCGATTGCGCACGTTTCCTGCATCGCGCCAATTGTTCCATAGTTTATTCCTGAATATCACTGTATCTCCCTACAGTGGGACTGACAAACTCCTACATTTTGAAGTACTTTATATACACCTGTACACACACACACACACACCCATTTACTGTCTCCTGAAACTCACAGCTGGCTCCTATACGTTTTGTCAGGCTCCAAAGTTGGTTCCTTTTTGCCTAAAAGTTTGGCTAACTCAGTATAGTTGGTTCATTTGAAGAAGATGGTCAACAGTTTGATGCCCCTGTCTAATCATCATCTGCAAATGGTTTTCCTAGACTTTTTTTCCACTTTGTCATGTAACTTGATTTTTCTTATGACGGAGAGTTGGATTTGACAATATATTATACGAGAAGCATATTATTCTAAAATGTAGGATTATTGTTTGGCATGTAGATTCAACTGGAGTGTGAGAAGGGAGTCTTCTACATAATAGTAGGGATTCAAGATTTGGTTATAAAGACGCCTAGCCAAATGAGGCTTGTTTATAATAGGAGATATGTGTCTACAGGAGTATATTGTTGCAATATGCAAATATATTCAATGCCCATACCAAAACACTTTATTCAAAGGGCTGAACAAAAAACACAGGGACTTCCATTAAAATTAGCAGAAGGGATGATAATGACTACAGCAAAGGAATGTATTTTTTACAGAAAGGGCCATAAGGATGTGTGATTTATTGTCTCAGGAGACTAAGTTGGCAGATACTATGTATTCATAGAAGTGTTGAGTAGCATTTTTACTAAGAACAATATGGAGATTTATGACACTGTTTCAACTTAGGTAGGATACAGGGAGAAATCAGATTGCTGTTTTTGAGCTAGGAAAATTTTTTTCTTGCCCACTTGAGACAAAATTGGATTCAGTTCTGTTTTTGTTTGCCTTCCTCTGGATCAACAAAGGCATATGTTAAACTTGATGGACTTGCTATATTTGTGTTACCCTGTATTGGGAAGGACTGACTGAGACACTATAGCTGTCTTGTTTGTCAGTCTTGCCCTCTGTCACCCTACAGTGGAATGAAAAAACTCTGGGCCCCTGACAGGTCTTGTCTGTGTCACCCTGCAGTGCAAGGGAAAGACTGTGGGCCCCTTACTTAAAGGGATAGTAATACTTCATTTTAACTTTATTTTATTTTGTAGGCATTAAAAAAACATGAAGAATGATATAAGTCTTATCTCTGAAACCTTTATGGTTTAAGAGATATTCACAAACAAAGTATCCCCCCCCTGTTCAACCAAATCAGAAGGGAGATGCCCAGGTAGACTGCAGAGAGGGACAATCTTCAATTAAGATAATAGAAAAAGCTGAAAAACTTGTCAAGGGGGGAAGGGCTTTCATTGTTTTCATACAAAGAAAATTGTCCCCTTCTGTTATCTGTCCTGTCATACAACCAGACTCACATCTGAGAAGAGATGGCTTACACTAGGTAAAAGGGGCGGGAGGGGAACTTTGCTTGTGAATATCTCATAAACCATAAAGGTTTGAGCGATAAGACTTATATCATTCTTCATGTTTTTTTAATGCCTACAAAATAAAATAAAGTTAAAACGAAGTGTTACTATCCCTTTAAAGGGATAGTAATGTTTCATAATAAAAACAGCTCTAATTAAACATCATAGTATTTGGACTTTGGAGAGTGTTATTTCAGTTCTGTCAGAGTTGTAGTTCCAGAGTAATTCAATGACAAAGTGTCCCCCTCCCGCCCCTTTTACTGATGTCACACTGTTCAGCCAAAGCAGAAGGGAGGTGCCCAGGTAGATTGCACAGAGGGACAATCTTCAATTAAGATAAGGGAAAAACCTGAAAAGCTTGTCAAGGGGGGCAGGGCTTTCATTGTTTTCATATAAAGAAGATTGTCCCCTGCTGTTATCTGTCTGGTCTTACAACCAGATTCACATCTGAGAAGAGATGGCTTACACTAGGTAAAAGGGGCGGGAGGGGAAACTTTGCTTGTGAATATCTTTTAAACCATAAAGGTTTGAGAGATAAGACTTATATCGTTCTTCATGTTTTTGTAATGCCTACAAAATAAAATAAAGTTAAAACAAAGTATTACTATCCCTTTAATTCTTCCTCTTTCACCCTTCAGTGGGAGGGACAGGCTTTGGGCTCCATAGCTATTCTGTCTGTGTCACTCTGCAATTGGATTGAAACAATCTTGGCTACATACTGGTCTTATCTGTGTTACACCCAAGTGGAATGGAAAGATGTTGGATTCCTAGTTTTGCTTCTGTCACCCTGTAGTGGGACAGACAAACTTCAGGTTCCACATCTGTCTTTTCTGTGTTACCCTGCAGTGGAACAGAAAGACTCCAAAACCCCATATATGTCTTGTCTATGTCACCCTTTCTTGGAAGGGGTAGATTCAAGGCTACATTGCTGTCTTGTCTGTGTCTCCCTGCATTGGGAGAAAAAGAATCCAGTCCCCATATTGGTCTTGCCTCTGTTACTCTGTACTTGGAGGGTAAGACTTTGCACCCCATGCCAATTTTTCTCTGTTATCCTTCAAAAGTTTGGGATAGACTCCAGGCCCCATAGCTTTATTATCTGTCACCCTACAGTGGGAGGGAAAGACTCTGTGTCCCATAGCTTCTCTCTGTATTTTTTGTTCAGTAGCACGCAGTTTCCCATGGCTTTTCACCCCCTCATTCTCTCTGCCATCTTCAAACACAGCTCTTCAATGCGGTCTTTGTCTATAGCATTGTTTCTTAGAGTGACAAAGTCTCTTGAGACAACAAAGCCTGACTGTGTCCCCTTTTCCTCCATGAATCAAAAACAGCTATGCTTCCCCCTTCTTTTAACTCATTAGTGACATGGAATAGTAGTTACCAAGCCTAAGGACAGTGATGTGGGTAACTGGCCATATGTTTTTTACACTGTGGGACAAAGTGAGCTTATTGTACCAATGCGGTTCATAAGTCAGTCCCAATGGAAATCAAAGGGATGCCAGTGGTGATACAGAACTTGTTGCGTGTCAGAATGGTTTCTGTTGCTCACAACTATCATCACATCTCTCATCTCTGTCTCCAGCCCCCCCCCCCACCTCCCCGCTGTGCCACTTCCCGACTCCTTGCTGTGTACTGGCTTCTTTCAAAATCAGCCCTTGTCCTTGCGGTTAATTCACAAAGTGTTTTATATTTATTAGGGGCAGAATGTGGGAAAAGTGCCAAATATTTAACCTCAAGACTACCTGGCTTGTGCCTGCAATACAAATTAAAAGCCTAATAACCTTCTTTCTGTAACAGATACCCTATAAGGGTAGTAAAGTGCTCCATGTTTTATAGCCCCCGTCTAGCCTATTGTTGTACAATATAGTAGAAAGAATAGTCTATGTGCTTTGGATTCCTGCTACCATTATACAAAAAGCTAGACACTTCACTGTCCATCCAAATGCACTAAAACCAACCAGTTCCTTCATTTACCCAGCATGGGCAGTATATAGGAAGCCAAAAAGGTGCAATTCTAGGGCAAACTGACTACACCATTGGGAATGTAAGAGCATTCCCGATATTCATATTGATGTATATTTTTTAACCCCTTGAATGTTTAGAGCGGTCTTGGGAAATCGCTAGCAGTCAAGCAATTAAAAGCCTCATTTAAAGGGGCAGGGCCTCCTAGATGAAACAAAAAACTTTTCTTAATAAATAAAGCATTGGGGAATTTTTCTGACACTGCTGAGTAGCTCCACAGATGTAAGTTAGTTTTTATATTTTGGGTATCATATGAATGCCTGCAGGGTATCTGCTTTCTTCTTTTGTTCAGCCCCTTTCTTCCTTTAAACCAACCATTCGGGATTAAAGCCAGCCCACTTAACCCTTTGAGTGCCAGAGGGGTATGCAACACATTGCAAAGCAATGCGTTGCGCACCCCGCTGGCATTCAAAGGGTTAAGGACGCTTAAAGGAACAGGATGAGCTGTGAGGGCTTGGTGGGATCTGGGCAGGTGATGTCACCAGAGCAGAAAAAAATCAAAGCAAAGACTCTGCCCATTGCATAAGAACTTGATAAATTATATATATATATATATATATATATATATATATATATATATATATATATATATGATATGAATAAGTGATGAGAGGATAAATATAAATACAGCTGTTTTCCCCACTTTCATACTACTGTACTTCATTTTATCCCAGGAGGCACTGCACCTTTACAATGGGCATTTTCATTTGCATTTGCCCCCTATTGCTAAGTGGTGATAAAGAGGTGATAAAGTGATGACTTCTCCAGTGATATCACTTTTCCAGTTTCTATGTTATTCTATAGAGCATATGCACTAAGATCTCCTAATGTGAAGAAATCTTAGTGCATAGGGTCCATAGAATAACATAGGATTTGGAGAAGTGATAAACTGGAGAAGTCATCTCCACTTTATCACCTCTTTATCACCGCTTAGCTCCTCACTCCTCAGCTTTTGCTTCCTGGATATGACTAATAATACCAAATAATTACCTTTTATTTGCTCTTCTTAATATACATTAGATGAGAGCTGTTAACGTGTTAGCCGTAGAAATATAGGAGGCTAATATAGTTGTTGATACCTTTATTGGCTAACTAAGCAGATTTAGGATGCAAGCTTTCAAGACCTCTTAGGTCTCTTCCTCAGGCATGTTATACAGAGAAATATGAAAACATCTCTCTTATATACAAGTACACATTGCATTGTTTAGAATGGAAATCACTGAGGAAGAGACCTAATAGGTCATGAAAACTTGCATCCTAAATCTGCTTAGTTAGCCAATAAAGGTGTCAACAACTATTTTCGCCTCCTTAATATACATCAGCACTCGAGTTTGAGTATATAATTTGTGTAAATATGATGTTTGCTCATCCATATAATTTTGGGGGCAGTTCCTACATTATTCTTTTTATTTCATATACATGTACTGTGATCTACCTGCTTTCTGCTCTCCCTCACTCACCACAGGGGATCATCTTACTGGATGTTACAAAGCAATAGGAATGTCTAAGGTAGTAATTCTCAACCAGGTACTGTGGCACATTGGTGCACCACAGGCTTCCACTTAGGGTTACCCTTTTCTTCTATAAAAACTTTGACAAAATGTGTGTTGAGTTTCAAATATATATTTATGGAAATTGTTAAGCACAGTATGATTGTTTTTGTTATTCTGATTGTGAAACTTAAAAATAACTATATATTTATGCATATGTCCTTTCATGACTTCTTGACAAATCCTATATAATAATTCGCTCAATCGTGTGTAACGCCGCGACATGCGCAGTAGACACTGCTGCGCGTGCTGCAGTCATGCGCAGTAGAGACTGCCCGCGCCGCGGCTGATACAGAGCTGTGTGTGTGTGTGTAAGTACCTATGTGAAATATTTTTTCCTCTGAAATCCTGACCTTCATTATATTTTTACATTTGGATCTTGACCAAAATAATTGACTACCCCTACTGTAGTGCATCCACTGGTGTTAGAGACTAACGCCAGTGAGGTTGCACTGGTGAATTTGTATATTCGCCTCAATTCATTTTATTTATTAGTTGCTTGTTGTTGTTTTTTTTTAAGTTGGATTAATAAATTAATTAATAAATTCAAAGTACCTATGTTTTTATTATGTTAAAGGGACAGTAATGTTTAAAAAATTAAACTATATGCAACAAATCCTATCTCTCAGAATGCTATGGTTTGAGAGATATTCGCATTCAAAGTTCCCCCCCTCCCTCCCCTTCTGTAAAGCTGACAGCAGGAGATCCGTGTCGGCCGACACAAGGAGGCTCTTCAGCAGAGCCAAAATCGCTTTATTGACTTCATTGGAATGGTCTACAAAGTGTGCTTGCAAAACAGGCACACTTTGTAGACCTTTCCAGTGAAGTAGCTATTTTCCAATAACGCGATTTCGGCTCTGCTGCAGAGCTTCCGTTTTGATTCCAGGCAGCACAGTGCTGACATCAGGGAAAGGGGGGTGCTTTAGTGCTGAATAGCTCTCAAACCATAGCGGGTTGAGAGACAGGATTTGTTGCATATCGTTTAATTTTTAAGCACTACAAAACTATAAAGATTTTTTCTAGGACATTACTGTCTCTAACCTTTTGTTTACATTTTACTAGAGCAATTCTTCTTTTCTGTACACGGAGGACGCACCTTTGGAGACTACAATATACCAGTGTCCATACAGTAGAAAACGTTGTAGAGAATGTGTTTAGGAAGTTCCCTCCTTCATATTATTCCCCAGTGTATTATATACAGCATATAGAGCATTCAGCTCTCCGAATATTAGAGTAAAACTGAGGTAAATCAGCTGCATCATTGTGGAAAAATAAATGTTCCCCAAATTCTATTTGATGTAAAAAGGGCTTTTAACCCCTTGATTGCTAAAAATAATCTCAGATGTACTGATTACAAACAAAGCGTTGATATGTTACAATAGTCTGGCAAGCGGCTTTTTGTCCCAGAAGGGGGTAACTGTACAATTCCACTTTATATCAGGTGTTGGAATCAATTTTTTGTAAACCCAACGAATGGCTAAAGCCAATATACTAAGCTACTTACACCCAAAATTCTCACCTTAACTAAGCTTGCACTAAGAGGAGGCCAGTGGGGCAGTCTATTTACATTCCTTTCCTCTGTGCCTTGTTTAATGTTACGTACTAAACAAGACAGAGAGGAAATTATGTCATTTTATGACCATTTTCCTGCGTAGTCTATAGGGCATGTGTAAGGGGCTTGCTGGCATTTGGTATGCACTGTAGTGATCATAAGTTGTAGTGCATACCCTTAAAGGGATAGTAATACTTCATTTTATGTTTATTTTATTTTGTAGGCATTAAAAAAACATGAAGAATGATATAAGTCTTATCTCTCAAACCTTTATGGTTTGAGAGATATTCACAAGCAAAGTTTCCCCTCCTGCCCCTTTTACTTAGTGTAAGCCATCTCTTCTCAGATGTGGAATGCAGTCCATAGACCAGACAGATAACAGCAGGGGACAATCTTCTTCCTATGAGAACAATGAAAGCCCTGCCCCCCTTGACAAGTTTTTCAGGTTTTTCCCTTATCTTAATTGAAGATAGTCTCTCTCTGCAGTCTACCTGGGCACCTCCCTTCTACTCTGGTTGAACAGTGTTACATCAGTAAAAGGGGCGGGATGGGGATACTTTGTCATTCAATTACTCTTGAACTAAAATTCTGACTTTGAATTGAAATAACACTCTCCAAAGTCCAAATACTATGATGATTAATTAGAGCTGCTTTTATTATGAAACATTGCTATCCCTTTAAGTGCAGCCACTGGTGTTGGAGGCCAGCTGCAGTAGAGTTGCGCTGGCGTATTCAATGAAACTGCAACAACTTGGATCGTTATAGGTAAAGAGTTTGAATAAGTCAACGAAAGAGAAAATTAAAAACATAGCTTTTATTTGTTTATTAATACATGTAATGTGAATAAATAAAATGCTGCCTCATATGTAGCCCTGGAATTGAAGCACTTTCCATCTTTTTAAAATAAATCAATTTCTCTATAGAGCTGGTGCACAGTTTGTTTATTTTTGCTTATGTGCTAGTATTGAGTAATACAGTCTAAGACAATTAAGTTCTTGAGTATCTATCTTCTATTCAGAAAGACATTTCCTTTTTTCTTTTCATTTCTTGTTTCTTGTCATTGACAGTTTTCTGACTATACTGCAGTTTCACTTTTGACGACAGCACTATCACTTCAAGATTGTTTAGCTGTAGAAAAACAGTAAATTGGTAGATTACACTACCAGTCTCTTGCTTTATGCTATTAGGGTCAGCACGCCCTGTACTAAGTATAAATGGGTATCTCCTCAGGACATATTTAGGGCTCGATTCAATTGAGCCCGGTAAAAGAGCCGGTAGGGCAAAATTGGATACCGGCCTGTTAGCAAAAAGTGCTAACAAGCTATTTAATTACCCAACCAGCTGAAAGCATAATGGACGTTGGGCCACAAAAAAGGTCTTGTGGCCAAACGTCTGGTTTGTGTGTTTTAGTTCCCAAAATGCCACTAAATAGAGGCAATAATGGTATCATCAAAGGAAAAAAGGTAACAATCGGTGCCTGAAATACTGTCAAGCAGCACCTGATAGCTTATCCATGTTAAACTTATATATCATCCACTGTTCTTCTCCTTTTACCTTCCTTCTTTCTCTTCTCTTCTTTCTTCTCTCTTCTTTCTTCCTCCGGTCCTTCTTCTGTCTTCCGTCTTCTTCTAATATACCTGAAAAACAAAAAGAGATGTAAATAAATGTTCCAGAAAAAAACATCTAACCCCTTGAGTGCCCAAGGGGTACGCAACTCATTGCATACCTCTCTGGGACTCAAAGGGTTAAACTATGCATAGATGTGCAGATCAATAGTTTAAAACATGCCCAAAGTTTATTAAAAACGTGTCCCCATGATTTATAAGATGCCCAAATATGTTGAATCTATATATATAAAACTCTTAGGTATGTTTCCGTTCCCAGTGTGCTGATTGGCCGCTTAGGAAACATACCCAGCCAATCGTAGCTCTCTGTCAGTTGTTTTATTCAAAATTTATGACAGTTCTAATAATCAGGAAGTGAATTTAGTGTACGTTTACTTCCTGAAAGTTCTGACAGGAAATGACTCTGAAGTTTCTATCACAGTCTATGGAGAACTGTATGTCACTGACTTTCCTCTCCATTTGAATGTAACAGAAAAATCTTATATATATATATATATATATATATATATACGCAAGTGTATAGCGCAGCATTCTGTAACATGTAGTCAGCACATGCAAAACACTGCTTGAAACCCAAGCCTATAGCATAGCATTCGCTCAGGGTCACAAACACACTCATTCACTCAGGGACACACACGTAAACCTTTGTTTTTAAAGGGATAGTAATACTTCAATTTTACTATGCCCCATCTTGTAGTCCTTAAAAACATGAATTAAATTAGCCCAGCGGCATCTCTCAAACCTTTATGGTTTGAGAGATATCCACTTTCAAAGTTCCCTATCCTCTGACGTCAGCATTCTAGCTGACAGCACGGGAATCCGGTCCCGGGACAGGCGGAGGCTCTTCAGCAGAGCCGGAATTGCGTTATGGAAGAAGAAATCCTTCACTGAAATGATCTTCTATGTGTGCTTGCAAACCAAGCACACATAGAGGACCATTTCAGTGAAGGATTTCTTCTTCCATAATGCGATCCCGGCTCTGCTGAAGAGCCTCTGCTTGCTCATGGACTGGATTCCCCTGCTGTCAGCTAGAACGCTGACGTCAGGGGAGAGGGAACTTTGAAAGCGGATACCTCTCAAACCATAAAGGTTTGAGAGATGCCGCTGGGCTTGTTTAATTCAGTTTTTAAGGGCTACAAGATGGGGCATAGTAAAATTGAAGTATTACTATCCCTGTAAAACCGTTACTCACAGTGGAGTAAAGTTTCTCTTAACATTTGAAAGTGCAATAGGGGTCAACCACCAGTTGAGCACAGAGTGTGTTAGACACACTCACTCAGGGTCACACACACACACTCAGAAGATTGTTAATTGTGTTTACATTGAAATATATGAATAAATAAATAAAATGAGTTATTAATTTATAACCTTTAGAATCTTCTATAACAGCGTATGTTACTCCGGGTACAGCTAGTAAATATATAATACCCCTTTTCCATTTCTCCACCGCTGTGTGTGTCCGTGATGGCGGCAGAGAAAGTAATGAGCACCCCATTTCCCCTTTGTACCTTATGGGTCGATGCCTGTTCCATTGTGAGGAAATTTGAACAGAGACTGCCTTTATATATGGGCAGTCTCTGTTCAAAAGGACTCATAGCCATTGGCTGGTAAGTGTGCTTACGCACTTCCCATCCAATCAGCCTCAAGCACCTCCGCTAGAGGCTGACTGGCTGGGAGATGCTGGACATCAGGGAAGTGTTAATTGTGTTTACACTGAAATATATGAATAAATAAATAAAATGAGTTATTAATTTATAACCTTTAGAATCTTCTATAACAGCGTATGTTACTCCGGGTACAGCTAGTAAATAAGTAAATATATAATTCCCCTTTTCCATTTCTCCACCGCTGTGTGTGTCCGTGGTGGCGGCAGAGAAAGTAATGAGCACCCCCTTTCCCCTTTGTACCTTATGGGCCGATGCCTGTTCCATTGTGAGAGAATTTGAACAGAGACTGCCTTTATAGATGGGCAGTCTCTGTTCAAAAGGACTCATAGCCATTGGCTGGTAAGTGTTCTTATGAACCTCCCATCCAATCAGCCTCAAGCACCTCCGCTAGAGGCTGATTGGCTGGGAGATGGTGGACATCAGGGAAGTGTTACTTTGCAGGGGCTGTTGCTTTGTACCTTAGTTGGGTTAACCCTCTGAGTGCCAAGGTTAATTCTGCTAACATTGGACACAGTTTGGGAGTGCTTGGGATGTATTGATATGGGGCTTAGGGCCCCATATCAATACATGCACTGGGGACTTAGGTTTTCACATTTTTACACAAATTTTTTTGATGCATTGACAGGTTTTAAGATGCACTAAGGCACTATGCCCACGTTAAAGTGGGTCCCTTAGCACATCTTACTGCTAACGCAGTCAATTTAATTTCATATTCCACCGTTTGAAGTATGTTTCTGTGGGGTCAAATGGGCTCTAACATTAACACCCAATATGTTTTTTTCTGCTGGAATTTCTTCATAGCATAGGTAATTGAATTGCTTACCGTGCTTGAAAAAAATTCTGTTTTTTTTGTTTGTTTGTTTTTTTGGGGGGGGGCTAATGGGGACAATTGAATTGAGCCCTTAAACTCTACTTATAGAATACATTCCCTTAATTTTTTGAACATAAGGTTTTACTTAGGTAAGATTCCTTTATACAACAATATGATCTATTTATATGTGTATATTTTGCGTATAATGTGTAGTTGCCTATTTTTACTGGCCCCTAGTTTTGTTATGTAATTAGTTCACACCTCTTCGCCATAAATAATAGATTTATCAATCTGAATGGGACTAGCCATAGAAAGAAAGCCCCGCCCATGGCCCTTTAGAAAAGGGGTGGGCAACCTGATGTCTGGTGTGGATGATGAGAGTTGTAGTCCTCAACAGCTGGTGGGCCTCCTGTTATATACACACTTACTAGTTGTAAACACACTTACACATAAACAACAAAAAGAATATTGCAGATTGCTGTCTGACTGACACATTCTTTCTGTAAACACATTAAGAGCCACTAAGATCCACATTTTGTAAGGGTACATCTCCAGTTTGTCATTAGATTATAGGCCTCAGGCACCAAACAGATAATTTTACAGATTCCTACTTTAACTGTAGGGAGTCTCAGTCTTGAAAGGATTTGCATGATTATTCTCCTTTATCAGTTTTTCTCTTTCATCCAGTGTGGATCACAGGAACCATGGGGTAAAGTCTCTCTGTAGGTGGAGACCCTTCCTGTTCCAGTTTTCCTCTACCAATGGAGATCAGATTTAATAGTGACCTAAAGAAGATGAAACAGGGCAAATATTCTCTTAGATAGCCTTCTTTTTTGTTTTTATGTTTTTCCTGTAGAATAGGGATGTGTAATCGCCCATTATATGGGCTCCTATCTGTAGCTTCCTTGTTGGTGTGAACCAGAGTGCAGACTGTTATAGGACCAGGGTCTGCTAGAGGATGGTTTGCACTGTCAGCCTTTCTCCTCTCATTTCTGCTTGGCTTGCTTGAGCAGGACATTTTATGCATATAGGAGCCTGAAGACTAAAGAGGCTTCCAATATCTCAGTATTCAGTGTGCATAGGCCCTGTGAGTATGTTGCTTTCTCTCTCTCTCTGCCTAGCAGCTGCATTCTCATTGCCTGTTTTAAAATTGCTGGATCTGCACTCTGCTCTTCCTTTCTGTCTGTTCCATTCCTCTTCCCCTTCTGTCTGGAGATGATTTCTTGCTGCACTATGCAGAATGTTACCTCATTTTAGAAAGTCTTTATTATGGGTCAGTGATGCCTTTAAGAATCAGGCACCTGTGGCGGCCATGTTGGATGGGGCACAAATACTGATGTTGTAATTACTGCTACACCAGGTGGATTCTAGTCGGCAAAATGGGGTTTATTCTTCTACCCTTATTTACTGCAGTTAGCGTGTTGATTGAATGTGACAACTGGAGAGACACTCTGCCATTTTATATTTGGAGTGAAAATGGAAATACATTCCCATAAGGCCTGGTTTCTTGGGCTCTAGGAAGTAGGAAGGGGAACATGAGTTACATGAGTTTGGTTTCTCCCTCCTGGTATTCTACTTTAACCCCTTGAGGCAGAGAAGTAGTTTATATTACAGTTAGGTTTGTAATCTTTCTGTTGGGGTCTCCTGGCTATATCTGTGCACTAGGGAGATATGGACAGGTCATTCTTACCCATTGTTCTTCATGTTACATTTAAAGCTGGACTAACACCGCTAAGAAACTTTGTTTGTAATTCCCTATCTGGCGACTAGCTGCTTAGTAGTGCTTGTCGCCAGAATTATTACCTCTTTATGGAGAAGTATGCAGTCATCCTCGGCTGACAGGCAGGACGGAGCGCGGACATCTTGCCTTAGTGACGTCCGCGCACCTGCGCTGTCAGTCCCTTCCGGAGCCGAATGGCTCCTAGCAACGCCTCCTACAGCCGTCTGGGACTGACAGAGCAGGCGCGCGGACATCACTAGGGCAAGATGGCCATGCTCCGTCCTGCCTGTCAGCTGAGAATGACTGCATATTTCTCCATACAGAGGTAATAATTCTGGTGACTAGCGCTACTAAGCAGCTAGTCGCCAGATACGGAATTATTACAAACAAAGTTTCTTAGTGGTGTTATTTCCACTTTAAGGGACTTTGCTGTTGTTTTATGTTCCTCTTGTCATACACAGATATTCCCGGGCCTTCTTCTCCTGAACATGGACCTGTATGGTGTACAGCTCTTATATGGATAAATTCCCATTACCTATTAAAAAGGTCCTTGAGTTCTACAAGGACTGTTCTGTTCCCCCCGCACTCTGGATGCTGGGGATCCTTCTGTTGAGGAAATGGATAAGGATGAAATTTTGATTTCTTCTCTACTCCTGGGCATTCTTTTGAGGATGATCCTTCATCACCTGCTTAGGGTCTTTGCATAGCAGTGTTTGGGGATCCTTAGAGACTCTGTAGCCTCTTTTTCCCAGATATACATTTGACTACTGCTAGTGAGCCATAGTCCTATTGATCCTGAAGGATGGGACATCACTTATTTGGGTGCTAGTTATTTCCAGATTTTCTCTTGTGCTACCATACTACTATTGGTTTTCTCCCTCAAGAGTGGCCTCTCAGATTTAAAGGGAGAGAAAACAGAAGAAGCAACCTCGTGTATATATTTGGACAAGTTCCACCACCTCGTGGCACCCCACACGTGGGTACTCACAAACATCGATGCTCTCAATCACTTATATGACTGCCAGCAGTAATCTCAATACTGGGAAAATCAACCTGACCCAGTTATAGGATAACAAGATTCTTGAAGAAACCCTCAGGTGCTGCTCTCCCTCCTCTTGGCTTGTCAAAATGGCATCCACATAAAACAACAAAAACAAAAGAGGGGTACCCAATCGTGTAATACAGTCAGGCCCAATGAATCTTCAAATGAAATAAATGGTACTCATATATTAAAGTGGTCACCTGAGAGGATAATCAAAGCTGACAAACATGTCTGTGGAGTGATGTCACCACCTCCACAGGCCTATAAATATTGCTTTTTAGGCTTGAAAAAGCAGTGTAGCCGCGAAACACCTTAGCCTATTGTCCATAATGAATATGTATTTTTATATACATTGAATATTGATGAAATATTTTATAAGATTGTTGGATCTGTTTTTCTTTTTGTATGCGGTGCAGCACTTGAACAAGACTATCTGGTACACCCCGAGTGAAGGCTGTGAGATCACTCCACAGGCACGTTTGTCAGCTTTGATTATCCTCTCAGATGACCACTTGAATATGTTCTCTACAGGGAGTTTCTCGCATTCTGTTGATGTCCTACATTCTACCTTTGCTGTTGCTTGAGGGTGTAGTCCCTGACTTTCTGGGGGGTACATTTAATGAATGTAAATCTGTCTGATTTTCCCCTTTAAATGTAGGGTAGAAATTGACTTTTACAGGATATCAAACAGAAAATTGTGACTAAAAAGAAGTGTTGGATTTTGGATGGTTTGTTTTTTTGCTTTTGTCTATTTCATGGCTTTGGCTCTTGCTGTACACCTACGTAAACTGTTATTATGGTGAGCTATCCCTTATTTAAATCAATTACTCCATTCATTCTGTGTCAGCATCCTACAAAGGATGAATGATCAGATACTGATATTCTTGTCCCCAGGCTCTGCTTTTATATTACGAACACTAATGCGTGCATGTAGCAGGTTGCAAAGCGACAGATGTGTCACCGACCAGTCCCTTCACTGTGTCAGTCGGACATATTGCAGAATGGCAAAGGAGATAGCTAGCTGTGTGCTTGTCGTATTTACACAGCAGGGTGTGCTGAGGTTTGTACAAGATCCTGCGCATGCAGAAGAGGAGCTCCGATTAATATAGGATGCTGTGCCTGCAGAGGTTGGATTAATGAGTCTAGAGATATAGCAGGGGTTAGTAAAGGATTATATATAGCAGATGTATGAATTGATTCAAAATACTGTGAGACTGATGTACTAATAATAACTGGAGCAATTCTAGGGCAAACCAACACACCAAAGGGGACAAATTAAATTTATATTTTATTTAAATGGTTTAATGGTGCTAATGGTTTAAATGGGGCTTTGCAACACATTGGAGAACTCTAGCATTCAAGAAGCTCCATTTTAGTCAATGGGTGAATTGTTATTGAGGTACAATTCTGGAGCAAACCAATTGTACCATAGGGGCTAAAATAAAAATTCCTGTTGGTTTAACCCTTTGAGTGCCAAAAGGTTAATGGGGTGTTTAACCCCTTGAATACTAGACAGGTCTCCAGTGCATTGCTTCACAATGCTTTGTTGAGCTCTCTAGCATTCAGGGGGTTAAAAGCCTGATTTTAATCAAAGAGAAATTTATACAATTTGTATTTGTCCCCTGCGGTGAAGTTGGTTTGCCCTAGAATCGATCCATTTCTTCTTAGTATGTTACTGTGTGTGTGTGGTCGCCGATAAAGAAATCCATATAGCTATAAGTATAAAACTCACAAAGGGGGCAAGATCTAAACCAGGAAATTATAGGCCTGTGAGCTTGACTTCCGTAGTGGGTAAGATAGTAGAAGGGATACAGACTGATAGTGTTTAGAACAGTGTGTTGACCAACAACATTACAAGTTGGAGCCAGCATGATTTTATTAAGAATAGATCATGTCAAACTAGTTTACCTGCATTTTACAAAAGATATGTAGTAATTTGGACAAGGGAATTGCTGGTGATGTAGTTACTGCATGAATTAAAAGCCTTTGGTTTGGGAAGATATATCAGTGCATAGATAGATAACTAGTTAAATGATAAATGCAGAGTTATTGTAAATGGAACCTTTTCAAGTTGGTATAAAGTTGTAAGTGGGGTGCTACATAGTTCAGTCTGGGGCCCAATGCCTTCTTACTTTTTTATTAATGATCTAGAAGTGGGTATTGAAAGTAGTGTTTCACTCTTTGCTGATGACACTAAGCTGTATAAGGAAGTGCACACAGAGAAAATTGTCTTTTCTCTGCAGAAAGATTTGGATAAACTGAGTGAATGGATGGAAAAGTGGAAGATGAGGTTGAATCTACTAGGATAGTTCTTCGTATACTTCATGTGCAATGTCACTAGGCTGCTGCAAGAGCCAGTCGAGTATTATCATGTATCATGTATAAATGCACGGGATGGGAATATAATTCTACCTCAATATAAATTCTTGGTAAGGCGTCATCTAGTATATTGTGTTAAATTTTGGGCACCAGTTCCTAAAAAAGACATAATTGAACTGGAAAGAGTGCAGAGATGTGCAACAAAACTTATAAATGGATTGGAGGATCTGAGTTATAAAGAGAGACTAGCCATTATTAGAGAAGCAACATCTATGGGGTGATATGATGAATATTTCAAATATATTCAAGGTTAATACAAAGAACTCTCTAAGGAAATTTATACTCAAATAAATGAGAAAAACCAAGGAGGTCAGCCAGTAAGACTAGAGGAAAGGTGCTTTCGACTAAAACAAAAGAGGGGATTATTATAGTAAAGGGCAGTAAATTTATGGAATCCTTTGCCTCAGGATGCTTTACTTGCAGATGCTGTAGTTGCTTTAAAAGAAGTCTACACATCAAATCCTGGTCCTTATCTTTAAATAGCATGTGACTTACTATACATAACAAACAGTAGGGCTTAATTACATGTTTCTGCCACAACCATGATAAGATTCTCTTCCCCATCAAGGTACCCCAGATTTAGGTAAGTCCATATCTAGCTCAAATCCAAGTTAACATGTTTTTTGTGTCATGCAATTAAAAAGCAGTGACACCACCTTCTCTAATTATTGCTAATTAACGCTACCACCTGAGTATACAGGGAACTACCACCCAAGAGGGGAGGAGACAAAAACGCTCAAAATACATACAAAAAAAAAATAGATGTTGATCCAGGCTAGGAGCAGAAAGGCAAGTTACCCCTCATTGATGCAGTGGGCTATTTGCTTTCAGGAAATATATGTTTTTATATAGTTATTGAGCTGTTTAAGGTAGTTATACCAGTGTCATGGGCTGCTGGTCAGGAAGGGGTGCTGACCATCAGCAGCAAAAGTAATAAATAAAGTGAACCCAGAGAGCAAGAAAACCAGCACACACACAATTGAAGGGGGAACCAATATATTGTATATACATAGATACAAGGAACAAGAAAAAGTAATGCACAATAAAACCTTAAATGAAACAGAAGAGTAAGGCCTCTGGGCTATGGGGACAGCTAGCTCTGGGCAAAGGGGAACAGGGCCTCTGGGCAAAGGGGAACAGGGCCTCTGGGCAAAGGGGAACAGGGCCTCTGGGCAACTGGGGACAAAGTCAGTTCTGGAACTCAAGGGGTGCAGCAGCTCTGCACTGGAACACAAGGGGTGCAGCAGCTCTGCACTGGAAAACAAGGGGTGCAGCAGCTCTGCACTGGATCACAAAGGATGCAGCAGCTCTGCACTGGAACACAAGGGATGCAGCAGCTCTGCACTGGAACACAAGGGATGCAGCAGCGCTGCACTGGAACACAAGGGGTGCAGCTGCTCTGGGACCAAGGGGTGCAACAGCCTGCACTGGAACACAAGGGGGGAGCTGTTCTGGAACTCAAGGGGTGCAGCAGCTCTGGAACTCAAGAGGTGCTGCTGCTCTGGAACTCAAGGGGTGCTGTTGCTCTGGAACACAAGGGGTGCAGCAGCCTGCACTGGAACACAAGGGGTGCAGCAGCCTGCACTGGAACACAAGGGGTGCGGCAGCCTGCTTTGGAACACAAGGGGTGCAGCAGCCTGCACTGGAACACAAGGGGTGCGCCTGCACTGGAACACAAGGGGTGCAGCAGCTCTGCACTGGTACACAGGGCCCAGGGACAAAAGGGGAGGAAACTAAACAGGGAATGATCAGTATAAACTGGCCCAGAGGAAGGGAAGAGACTGAACTAAATATGTAGGAATCAGGTATCTTTAGCCTGAGTGCAGCAGCCTACAACAGTACCATAGGAAGATAGTGGCGCCCTGAGGTACTGCACCAGGCTGAGGAGAGGGCAGAATCATGACAACCAGGTAACCAATTGAATGTGCATTTTAGTTAATAAAATTCAAAATAACATTTTGCTGTCCTGTTAATTAGAGTTCCATGCAGGCCATTTATGTAAGTAAAATTATACATTGTGTATGTTTGTTCTCAGGGTATTCAGGGCTTTTAAAAATAATTGAAATTTCACAACCAAAGTAAATGTTTTTGATATGATATTGGCAAAATAATATGGGAATAAAATGGGAATTTTGGTAAATTGTGCGGTCCATTTTGTTTTTAAAAAGTGGAGGAATTTTGAGGCAAACTAACTGCAGTATGGAAACAATAAAAAATTCCCATTGACTTTCGTATGGCTTTTAACCCACTGAATGCTAGATAGGCCCTCACAAACAATGGGAAGCGATGTGTTGGTGAGCTGTCCAGCATTTAAAGGGTTAAAAGTCTTGCGTACCACTTTGAGTTCCAGACACGTATCCAACACATTTCCCTGCAATGCTTTGGATATGTCCCTGGCACTCAAAGAGAATTTTGGAATGTTTGGTTGGTTTATTCCAGAACTGCTCAATTTTGCCATCATTCATCAGGCGGGCCCATCGTTTTGTAATATTTGAGCAGTGCTTAACCCCTTAAGGACCATTGACGTGGCAGGACCGTCACGCTGGTCCGGCACTTAAGGACCAGTGACGGTCCTGGCACGTCACATACTTTTACTCACCGCGCTCCAACAGGAGCGCGGTGAGTAATACCGGGCACTGAAGTTGATTGCTCCAAGACCGGAGCGATCTCTTCCAGTGCCCCGTTTGACGTGCCGCCCCACGTGATCAGTCACGTGGGACGGCACTTCAAAGATTCCTATGTGGTCCTTAAGGGACGGCACGCCCCGGGACCGCTGGCCCTTAAGGGGTTAAAATAATTTGCATAAATGCCACACTGAGCCACCAACAAATAAAGGCTCATTTCTCAAAAGCTATTTATATCCTATATAATAATTTGCTAAAAGTATGTTTGTCAGAAGCAGTAGAGACTGCATGAACGAGCTGTGGCTGATAACGGAGTGTGGCGCTCTGAATTCAGACCATAGTCCTCTCTGCGCACCTTTCTGGGTCCCTTGGTCTCAGGAAGGTGTGCAGAGAGGACTACAGTCTGAATTTAGAGTGCCCCGCTCCATTATCAGCCACGGCGCATTCGGGCAGAGATTACTGCGCATGACCGCAGTGCCGCCTTTGTTGGCCCTTGTACACGGGCTTGAAAACTATTTTCTAATAAATAGCCAGCACAACAGTGTTTGATTCACTTACAGAGTAATAAACCTTTATTATGAAAAGAAAACCTATATTATAGGACTTTTCCTACTGACTAAACCTAGAGCACCCACTGGTAGCACTCAACTGTTATAATATAAACATTAAAACTGTTATGAAAGGTCTTCAGACTGTTTCAGTGTGATAAAGTTGTTACTATCACACTCTGTGGAGATCTGTAACCAGAGGCTTTCTTGTCCCATAGAATGCAACATAATAACCGTCATGACACCAGGTAAATGGTAGGTGAGCTCTCTGGACACCAGAGGGCACTGTTAACTGAAGAACAACAGTTTATTTGATTATAACTTAGGAACAAAACATCTCCCATCAGTGGGAGTACCCAAAGTCCTACAATAAATGTGTTTTCATAATTAAGGTTTACTATAGCTTTAACCCCTTAACGTCCATGATCCTGGGAAGTAACCCTCCCTTAAGAACCACTTTGAAGTTTCCGACACGCCTGTACACGTGACCTGTGACACGTACTGGCATGCCGTGCTGGGGAGTGATAGAGGCTGCTCCAGAGTCTTGGAGCGGTCAATTTCACTCCCCGTTTTTACTTACAGTGCTCCCGGAGGAGCGCTGTAAGTAAAATGTATATGACATGCTATGACTGTCATAGTCATAGCACGGCACGCGGTACTTAAGGGGTTAAAGTGGATGTATCATCTATGCACAACATCATCTAAATAGTTAGGGGACACATCCAATAGCATTAAAACTTTATTATTTTATTTTAAGCTTCCTTTTGGTTTAAATTTAACTTATAAAAGTCTGGGCTGCAGCCACTTCCGTATAGACTGCAGCCCAACACTCTGCCTCAGCTCTCCTCCTTCCTCCAATGACGGAGGCTTCTGTCAGTAAGCTGGAGCGCTCTCATTGGCTAGATATCGATCTCTGCCAATGAGACCACTCCAGTTTACTGACATACCCCTCTGTCATTGGAGGAGGGAGGAACAGAGACAGAGGTCTGTAACTGCGGAGAACCGCAGAGAACTGCAGCCACCCGGAAGTGGCTGCAGCAGATACTTTTTTAAGTTACATTTAAACCAAACGGAGGCTTAAAAAATAATAATAATAATAATAATAAGGTTTTAATGCTATTGGATGTGTCACCTAACTAGGGGATGTTGTGCATAGGTGATACATCCACTTTAAGGTATGATTAGTAGGGAATACAGACTGTCTAGAGTAGGGAGGGGTATGCAGTCTGTGGCATTCCAGCTCTTGTTGGACCATACTTCCCTGCATACTCAACTGTCCAGTGACCTGCTGAGGGTGATGAGATCCTCAGTCCAGCAACAGCTGGGGGCTGCAGTTTACCCACCAGTGCTCTGTATAGTGAGCCAGTGTAAGTACAGGAAGATGCTGTGCTTGCAGAGCCGTAGTTTAGGACCATAGGTCAGTGGTTGTCAGACCCATCTTCGGAACTACTAAAAGGCCAGGTATTTAGGATCTCCCTGATTGAGGATTCTTTCTTGAGGTAAATAAAATAAGCCTTTGGCTGATACACCTGTGCTTCAATGATTTTGAAAGAACTTTCAAAATCACCTCTATTTTTGTTACCCATTTTATATTTAAAACAATATTTTGAAATATGCAGCATTTTTTATGTCACTTTATGCAAACTGGACACTAGTAGCACACATGCCAGCCAAATACTAAAACTCCGCACTGTTCCACATCCCAGCTGCCACACCCTCAAAGCTAGTACAAGCTACTTTGCATAAACAAACAAATAAATAAAGCTAGAAGACACTGAATTCATACATCCAAGTGTCGTATAATTTATGTATGTATGTTCCCTTATTCCGACCAGAAAAATCGAGCACTATATTTCGTACTTAACCCTTATGTTCTCTGTATGTCTCCCTTTACCACTTTAGATTGTAAGCTTTTGAGCAGGAACCCCATTTCCAGTGTTACATTTTCCTAAGCACTTGTCACCCTGTATTGTCCAAACCCTTAAAGGGATAGTAATGTTTCATAATAAAAGCAGCTCTAATTAATCATCATAGTATTTGGACTTTGGAGAGTGTTATTTCAATTCTGTCAGAGTTGTAGTTCAAGAGTAATTCAATGACAAAGTGTCCCCCTCCCACCCCTTTTACTGATGTAACACTGCTCAGCCAGAGCAGAAGGGAGGTGCCCAGGTAGATTGCAGAGAGGGACAATCTTCAATTAAGATAAGGGAAAAACCTGAAAAGCTTGTCAAGGGGGGGCAGGGCTTTCATTGTTTTCATTGTAAGAAGATTGTCCCCTGCTGTTATCTGTCTGGTCTTACAACTAGATTCCACATCTGAGAAGAGATGGCTTACACTAGGTAAAAGGGGCGGGAGGGGAAACTTTGCTTGTGAATATCTCTTAAACCATAAAGGTTTGAGAGATAAGACTTATATCATTCTTCATGTTTTTTTAACGCCTACAAAATAAAATAAAGTTAAAACGAAGTATTACTATCCCTTTAACCCTTTGAGTCCGGAGGGGTACGCAACTCATTGCTCTGCATACCCTGAAAGAGTTACATTGTAAAGCTCTGCATAAACTTGTGTCTATATAAATAAACATATTCATTCAAACATCTCAAAAACTGTTGCCCGGAATAGAAAAGACTACCAAATCTAGGTGATACTGAAAATTCCCTGTTTGTTACAGAGTTACACTTCCAGTTTAATGGGAAATCCTGAACACAAGACCTGTCAGTGGTCCCTGAGGACTGGTTTGGGAACCGCTGTAACAGAGCATAGGTTTGTGTAGGGAAGGTGCTGGGAATAGTACAGGAGGACACTGTAATGTGAACACATTAATGTATTCATGGTAGTTAAAAGGGGAATACATTAATATATTTAGGATGATAAATAGGAGCAATTCTGGGGAACTGCAGTATAGGGAACAAATCGAAATTCCCAATGATTTCAATGGGAATTTTAACCCCTAGAATGCTTGTTTGGTCTCCAACACATTGCTTTGCAATGTTATGGAGACCTCTTTTTGCATTCAAGTAGTTAAAGTAGAACTACCACCTTTACAAACATGGCCCCAAATAATTACCCATCTGGCGACTAGCTGCTCAGTAGCGCTAGCCTCCAGAATTATTACCGCATTAATGAGAATTATACACCGTTCCTGGACTGACAGGCAGGATGATGAGCAGACATCTTTCCATAGTGACGTCTGCGCGCCTATGCTGTCAGTCCCTTTTGGAGCCGAACGGCTCCTAGCAATGCCTCCTAGAGCAGGCTGGGACTGACGGCGCAGGCGCGCAGACGTTGCCATGGAAAGATGTCTGCGCTTCGTCCTGCCTGTCAGTCCAGGAGCAGTGTATAATTCTCATTAATGCGGTAATAATTCTGGCGACTAGTGCTACTGAGCAGCTAGTTGCCAGATGGGTAAATATTTGGGGCCATGTTTGTAAGGGGTGGTAGTTCCGCTTTATGGCTTCATTTAAATTAATAGGAATTTGTACTTGCACTCTATGGTGCAGCTGGTTCAGTCCAGAATTACTTACTCCTCTTCCAGAATATGACCCAAAATTCAATGCAAAAAAAAAAAAGAATTGCTTTTGCGCTCTGCATTTTCCCAATTGCTGTGTACTAGCTTTTTGAGAGATACAAAGTGGCAAATGGCTCTTGAATATATAAGAATGATCAGTGTGGGTATTAAGGCTTACTGAACTTTGACTACATTTCCAGGTCTTACAGGGCCCTGTGTGTCAGCATTACTAATGTTGGTACACTTGTTTGTTATATACACTGGAGAAAGATTGGACAAAAATATGAATAACTTCGGAGCCAGAAAAACATTTTTAGGAGGTAGCTCGGGTTCAAATAATAATTACCTAAATCCCCATTGAGTGAAATGAGGCTTTTCACACATTTAATGCCAGAGAGGTCTCCAAAGCACTGTTTAGAAATGGATTACAGACCTCTCTCTAGCATTCGAGGGGTTAAAATTCCCATTTAAATGAATGGATATTTTAATTTTTTCCCCTTTGGTGGAGTTGGTTTATCCAAGATTTGCATGTGCATATTGCCCACTGTATATTTGTACGTTGTATTATTTGCATATTTGTGTATGGGGATTAATCTCTTTCTTCTGCATTAAGTATACATTTACCAAGTAACATGACTATGCATATCATGTATAGTATATCCGTTGTAGTAGTAAAAGAAATTGCACAGCCTGTTGCTAAGTAGAACATATTTTAACACATTAAACCGGAACTTTCAGATAATAGCCAGTTGCCATGCTTTCATTAAATGCATGGCGACTAGCTTGAAAATAGCTGTCTTACCGTAAAAAAATACATGTTTCTAAAGGAATCTGTCCCGTTTCGGGACTGACGAGCAGGTTAGTGCGGTCTGTGAGCCTGCACCGTCAGTCCCTTCCGGTGACCATATGGTGCAAAGCAGTCTACTCTATGAAGACCAGGACTGACGGCACATGCGCACAGACAAGATGTCTGCCCTCTAACCTCAGTTTTGGTGTCCAAACGGGACGGATTCCTTTAGACACACGTATTTTTTATGGTAAGACATCTATTTTCAAGCTAGTCGCCATGCATTTAATGAATGCATGGCGACTTGCTGTTATCTGAAAGGTCCGCTTTAACAAATCAATAATATGCTTGTTTGTTATTTGGATCCTCTACAACCCCTTTCTCCCTTTCATTCAGCAACATACTGAGCTCCAAGATGTGAAAGATCATGTGAACAAAGGTATGCTGGTGGACAAACAGTTAAGAGCATATTTTGTCCTGGCCCCTTTACACTTAGGATACAGGAGATGGTTGCCATGGTTACAGTCACCATGGTAACAGCTCCAGGGACCCAGGCCTAGAGAAGGATGCTCAACTTACAATACTGAGCTAGAAATCACACCTGAGAGACTGTGGGTGGGGGCAATAGATAGAGGTTCCCCAGTGATCAGATTGAGTACTCCCTTGCACTTTTGATAGTAGAATTCATCTTATAGATTTACAATTACCTAGCATAATTTAATAGTAACACTGATTTTGTTAGGTACAATGGCTCTGTATTGAGAGAGATAAAGGAATTCCTTTACCGTGGCTGATGTCTAAGGTAATTAAAGGCGAAAGCTGTATGTAACATGGGATTTAGTTGTCATATATTTCTTTACAGTTTATTTTGTACAGACACTGATTGCTAGACACAGATACTTTCAGCTTTTCTTATACATCAAAGGTCTGTGTGTCTCTGTACACACATTTTCACTTTCCCTCTTGCAGCGAGTGCCATCAGTTTCAGCTTTCTGTATTTTCATCCACAGCAAATTGTATATCATTGAGGAAATGGCCACTGTACAGAAGATATGGCTCAACTGCTATTTACAATATACTTTTGATAGAAAAACAATTAGTGGCAAAATGTTACTGAATTATGCATTTTTTTAAGAATTGGTGAATGTGAGTGCTGTTTTTTTAGGGAATATATTTTAAAAAAGTGGTCACGGCTAAAATGTCTGCTTTTTTTTTTATGTTAGTGGATTAGCAATTGCTCCTAATTCAGCAAAGCATCCAAGTCTGGATAACTGTACCATTAATTTAACCCTTTGCATACCCCTCTGGCGCTCAAAGACTTAAGAGCGAGTGCTATTCAGTTTCAAGGCATCCATATATGTCTTGCATCAAAACATGAGCAATCTCAAACAGCATATCATCATCATATATAATAATTTGCCAAAACGTGTGTAACGATGCAGTTGTGTGCAGTAGAGACTGCTGCGCGTGCCAAAGGAGCGTCCAGCTCTGTATCAGCCGCGGCGCAGGCAGTCTCTAATGTGCATGACTGTCCCGTGACCGTCTGACACTGTATCAGCCATGGAGTGGCCAGTCTCTACTATGCATGACTGCCCAGCGACCGTTTGACACTGTATCAGCCGCGGTGCGGGCAGTCTCTACTGCGCATGACTGCCCTGTGACCGGCTGACACTGTATCAGCTGCGGCGTGGCCATTCTCTACTGAGCATGACTGCCCCGCGACCGGCTGACACTGTATCAGCTGCGGCGTGGCCAGTCTCTACTGCGCATGACTGCCCTGTGACCGGCTGACACTGTATCAGCTGCGGCGTGGCCAGTCTCTACTGCGCATGACTGCCCTGTGACCAGCTGACACTGTATCAGCTGCGGCGTGGCCAGTCTCTACTGAGCATGACTGCCCCGCGACCGGCTGACACTGTATCAGCCGCGGCGTGGCCAGTCTCTACTGTGCATGACTGCTCCGCGACCGGCTGGCAGTGGCATTGTGGCCCGTGTAACGGGCTTTTCAACTAGTAAATGTATGTTAGTCAAAAAATAGCCTAATGTGCATAGCTGTAAACTTTCCAGATTTGCCCCGGAGACTCCAGTTTTGACTGTCATTACCGGGCCTCTGGGGCAGAGGCTGAGGATGTGGGGAGTTTCTAATGAAACTCTGCCCACTTCTGCTACTTCACAGTGTGTTCCTCCCACTCCCTGCCCACCTCTCCTCCTTTCCCTGCCTATTCATTACTTTTTTCACTTTGTAAGCTCCACCCCCACTCACAACTAAGCCCTGTCACTTTATAATGCAGATTGTATCATTTTTCTCCCCCAGCGGCACCACAGGACTCCCCTCTCTGGGGAGCCCACAACAGAAAGTTCATATGTATGCTAATACTCCATTTTCTTGCATTGCGCCCATAGCACCTTATTCATCAAGCTAAAGAGGCACATTCCTAACTAACCACCATAGGAGGGAAATTAAAATGCCATTAATTTAAATATGGCTTTGTCAAATGCTAAACATGTCTTGTGCTGGAAACTTTTCTTGCATTCAAAGGGTTAAAAAGCACCTTTCAAGTCAAGACTAATTTGTAGGCTTTTCATTTCAGTCTTATGACTTAGCTGGTTTACTCCACAATTGCCTCTATTGTTTTTTTGATGAATAAGGGTCATAGGAAGACTGACGTACTGAGAAAAACTGGAACGATACTGCAGCAAACCAACTTCTCCATAAGGGACAAGTAAAAATGGCCACTGATTTAAATCTTACTTTTAATCAATTCAATACAAGAAAGGTGTCCAGTTTATTGTGAAGCAATGTGTTTGAGACCTTTCTAGCATTACAGTGTCCCTTTTTAGGAAGGACAGTCCCTCTTTGAGACCCAAATCCCTCTGCCCCTCTTTCCCACGACTGTGTCCCTCTTTTTAGGAGATACGACTTGGTGATGTGTGTGTATATAGGTATCACATTGCTTCACAGCAATAAAACTCACATTAATGTGTTTTTTTAATACAACTTTTTATTGAGTTTTTAATAATAATAACAGAGGTGAAGACAATAGTATTACGGCACGGAAATCATAACAGAAGAAACAATCCACAGGTTGCCAATGAGAATGGGACAGAGGCATTAGTGATACAATGGGACCAAATGAGTCTATAAATGTAAAGGGAGTCAAGGAACCTTATCCCACACATTGAGTTAGTCATAACACAATACAACTACTTCTACCAATAATAAGTAAAATTAACACATTCATTGATATGTACAATTCCATGTTGTTTTTAAATACAAAGAAACCATTATTCTTTGGGTTTTAGACTGGAAGAAGATCTGATTTTTTCAGGTTGGTTATTCAAGTCTTTCAGAGCGCTGAAGGAGAAGGCAAATTGACTTTCTTTCTTGTAGTAGTGTAGCAGAGGATATAGTTAGTATGGAGAGGTAGAGTGAGCATATTTCTCAGGTAGTCTGGTAGCTTTCAAGAGAAGTGGTTATAAACTAGGCAAGAAAGGTGATGGTATATCCAGATTTAAGTGTTAGGCAATTTTGTTCTTTAAACATATTTCAATGATGGTATTGTAAATATATTGCAGGACTTGTGTATGTGTATATATCTATATCTATAGACAGACAGAATAGATAGATAGATAGATAGATAGATAGATAGATAGATAGATAGATAGATAGATAGGGCGGGCCCTGGCATAGATAAAACACAGTCACAGTTGCAGAAAAGGATTTAACTCACAAGACTTAAATATTAACAAATGGACTTTAGTTCATGAAGTCAATATATCGGTTTATAAACCAGAACTGGAAGAAGATCTGGTTTATACACCGAAACATTGACTTCATGAATTAAAGTCCATTGTTTATGTTTAAGTACCATGGGCGCAATCCTTTTCTGCAATTATAGCTATACTATAAAAGAAAACATGGTCACGTGACCACAAATTTTCTGACCATGCCTGGCACACCCTGGGGCGGCAGTAAGGAGGAGATATTCATATCTTCTCAATACAGCCTGTGTGAAAGATAAAGGGGGCAAGATTTTCACAGGAGTGTCAAAATTTCTGTAAGGACTTTTCCTGCCTTCACTATTCCTTCTGAAAGGACTTTCCCCCACCCTCACTAATGCCTGTCATAAAAAAATAACATGGCCAACTCTCACCACTCCAAGAAGACAGACAATTGACAGTGAAGCCCTGGAGGGACCGATAATGGAGACTCTGATAAGATAGGCATAAGAGATCCAGGAGGGGGGTAGGTGGGAGTGCTGGCCTTAGAGCACATGTCTTTGAGGTCAGAACCAGCGTGACCCGGCCACACAGAGACATGGGGGTGGTGGGTAAAGGGAGGGGCTCCAGGCTCAGTTCACTACTCCGCTGGTTCCAGAAACTACTGTGTCCAGGGAAGGAGAGGAGATGCTGTGTCTACTTCCATGTGGCAGCTCACACATTCTTACATACATTGTGTGATCCTGGAGCACCCTTCTTCCCAGTATATCAGCAGTGTTTCAGGCTGTGACAACTTTCTCATGTGATGCGCTCACTGAACCCTTTGATTGCCAGAGAGGTATGCAACACTTTGCAGTGGGTACACTTCTGACACTCAAAGGGTTAATTCCATCAAACATTACATTACCTGTAAAATTTGGCTGGCAGAAAGAGGCTGCCTAGGACCCTACCCTCCCTCACCAGCATCCAGCTCACCCCCTCCCCAAGGAAATCTCTCTGTTGTATCACAAATAAGTAAAATTGTATGAAATATTTCCAATGCCCAAAATCACATTAAACGCATTAATTCTACCTTCATAGTTAAGTCATTCAGTGCAACATAACACCTATGTGATACACAATTGCTTACAATAAAACTTTAAATGCAAAAAATAAATATTCACCATTCATTATAAAAAATATAACTGAGTCTTGGCAGAGCAGGAGGACAACAGTTACCCCCCCCCCCCCCAAAACCTGATATTATACACTGGCAATGCCTTGTGCTCTGAAAATTTGGCTGAGCCCCTGAGGGAAATGTGTCTGCCCTCGAATGTTGGACAAATAGGGCAGGTCTCTGGTACTCAATCAACTGGAGCTTTTATTTCCTGTTATGCTGTACTTCGGTTGACCCAAAACTGCTTCTTTTTACAAATATGTGCCTTTAACCTTTTCAAAGCCTGAGGGGTATCCAATGCTTTGCAAAGCAATGCGTTGCATACCTCTGTGGCACTCAAAGGGTTAAAGTGATAGTAATACTTCAATTTAATTTTATTTTATATTGTAGCCATTAATAAACATTAAAAATGATATGTCTTATCTCTCAAACCTTTATGGTTTGAGAGATATTCACAAGTAAAGTTTCCCCCAGACTGGCTATATCGGTCAAGTCTGCCATCTAGCTGACAGACTTGGAATTCGGTCCTCAGACCAGCCGGCGGCTCTTCAGCAGAGCCGTGATCACAA
The DNA here is from genome assembly GCA_037306005.1 of Rhinophrynus dorsalis. NCBI lineage: Eukaryota > Metazoa > Chordata > Amphibia > Anura > Rhinophrynidae > Rhinophrynus > Rhinophrynus dorsalis. The sequence continues at coordinate 233,484,800 of CM074719.1, forward strand.
GGTACAAAAATAACTGCTACATTGGAACGATCTACAAAGTGTGCTTACAAACCAGGCATACTTTGTAGACCATTCCATTGAAGTAGTTATTTTTATGTCTTGTGATCTCTGCTCTGCTGAAGAGCCACCGGCCGGTCTGCGGACCAGACTGGGAAAATCTGAGGTCGTTTTCACTTAAGGACAGGAGCAATTCTGACCTTTTTTGACTATGTCTTTGTTCAACAGTGTTTTCCCTCTAAGTCTTTTATTCCACTCCCATAAATCATATACTGTTTTTTTAAGCTCAAATAGGGCTTTCTTTTGATACCCTATTTATATGAATAACCCACCTTTTACTTTATTAAAATTTAAAAAAAGGTGAAAAAAAAGTAAAAAAAACAACATTTTAATTTTTTCTCTTGGGATCAATTGGCCACAAAGGGTTACATTTTTATGGAGACTGCATGAATGGTATGACCGGTCAGTCATACCTACAAAATGCACAGTTTAAAGTGGCCACTGTCCCCCTGGGTGAAAATCGCCATGTCCCTTTTTCCCACCTGTTTTCCCACTTTTTTATCTATGACATTTGGCGGTGTGTATAAGTGTATTACATGGCTCCACAACAATCACACTCCCAGTTTTGTTTATTTGTTTATTTATTCACATGACCCGGCACAAGCAAGAAAGGCTGAGACTGAACGCCCCAGTCTCAGAGCGTTCAGTCTCAGCCTGGAATTAATGATAGCAGCGTGCACGGAGGCACACTGCTATCATTTAAGCCATGATGGTCCAGGACCGTCACGGGTCCTTAAGGGGTTAATAATCAGACATATGCAATTAACCCTTTAGTAACGTGTGCTACCTGAGCTTCCTTCAGAGTAGTGAGTTCATATTAGAGAACAGAGACAAGAGCTGATTAATTGAACATTTAATCTGAAAAAAGGCTGCACAGTGCTGATTACAAAAATACAGAAATAAAGGACATACACAAATAAAGATTACACATTGGCAAAACAGTCCATAAAATAAAATGGGAGAAACACTTTAATACAATTACCGATATTTTAAGAGTCCTTGCAGGAACTTCAGATGGTAGTTCCCACTTCAGCTATTACAAAGAATTTCACTGTTTTATCCAAAAAACCCATATTAAATACTTTCCACAGTTCCTTCTAAGAGGCCAAACCCCCTGGGTGTTACCTGGGGGAGGTTTGGCTTGACAGTTTACGGCCCACTCAATCAGACCTGTCAGGGATGTCACTGCAGTGGTCTATCTGAAAAATCATAAGGCTTCCCAAAACATGCAACCCACATCAAACCTCTATAATGTAATAATAATCATATTCCTCATATCTGTGTGAATATCTGGACACCAAACATGCTTGGTCTAACTGCTTGCAAAGTGGCTATTCTTGTAACTCATAGCAGGAACACCTCCCCCTGGCATGTTTGGTACCCACCAAAAAGATAAAACCTGGGCATTTTAAATATAAAGTTTTATTGAACCATTTTACATGATATATACATGTTCTCCCTACTTCATAATATGTGACTGTCCCCTGGATGAACTCCATCAAAGCAGAGGGCCCAATACCTTTTTTATGGCACTCTATATGTTCTGCTCTGGTGATATACTAATTCAGTTTCTGGTGATGTTATCTACTAAGCTAATTTAGCTAAAAGGTACAATAAAATACACAAAATAAACAAATTATACATACCAGGGCCCTGCAAAGGCCAACTCATGCCTTGGCATGACAGCGTTGCATGCCCCTCTGGCACCCAAAGGGTTGAAGAGGCAGGACAACAATCACACACCACATGGCTGTGTCAGGCTATGGACATATCTCAGTGCTACTCCTTTGAGAACCCTCTCCACTCGTACCTTTCCCGCTATGTCCCTTCTTCTTTTTGCTCCCTCCCACCTTCCCAGTTGTCTTTGGTCCATCCCACACTCCTCCTTTGATAATCCTCCTGCTTTCCACCTTCTCCATGCTTCAGTAAGACCGGTAGGTAAATAGAGAGAGAGTGAGAGAGAGACTGCGTGTGTGTGTGTGCGTGTCTTTTTTCCTTTCTTCTCATAAGGTTTAAGTCAGGTTGTTGCCTGGCAACCACACCACATGATACCCAGTACCTCGCTGTCCAGTACTTCCTGTATGGGTGTGTCTGTGTGTATCTGTGTTTGCAACATTTTCAGTGCCAAAGAGGTATCCAATATATTGGATAGCTCAGTGCCAATGGAAGGTTTAACCCACTGACTGCCCTTTCACTACCAAAGACCTATCCAATGCAATGGATACCTCTGTCAGTGAAATAGTTAACCTTTTAGTGCCAAAAAAGTATTTAATGCATATCATACGTCGGTGCCACTGATAGGGTTAACCCTTTCACAGGCCATTCACTGCCACACACCTATCCAATGCATTCTATACCTTCTTGCCACTGGCAGGGCATTCAGAGGGTTAACCTGTAGCTCCGTGAGCACTATTCCCTTTATATGTGTGTGTCTCTGTTTTATGTTTTTAACAATTTTGATGAAATAGACCTATCCTATTTATTGAATAGCTCTTTGATGTTGAAAGGGTTATTCATTTAACTGTCAAACTGGCATCCAATGCTCAGTGCCACTAAAAGGGGTTAACCATTGCATTACCCTTTCACTGCCACAACACCTATCCATTGCACTGGATATGGTACGCCTTTATAGAACTAAATACAATCATATAATAAAACAGATGGGCAACGCAATCCCACACTGCTAGTATAGATATAGATATAGACAGACAGACAGACGCTTATTGCATCCATTAGGACAGTGGTTCTCAAGCTTTTACCTGATGACGCATAAGTGGTTCTACAGAACATAATTATGTAATGAAGGACAGTGGTACAAGGTTGAGGTGGCAGACATTAGTGAGAGAGTGGATGAGAAATATATCAAACTGTCTGTTTTTTGTAAAAAAACATTGTAACCTAGCCTCTACTCAGTAAAAGTATAATTTTAAAATAAAATTGCCTGGAAACGGTTACATTATCATATTAACGTTCAAGGGGTTAATGTTTTTATTGTTGGCTTTCCACTGGAAATTAATTTGTGATTAAAGGATCACATCGCACCTAAAAGTTTGAAACCCGCTGATTTAGGAGAATTGATCAAACTGTAAATAGTAAAGGGTTATTTTTAACTCCTAATTGTTATCACATATTTATTAATCATCAGCATATTCCACAGTGTTGTACAATGGGTTAACATGCAATAAAGACAGCAACTCTGGTAATAATTATTGTAATAAATAAAATATAGAGGTAGTGAGGTCCCTGCCCTGAAGAATTTATAATCAGCATGTGGTGGGGTATATATGACTACAAGACAGAATTCCCTTAGGGATAAATATTTACAGTGAGTCAATGGGCCCCAGCAGCATGACTGTCAAGTAGGCATTGCTCTTTTATGTAACAGTTTCATTGACGCTTATGCATTAAGGCAAAACGGGAACACATCTGGTGCACAATGAATAATAAGTATAAATTCCCACTGATTACATGGCGATTTTGACAATTTGCATGCTGAAGAGGCCCCTAACCATTGCTTTGCAAATGCCCCATAGTATATAGGGAGTTGTAGTTAAACCCTTTGAGTGACAGAGGGGTGTGCAATGCATTTCAACGGGTTAAATACTTAAAGCTGTATTACGGAAATTAAAGATAAGAAATTGCACCACAATGGATAAATACATTTCTCTGTCGTCCAATACAAGTTACTGGTAACTTTGGGTAGGAGATCTGCCCCTTTAAGTAGGCAGGTATGATTCTAGAAGTGAATGCAGGGTGTGGAGCCTACCTTCCCTCCTTGGCTGCAACTAGCCAGTCAGCTCCAGTAAGATTTGTTCCTTGGTGAAGATACAGGCAAGAGAACAGTTCTGATATAGTTTTAGCTAATTTTTTTTTTCTGTTAGAAATGGAATACCACCATTGACAATGCCCTTAGATCTGGCTAGCTCAGTCTCCAGGTGCTTTTGTGGACCTTAAGCCCTGGGGGAAAATCTTGGGTTCAAGTTCTTTCCCCAGGAGTTGCCCACTGAGGGTTCTTCTTAATACATGGTGATCTGAAGACAGAAGATCTGCAGGAAAGGTGAGCAACCTTTGAGTGCTGCAGGTCCACATGTCCCACAGTGCCTCTCTGCACAGGGGTTTTCCTTTGGAGTTCCTATTGCACACTCCTGCACTCATTGGGTTTATCTGTATGTCTGTTGGGTGGTTTGGAGCAAGTTTCTGTGGTACCTTAACCCTTTAGCTGCTGGTTCAGCATCTTTTGGGGGGTTGTTGGTATTTTCGCTACTGGGTTCAGTGTTTATTGGGTCTAGTGACATGTTTTAGTAATGTCTAGTGCACATTCACTTATCAGTTACAACTTTGCAAAATTTGTGTTCCAAGGCGTGCTTTTACAGCATAGATGCCATTGCTCCATTCACTTCTATGGGACTGTACAGTTTGGGACATATCTCTGCAACTGCTCATCGTAGCGACTTCAGAGTTGGATCATTTTGTTTGTCTGCCCTTGCTCTATTATCCAGTCAGTGTTTTGTGTGTTTTGGGGGGTTCAGGGGGCTTTGGGCACTGTTGGGGTACTTTTTCTGGGAAAACTACATTTCCCATGAGCGCTTGCTTCGCACGCTCATTTCTGATTGGCTTCCGCCGCGGCAGCCATTTTGTGCTTTTCCTGAACGAGTATCCTACGCAGGGCTTGGCCTCTCCTTCTCTCCTCTGCAGATTAACCCTTCACCTCCCAGATAAATACATTTTAGCGATTTCTGGGGTGAAATTTTAATCTTCCACACTGTATTTGGGTGATTCCTTATACTTTAAAAGTTTTGACACTGTGAGAATGTCTAATCCGTTTAAGCTTGGGGCCAGGCCTAAGACTAAGGACGCTGGGGTCTCTGTGTCCCCTGTTGCGCATTGCTCCTCATGTCATTCAGGGTTACCTAGAAAATTCTCAGGTCATTTATGCCCAGCATGTTCTCATGTCCCTGAGTCTTCCCCAGGGACCTCCAGCCATGCATTAGAGCCAGTTTGAGTGTAAGAGTTCAAGGCTGCTACTAGAAACTTCCAGTCTACATTGCAGCTCTTTCCATCCCAGTTACAGGGTGTCTTCCACTCCTGGCAAACCCCTACTTCTGTCAGATATTCCATTCCAAAACGGCAGGGAGTACCTGATGTGTCAGATTCCTCTGAGGAGTAACTGTTGGTGGATTTGGACGTTAAGGAATGTTCTACTGTGGGCTCCTCTCAGTTTTTTGGAGACCCCTTTGAGGCTGAGGGCCTGATTAGAGTCATCTTGACTACCCTAAACATTCCCTTAGTTCAAGAGGTTTCTTTGGATCCCCTAAGAGGCCCCATACTTGTTTTCCACCTAACGCCACTCTTGACCGCCTTTTTTCTGATGAGTGGAAGTCTCCGGACAGGAAACCTTCTGTTTCTAAGAAATTTGCCAAACTTTACCCCTTCTCTGAGGCGGTGCTTGCTCACTGGGTTCATCCCCCCAAAGTGGATGCTCCTATCTCCAGGCTATCTAAGTCCACTGCCTTGCCAGTTGCTGATGCATCCACTCTGAAAGACTGGACTGACAAGAAACTTGAGGTCACCCTCAAGTCCATTTTTGCCACTTCTGGTACTGCCATGCGTCCAGCGTTCGCTGCGGCATGGGTGAATCAGGCCATTGTGGTATGGGCTGAACAGCTCACCCTGGCTGTCCATCAGGGTGCTCCTACTTCGGATATGTTGGCTTCTTGCCAACATTTCTGAGGCCCAGCACTATGTTTCTGCTGCCTTATTTGATGCCATCTGTTTGGTGGTAAGGGTTTCCACCATGTCTGTGGTTGCCAGACGAGCTCTTTCGCTCAAGATCTGGTGTGCTGACACTGCTTCCGAGAAAGCTTTGCTCTCATTGCCTTTTCAAGGCACCTCTTTGTTTAGGCCAGATCTTAAGGATCTGATTAGTGAGGGCACAGGGGGCAAGATACCCTTCTGCCTATGGTCTCCAGGAAGAAGATGCCTATCAAGCGTAACGGGCTTTTTCATCCCTTCCAGACTGAGACACATCTGGCAAACCAGGCAGTTCCCTCAGCTCCGCGTTCCTCCACCAAACAACAATGGAAGCCCAAGGTCACCCCCAAGACTAAGGCTTCCAAGCCTTCTTCGGCATGACTCGCTGAACCCAGGTCCCCACTCGGCTATAGGTGGCTGTCTGCATCACTACCACAGCGTCTGGAAGGATTCAGTGGCGGACCCGTGGGTTTTGCAGGTGGTGGCGGAAGGGTACAGGATCCCTTTCGGTTTTTCCTCTCTCATACGCCCCAGGGCGTAGAGAAGCATTGTCTGTTCAATGGCGCTATCCAGGCCCTTCTAGACAAGGATGTTCTGGAGCCTGTTCCAGTTCGGGGCAGAGGTATGGGTTTTTACTCAAACCTCTTTTTTGTCTTCAAGAAGGACGGTGGCTGTTGTCCTGTTTTGGATTTGAAGGATCTCAGTTCCTTTGTGAGCAAGACTCATTATCACCAGGAGTTCCTAAGGACGATGATTGCTGCTATGTCCCCAAGGGAATTCCTTGCCTCTCTGGATCTTCAGGACACATATCTACACATCACCATTCATCCAGAGAGTCGGCAGTATCGCAGATTTGCCTGCGACCAAGGGAACTTTCAGTTTTCAGCTCTTCCCTTTAGTCTGACTACAGCTCCTCAAGTTTTCAACCATGTCCTGGGAGCCTTAGTATCCATCCACCATTGGGACAGCATCAGAGTTACTCCATACATGAGCGACCTGCTTCTGAAAGCCCCTTCTGCGGAACTTCTTCATCAGCAGGTTCTGGACTGCATTCATGCTCTCACCCATCACGGGTGGATCATCAACATGGACAAGTCAGATCTTGTCCCATCCTAGCGTCTGGTCTTCCTGGACCTTCTCTTCGACAGTCAGCAGAGCATGGTGTTTATTGCGGATGAGATGGATCGCCAGATCAACCACAGGGTTTCTGCTGTTCTGGCTCACGATCCAGTTCCAGCCAAGAAGTTGTTCTCTCTATTGGGGAAGTTCATTTCCACACTAGAAGCAGTCTCGTTTGCCATGGCTCACACCAGGGAACTCCAGAGGTTTGTGATCCAGGTGTGCAGGGGTCAGCCGGATCTTTTGAAGATGTCAGTGTCCCTCCCTCTTCATGTGGAACTCAGTTTGTCATAGTGGCTCAACCTCTCCAATCTGCTGAAGGGCAAGTCCTTCCTGGTATCCTTCTGGACCACGGTAACAACGGATGCCAGCCTCTCCTGCTGGGGAGCGGTCCTGGGTCGCCTGAGGTCGGTGGTCTCCGGAGGAGTCTCTCCTTCCCATCAGCATGTTGGAGCTTTGACCGATATTTCATGCCCTTTGCCACTGGACACCCCAGCTGGAAGAACCCCCATTCTGGGTCCAGTCAGACAACGCCATGGCCGTTGGCTTTCATCAACAAGCAGGGCTGAACAAGAAGTCTCGCCGCTTGGTTAGAGGTCAAAGCTATTTTGTCCTGGGCAGAAGAACATGTTCCTGCCATATCCGCAGTGCACATTCCCGGCATAGACAAGGTCATGGCAGACTTTCTCAGTCAACACATGGTGGACAGCCTCCGTTATCCCTGGCATTCTAGGGACCCGGTCACTTGCCAGTGTCCTGTCTGTGTTGTCTCCGCTATCCCTAGTGTTCTAGGGACTTGGTCACTTGCCAGTGTCCTATCTGAGTTGCCTCCACTATGCCTAGCATTCTATGGACTCGGTCACTTGCCAGTGTCCTATCTCTGTTGCCTCCGCTATCCCTAGTATTCTAGGGACTCGGTCACTTGCCAGTGTCCTATCTGTGTTGCCTCCGCTATCGCTAGCGTTCTAGGGACCCGGTCACTTGCCAGTGTCCTATCTGTTTTGCCTCCGCTATCCCTAGCGTTCTAGAGGTCCGGTTACTTGCCAGTGTCCTATCTGTGTGTTGCCTACCATACTCCCTAGCGTTCTAGGGATTTGGCCTGCAGTTGCCTGCCGCAATTCTCTGTGTGCCTTTCCGCGGTTTGGTACTGTTGTGGTCTCAGTATCCAGTCTACGGATCAAGCCTAATTAGTTACTGTTGTATTGTTTTTCATTGCATTTTATTTCTGTTCATCCTGACCTGTGACAGATTTGGGAAGTACCATGGTACTGTCCTTATCTGGGCCTGAGTAGGGTGATCTTTCCTTGCTGATTATTTAGTTTCAATAAAGCTGATCTTAACCTTACCTAATTTGCCTGAGTGTTCTTACAAAACCGTGACAGGTTACTACTATGCTTAGTGCCCGCAAACTTGTTTCTTCTAAGGCCTACCATCTTGTCTGGTCGACCTTTCTCTCTTGGTGTGCTGACAGGGACCTTTCTCAGGATTTTGATCTGCCTACGGTCCTGGCTTTCTTGCAGGAAGGTGTGGATCAGGGCCTCAGTTTGAGGCCCCTTAAGGTTCAGACTTCTGCTAGCTCTGTTTTCTTTCAGAGGCACATTGCTATTGTTACTGATGTCAAGTTATTCTTCCAGGGCGTTGCTCATACTCATCCTGTTTTCAAGACTCCTGCTCCTCAGTGGGATCTTAACTTGGTTTTGTGTGTCCTTCAGCGCCCTCCCTTTGAGTCCTTGGCTACAATTCCTCTACGCTTGCTGACGTTGAAAATGGACTTTCTCCTGGCGATTGTGTCTGTTCGCCATGTAGTGGAGTTGCATGCTCTGTCTTTGTAGACCACCCTTTTTGGTGTTTCACAAAGACAAGGCATTCGCACTTCTCAGGAGTAATCCCAAAAGTGGTCTCTGAGTTGCATATTAATCAGGAGATTGTGGTGCCTTCTTTCTGCCCTGACCCTACCTCTGACAAGGAGAGGGATCTCCACTTGTTAGATGTGGTGCGTTGTCTCACTTTTTATGTACATTGTCCATTAGACAATCTGACGCGCTGTTCGTCATTCCTGAGGCCCCCAGGGCAGGGAGACCTGCATCCAAAGTGACTTGCGTCTTGTATCAAGTCCACTATTCGTAAGGCTTACGAGCTAAGGAAGAAGCCTGTTCCCTTTTGGATCATGGCTCATTCTACAAGATCTATTGGGGCTTCTTGGGCTTACAAGAATCCGGCCTCCACTGATCGGTTTGCAAGGCTGCCACTTGGTCATCTGTGCACACCATTTTGAAGCACTACCGTGTTGATGTGCTGGCATCGACTGACGCCAGCTTTAGGAGGAAGATCCTGGAGGCAGTCTTGCCTGTCTAGGATCTTCTTTGGTGCTTCCTTCACTTTTGAGTCCAGTTGGCTCTAGTTCAGTGTGCTGTATGACAGTTCCCGGGGTGTTGTTACCCCTGTTCAGTGTCCGTTGACACTTCATTTTTTATTGTTGGACTATCGCTGATCTGATGGTTCATATATGCTGTGGTGACTTTGGGGACTTTGCGCCTGGTCCTTGCCTTACTTCCCGCCTCTGGAAACTCAATGGTTGGACATCCCAAAGTTACCAGTAACCTGTATTGGATGACAGAGAAAATAGTATTTTAGTCTCACCTGTTAAATCCTTTTCTCTTAGTCCATACAGGTTACTGGTCTCCCACCCTGTCAAGGGACCATGCTTGACTCTGCTGTGGCAGACCGTGGGGATCCTTCGGGGTCATGCTCACAGGAGTCTTCTTTCCCTTCTACTATCTATTCAATAGTTAGTGTCTCAAATCTTACTGGAGCTGATTGGCTAGCTGCAGCCAAGGAGGGAAGGTAGGCTCCACCCCCTGCATTCACATCTAGAATTGTTCCTGCCTATTTAAAGGGGCCTACCCAAAGTTACCAGTAACCTGTATGGACTAGGAGAAAAGGATTTAACAGGTAAGACTAAAATTCTCTTATTTGAATGATTATTGCAAAGCAAAGGACTGGAGACCTCTCTTGCTTTGAAGGGGTTAAAAGCACTATTGAAAACAAGGGGAGTTACTGGATTTTTTTAAATTTGCTTTTATGTTGCAGTTGTTTCTCAACTCTTTAACATTTTTAAATACAACTCTTAAGTTCCCTATTTGCAAAAGATCAGGGCTTCAATACTATTGCCAACTCTAAAAAAACAAAACAGGCATGTTTTTTAAGTCTGGTTTTAGTATCCTATTACCCGAGTTGTGAAAACAAAATTAGCGGTAGTTATACGCACAGCCAGTAAAAAAAAAAAAAAAAAAAAGCCCATAGGAAACAACTAAAAACAACGTGCAAGTAGCATTCTATTACCTACGTTCAGTATTACCTCTTATTTTGTAGTTAGATTTTCTGTCTGTAATCCTGTTCCTCAGAGTTGAGGCGTAGAAGCCACAAAAGCAGTGAAGAAACAGTATACATCAAACATAGAGTGCCCCCCTTCTACATATTAACCCCCCTTTGAAATTCGATATATAGTGCTCCCATGACCTTCTTTCACCATTTGAATTCGTCAAATATTGTTCACATTCGACAAATTAACCCCCCCTTTGAAATTCGACTTATAGTGCTCCCATGACTTTCGTTCTCCAATTTAAATTGACATGCCCGCATCGTGTATGTATTGCATGATTAACCCTATGAGTACCAGAGAGATAGAAACACATTGCAATGTGTTTTCTACCCCTCTGGTACTCAAAGGGTTAATAGGCGAGGTAAACATACAACAAATATGCAGTCTAGACTGGGGAAGGAGGGAAAGAGGACAGGGAGTGGGAGGAACAGTGTGGGAAAGAGCACAAGTGGGCAGAATTTCATCAGAAACTCCCCCCATCCAGAGAATCAGACTCAGAGACCCAGTAATTCAGAGTCAAAAACGGAGTCTCCGGGGCAAAGCCAGTGAGTTCCCAGCTATGCAAACTCCCCTATCCCTCTTTTCTGCCCTGGTGTCCCTCTTTTAAGGACATCAGAATATATTGTCTATATTAAAGGGATAGTCACTATACTACAAAGGAGGGAACCTAGAGTCCTCCAACAATTGCTGGACTACAACCAGGGGAGGGCTGGCCTGGGGGGCAGGGGGGCAATTGCCCCCTGGGCCAGTCATATGTCTGGGGTGGTGGGCCACTCCCGCTTGTTGCAGCAAATGTAACTACAGTAGTGACACCACAGAGCTTACAACTGACAGGGAGCTACAATCCAAGTAGATCTACAATAGTATCATATTCTGTTAGATGGTATCACTAGTGTAGCTCTACTTAAATTGTAAGCTCTGTAGTTGCACCAGTGTAACCCCATTTCAGTCGTAAGCTTTGTGGTATTGCTTGCCTTACTTCACAACACTAACCCTTTGAGTGTCAGAGGGGTACTCCACACATTGCTTTGCAATGCGTGACATACCCCTCTGGCACTCAAAGGGTTAATGGCAATTATAAAATTAACAAAAGTGGGTGGGCTGGGACAGTGGGCTGGAACAATAGTAGAATCGGGCCACTTGATTGTAGTTGCCCTCAAGGCCACAAGTTGCCAGCCCTCCCCTGACTACAACTCCGGCACTTTGACTAGCTTCCTCGAAACAGACTCTTTGATCCATTCTCCAACCACGGAGGTGTACTACAGAGCGGTACAAAATGACAAATCACAGAGCACTCAAAAATGCAACTTGTCCCCACTTTCTCTTCACCAGTCACAAAATGTTGAAGGCATTCTGTCTGCTCATATTGTATAGGTACCTCAGAGAAAGCATACAGTGTACTCTTAACACAAACATGACAACAGGGGACAAGACACATACACACACACACATATACATACTGTGTGTTTGTCTATCTCTATGTGTGGGTGTCTTACAGGGAAACGCTGTATCATTTTTGCTAGTGTGCGTTTAAGTGTATCACATTTCTCCACAGCAATAAAACTCACAGTATTGTGGGAACTGTCTCATAACCCTTTCTCTGCTAGGAAACCTGGATGAAGTTTTGAAGCAGGGATCATCTGAGTTCTGTTTGAGAAAGAATGCATTAGGGATGGGATATAAAATAAGAGCCAGGATTTCTGCTTTTCATCTGTTTGCAATTTGAGAGGGCGAGAAATAGGATTTTTTTCTTTTCGCTGTGAAAGGAGGGAAGGGTCTGGGACTCATTACAGGAACACCAGAAAATCCTATGAAGCATTCTATCTATTCATTAATCCTCCCAGAACAAAATAAAAATATTCCCATTTTAAAGCTTGCGGTTACATTTGTTTAAAGGGAAAACTTTAGTTTCTCTGTTTTGCTTTTCCTTGTTAAAATGAAAGCAGCATAATATTAAATACTTGTGTGTTGTAGAAGTTGATGTTAGGCAGCAGGAGTGTGTGTTTGTTTGAATCTGTACAATATGTATGTGTTTGAAACTAAGTAAAAATTATTATAAAATGAGTGTGTGTGTGTGTGTGTGTGCGTGCATAGAGAAGAAGGTACAACGGGAATTCAAGATGTTTTGCATGTGTGTGTGCGGTCTCAGTGTAGACTCTAGGATTTGGAATACAGGATGTTGTGTGTGTAGATGAAAATCTAGGAATAGTTAGTAGTATAGGATGGTGTGTGTGTGTGTGTGTGAGAATTGAAAGCTAGGTGTAAGAATTAGTAGTAGGAATTAGTACATAATTATTTATGTGCAAAGAGTAAGGGAAGCTAGGGGTAGGAATTACTGCAGAATGTTGTGTGTGCTTGGATCAAAGGAATACAGGAATAGGAATTAGTACAGAATGTTGTGTCTGCTAACAGGAGAGGAATCTGGGAGTAGGAATTATTATGGGATGTTGTGTGTCTGCCTGTGTGTGTGCATAGAGCAGAATTTGGGAGTAGGAATTAGTAGAGGATGTCGTGTGTGCTTGGAGGAGTGAAAGCTAGGAGTAGGATTTTGTGTGTGTGTATAATGTGTCATGTGTGTGGAGGAGGAGTGGCTAGGAGTAGAAATGGAGGAGAAACTAATAGTAGGAATTAGTACAGTATTGTGTGTGTGTGTGTGTGTGTGTGTGTGTGTGTGTGTGTGTGTGTGTGTGTGTGTGTGTGTGTGTGTGTGTGTGTGTGTGTGTGTGTGTGTGTGTGTGCGCCTGTATAGAGCAGAGGCTATGAGGAGAAAGTAGTACAGGATTGTGAGTGTGTTTGTGTGAGTGCATGTATGTGGAGAAGTAAGAAGTAGGAATAAGTACAGGATGCTGTGTTTTTGTATAAAGGAGTGAACGCTAAGAGTTGGAATTAGTTCAGTGTTTTGTTTGTATAGTTCAAACTAAGGGATGGAATTAATTTAGGATGTGAATGTGTGGATGAAAATCGTAGGCAGTAAAATAATGGCAACCTGAGAGAAGACTCTCAGCAAAAAATAGAATTCTGTAGGTTCTAGTATATGAGATTGGTATAGTGAGAACAAAGGATGATTATTATTAAATGGTATGACCAATATGTATAAAAGAAAAGGGGAAGAATTGTGAGGCAACCAATGGCAATTTAGGAGAGAAATAAAAATCCCCATTGATTAAATGTGATATTTTACTCATTGAATGCTAGAGAGGTTTACAATGCAATGTGAAGCAGTGTGTTGGAGACCTTTCTAGTACTCAAGGGATTGGAAGCGACACTAAAATCAGTGGAAGTTTGGGCATACTTTTTTGGTGCACCATATTCTTATTGTACAGTTGGTTTGGTCAAGAATTGCCCCATCTTGCTTTTATACGTACGGCATTATGTGTGGGATTAGTACTTGGTGAGGCAGATGTACTAAAATGTACTTGGTACTTTGCTTTTGCACGTAGTGCGCTATGAGTGGGATTAGTACTCGGTAAAGCACATGCACTAAAATGTACTTGGCTTTTATACACACTGCGTTATGTGTGGGATTAGTACTTGGTGAAGCAGATGCACTAAGATATACTTGATACTTTTACACTTATGGCTTTATGCATGGATTAGTATTGGTGAGGCAAAGGAAGTACTTGGTACTTTGCTTTTATACATAAGGCACTATGTGTGGGGTTGGACTTGGTGAGGCAGATGCACTAAGGTGTACTTGGTATTTTGTTTTTATACATACGGCTCTATGTGTGTGATTAGTACTTGGTGAGGCAGATGCCCTACGATATACTTTGCTTTTATACATAAGGTGCTATGTGTGCGATTAGTACTTGGTAAAACAGATTCACTAAGGAGTACTTTGCTTTTATACATATAACACTATGAGCGGGATTAATACTTGGTTAGGTAGATGCACTAAGATGTACTTGGTACTTTGCTTTTTTACATACGGTGCTATGGGTTGGATTAGTACTTGGTGAGGCAGATGCACTAAGATGTACTTGGTACATTGCTTTTTTATACATACTTCACTATGCGTGGGATTAGTACTTGGTAAGGCAGATGCACTAATATGTATTGGTACTTTGCCTTCATACATATGGTTCTATCTGTGGGATTAGTACTTGGTAAGGCAGATGCACTAATATGTACTTGGTACTTTGCTTTTCTATATACTGCTCTAAGTGTGGGATTAGTACTTGGTGAGGTAGATACACTAAGGTGTACTTAGTACTTTGCCTTTATACATAAGGTGCTATCTGTGGGATTAGTACCTGGTGAGGCAAATGCACTAAAATCACCTGGAGCAAACCAACTGTATCGTGGAAGGCAGTTTGGAGATGCTCTCTTTAAGCATTCAAGGTTTAAAAACCGAATTTTAATCAGTGACATTTTGGAAATGTTAGTTTGTCCCTGAATGTGCTCCATATTGCCCCTCTTTTGTTTCCTGAATGCAGGCAATGATTACAAAGGAGAGTCTTCACTATCTACCCATTGATTCCTCCCTAGGCACAGAGATGGCGTAGTGAATTTGAGGACGAGCAACCAGTTGATCTAGAAAGCTCAGGGGATGACTACTTCATTGAAGATGAAGAGGTTGATGATGTGTACTCTGGGTCATCTGGATCTGGTTGTAAGTATCATTGTCCCCAATATATTTGCTTCCTAATATAGGGCTCAGTTCTGTTGCAGGTGATTATCACGGGTTTTATGTACATATTCCCATTTAGTTTTATCTGCTAGCTATTATTCTTTATCTGCTAGCCATTGTTCCAAGGAAAGTATTAAATGAAAACAAGGGTTGCATAAACTTAGGTGCCCTAAATCAGTGGTCCTCAGCACATGCTGTCAGAACTGTTAACAGGCCGAGACTTGAAGATTTCCCTCACTGAGTACAGGTAAGTTAATTATAGGCTCAGTTATTGTGATTCACCTGTGCTCAAGAGAGATCCTCAATCCCTGGCCTGTTATTTGTCCATGATTGAGAACCACTGCCCTAAATCTCTAGTGTAGTATGACACCATATTTGTTATGTTCATTGTGGAAGGACTAGCTAGCACTCACAGGCTCCTTTGCAGGTAAATGTATGTATCTTGTATGTATGTATCTTTATTTATATAGCGCCATACATGTACACAGCGCTTAACAGAAGTTGAAATAATACAATACAAAAACGACTTAACTGGGGTTAAGAGCATTAAGGTTAAGTACAAAAATTACATTGTGAGGGAAAGTGCAGCAAGGGAATCATACACTAGGAAAGGGACCCTGCCCCAAGGAGCTTACAATCTAGGCTGAATTCATATTGACAAACAGAGACACTAGGAGGAGTATTATAAGTGCAGGTACAAGGTGTGGTGAAAGAAGTGCAGAAGGATTCTGATGTGACTGTCAGTGTGCAGAAGGAGGACATTGCTATTGAGATGCCTCCCTGAGCAAGTGGGTTTTGAGGAGTTGCTTGAAAGTGGTGATTGTGGATGATTGGCGAACAGTGATGGGGAGGGCATTCCAGAGTCGAGGAGCAGCCAGTGAGAAAGATTGTAGTCGAGAGATGGCTCGTGTTGTGTAGGGAGAGGACAGGAAGAACCCTTGAGAAGACCGTAGGGGACGGGAAGGGGTGTAGCGGGAGATAAGGGCAGAAATGTAAGAGGGTGCTGAAGAACAGAGTGACTTACAGGAGAGGAGGAGAATCTTGTAAGAAATACGATACTTTATAGGTAGCCAATTGAGGGATTTCAGGAGGAGATGAGATGGAAGGTATCTGGGAGCAAATGTGGTGATTCTTGCGGCTGAATTGATAACAGATTGAAGTGGAGAGAGATGAGAAGCAGGAAGACCAGAGAGTAGAATGTTGCAGTAGTCAAGTCTAGAGAGAATGAGTGCCTGAGATAGACGTATTTTTGCAATATTTTTTAGGAAGAAGTGACAAGTTCTAGTGACAGCTTGGATATGGGGGGAGAAGGTTAATTTAGAATCAAGTATGACCCCAAGACAGCGTGCTTTGGATGCTGAGTGTATAACACAGTTTCCTATTGTGATGGAGAAGGGGGTTGGTGGATGGGTTTTAGGAGGAAACACCACCAGCCCTGTCTTAGCCATATTAAGTTTAAGGTGGCGGTGGGCCATCCATGATGAAATGGCTGAGAGACATTGAATGACTCGAGACTGCACAGCTGGAGTGAGGTCAGGGACAGAGAGATAGATTAGGTAAATCTAGTAATCTAGTAAAGGGGTACTCTCACTGCTCACTGAGAGATTTGCATTATAAAATAATTACAGCCCAAATATATATATATATATTTTTTTTATTAAATTGTGTTCCAGCCACATGTGGGGTAGGTTCTTGGCCACAACCAGGCCAGATCCCACACGTGGCTGGGGTTGCCACCGCCCCCAACCCGTTTTTTTTTTTTTTTATTTAATCCTGGTGAGGGATCCAGGTGCCCCCCCCCCCCATGAGGTGTAGTGCAATGCTTTGCAAAGCTTTAGACACCCCTGTGGCGCACGCAGGATTTATACATTTTGTTAATTATTTGTTACTAGCAATATTGGTACAGATTTGCCCGTGTAGGTAATAAAACAAACAGAAAAAGACAAAAGTCCCATGTAGTTATATAAATAAACATATAATGTTTTATAAAGGAAGTGTGTTATGAAGACAGACACTAGGAGACATCCTAAACAGGAGTAGCCATTATGGCCTTGATTCAATCTGCCCCATTGCAAAAAAAAACAAACAAAAAAACACCCAACAGCAGTTTTGCAAGCATGGTAAGCCATTCAATTATGAAAAATACTGACTTAAAAAAAATGCACTTTGGACACTAAAGTTAGCTCCCATTGAAACTATTGAACTAATACCTATATGACTGAAGATCTCTTTGATGCGGCTAGGTTCTTAGTTCTTGCTTGCAAACCAGTCACACTTTGTAGACCGTTCCAATGAAGTATTTCTTTATAAATGTTGCGATTTCGGCTCTGCTGAAGAGCCTCTGCAAGTCCCAGGACCAGAATCTGACTCTGTCAGCTAGAGCGCTGACGTATGAGAAAGGGGAGGGGGGGGAAATTTAACCCCTTAACGACCGGCGGTCCTGGGACGTTTCCGTCCCATAAGGACCGCATAGGACCACTTGGACGTGCCGGTACACGTGACCTGTCGTGTGTATCGGCGCGTCACTATGGGGCCTGATAGAGATCGCTCCGATGTTGGAGCGGTCGATTTCAGGCCCTATTTTTACTTACAGCGCTCCCGGTAGAGCGCTGTAAGTAAAAAGTACATGACGTACTATAACCGTCATCGGTCCTTGAGTATTTCAAGGACCGTGACGGTCATAGTATGTCACATGTCGTTAACGTGTTAAATACTACGATTGCAGAAACTATAAAGTTTTGAGAAATGGGAAGTAGCTTATTCTACTTCTATAGTTAATAGCTACAATATTAGACATTTTTAAATCAAAGTATTACTATCCCTTTAATTCATAAAGTTGATAATCACATTTTGCAGTCCTGGTATTCAGAGGTCTGTGCAGGCCATGCATGTAAACTATACATATTTGGTATTTTTGTGCTTGGGGGATTCAGGGCTTTTTTTTAAATAATCAAAATTTTCAAAATCCAAATAAATATTTTTGATATATAATGTGATTTTAGCAAAATGTAATCTTTTTCCTTTTTTTGTAACGATGATATCACAATGTTGCTGTAGGCAAAATTTACATCATGTGAGCCACCATGGAAAAGCTCAGTCCATTGTGAAAAAATGATATAGTTTTCCATATGTAACGAAAAAGGTAACTTCAGGGAATCAGACCTAAACAGATGGATAGCAAAAATGCTGAAAATGTGTCTCATCTGCAGTGTGTAAGAAATGTTTCAAGCCCCTGGCACTCAAAGGGTTAAACACAAAACAAGAGTGATTTCTGCTAAAAGGAACAGGGACAATATTTTAGAAAGGGGTATTTCTGGTGCAAACCTGCATCATAGGGGAAACATTTACATACCAAATGATTTAAATGTTGCTTTTAACCCCTTCAATGCTATAGAGGTCTTTTTAGCAATCATGGGACTAAAAGTCCCATTTATACTAATAAACAGAGAGATGGGGGTTGCCCTTGTGTTAGATTCTTAAAATAATAAACTATGCATATCTTCCATTACAACCAACTGACAACTCACATAGATATTGGTTACTTGATAAGTAAGAGACATAACATACTTGTGAAGGGTAATTCTGCATTCACACAAACTCTTTTATTCAGATCCAGTTGCTGGTTAATGAATCAGTGGCAGCCACCTGTATAGACTTCAAGTATTAGGAAATGAATCCTATATAATAATTCGCTAAATCGTGTGTAACGCCCGACATGTGCAGTAGACACTGCTGCGCATGCGGCAGTCATGCGCAGTAGAGACTGCCCGCGCCGCGGCTGATACAGAGCTGGGCGCTCCGAAGGAGCATCCAGCTCTGTATCAGCAGTGGCGCGGGCAGTCTCTACTGCTCGTGACTGCCCCGTGACCGGCTGCCAGAGGCACTGTGGCCCGTGTAACGGGCTGTTCAATTAGTAAAACAATAAAATAATAGAGGCGCTCAACTGTTGGGTCTCATAATTAAACAATTATAGGTACAACTGATTCGGTTCACTTACCAAATCACTTCTCTGATTTACCGTCTCAAAGTAATCCCGGTCTGAGCACCGGGTAGAGCTTTACCGAATGGGTAGACAAATAGTGTCTGTATGTTTTAAACCATATAATATAGACAGTAGTAACCGACTAATTGACTTAAAAAATATGGTATTTATTTAAAACTGAAATAAAAATATGGTACAAAAATACATCCCTAAAACCTCAATGTGTTTCCTGGGTATATGCAGCTTTTTCAGGAGGATTTATTACATACATCCACTTACGCCAATGTGACTTTTTATTTGTCTCCTATGTTACATTTGGTTTGCTCCAGAACTGATCCTTTATTCAACACTGTTACATGGCCTGCAGCAAGAGTACTTTTACTTAATTTATTTATATACATTTTTGTATGCAACGAGAAGCATGCTGAATTTTTTTACTGATGTGTTAGTAAATAAGACTATTGTATGATTTCAGTGCACAGAGCAGCAAAATCAGACACAACCTGTCATCTTGATTTTTTTTCTTTTTAATATAACGTCATTTAAAACTGCCTATGTGTCATGTTAACCAAAAGTCCATCAGCTTATATAATTTAAGAAGTAATCACACTTTATTTCTGGAAAAAGTGAAAGTCTCCTGGTGTAGAGCAGCACTTAATTAGCATATTGATCATCACTGAAGCCAGACTTTGCCTACTCCTTTGCTATTATCGCCCCGTTTGCTCACAAATATTCATTTCCAAGTCATTTTACTTTGTACTTTAAGACGACCTCTTTTTTTTTACTTACAGTTTCTGAGTTGGAGTCTGGCTTGGAGGTGGCGGTCAGGTATACCACAGAGAATCCTATTCCACCTCCCACAGAGATGAAGCCTGCACCCACAGTATATGCTCTTCCCCCTGTACGAAGCACCTTTGTTCCACCCACAACTCAGTCCCCATTAATACATCGGCACCATCCATGGTTGCTACCTGAAGTCCCAGAGACACCTTCCACACCTGCTGTACCTACCAATCCCACCAAAGAGGTGGCAACCACTGCAGCTGTAACTACGGCAACAGTTAGGACAACTGAGGTCCGCAGGTTGCAGCCTGTAGTGGTGGTGGTTTCCCCGGTCACAACACCCACACAAAGTTCCACAGAGGAAGAAATTGTGACTTGGGAGGCTACAGATGAACAGCCAGTGTCCAGCAGCAGCCCAGCTAGTGGCAGGCTCTGGCCTACAGAGGATGGAGTGACTGTAACTACAACTGTAGAGGAGAACACGCTGGAGGACACTGAAGGAGTGGAACCCACTAAACAACCACAGGTGAGGGACCACGTGTCTGACTACTAAGAGTCAAATTCAGGATCCTAAAGACGTGCAATTCTGTAGCAAATCAACTGCATCATAGGGAACAAATTATTTAAATAAATGGGGCTTTTGAACCCTTGCTAGAGTTTCGCAATGCATTGAAGACGTCTCTAGTATTCAAGAGGTTAAAAGTCCCATTTAATTATCTCAGAATTTTTATTTGTCCACTATGGTGTTTTTGTTTTGCTCCGAAATCTCACGTATTTAGCTTAGTGAATATGGTACTTAGGGACTTATGCACAAAAAAGCGTCTATTCTGTAGCAGACAGAACCCCCCCCCCAAATCCCATTAACTTTAAATGTGCTTTTAATCCCTTGTATGCTATCTAGCATTCAAGGTTTAAAATCCCTATTTAAAACAATAGTATTGTTTCTTACAGCCCACTCCCCTCTCCTTATGTTTGGTTTATCCTTTTAAAAATTCTTTCTTACTTTGAATGCTTTCTGTCTCAGTTTCCATGCAATTTGGTTATTGTATCTTTCTTGTTGCTTCTAAACTTTGTCTCATTCTGTTCTTCACCACCTTTTCCCCATCAATTCTCATCTTTCCTTCTTATTCATGTATTGTCATGTTGTTACCCTTCTTTCCATATGCAGTATCTGTTCACTGACCCATGGCTAGTAGTCTATCCACTATTGCTTTGTTCCTCTTATTTCCTCCACTGCCTCAACTCTCTGCATTTTTCATGTAGACTCCCACCCTGTTGAGTTCTCTCTGTCTCATCCTTTCATTTATTGTATCTACCATGTCTTACTCTGTCGTCTCTCTTTCTCCCATATTCCCCTCCTTCCCCCAATCTTCCTCTCGCTAAGCCAATCCTCCCCTCTCTCTTACTTTCCCCCAAAGCTTCTTCTCTGTCTTGTCCTCTCTCGCTCCCTCATCCTCTCACTATTCTCATTTCCACTCTGCTCTCTGTCCCCTACTATTAATTCTCTTGATCCCTTCCTCTTTCTTCCCCTATACATTCTCCTGCCAATCCCGTCACTAAAACTGCTCTCTCTCTCTGTCTTCTATCTCCTATTCTCACTCTTCTTCACACTCTCTCTTCCTCCCTCTGTCATTCTCTATTCTCTCTTTCTCTTCCTTTCCTCTCACCTCCTCTCTCTCTCTCTCTCTCTCTCTCTCTCTCTCTCACCCCCCTTTCCACCTTTTGAAACTCCACCCCAATCTTCTGTGTCACAAAATGTTGCTCATCTTGTCTCTTTTTCTGTCCTCTCTTTTACTCCATCCTCTTTCATACCATATGCTTTCTCTTCCAAACACTATACACTCTCTCTCACAATATTCTGTCTGTCTCATCCTGTCCCAAATTTGTCTCTCTCGCTCCTTATCCTCTCTCATTCATGGTATCCTCTCTGTCTTATCCTGTCCTCTCATTCACCCATCCTTTTCCTGTTAGACACCTTGCCTTCTCTTTCTGTCTGTGCCTCTCTCTCTTAACTTATCATTTTTACTGCCCATTTTCTTCCACACTACATTGTCCTCTTTCTCCCTCCCTCCCTCCTCTCTCTCTCTCTCACTCTCTCTCTTTCTCTCCCCATATATTCTCTATTTCTCTCCAATCCCCCCTTACACACTTAATCCTGTCTCTTTCTCTTGCACACCTTATCCTCTCTTCCACCCCATCATTGCTTTCTTTCACCCTGTCCTCTCTCTCTCTTACACATCACTAGCAAATCCCTTCTTTTCTCGTACCATAACCTTGTATCTTCTCACTTTCTTAACCTGAAGTACATTTTCCATAACCCTCTCACTCTGTGATCCTCTCTATTGGTGACAGACAGAAAGCTGGGAGGTGACAATGGTCACTGCTCAAGACAGTGATTTTGAGATCCCTGTCAGTGGAGGACCGAGTGGAGACTTTGAGATACAGGAGGAAGATGGAGGATCCCGAACCGAGACACCCACTGTGCCAGACCTGGGCAATGAAGTCTTACCTCCTGGCACCCCCCCATCTGATCTTGGGAAAGGAAGGAAGGCTGACACTGGCCTACTTGATAACACTATAGATTCTGGCAATACTCTGGCACAGATGCCTCAGAAAAACATTCTGGAGAGGAGAGAGGTATTAATAGGTGAGTAACTACATCTAAAGTAACACAACCACTATGGTTATTTAACTTGGCAGCACAATACAATGCAAGCACATTTACAGTTTACCTTTTTATTTTACGCTCTGCTAAAACCCACATAGCAATCTCCTTGTGGTGAACCATGGGGACTTTGTGTGATTTGACTCCAGGGTCATTGTAACAGCAGGGCAGTATGTGCAGCTGCCCTGTGCTCTTTGTTGGAAGGAGCCCCCCCTACCCATAGTCAAGGAGAAGCTGTTATATAGCAGGTTCCCCCTGATGCTGTGGTGCATAGTGTGAGATTTATTAAATTAATATAATGCAAGCTCAAAATAGTGTGGTGCTCTTGCATTTCTCTTATGTCCAGTATGTAACACAAAGGGCAGGGCACTTCAAAACGACAGGGTTTTTGAGGAGGAGACTTCCTCCTCCTCCTCCTGCAGCTCAATCCCTGCCTTAATCTCCCAGATTCAAGTAGACTTTCTAGCAAAAGGAGTGAGTCAGCACATCTCTTAGTTTTTAGGTTTACTTATTATTTTTCCTTTAGATATGGGGCTATGTAATCCCCCATTAGGCGGATTCCCATCACTGGATTCCCTGGTGTTGGATTGCCCAGTTCACAGGTGTTTCTTTGGACTATTTCCCTGTGGAGTTTGACTTTATGATGTCTTTTCCTCATTGCAGAACTTTTCTGAGGTTCTGCTTTATCAAGATGGAAGCCTGAAAAAAAGAAAACTGAGTTAACCCTTTTAGTTCCATAGTCCTGTATTTTATATTCTGCTACTTTCTATCATCCACATCTTTTGGCAGTATATAGGCACTCACTTTCTTCTTTTTTACCTTTCCTATATATGTCTGTGTGGTAAAGGTGTCTGCTCTGCTTTTGTTTCTAAAGATTAACTCCCGTCAGAGCCAGTTAGTACACTGGAATCTATTGTACACTTTATTTCTACTTCTGAGACCATCAGGATCATTGCTACATTTATATTAAGTTTATCCATGAGTTTTTATGACATTTTACTTCTTTCTCAGTTATTTCACTTTTTGGTGCACCCTTTAGCCCCTTTAGGAACCAGAGTCTGCTCAGTGGCCATTTTTGCCTCATAGACTTCCGTGGGAAAGTTTGTGTAGGCCATATATCTCTGCACCCGTTTATGTTATAAGGTTCAGAGTGGGCTCTTTCTTCTTCTGTGATCAGGCTGTATTACGCGATCAGTGTTATTATTGTCCAGTGGTATGCATATTGCTGTGTTTCATGGCTAGGGAGCCACAGATTGATTGGTATAAAGTAAAGGAGGAAAAACTACATTGCCCAGAATCCTCTGGTTGCTTTTTTCTGATTGGGTGGGTGCCTTTTTTGCTCCCATCTTACTCCTCATTACTTATACTCTTCAGAGTCTGACTCTCCTGCTGTCTCTCTCCATTTTAATTACTGACATTATTATTGTGGATCTTTTCTTGGGGGGGTGGGGGTTATCACACTTGTTACTACTTTGAGCTAGTTTTGTCCTATTTCTAGCTCTTTCTCTTTCTCTGGGCATGTATGATCCCAAGAGACACATGCGGAAAGCCAAACACAAGCATTCAGGGGCTTCCCTAATCCCCCCTAACTGATTTTTCCTTATGCCGTACTGGGCTTCCATGGGAATATTTGGGTCCCTATTTCCCTCATGTACTCTGGCCACTCCCAAACCCCCGGGACCTTCCAGAACCGATCAAGATCTCCTCTTAGTAATTTTTTTTCTCTAGAGTAAATAAACCAAGTTTGTTTAGACGTTTCTCATACATCAAGTTCTCCATTCCCTTAACTAATTTTGTTGCGCTTCGATGTATTCTCTTCAGTTCCAGAATACCCTTACAGAACCGGTGCCCAAAACACCACTGCTATTTGAGGTGAGGTCTTACCATTGATTTTTACAGCGGCAAAATAATGTTATCCACTCTTGCTTGTTTGCTTCTGCTACAGCTATTTGACACTGGTCACTGTTTCCAGATTTGTAGTTTACATGGATTCCCAGGTCTTTTTCTACCAAAGAGTCTTCTAAAATTATTCCTTAAATTAAGTTCATAAGCAGCATTGGGAAGTTTTCTTCCCAAATGCATAGCTTTACACTTTTCTGCATTAAACTTAATATTCCATTTGTTTGTCCAATCTGTCAGTTTATGCAAATCCATTTGTACAGAATAAACATCCTCTTCTGAATTTATTATCCTATATAATTTGCGTCACCTGCAAATATTGAAAATTTACTTTATATTCCTATTCCCTGGTAAAAAGCAGTGGACTAAGTACTGAACACTGGTGTACTTCAGTCTCAACTTTAACTGTACTGGTGAATTTTCCATTTACAACAACAATCTGTTCTCTATCCTTCAACCAGTTTTCTATCCCTAGCCTTAACTTCCTTATTTTATACACCAGTCTCCTTTGTTGCACTGTAACAAATGCCTTTGCAAAATCTAGCTATACGGCATCTACGCTTTATCAACATCTAGATTGCTACTTACTTCTTTATAGAATCTCAGAAGATTAGTTTGGCAAGATCTATTCCTCATAAAACAATATTGATTGCTGCTAATAACTGTATTTTCTGCTGTGTAATCCTGAATATAATCCCTTTATTATTTCTTCAAGCAGTTTTCTCAGTACAGAGGTCAAGCTCACAGATCTATAATTCCCAAGATCTATTTTAATTCCATTCTTAAATAAAGGCACTACATTGGCTTTACACCAGTCTTGTGGTACTGAGCCTGTGGTGATAGTCTCTAAAGATTAAAAAGTGTGGCCTTGCTAACACTGCATTGAGTTCCCGAAGAACCCTTGGATGTGTACCATCAGGACCAGGGGCTTTGTTATTCTTAATTTTGTCCAGTCTTCCCATGACCTCTGCTTGTGTTAACCCAATATCTGATATTGATGTGGTTTTATTTGTTGCTGTTGAGGCTCTTCTACCATGATGCAAAGAAAGGGTTTAGAACATCAGTCTTTTTTTATCCTCCTTAATAAAGTCACCAATATAATTTCTGAAAGGTCCAATGCCCTTCCTCCTATGTTTCTTGCTATTTATGTATTTGAAAACCTTTTTGTGGATCAATCTTGCTTTCCCTTTAAATTCAAATTTCATTATCTATTTTTGCTAACTTAAAGGGGAACTTTCACCCCGCAATAACTTAACGTTCACTTGTTGCTCACCTGGCGACTAGCTGCTTAGTAGCACTAGTCGCCAGCAATATTACCCGGTTCTTCAGATATCGGCTTTTTGCCGATGGTGACAGCAGCAGGAAGCACGGACGTCTCTTCACAGTGACGTCCGTGCGCCTGCGCTGTCAGTCCCTTTTGCACCTTTTGCAAAACCCTTTACTGCTGAGGCTCCAGCACAGTTGGATTCCCCTCCTGCAATTGATCCCCCTATATCATGTTTGGCCAAGTATACAGCTCTTCCATTTGAAGACATTGCAGGCTTTAAGAATCAGGCCAGCAAATGTCTTCATTCTCTCCTAAAGGCAAATTTTGCAGCCACAGGTGCAGCTCTGAACCCATTTTTGCTTCTGCCTTGGTCGGTAGCACAATGGCCAACTTGGGTGAACAGCTTTCTGAGGCTGTACCTTTAGACATACCTAAGGAGGTTTTATGGTAAAGTCTCAGCTTTATCTGCTACCTTACATTGCATCTTGTGGTTGAAGATTTGTCTGTGGACCAATCTTCAATGAAATCCCTGTTATAGTTGGCAAGCAAGACAAGAAGTCAGACGGTATAGTTAAGATCACCTTTATTACAAATAACACACAGAGGGTGATCAAAGAGGCAAGCCCTGTATCCTTCCCACCTTTGATACTTTTCTGTGCCACTTTGCTACACTTGAATCTTGGAGATTAAGGTGGGAGGTTGAGCTGGAGGAGAATAAAGGAGTCTTCACCTCAAAGGTCCTGTCTTTTTGAAGTGCTCTGCCCTCTGGAGGAGGAAAACCCAACCCCATGGTTCTCGTGTCCCATATGGAGTAAGAGAAAGGATTTAAAGGGATAGTAATACTTAAAACGTAAAAAAAAATATGTTGTAGTGTTTATCCCCCTGAGTAAAACAAGAGTACTCCCACTGCTGAAAGGTGTTTCATTCAAATGTTATTAATTTTCAAAGTTGAATTTTTTAGGTGCCATATCACAGTGGCCTGAAATTGTACAGTGGCACTGTTGCTACACGATCCTATGGACAGCTCTGGTCCCCGGACCATAAATCTCCATAGGATCGTGTAGCAACAGCGCCACTGTACAATTTCAGGCCTCTGTGATATTGCACCTAAAAAATTCAACTTTGAAAATTAATAACTTTTGAATGAAACACCTTTCAGCAGTGGGACTACTCTTGTTTTACTCGGGGATAAACCCTACAAAATATTTTGTTTTACATTTTAAGTATTACTATCCCTTTAAAAGTAAGTTCACTAAAATTCTATTATAGCATGATGGAGCTGTAGTTGTTATTTAATTCCTTTTTTGCTAAAGAGGTCTCCAGTGCGTTGTTTTGCAGTGCGTTGGAGTCCTCTATAGCATGCAAGGGTGTAGGAGGCCCTACTAGTTTATACTTTGTCCAGGGCCTATCAATTTTTTTAAATGTCCCTTTTTGTATGCATAAAAGGCAAGTGAGCAGAGGGATGTGAAACATGGATACCTGTGTACAAACTTGCGGAGGTAATCAATATATCGTGCATGCACTGCAATGGGAACCTACAGTAATAGTGGCCATCTGCCAACAAAATGGTGGAGTAAAAATCAGTTGTTCACCTTTCTTGGCAATATTTCAGTTACAGACTGTGGGTTTTATGCAGAAAGCAAAATATGAGAAATGATAAAAAAAAAAAAAAAAAAATCCATAAATTCCCATTGATGAAAATGGGGCTTTTAACCTTTTGAATGCTAGTGAGGTCTCCAGCACATTGAAAAGCAAACTGATGGAGACTGCACTAGCATTCCACAGATTAAAAACCTCTTTTAAATCAATGGGAATTTCTAGCACCCCCTTTTTTTGGCAAAGTTGGCTTGCTCCACAATGTCTCATCCTTCCGCATAACACTGAGTTTTTTATGACTAAACTAAAATTGCAGCTTCTTTTATTTGTTTTACTACAAGCACACTCCCTCCTTTGTCTCTTACACCTGCTTCCTCTCTTTGTTATGTTTCCAGCTCCTGGTTTTCTTTTCTATTTCCCTACCACGAGAAAAATATAACTAAAGAGATAGAGGGCCGAATTTCATTCTGATAGCTTTGGGCCTCAACAGTGCAGGCCCCACCCATATTCTTGTTCTGGGTGTGGTTAGAGCAGTCTCGGTTACCATTCAGCTTCTCACCAGCCCTACCTCATGTTTTATGCTAACTAAACTAGCATATGTGTTGGAGATCTCTTTAGCAGTCAAGAGGCTAAGAACTGTTTTTAGTTCATGTATGTTTGAGACTATGGGCTGTATGTTCAAAGGGATAATGACAAAAAAAGTTGTATGAACGACAAAAATAAGTAATTGTATGCATGATCGACATATTTTCTATAGAGTATACAACAACAAAATAGTAATGTCCATTGTGTACGACACAACTCCAGAATTACTGTGCAAGGGCAGGGTTAAACTATTCTCCAGTGTCGTATAGAGGAAAAGAAAAGTTGTCGTATACAACAAAAACTGTCTTGCAAAAGACGAAATTTGTATGCTCAGAAAAAATGGAGGGAATATGAAGTTCTGAGTGTGAGACACCTATAATTGAAGGAAACACAACAAAAGCACAATTACCATACCTATATACCGACATTTTTTTGTTAGTTAAGATATTTTTGTCGTTAGTTAAGACATTTTTGTCGTTACATACGACAATTTCAGTCACGAATCGTACTTCAATGACAAAATGACATATTTCTGATCACAACTGACACTCTGAAAATATTAATGAGCCCAACGCCACTGTACTTTGAAATGTTGTTACAAACAACAAAAGCTATTCGCTACTTCTTTGAACATATGGCCCTATGTATATTTTCTGTGCCAGTGAATTAGGTTAGGGGTGGAGTCATATGAGGAGTGTAGGTGAGGCCGTGGTTGGGGCTAAAGGCACCTTGTTTGCCTTAACCATGTAGGGATACTGGTGCTCTAGACATGTAACAGTATCAAATAACATACATTTGTATTACTTTGCATACTAAGAGGGTGTGAGCCCACTACATTATATTATTTCACTGTATAAAAATTAAAACTGAGACTTGTGTATCTCTCCTCTAAGTGGATCAACATAATTAGCAATTTCAGTTTTTTCCATTCTTTCCAAAGCTTACCAGCTATGTAAAGACACCTCAAAAGGGGAAGTGTATCCACACACACATTAAAGGAGCAGTACACTTGTTTTATTTAAGTGCAAACCTATATGTTATAAAGATTTTCCTAATACGTAAAACAAGGGCGTCCCCACTGCTGTCTTTTGTTTAATTCAAAAGTTATAACAATTCAAATAGTGAAGAAGAGAATTAACTGTGCAATTACTTCCTGATAGTTCTCACAGCATGACTCAGCAGTTTCTATCACATTCTATGGAGAACTGTTTGTCATTGACTTTCCTCTCAAATAGTATGTAACAGAATTACTAATTGGAATTTTATCACTAGAAGGCACATTTAATGTAAAAAGAAACTTGAGTTTAAACTGTAATAAACCCTGTAAATATACCTCTTTCATTTACTCAGCAGGAAAAGCCCTACAATATATATTTTCCATAAAAAAGTTAACTTCTCCTTAACTTGAACACAGTTTAAACCTTAAATAAATACCCAACACAAAATGGGGCCAGGCAACAGAGACCCCATTACATATGGGCATAGGAATCAGGGCCAGGAACAACAATAGTGGCATAGCGGAAGCCCTCAAAGAGCAGAGGGTAGACTTTTCTGACTCAGTGAGCTCTGGGATCATGCGGGGGAGCAGGTGCACTCTGCCCTCTCCCGTCGCAAACATTTTTCACTTTCTGCTCCCTACCTATTGAACTCCATAATTGTCTCCCTACATCTAGAACAATCCACCTCTGTCTTTAAGTCTACCCTGAAATCCTATCATCTGGACCACTAGGGCCATGCACTACCTTTTGTCAAGCTCAGCACTTGAACTCACAGCAATTATTACACCTACTACCCATTTAGACTGTATGTTCCTTAGGGCAGGGACCTCTCTCCTATTGTTTCTATGACTGTAACACTTATTTTATCTCCATTTATTTATTGTAACATACCACTGTTGTAAGGCGCTGCTTACAATGTGTGGCGCCATATAAATAAATATATTATTATTTACAGTTGCTAAGGTCACCATCCAGTAAGACTCAGTCTTCAGTTCTCTTATTTAAGGATGGCAGAGGGAAGATAGAGGGTATCGGCACAGTGGTCTGGCAATGTGCCAGCCACCATGCAAGTTTATTGGACTGCTGGCTTCCAGGAAACCCCATAATTGTAGCTGTGTAACTTGGCTGCCAAACACAGGAACATGAAGTAGCTCCTCAGTCAAGATCCTCCTTCTTGACACAGTGCATTCTGGAGGGGAAATGTAGGGCAGTTGCCAGGCAACCACCCAATGCATCCTTTTCAAGCAGCCATGAACCAGAACACTACAGGTGTTAAAATGGGCTCCATATCCAGTGGAACATGGCTAGGGTGTCAGTGGTACTTTGTGTCTTGTTTTTATGCATTGAAATAGAAAGCGAGAGCTTTGCCTAGGGCCCACCAGAGTGTTAAAGGGGCCTAGCAACCAGGAATAAATAATTAGTGGATTTTGCTTGTAATTTGGGGCACTTGCCAATTTGGAAATTTGTAATTAATTAATGTGCTCTCTCTCTCTCTCTCTCTCTCTCTCTCTCTCTCTGCAGCTGTCATAGTAGGAGGTGTGGTTGGAGCACTGTTTGCTGCATTCCTAGTAATGTTGCTTATTTATCGAATGAAAAAGAAAGATGAAGGAAGTTATGCACTGGAGGAGCCCAAACCAGCCAGTGTTTCCTATCAGAAACCAGACAATCATGAGGAATTTTACGCATAATGGAGGGGGGTTTGTGCCCTTCACTTTCCCTGTTCCAATTCCCTCTGCTTGGCGAGCCTGCGGCCGGATCACTCATCTTTTTCGTTTTTTATCTTCCCTCTTTCTTGGGAACCTTAACGGTCCTGGATGTTGACTTGCTTTTTTAACAACTGTTTATAAAATATGTTGAGTTTGGGATATCCCAGAATACTTTGCAAGTAGAGACTACAGTTGGATTCCTGCTTTATTCCCCTTCCTCAGCTTTTCAGCATTGAAAGAAAAAGATTGCTCCTCTTCCAGATGTAAGTTTGAGGGTTCACCTTCTAATCTTGACTGGGTTGAAACATTTCATAACCAACACAGAGCAGATTCAGGGCCTACAGAAGCACAAGAGCTACACTCCCAAGTTATTCCATACTGCAGTATTGACATATGCTCTAATTTATTAGCTGCAAAAAAAAGAAATTACTGTAGCCCCAGTGTCAAGATTTGAAAAACAAATCTCAAAAGTAGGAAGAGTTGATGTTATTTAGCTGACAAAAGTAAGTGAAGGACAGTTGTAAAGAATATATTTATGTTTGAATTATAAGTTTATAACTTGGTTTCCAGTCCGGCCACAGGCTCAGATCGCAATCTGTAAATAGGATCTTGTGTAAATTAATAAAATAATAAGGGGATTTAATTAGGTTAAATGGCAGTTTATTCTATTTTTTATTTAACATTTAAACAAGCATCTCTCCAGTCAAATTGTAATTATTAACTTTTTGAGTGCCAGAGGGGTACGTAGTGCATTGCTCTGCAATGCATTGCATACCCTTCTGGCACTCAAAGAGTTAAATGTAAAGTGATGTAGGGTATTATCGCTATTTAACTTGACAGAGAACTGGTATGTAAACTAGGAGCAAATGGTTTCAGTTTCATGCAGTGCCATAATATGGGGTCTTGGTTAACTTCTTCACTCCCAGTACAGTATTCAGTCAGCTAAGAAGGTGCAATTCTGGAGCGAACCATTTGCAGCAGGCAGAAATGCAAATTCTCAATATATTCAGGGGTGTTCTTAACCGCTTGAGTGCCAGAGGGGTACGCAATGCCTTGTAAGGCGATGCATTGTGTAGCCCTCTGGCACTCAAAGGGTTAATCCTTTGAATTCTAGAGAGGGCTCCAACAAATTGTGTTGCAATGCATTGGAGACGTGTCTAGCATTTAAAATGTTAATAATGTAAAAAAAAAAAAGTTTTTTGCATTTAGAAGAGCTTAAAAAGCTGAGCTAAATGCAAAAAACCGTATCTCTCAAACCGCTATGGTTTAAGAGATACAGGTGTTTAAAGTTCACTGTCTCCTAATGACAGCTGTAAAGCTGTCAGCAGGAGATTCGTGTCGGTCGACACGGAGGCGCTTGAGAAGTGCCGAGATCTCGTTACTTACAAGGAATCCCTTCATTGGAATGGTCTATTCGTGTCGGTCGACACGGAGGCGCTTGAGAAGTGCCGAGATCTCGTTACTTACAAGGAATCCCTTCATTGGAATGGTCTAAAACGCCTGTATCTCTTAAACCATAGCGGTTTGAGAGATACGGTTTTTTGCATTTAGCTCAGCTTTTTAAGCTCTTCTAAATGCAAAAATATTTTTTTTAGACATTACTAACACTTTAAGGTATTAATGGAGCGATGCAAGAAATGTGCGCAGTCGCTATTTCCCATGTGAAAACCACTAGGGAATAGGTTTACGCATGATTTTGTTGAATTGAGCATGAAAAATCAAGATTAGCGACCAGCTGCGCATATTTATTCATTTATTTTTTTGTGGGCGTTGCCAGGATTAACAAACCTGTGTGAGTGGAATAGCGAATGCGCCTAATGCAGGAAGTGCTATTGCGAACAAATTTATAAGTCTGTGTAGTATTGTCGTAAAGAATAATTTTTTATGCGCAATTCAAGAAGCGTTCGGTATTCAGCTTCCTGGATTAGAACATGCGCAAAATCTATCTGCTCACAAAAATGCCTTTAGCAGATGCGCAGATTTCTTGCATCGCTCCATGTGAGCCCCTTTTAAGTCATTTGGAATTTTGGAATATTTGACCCATCTGATACAATTAGTTTGTGTCAAAATAGCACCTTAATAGCTTATTGAATACAGTTCCTAGAGTAACCGTTCACATAGCCAGTTCATCTACTTCTGTATGAAGGAATGTGATTATGTTTCAAGACAACCTGTTCCCAAATGTGTATGCATATCTTTATCTGGATGGTTTTCTTCTGACAATGAACTCTGAGCTTCCCTCATTCACAAATGGGGTGTGGCAGAGATTATTACCCAGAAGTACACATAAAAGAAAACTGCTTGCATAAAATGCATGGAAATAATTGTTATTGTAACTTTCTAAACCCTGTTCCCAAAAATCTTCAACACAACGCCCATTTGAACTCCATTTTCATGCCATACAGATAAGGATTATTATTATTTTATGATCATTCATTTGTAAAGAGCCAGCATATTCTACAGCGTTGTACTATTACAGATCACATTCCAAACACATGACACACTTAACAGAAGGATTTCATTGGTGGAGATTTCCCTGCTCGCGAGAGTTTACACTCTGTTTCAGAGCATGCTAATGTGTATGGCTTCACTTTGTCATCCATTTTAGACATGGGTGCATCCAAAGAGTTGCCTTACACAGCAAAACCTGCTTTGGAGAAAACATTTAAAGGCAGTGATTTATTTCATATTAACCCCTTGAGGACCAGAGTGGTCTGTAACACATTGCTTCACCCCTCTGGTCCTCAAGGTGCTAAAGCAGACCTGTCATCTTGAGTTAAATTTGCTTATTTGAAAACTTAATTCAAAATGTTGTATTACATCACGTTAGTCAAAAGACCAGCCGATAAATAGTTTAGGAGATATTGGTAATTTTAGTCCTTCGGAGCGCCCAGCTCTCTATCAGCTGCAGCGCGGGCAGTCTCTACTGCGCATGGCTGCAGCACGCGCAGCAGTGTCTACACGATTTAGCAAATTATTATATAGGAGATGGTGCTACGCTCACAAATATACACTTTCTGCATTAAAAGTATCAGTATCGTCTAAATTATGCATCTGCTGATCCTGCAGATATGTACTTTTAATTCAAGATGACACTTCTAATGGATTATTTTTAGAAGACACCTGGTCGTAGCATATCAATAACCACAAGATTAATCCTTTTCCAAATTGCAGTGTTGTGTGACAGTTGTAGGGTGACACAGTTTTGGTAAATTTCTTGGCTACAGGTATCAGAAAAAAAGTGATTTGGGGAATGTTGTATACCTCTCTAGCTGTCATAATATTTCTTTATTCAAACGGGAAAGTATAAATTTGACTTCAGAGAGCAAGCAGTAACTCATCTTATTAAAATCTTCTCAACTAATGAGTGTTGTTTCAATGACATACACTTTCCTTTACTTCAACCACCCTTCTCTGTGAGTGAAGATTGAGTTAAACATTCTAAGGATGATCTTGCGCACTAGCAGAAAACCCCCTCAAATTGGATTACACCCAAGCTGGACTTTACTGAATGTTGCATTCTAATCGGTCTACAGTAACACTTGGGAATGTTTGCTGACAGAGCCTGCCTGCAAATGCAAAGTGGGTGAATTTCTAACTTAATATCCATTCTATGTGGTAAAATAATTTCTAGGGAGGGGCTGGGTAATCGGGTTACACCGTACTAGAGCATTTTTGTATGTATTATGTAATTCACTAGGACTTTAGCATTAAAAAAATTCTTCTTAAAGTCTGTTCTGAATGTTTTCTGAATTTGATCACACAGACTAAAGCCAAAAGCTAAAAAAGGAGAAGAAAATCAATGAAATGATTCACTTTAAAAATAAAATTGTATCTTTGCCAATGATTCTTAAGCAATGTTGCAGTAATGTATCTTCCTAATTTTATAATTATTTCTGTGCTGTATCCATTAAGGACAATAAAAATTAAAACATTTGAAATTCCATTAGGAAACTGTCATTCTTTTCCATCCTGCTGTGTTGTACAGTACGTATAAAATGTATATTTTAATGATGCAATATTGTTGTGTCCATCAGAAATGTATAATGCTGTATAACACGGGTGTCCAGTGACCTGTGGGTCAGATGTGGTTTGCCTGACCTCAAGCATAGCACACATGCACTAGTAATCCAGTAGGGTGTAATATTCAAGAGGTTAAAAGCCCCATTTAAGAATGTGCAGTAGTACTCCTCTTCTTGAGGGTTTAGAAAGGAAATGTATTTAACCCCATAGCTGTTAGATTGCTTAGCTATGTGTTAGAAACATACCTAGCTTTGAAAAGTTTAATCCCCCACCCCCCTTAAGAGCCATGTGATGTGCCATGAC
The DNA here is from genome assembly GCA_037306005.1 of Rhinophrynus dorsalis. NCBI lineage: Eukaryota > Metazoa > Chordata > Amphibia > Anura > Rhinophrynidae > Rhinophrynus > Rhinophrynus dorsalis. The sequence goes on from CM074719.1 coordinate 233,519,546, forward strand.
CGTCACGCTGTTTTTGCCTTAAAGACCTGTGACGGTCATAGAACGTCACATAAATTTTACTTACAGCGCTTCTCTGGGAGCGCTGTAAGTAAATACGGTGTCTGAAATTGATCACTCCGAGACCGGATTGGTCTCTCTCAGACCCCAGCGTGGTGCGTCAGTACACATAACAGGTCACATGTACCGGCTCGTGGGCAAGAATCAAAGCAGTCCTTAAGGGAAGGTAAATTCCTTGGACCGCTGGTCCTTAAGAAGTTAAAAAGAAAATCACTTTCTACTAGTGTCTGTCATATGTATATTATTTTAGCAGGTGGATGTGGTTTCACAGCAGCCAGTAAGATTTATTAGCTTCATATCTGGAGTTCACAACACCAGCTGGAGAGGAGAAGACTGAGGAAGTGGGACTTGTGCATCGAGGGGTGTAAGTTTATAATTCTGCCCCTCCCAGGGATAGGTGAATCAGTCCAGCTGTGCTTTACTATGCATACATACATGGCAATTGGTGCAAGTCCCATAAATACAAGGAGTATATAAATCTACTCAGCTGGATTTCCCAACGACCAAGGAGACAGCACTGCAACAAGATGAATGTAGTGAAGAAATGTGTAATTTTAATGTATCAATGTTTCGGCCCTATCTTGGGCCTTTGTCAAGATAGTTGTTGGGTCTTTCCCGTTATCTGCCCTCCACTATTCTTTCCACTACTTGCAGGGTTCTGTGTTCTGAACTAATATTTAATTCACTGATATTTAACTGAATGACCTCTTGTTATTCTCTAGTAGAACGTAAAGGTATTTGTTTTCTGCAGTCTCATTTATAACATCTCTGTCTTTCTCTTCCTTTCAATGCCAATGTCATCTCTTGACCTGAAGAGCAACTTCTTTTGTAATGTAAAACTCCTTTCTCTTGTAGAAAATGTACTGCTGTTTCTCTGTCTCTAACAGTTATTGATAAATCAATGAAATTCTTCACAACAGATTATATGGGTACACATACACGCTGACACACAACAAAGTGGCAGTTAACAAAGTGGCAAAAAAGTGGCAGTTAAATTTAAACATCAGTGACAGTGGAGGGCAGATAACAGCAAATATGCTAGTTGTTTATCTTGATAAAGGCCCATGGTAGGGCCGAATTGTTGATACATTAAAATTGCACACTTTTTCATCATCTGGAAGTCCTGTGAATGCGGTTCATGAACAACCAAATTTATGTATTCTATATGGGACCTGGCACCCAGGACATTTTCTCATTTCAAACAGTGCATATATTGTTTATATTATATATATATTTTTTTTTCGTTGTCCTTCACAGTGCAAATGGACAGTGCATGTTCTGTTACTTCTTTCTCTACCAAGAGGTAGCTGACTACTCTTCATAGTAGTTGCAATTATTGATATTCACAGTTGTGGAGATTGGCTGCAACATATACCTTGATAATAACATACTGCATTGTATAATGATGTGGAGTATACACTGATAATGAATATGCTGTTGTGTATAATTACTCAAAGGATCTTTGCTGCACACATTGAACTGTATAATCTTGAAGAGACTATCATTTTGCCACTGATGATATCACATACAACATCAGAAATGGAATTTTGAGTAATGTTACAAATGAGATACCTGCAGAGCACATGCAGGCATGGATTTAATGTCTATGTATTGCAAGCTGCCTTTTCAGATGAATAGACTTTCTTCCCAGGCTGCAAAAATAGGGAGCATTGCAAAGGCAATTATTTTACAATGTAATAGCAAAATGGTTGTTTGAAATTCACTTAATAAGTACCTTAGTCTTCACTTTTAAGTTTTTTGCCTTTAGATTCCCATATTTTTATGGGTAAAAGGTGGTATTGTGTTAGCTATAGAAAAAGAAGTAGAATGGTAGAGTAAAAGTGATACCTGGCTGAGTGGCTGTAGAATGCAAGCTTTCAAGACAACTTGGTACTCTTCATCAGGTATAGTTAGAATGAAGGCTGAATATAAAATGCATGACTGGTTATACATTTGTGCATATTCTTTTTACATTTTAATTCTACTGGAAGTGAAAATCTTATCACCAGTGTATGTGTAAGAGGATACAGTTACTTATATGCCTTCTTGAGCAATTATTAGCTTTAATATTATATTTTTTATAAATAAATGTTACATTTTTTCACTTGGAAGCTGTTTTTTGAACTTTATTGTGACTGTTGGATCCCCTGTTGTTACCTGAACTGAGACAGGTCCTGTTCTCCGTATGCACTTATGTCAGCATTGTGTGTGGCTGACCACTCCACTTGTGAGTATACATCTTGATATATACACTTTGTATTATAGTTCTAGACATATTACACTATTGGGCACCTTCTATTTGTAGTTATATGTGCTGTTATGTTTGGAGAGAACAATCTAAGAGGTTCATCCTGATGTGTATTTGATCCAATTTGTTGTTCTAAAGTTAGCTGATATTGAGGGCAGCTTGGAATTTCCCTCTACTGCTCTGTTGCTGTTTTACACATAAGTGTATTTACAGTTTATTTTCTTGTGAGTATAACTCACTGTGGTGTTCGGTGCCGGTTGTTTAATTGAGGATTCAACACAGGGTGCACCTCCTGTCTTCTTCTCTCCTGTTTCCTATTTCTGTAAATTATTCTTTAGACTCCAGTAGAGGCATCTCCTTGTAGCTGGCACCCATAGGGCAAAAAATATGTTTATTGTCTGCAATAATGTGACATAAATTCCTTGTCATGGTTCAGGCCACAATTCCAAGTGTTATACTCCCAGATCTTTATGATTATCTGTAACTGAAAGTTTCCCATCAGTTCAATCATTAAAGGGATAGTAATACTTCGTTTTAACTTTATTTTATTTTGTAGGCATTAAAAAAAACATGAAGAATGATATAAGTCTTATCTCTCAAACCTTTATGGTTTATGAGAAATTCACAAGCAAAGTTTCCCCCTCCCGCCCCTTTTACCTAGTGTAAGCAACCTCTTCTCAGATGTGTAATGCAGTCCATAGACTGGACAGATAACAGAAGGGGACACTCTTATTCCTATGAAAACAATGAAATCCCTGCCCTCCTTGACAAGCTTTTCAGGTTTTTCCCTTATCTTAATTGAAGATTGTCCCTCTCTGCAATCTACCTGGGCACCTCCCTTCTGCTGTGGCTGAACAGTGTGACATCAGTAAAAGGGGCGGGAGGAGGATACTTTGTCATTGAATTACTCTGGAACTACAAGTCTAACAGAATTGAAATAACACTCTCCAAAGTCCAAATACTATGATGATTAATTAGAGCTGCTTTTATTATGAAACATAATATGCTGTGACCAGTTGTGTAAAATGTTTGATCCATTGGGGTGTTTCTTTTCTTACTCATACTGGGCCTATGAGAGTTAATCTGTTTAGAGTTGGTTCTGTCTCACCTAAATATAATCATGTGTTGGGATATATCGAATACATGATGAGGTAGAGAACATTAGATTATCTTCAGGAGAATTTGCACTTGCTATTGTGGATTTGGTGGGAATGTGGTATGGGCACTTTATTTGTGGAACATATGTGTGCACAGGTTCCGCAATGCTTTTGTAGAATGAAGGTTTTGTGAAAATTCTTTTTAATATGCCGTCAGCATGTAGTATTGTTTGGAGTTCTTTTAAGTTTTTCAGCATAACTTCAAGCTGGGGATTGTAGGTGACTACTAATTGAATGCTGTTCTCTTCCTGTAGTTGTTTGTATTCCAGGAGATTTATTCTAGGTATACTGCTTCTGCATTCTAAAATGCATGTCGAAGAGACATAAGTTGTCTAAAGCTACTCAGCTAATAAAGGTATCACTTGTACTCTACCAGTCTCCTGCTTTTTCTATGGTTTGTCAGAGACATTGCCATGATGGGGAGGAAATGGTTAATTTTTCTTTTAAACCAAATTCTCTGAAAGTCTGTTTTTAAGATGTGTGTAATGATCTCATGGTATAACAATGATTCCATTTTAGAGACAAAAGAGGCCTCTCTTTACCTAGATGGGAGTAAAAATAGTTGAGTGAATTTTACGATTATAAACAATTCTATTACAGACAAAATGTCTGAGACAGAGATACTCCTATGTGGGAAGGTCTAGTAGGATTACATATTTATATGATGTCTAATGACCTCTTCAATACATCACAGATGACACAAAAATTATCATATCTAAAATTTTTATGTGGAGTAAGAGCGACATCTCCAGGCTATATAGCATTATTACTAGTGTTTCTAAAATGTTCTTATGGAAATTAAAATTTAAGGGTGTCTAATCAGGTAAAACTGCTGATGTCACTGCATAATGAATTGGATCTTTATTCAGTCGGAGATTTTGATAAGGGTAATTTTACATTATAAATATTAAGTTTAGAGAGAGAAGGTGGCTTTTCCTCTTGGTCTCCTGGCTCTTCAATTCCTGCTCTGTTTTCCTGAAAAGTATTATGGGCTGGCTGATAAAGAGCTCCTAAGAAACACCGGGACTGGTAACTACATCTTTTCTTATTTTAATTCTGCAAAATTCAAAATCAAATATATGTTTCTTCTATATTTGAAGAAACATACATTTTTCTTATAATTTTTCTTAGTGGACTGGCCACCCATTTTTAGAAAATATAATAAGCCATATTGGCTGTAGTGATTCTGAAATTAAGCAGAATTTATTTGTAAATTGTCATATTTTGCCAGGTAAGAGTAATATAGTGATAGCAATGAGATCTATTATCCTTGTTTATATATTAGTTAATATAATTGTTGATATTTCTAGAATTTAGTGTGTTTTTAGAAAGGTTATTATAGCTAATATTTGATCTGGGGGAATTCTTTGAATTTGGTTATTAACCCTTCAACTGCTATTTGTCTATTTATTTTTAGGTGTTTCTTTGTATTTCTTTGTGTATGTTTTAGGTATACATTTTTGCACAGTGAGAAGTTTATTTAAACCTCACACTAGCCAAAAGAAGTCGCCATCTTAGGTGTGGCATCATATATTTCTAAGTGGATTAACTCTTAAAGTACCATACAGGTTTTACATAGGATTGCTATGGTCATGTGTATGATATATGTTGCATGAAGTTTGGTATGCTGTCTATACAAATATTATTAGATTAATTCTAGTATATTCTTGATATAATCTATTACTTGACTATATTAAATGCAATTTATATGTTTTATTCAGAAGGTATGTAATATTTGAAATCGGTAGATAATTAAATTACAGTGATCCTAAACTGGGATTTTATTCCAGTTAGTTTCTCTAAATTTGGTTATTATATTTGGTATAAAGAAATTGTCAGAGGACCTGGCTTAATATTAAAGCTGACTCACCTGACAACATACCTTAAACCTCAATTAGCATAGTTTATACAGTTTCTGGGGCAGAGGTATTCATATATGCTTCTGCCAACTGTATTTTAATTAATTATAGGATCAATTATCCTTTTCTATGCTGCTGAGTTCAAGTATTGTTATCTAATACCTCTGAATATACCTATGTGCGGTTAACCCTTTAATTGCTGGTAATGCTAATGGTGATAAGTGTGGTTTGAGTTACTGTATATCTATTGTAATTGCTGGTCACTCATTTATATCATTGTTGTTTACACTTTATATATAGTATATTGTATTTAATAAATTATATATATTTTGGCACAAATATGCGGAATTGATTATTTTAATCAATTCTTTACTGTGAAGTAGCGTGTCAATACCTAATATAGTGTAAAGTTCTCAAATTTAATTTTATCTATTTATGTGAAGATATCTAACCTAATTGGGTCTACTGTTAACCCTTGAATATCTTCTACAGGCTAACCCAATATCACATGGTTAGACTAAGTGAACTTGCAGGGGTTGCATTTCATCCATTATGTTTCCACACAAAAGAATGTCATTTAGTGACTGCAGATGAAGATTTGAGTAATAAATGTGCCTTGAAGATTCTTCTAAATTATCTTTCATTGCTTTTCAGTCCCATAGTGAATGGCATATTTCTGAAAAAAGTACAATACAGTGAAGAGGGGTTGTAGTTGACTACTAATGGCACTCTTTTCATGTGGTTATTTGTATTCCAGCAGATTTCTTCTGCGTACACTGGTGGCTTTCTGAATTTGGATGTCCATGACCTTGGCATTACAACCGTGATTGATAAAATCTCGTTGGAAACTGTAATTTCTGAAATAATTAGGTCTGTCTGTTGATTTCTGGTACAGAGATATGCAGTTGTTTCTAATACTGATTGCGGTATCCAGAAAGTTAAATTGTGCAGGCAAATGGCTGAGTTTGAGATTAATGGAGGGATAGAAAACGTTGTCATTTTTGTTAAATGACAAACGTTCATCTCTGCTGCCAGTCCAAATCAGAAAAAGAGCAAACTGGCACTGTTCTCTTTTTAGACTTTTTATTTTTATGCTTAGATATGGGGCTGTATATTCCTCAATTAGGTAGGCTCCCATTAACTGGTTTCCCTGGAGTTGGTTTGACCCTTTCACAGGTGTATTTATCAACCATTTGCCTGTGGAGGTTGACTTTTTTTATAAGTATATGCCTCATTGCTGAACTTTTATGAGGTTCTGTTTTTAAAAAATGGAAGTCTGAAGACTGATAAGTTAGCCATTTGAGTACTATGGTCCTTTCTCTTATGTCTCTGCTATTACTTGGCACCAAATGAAATGTTGTGTTCTTTCCTGTTTCTACACTTAGTCCTTCTCATTTCTCCTGCATTTTATGTTCCTAATGGTGGCTGCCTAAGTAGTATGGGTTTTTAACCATTTCTGTACTTGGGTGTAATTACATTGCTGTAGATGGGCTTTCTCCTTCAGTTTCAGCAGACAGCAGGAGCCTCTTGTGGTGGCCATCTTTGCTTAATAGAGGTTCATGGAGATTTTTTATAGGGACATCTCTATACCTGTTTAACTTACAAGGGTCAGAGTGGGCTCAAAATGAATATGTGGACCTGCTATGGTCAAAGAAAGGACAATGTTCAGACCAATTAAATTAGCTTTTTATATGGCATTTGCAACCAGAAACTTCATTTCCCACAATCCCCTATTCCCCAGGCTGTCTCGATTGAGCAGGGTGGTGCTTTGGCAGCCATCTTACTTCTCTGATTGAATAGGCTTCTCAGAAGCTGGTCTCTCTTCTCTACATTTCCAGTTTAATACTTTGCAGTCAGTTAAAAACATTCTTGGTATTTCTGTGCACTTTCTTATAGTTTTCTACTACTTTGTAGGGGTTTTCTCTGAACATTTCAGATCCCAAGGGACATATGTTTAAATCCAAGCCTAAGGATTCAGGGCTCCTTTTAATCCCATAGCACTTACTCTTTCTGTGTCCCACCTGTTGCTTCCAGGATTAAGGAGGCCATCCAGCAGGTGTATGCCCTCAGAAAGAAGCCTGTACTCTTTTGAGTCACGGCACATTCCACAAGATTGGTGGGTGCGTTTTGGGCCTACAAAAATCAGACCACTGTTGAGCACTTGTGAAAAGGAAGTGATGTGATCACCTCTGCACACCTTTACCAAATACTTCTGTGTGAATGTGTTGGCCTGTGTCGAAGCCAGCTTTGGTCTGAAGACCCTCAAGCCTGTGGTGCCTTTATAAGTGTCATTTTTTTTTACCTTTTTATCTCATGAGATCAGGACTCTGTTGTTCCTGTTATTTGGTGTCTAAATCCTTTGTCTGTTGACATCTAAAGTTCATGTTGTAACAGTTTGGTCCTGTGGATACTGGTCCTAAGTAGATTTTTTTTACTCTTTTTCCGCTCCCTGGAATATTGATGGATAGCTTTGGTAGTCTATAAGACTTAGCAGGCAGGGGTATAGTAGCAGAAAGGAGGGAGTTTCCATCTCAGAGACATCCTCTGCCCTCTTGTAGGAGGAGCCTCTACCCTATGGTTCCCCATGACAGACAGATTTCTCTTCACAAGAGACATCAAAAAACAGATGTATGTTTCAGCCTTTAGTGGGCCTTGTTAGTGGAGTACACCTTCTTCCCTCTAGGCCAATTGTTCTCAACCTGAGTGCCATGACATTTTTGTGTTCCACGGACATCCACTTAGGGTGCCCCATCTTTTTTATTAAAGGGACAGTAATGTCCCATAAAATTTTTTTACAGTTTTGTAGAGCTTAAAAAGATTAGCTACAAATCTTATCTCTCAAACCGCTATGGTTTGAGAGGTATCATCCACTAAAGTTCCTCTTCTCCTTCTGTCAGCTGACAGAAGGAGATCCGGGTTAACCGACATGAAGAGGCTCTTCAGCAGATCCGCAATTTAAAAAGAATTACTTCTTTGGAATGGTCTAAAAAGTGTGCTTGCAAACCAGGCACACTTTGTAGACCGTTCCAAAGAAGTAATTATTTTTAAATTGCGCTATTGCGACTCTGCTGAAGAGCAGCTTGTCGGTCCCCGGACCAGGAACTCCTGCTGCCAGCTTACAGCTGACGTCAGAAGAAGAGGAGGGAGAGGGGAACTTTAGCGGATGATATCTCTCAAATCATAACAGTTTGAGAGATCAGATTTGTGGCATTTCGCTTATTTTTTTAAACTCTACAAAACTCTAAAAAAATTTTATGGGACATTACTGACCCTTTAAGACTAATTGAAATGTGACTGTTGACTTTCAGTTGTGTATATTAATGGAATTTGATATGCACAATATATTTGTGATTAACCCCTTAAGGACCCATGACACTCCAGGCTTGTTTTCACTTAAGGACTGATGATGGTCCTGGATCGTGATGGAATTCTGAACTCCCTACGTTCAGGGAGTCCGGAATCGGATTCTGAAAAAAAAAAAGGTCCATGGTCCTTAAGTGACCGCACCGTGTGTGCGTGGACGGTCCTTAAGAGGTTAAGAGATCTAAAATAATTATATACTTATGTATTTGAAACCTTCGTTACTCCTTAACAGGGGTACCCTTAAAATTTAGGACTGTGCTTTAGGGGTGCCTTGAGGGAAAAAAAAAATGTAGACCCACTGCTCTGGGCACATAGGGAGCAAGGTCTCGTGGATGAGATACCCTTCCACTTAGGGAGACTAAATATGTGTAACAAGTGTCCAATGAGAACAAACAAAACTAAGTAGAAGTTTTCTTGTTGCTTTTGCCCCCCTTGTTGTAGCGGACTGGTACATGTCCTAATTCTGTGCATGCAAAAGAGGTAAGAGGTAGCCTTGATGTACTCCTTATGGTCTGTGTAGTAGGAAGAAGTAAGAGGTATGTGTGCTAATGTATGCATAAAAGGAGGAGGTAAGTGTCCCTGATGAATATTAGGAGAATATGAGATATAGTTGCCCTGATGTATGTATGTATATTAGGAGGAGATGAGATATATGTGTCCTGATGTCTGTGTATTAGGAGAATGGGGCGAGGTACCTGCCCCTGATAACTGTGTATTAGGAGGAAGTGATATGAATGTGTCCTGATGTATGTGTGTTAGGAGGAGGTGAGGTGAGAGGTAAGTGCCCTGGTGTCCATGTATTAGGAATAGGCATGAGGTACATCTGTTTGAGAAAGTGACTGCATATAAGGATGATGTAAGAGGTATGTGTATTAGACGAAGGTGAGATGTATGTGTCCTGATGTCTGTGTATTAGAAAGAGGTGAGAAATAAGGGTCCTGTTGTCTGTGTATTAAGAGGAGGTGAGAGGCATGTGTCCTGATATAACTGCATTCTTAATGTACCTGGGAGGAGAGAGATCAGTGTCCCAGATATCTGTGCATTTGGGGAAAGTGAGAGGTATGAATCCCTGATTACTATTTAATGGGAACTCATGATACCAAGGTATGTTTCCTGATATCTGTGTATTAGCAAGAGATAAGAGGTATATGCCCCTGATGCCTGTGCATTAGGAGTAAATGAGAGGGATGAATCCCTGATATCTGTATTAGGAGGAGGTATGAATTAAGTGTCTGTGTTGTGATGTGGGAAGGTATACTTTGTATCATGTCTCCCCAGTTCTTTTACAGTAGGAAGTGGAGAATTATTTGCAGAAGAATGAGGCTGAGAGCTAATTAGCAGCTCATACAATTAGTGGCGTGTCAGCCTGCCAGGGGCTAATTAACTGGTTTGGAAAATTACCCAAAGAAGCATCAGAGAGAGAAAATAAACCTTGTTAACAGCATATAGAAACTGAGTATTAACATCAGTGTATCGTGTTTAACCCTTTGAGCGCATACAGTGTATCGTGTTTAACCCATTGAGTGCCATAAGACTGCTTTGCGCACCCTTCTGGCATTCAAGGGGTTAATACCATCATATATGTGAATATAATTAAATGGGGCGTTTAATGCTCTAAATGCCAGAGAGGTCTCCAATTTCCCTTGCATTGAATTGGAGACCAGTCTACATTTAAGGGGTTTAAGGTCCCAGTTAAATCAATGGGCATGTTGGTTTGCTCAAGAATTGCTCCAGTTCCAATTATTGCATTAGTCTCAGCATCTCTCATTATGATAATATAGATCAAATACATTTTTATGGCACAGCGTGGCACTTTATGCTAATTTCCTGTACATTTTGCTTATTATTCAAGTCTAAACAGTTTACCTGCTGTGCTACTAGAAATGACCCCAGTGCGTGGACTCTACTTGGATTCAGTCATATCACAGTGTCTGGTAATACTGGTCCGGTTTATGAACAAACTAGCTGAAAAGCCCATGTGCATAGGCCACAGTGCCACCCAGCAACCTCGGCTGGTGGCCGGATCCTGTTGGCCGTGCTGCAGTCATGCACAGCACTGACTGACCGAACGCGCCACGGCTGATAACAGAGAGGGACACTCCGAATTCAGATGGGACCACGAAGGTGCACAGAGAGGACTACGGTCTGAATTCTGAGCACCCCCTCCATTATCAGCCACGGTGCGTTCGGGTAGTCTCTACTGAGCATGACTGCAGCGTGCGCAGCCATCTCTACTGCGCATGATGGCTTCCAACAAACATATTTAGCAAATTATTATATAGGATTAGCATGAAATGTAACATTGTGCCACCAACAAATAAAGTTAAATTTTTCAAAAACTATATTACAAAAAAAAATAGATAATTTATGTAGTTTTAAATTCGTATTACACTTATCTAAATCTATTGGCGAATGAAAGGTCCACTTCAAGGTAAGCGGTAGTTTCTTATGAGGAGATGTCAGTGTTAACCATTTGAGTGCCAGAGAGGTATAAAACACATTGCAAAGCAATGTGTTACATGCACCTCTGGCACTCGGAGGGTTAAATGAAGATGGTTAATAACGTGGAGGAATGTATAAAACTGGCGTAATGAAGAACACATCTAAAATTGTTGCAAAATGACACAACAGCAACATTTTCACTATGTTGGTTGACTTTTTTTGAAGAGTTGAGTAGAAATGGGTCTGGTTTAAGCGGGAATTGTGTTGCAACATATGTGTAAATAAAATGTGTTAATTGCAACAAAAATCCCACCCCCATTGGTAAAGCGGCATCATCAATGTTGTTTGGCAACAAAGAGGTTAACTGAGGTTTGCAGGGATGTGGGACGGTTCTAAGGGATATGGATGATCAGACAGGGGACTGGGGGGGATTGTCCCCCATCCATTTTCCTGCATAATCGAACCTATGAAAAGTGGCAGAAATCTATCACTGGACTTTGCTGCATAGTTTTCAGTTCATTTGTCACCCCAAAAAGGTTCCAAATGACCATTTATTTATATATATTTTGGGGGATTTCTATCTGTTGTACACAATATAGTTGCAGAATTGACCAGGTGGGAATATCAGCTGAATACAAAGTAATCCATGCAGTAAATATTTCTGGCTGTAATGAAATCTCAGCCCAATCCCCAAGTGGGTTAAAATGAATCCTTCCTGCAGATGGACATTCGTCATAATAATTGTCACCTGTATGTAATTAAATGTAGATTATTATTTTTCATTTAATTGCTTTCAGGCTTGAGCCTGCCTATTTAATCCTATTGATTGAAAGAAATGTCTCTCTAGTATCCAAGGGGTTAAAAATCCAGCCCCACACACACACACTCTTTTTCTCATTGATGTAGTACAAATACAAGTTTTGGGTCTCAAAACATTTTAACACTTTGAGTGCCAGAGGGGTACGCAATGCATTGCAGAGCATACTCATCCTTTGTGTCTATTACTCCAAATGGCTAAAAAAGTAAAAGTTGCATGCATGCTAAATCTGGTTTGGGATGATGGGATTGTAGTCCCCAACAACTGGAGGACCAGCCATTGACAACATATAGGTTTTTTAATGCTGAAAAGCACACAAGATCTTGTGAAATGTGCTGAGCACACAATATAGAGAGCCAGAGACTGATTAAGGCTTTATAGGGCCCTAGGCAAGATGCCAGTTTGGGGCCCATCATCTTTTGATCTGGTGCTTCTGACACAGAGTGCTGCTAGCAGGTATTGTGGCTCTAATGGACATGGGAGCAACTGGATGATGCTGGTCTCTATCAGCAAAAAGGAAGTCTGATGCAAGATATTAGTCCTAGCAACAGTAGGGCCTATGTCTGTGACCCATTACTTGCAGCCAGGGCCCCACATATTGCCATGGGCCCTAGGCAGTAGCCTAAGATGCCATTATGAGTGATCCAGCTCTGTAGAGAGCATATTTATAAAGTTCTAAGTTCTGGAGCGTGACAACTGTGTCATATTTATCAAAAAGAAAACAACCTTTACACTGATAAATATAGAGCAACTGGTTTGCACCAGAGTTGCTTATCCTTTTCTATGATAAATGTATCCTGTAAAGTACTGCTCCTATGTGACAGAGACACATTCTTTTTAAATCTTGCCACTGATTTCATCATATCAACAGGGACACAGATGATATTACTTATGGTAAGTGTGATGGTAGTTTGTTAATTTGCTAACCTAGCAAAAATCAGAAAAACACTCTGTCTGAACACTGAATGGGAAACAAAATACCCGGCTATGTTCTGGCCTCACTACATCACTGTTAATTCGTATTTTGATTGGGGGCTAAACATATCAGTAGTCATACATACCACAGGAACATTTTATTTTAGTACATTTTAGTTTGCTTCAAAACATTGGCTATTATTATTTTATGCACATTTTTACAACAAACGCTTAAAACAAGATATTTCCCCTGACGTTTCAAAAGGTTAAACAAGCCCTGAGAAACATATATTTAGTACCCTTTGAATGAGAATATTACTGGTCTGCTGAAATCTGGCCATATACTTCTAAGTAATGCAGTGCTCCCTCTGCTGTTGAATTGGAAGAAATTCATCCTTATAGTAAAGGATGAAAATTAAAAAAATTACCCTGAATCTCAACAGTGAAAAGACAGCCTTATTCAGCAAGAAAATGGAGAAATCCCGGGGCAAACCTGCAGCACCACAGGGGCTAAATTTAAAAAAATCCCATTGATTTAAAATCCACTTTTAATCTCTTCAATGCTAAAGAAGCCTTTAATGTTTTGCAAAACAATGTGTTAGAGACCTCTCTCAGGCTTAAGAGGTTAACAGCCCCACTGAAATCAGATGTGTTATATAGCTCTCACTGTCACAATATCATCAAGGGTTATGTTGGACTTGATAACTGTTGGCAATAACATCTACCACCTCTCCAGGATCAAAAAAACCATCATAGATTGGCTGCTTGATTCTATTACCTCCGTTAGTTAATACAAACTACTGCTACATTTGTGAACCCTAGGTAAATTGTATAGCTTTTTATTGTTCAGTATACATATGTTGCGGGTGTATATTGTATTGTAGCAATATACATTGTGAATAAATTTTTCATATTTTCAATAAAATACCTGGTTTGGATACATTGTCTAGCCATTGAGCAGATTATTTTATTATTTAGGGTTGTATAAATGAATATTAAGAATTACTGGCACTTTGAATATATATCATTTATAAAAAAAAGAAATAAATTAATATATAATCCATATTAATTTCTTAAAAAAAAATAATAATGAAGATTTTTTCACTTCCATCCTTTCAAATATACTGCAGTCTTTTGAAACTATGGTATTTCCTACCATATTAATTAGCTATGACGTTAAAAAAAAAAAGACACCTATCAGTGTGAGTTGATATACTGTAGGGGGTACCTGAAGCACAAAACTACACAAACTACAATTTCTAATTTTTCTTACATTTCTTTTTACAAATATAACTTTCCTGTTCTCAAATTGCTATAACCAAGTGTAACTATAGGGGGGGTTCAGTTGTGCCGGGGCCCCGCATCCAAGGGGACTTCATCTGCCCCAGAAGCCAACAGGTTCTAGTTATGCCACTGTGAAAATATTTTTGTGTTGGGGGCATCCTATATAATAATTCGCTAGGATGTTTGTCAGAAGCCGTCATACCCAGTAGAGACTGCCCGAACGCACAGAATGCTGGGAGTTATGTGCTGGGAGCATTCTGTGCTTTCGGGCAGTCTCTACCTTGCATGAATTCATCGGTGGCAAGATGCAGAGCAGGACCGGCCTCTTAACCCTTTGAGTGCCAGAGGGGAAAGCAACGCATTCCAAAGCAATGCGTTATGTACCCCTCTGGCACTCAAAGGGTTAACATCACACGGACCTTGGCCCGTGTACATGGGCTTTTACACTTGTAAAAATATATTTGCTCCGGGGCCCTACAATGACTAGTTATGCCACCGACTGTAAATACTACTGAAATGAATGAAAGGTACTAAAAGCATACCATTTTGGAAATAAGATAACCTACCACATCAAATGAGTGGTTACTTACATTTATACCCCTAGCCTGAAGTACACATCACTCATCTGGTATCTATCAGACACATTCTTAAAGAAATACTTACATATCCTAATACATTTTCTTACTTCAAAGGGATAATAATGTCTTAACCCTTTGAGTGCCAGAGGGGTACGCAATGCATTGCTTTGCAATGCTTCTCATACCGCCTGGCACTCAAAGGGTTAATTATGTAAAAAGTAATATTGTAGAGCATAAAATAAGAACTCCAATGTTACAATTCCTATCTCTCAAACCTTTATGGTTTGAGAGATAGATCATTCTAAACTTCCCCCCTCACTGATGTCAGCTGTAAAGCTGACAGAAGGAGATCTGTGTGGGCCGACACAAAGCGGATCTTCAGCAGAGCAGCATTAGCGCAATTTAAAAAGAAATACTTCTTTGGAACGGTCTAAAAAATGTGCTTGCAAACCAAGCGCACTTTGTAGACTGTTCCATTGTAGTATTTATTTTTAAATCGCGCTATTTTGGCTCTGCTGAAGAGCCGCCTGTCAGTCCCAGGACCAGGAACTCCTGCTGTCAGCTTACAGCTTACGTCAGTAGAAGGGGAGGGAGGGGGGAACTTTAGAACGCTCTATCTATCAAATCCATTAAGGTTTGAGAGATAGGAATTGCATCGATGGATTTCTTATTTTACTCTCTATAATATTACTTTTTATATAATTAAAACATTACGATCCCTTTAATCCCGAAGCTTTTAACAATTTACTCTAATGAGCCAAAACTTAAAGGGATGCTAACACCTCCAAATAATAAACCCTTGCTTATATTAATTATGGCAGAAAACTGTAATGGACCCTAAGAATTAATTCTATTTTAATTGGTTCCCCACAATTAATTATTAATTAGTACTGAAAATCATATCTAAAGAGACTGACATAATTATTTGATGCAGTACTCAAGTACTACAAATTCCTCCCATTGAAGTTTGTGGTCCATCTGCACTGCAAAATAATCATGTCTGCCTCCGTAGGCATGAGGACTAGTCCATACAGGATTCATGCTTAAGGGTCTATGTAATAAACCTGCTCCTGAAAATCACAGGGCAAATAGGTAAAGTGCTAAATTTATTAATGCATTTAGCAATGCAAATCTTTCTATGAACAATGAATTTTCTGTCAGTAATGCAGTACTCAAGTACTACAAACTCCTCCCACTGAAGTTTGTGGTCCGTCTGCACTGCAAAGTAATCATGTCTGCCTCCGTAGGCATGAGGACTAGTCCATACAGGATTCATGCTTAAGGGTCTATGTAATAAACCTGCTCCTGAAAATCACAGGGCAAATAGGTAAAGTACTACATTTATTAATGCATTTAGCAAAGTAAATCTTTCTATGAACAATGAATTTTCTGTCAGTAATGCAGTACTCAAGTACTACAAACTCCTCCCACTGAAGTTTGTGGTCCGTCTGCACTGCAAAGTAATCATGTCTGCCTCCGTAGGCATGAGGACTAGTCCATACAGGATTCATGCTTAAGGGTCTATGTAATAAACCTGCTCCTGAAAATCACAGGGCAAATAGGTAAAGTACTACATTTATTAATGCATTTAGCAAAGTAAATCTTTCTATGAACAATGAATTTTCTATCAGTAATGCAAATCGTTTTAATAAGAATTGAAGATTTGTTAAGTGCAAAATGATTTGCTATCATTAAATATGACAAACACAATCATGGACAATATTTATTTTGCTATACATTTTTAAAAAGTAATTTTATTGGATAAACTCTGTAGTGAGGTATTGGATTTTTTTGCCCAGATTAAGATAAGTAAGGGTTGATTATTCAGTGTTATTGTAAATTAAGGAGAGCTTTGGATAGATAGTAGTGATTATCATGTACACATAAAATAACATGAATCAATTAGAGTGTATAATCCTAATATTAAGGGGCTTTAAGTTATCGTTCACTGAATGTGAAATTAATTAATTATACTTCCCTGGGGTTCACCAGGCTGCCAGCATTAATACGGTCTGGCAGGAAAAAAACTCATCATCATAAGGGGCTGAGTATACTGAGAACACTGGTAACCACATATGACAGCTTCCTGATACACTTCCAGTGCATCCCCACCTACACACTCCATCTGTATCCATCTACTTCTACAGGAATTTATCAATCTATGTCTGTATGTTCATATTCCTATTTGCAAATAAAAATTAGCATTTTATTATGTCACTGCATATTGCACTATTTCTCTGCATGATTTATATTATCTATCTATCTATCTATCTATCTATCTATCTATCTATCTATCTATCTATCTGTCTGTCCATACATACATATACTTATATTCACCCATCGTCTACTACATCTGCTCTTAACACCACATCCTGTGGGTGGTTGATCCTGACCTTTTGTCTTCTGTCAAAGGTCACAAGCTGTTAAACCTGGGGCAAGATGTAAGAGTTAGGCAAAGAAAGGCACAGTTCCCCCATGAGCCATGTGACAGAGGGAGAGCTGTTTCCATACCAACGCAAATCATGAACACAAGGACCCTTGTGATGGTTGTGTGACAGGTCAGAGGTCACTGAAATAAAGAATGAGGGTTAAATGATTTGCCATTTTTATAGAGTTTCCCTGACTGAATTGTCCCAATGTCTTTTTTTTCTTTATTAAGAAAAAGATAACATAGGCACATTTTATCCTGCATTATTTAAGAGCTAGTGCTTACACATTTGCATGGTTAATATTAACATTTTTACCCTATCTAAATGAATAATTTAACCCCTTAGTGACAGACGACTTACCTGGTAAGTCCAGGAAGTCATTCGCTATAATGGAAAAAACAAACCTGTCATTAAGGGGTTAACCACTTATGGACTAAGGATGTACATGTATGTCATGGGTAGAATGTGGGTAGAATGTGAAATACATGTATGTCCTGGAATTCAGAGGTCACCACTTGGCTGCATGCCGCTCTAGGACCCCTTAATCAGCTGTATAAAAAAAATGTTCGTGGTCCTTATGTGCTGGCTGCTCGGCTTAAGGGGTTAAAGATTGTTTTTTTTTTAAAGAAAAAACAACCCCTCCCTCTAAACCCCCCCCCAAAAAAAAAACAAAAAAAAAAAAAAAAAAACAGGACGTTGTGTGGTTGATGTAATTTTTACTTTTCTATTCAGTATTTGGCATGGCATATGGAAAGTTCACAAAATAAATACAAAAAAACATACAAACAAACCCATGCACCCTTTATAGGGTGACCACATTTCATTTGTTCTACTCAGGGACACTGCTGAGACGCATGGTTGAGTACTTTTTGGTTCTAAAGCTGTGCAGCTGTGGTCACATGACATCACAGTACCCTGAGCTGACATCACCAGATGTCAGTGTGTAACTTGTGCTTTCTCTAGAGGACCACACAGTTATAAACACTAGAGGGGTGCATAGACTGTGACAATCTGTACACACACTGGGCCTTGTGCAAAACAGAAAAGGGGAATCATTCTGGAGAAAACCACTGCACCAATAGAAACAAGCACCATTTCCCTTAAATTCCATTGACTTTAATGGAGCTTTTATCTACATGAATACTGCAGTAGTGTCCAACTCATTGGGAAGCAATTATCTCTCTAGCATTCATCTAGTAAAAAGCCCCATTTAAATCAATAGGAATGCTTATTTGTCCTCTGTTGTACAACTGTTTTGCTCCAGAATTTCTTCAGCTCTCCTTAGTACATCAGCTCCAATGTGAAACAGGTTACACATTCTTTCTTAGACTACTCTACAGAATTGGCCACGTATACAAAAGAAAATCTGGAACACTGCAATCCAAATGAACAATAGGGCACACATACAAATTCCAATTGATATAAAGTGGTATTTGAAACCCTTGAATGCTAGAGAGGTTTGCAACTTATTTCACCAGCATTTAAGTTAAAAGCCCCAATAAATGTCCCTAAGAACACAGCTGTAAACATATATACAAAATCTGGAAAATAGCAACCACCTTTTGTTGCAAATACAAATTTCCATTCATGTAAATTGGTCTTTTAAGAATTTTAAATGAATAGATGTTATATGGAGAAATCTCCACTGCATAGCATGCACAGCAAAACTGTTACATTAATCCTTTCAGTGTCAGAGGAGTGTTCAATGCATTGAAATTTGCAAAGCAACATATTGGAAAATGGGCACCTCTAGCAAAGGGTTGAAAGACCCATTTGAATCAAATGGAATTTATTTTTGTGTGTATATACAAATACATTACTTACTTTATGTCAGTGGTGGGTAATGTGAAGCAAACCAGCTACAACTCCAGTCTTTCCTCACCAGCCTTTGACTGACTGGGAATGATGAGAGTTGTAGTCTGGAAGCAGCTGGAGGGCCTCACATTGCCTGCCCCACTTAACTAACAAACAACTTTGTTACTGACACTATCAGCATAGAAATGTTAGGGTTTTGATAATGCTAAATGCAAAATTAGCATAGGACAGTGCTAGACTATGTTTTTGGTAGAAGTGCTAATTGTGGAGTACTTTATTAACCCACTGGCATACCTGGGAACGTTTTCTTTTGGACTCCCCGGAGAAGGATGTCCTGTGGTGCCATTGGTGGAGATCAATGATGCAATTCGCATCAGAAAGGGGTGGGTCTTAATTGCAAGTGGGGGCGAAACTTAGTAAACTTAAAAAACTTTTGATAAATAGGCTGGGGAAGGAGGAGAAGAGGGATGGCAGTGGGAGGAACAGACTGGGAAGGAGCAGAAGTGTGCAGACTTTCACTCGAATCTCCCCACATCCGGAGAATCAGCCTCTGCCCCGGAGACCCGGTAATCAGCTACAAAAACCTTGGGGCAAATCTGGAGAGTTCCCAGCTATGCCCACTGGTGCCAAAATGTTGTGCAACACTGTTCTAGAATTAAAAGAGGGGCCCAAGCTTAAATTCACTTCTAATATTCAAAACCAGGAAATATAATTCATAAACATTACATTATTTCATGACTGAGATAAGATTCTCACTAGAAGGTTAGGGAAATATAGATCAGTGCTGTTAGACACCTCAGGAAATGGAAAGAAAACATAATGTATAGACAGTAATAGCACGTGAAATACAGTTTATTATGGAGAGTATTTTGAAAAGGAAGCAGAGATTACTGAAGATCAATTAGTTCAAAAAGGTTGTCATGAGAAGCTGCCTGAGGATGTATGTGACAAAGTCAAAGTGATACATAGGGCAGATTTAATTAGTTATAAGAAAAGGGAATGAATACAGAGAAACTATGATTACTCTGTTTTACAGGTAGGTATAATGGAAGAACAGATAACAACAAACACATCTATATATATAAAAGAATAAGCCTCATTGCATAATTTATGGTTCCTCACACACAGAACATATTTTATGTCTCCTCAAAAAACACACACATTGCACATAATGTCTCATTACATAATTTATGTCTCATTAGGAGACACAATTCCCATTGGGTGATTCAATGGGGATGTTACTTCTCCCATTGGGTGATTCAATGGGGGCATGTTTATCATACAGGGAGATGGCCCGCCTCCTCCAGCCCGCCCACCACTATCCAACTGACAAAAAAAAAATATAGCTGCCAGTCGCTCCTGAAGTAGGGGATATCAATAACTTCTCACGCAGGATCATGACCCCACAAACACACTGTTTCACCTCCCACAGATAACTGTAACCCTCCATACACTCTGTTTCAGTACGAGGGTGTAATGTTTCCATAAAATACAAACTCAGGGATAAACTTAATAGCAACTCTTTTATTTAACTCTTTTCATCTCTTCAGTCAACCTCACTAACTTTCTGTTTTCAACTGTCACTCCTCCACTTCCTGCTTCCTGATTCCCACCCTTTCTCCTTAAAGGGACAGAGCTGCTTTTCTGTATGTTACAGAGGGCAAGCCTCAAACACCACTTTCTATTTGTTCCCTCAGCATATTGCTGCGTTGCCTCAACTGAAGAGCCACCGTGTTTTATATTGTTATGTTACATCAGCTTAAGTAAAGAGGAGTTACTGCTCCCATTGGGTGATTCAATGGGGGAGTGATTTAAATCATGCGGGGAGTTGGCCTGTCCCCACTATCCAGCCCACCCTCAACTATCCAAGTGACTGAAAAAACAAAATGGCTTCCACTTGCTCCTACACCACATACACAAACACATCAGACACAAACACACACACACACTCACACTATCTCACATACTCACACTCTCACTCACATTCATACACACTCTCACTCACACTCTGTCTCTCACACTCAATCACACACCCACACACTCTCTCACTCACACTCAATCACACACACTCAGTCACACACACTCTCACACTTTCACTCACACTCAGTCACACTCTCACTCACACTCTCTCACTCACACACATTCACTCAATCACACTCTCACTCACACTCTCTCACACACACTCACTCAATCACACTCTCAATCACACACTCACACTCTCACTCACTCACACTCAATCACACTCTCACTCACACTCTCTCACTCACACTCATACACTCTCTCTCACACTCTCTCAAACTCTCATTCACACTCACACTCACACACTCTCTCACACTCACACTCAATCACACATACTCACACTCTCTCACTCACACTCAATCACACACACACTCTCTCACTCACACTCAATCACACACACTCAATCAAACACATTCAATCACACTCTCTCTCAGACTCAATCACACACACTCACACTCTCACTCAATCACGCACACTCTCACTCACACACACTCAATCACACACACTCACACACACTCACTCACACCCCGGGAGCCAGCACAATCCACCATAGTATGTACAATTACCACATGCATTTCAACTACATGAATGAATGCCACAGTGGAGGCATAAGTACAAACACAAACTCATTACAATGACACATAGGTCACCCCCTTATGACTCACTTCTGCGTGTGTGTGTGTCTCTGTGTGTGCCTGTGTGTTTCTCACTGTGTGTTGCATGTCTGTATCACATTCTATGTGTCTGCATGTTGTGCATTCCATGTATGTGTGTATGACTGTGTCGCTCTTTATGCATCTCAGTGCATGCGTGTGCATTTGCGTGTGTCTCTGTGTGCGTGTGTCTTGCATCCGTGTGTGTATGCATTCATTCCCTATATAACCTGATGGGCAGCACCATCCCACATTGCTAGTTTTAGATAAATATTTCTACAATATATAAGAACATCATATCTGAGATCCAAAAACAGGATATAGGTCTTAATTAGGGGTAGAAATAGAAACTACATATTGCCACGAAGTGATGTAGGATTGAGTAAAAGCATTAGTAAAGATGAGGTGTGTAACAACTTTTTTTTAGCAATAAAGGGAATGCATAAATGTAGTAAAAAAGGATGCTGCATTTGAGCATACTGCCCACCTAGGTTATCCTATACTGAAAAATTTATATCATGTTACCAATAAGGAATAGAACAGAATAATTTTAAACTGGATTTTTTTTAATAGTTTACCTTTTGACATGCTTTAGTGATACAGTATGTGATACACAAAGCACTGTACATAAACTCAAAACTACAGACATAATATTTCCAGCCAGGGATTTGGACAGGCATTTTAACTTGTTATTGGGCTTGGAGAGTGCTGCTGCTGTAGGATTTTCTCCTTGTTTTTTTTTTTTCCTCTTCACCTTTGTTTTGCCATTTTGTTTTCACATTGTCATCCACTGAAGATTTATCTGTGCCCCTTTTTTTTCATTTTCTATTTCAGAATGTCGACCTCTGGAGAGTTACTTGTGCTCTTTGAAAGAATTTCCTTTTTGGCAAGGAATTGGATAAGAGTATTTGTTTCAAAAAATAAATTGTGAAAAGCACTTTTTGTCTTGTACAGGAATTCCTTGACAAATGACATATTTATTTTTTTTTCATTGCATTGAAATCAATGATAATAATGGAACCCCCACATGGAGATTCCCCTATATATTACTGTCTTGCTAAAGTATAAAATGGGGTGTCAGTGCTGCATGTTTTCAGTCTGTGCTTAAAAGAGAGAAATGAAGAAGAATTTTTGAGCTAGCTAGTGTTGGCAGACAGGCAAAGAGAGGGAGCTGGAGTTGCTTAAGAGAAGTATTGGTGGTATCTTCGAGTGTGGGAATGAAATGGGGGGGCTGGAGATAATACACTTGTGAGCTTGATTTCTGTAGAGTTCAGGATATTAGAAGGGTTACTAACTGATAGTGTTCAGGACTATGTGATGACCAACAACATTATAATAATAATAATAATTAGCAGGAGACAGCATGGTTTTATGAAGAATAGATCATGCCAAACTAATTTTCTTGCATTTTACAAAAGGCTAAGTAGTAATTTGAATAAGGTTATTGTTGTTGATATAGTATAGATGGAGTTTACAAAAGTATTTGATACCGTGCCTCACTGCAGGTTACTGCACAAAATTATGACTGTATTGGGAGGTGGTATTTGTGCATGGATAGAGAACTGGTTAAATGATAGATGGCAGAGAGTTGTTTACAAGTTGCTTTAAAGTTGTAAGTGGGGTGCCACAGGGATCAGTCCAATGTCCAATGCTTTTTAAGTTGTTCATTAATTATATAGAAGTGGGGATTGAAAGTAGTGTCCCAATTTTTGCTGCTGACAAAAAGGAAATGCATACAAAGAAAGACGTATTTTCTCTTCAGAAATATTTGGATAAAGTGAATGAATGACCAGAGAAGCAAAAGCTTTAATATAGATAAATGTAAGGTTATGCATTTAGGCTGCAGAAACAAACATGCTACATATACAATAATAGGAAAAGTTTTGGGAAATTGCATTAGAGAAACACTTAGAAGTATTGATAAACAATAGACTTTACAGCAGTGTGCAGTGCCACTCAGTTGCTGCAAGTGCTAGTAGGGTATTATCCTGTATAAAAAGGGGTATAGATGCATGGCATGAGAATATAATTCTACCTTTCTAAAAATCCATGGTAAGGCCTCATCTAGAATATGGAGTACACTTTCCAGCACCAGTTCATTATTAAACTGGAAAAAGTGCATATACTTGCACAAAATTAATACAGGGGTTGAAGGATCTGCTATAGAGAGATACTAGTCAGTCTGGGTTTGTTTACATTTGAGAAGATATATCTAAGGGGTTATATGATTACTATTTACGAATATTTTCAAGGTTAATACAAACAATTTTCTAAGGAACTATTTACTGAAAGAGCTGAGCAAAAATAAGAGGTCATCCATTAAGGAAAGGCCCTTTCAACTACAACAAAGACAGGTATTTAATGTTAAGGGCAGTAAAGTGATGGAATTATTTGCTGTACTTGCTAGTTGTTTTCAATAAAGTACTGGATAGCTTTGTAGCTTAGAGTAACATTGATAAGTATGACAGTTGGTTTCAAATTACTTCAATTTGTTTGGTTTTCATTTGGATTGACAGAGGTGATATAGAATAGGCTGAACTTGATGGACCTATGTATTTTCTCAACCCCATCCTCTATGTTACTAAGAGTTAACCAAAAAAAACAACAACTTTTGAATGATAAGTGACAGACAGTCTCAGGTGAGTCAGTGACAGAGGCTTTGCAGACAAATATATACTGGTATACTGGGTGTACTTATACACATACAGTCCCTCCTATATCGGCAAAAAAAGAGGGACAAACACTTTATTCCTTTACTGAAAACTGCTGATTCTGAAGCTAGTAGGTATATCCTCATCCTGTACTGCAAAAATTAAAGCTGCAGTCAAGCTAGGAGAGAAAGAGAAAGTAGCTGCTGTTATTCTGAAATGAGCTACATGTAGAGGCAGACAGATAAAGTGGGGGAGTTGGAGTTGCT
Source organism: Rhinophrynus dorsalis (assembly GCA_037306005.1). NCBI lineage: Eukaryota > Metazoa > Chordata > Amphibia > Anura > Rhinophrynidae > Rhinophrynus > Rhinophrynus dorsalis. The sequence continues at coordinate 233,544,099 of CM074719.1, forward strand.
TTCACTCACAGGGATTGTGGGTGTGATTTCTTCGACTGACAGATGGCAGAGACAGGCTAGAGTTTCTCCCCCTGAGCAGCAACTGAGAATGATAGTGACAGATACTAGAGACAGAGAAATATTTCATACTGTATTTTAAGACAGGCAAAACATATTTCCACATACTAGCAGCTCTGTTATTTTATTTAAATTAAAAATAAATTATACTTTCATTATGTCCACCAAGCATGATGGGGCATAGGCAATGAGTAGGAGGAGTGCATGAATGTGCTGGCAGTGGTAGTACTACAAAAACTGACAACAGCCATGTTTGCTGCAGCTTGTATAATACAATATTATGATGATCTTCCTGACATTGACTCCAACATCATAGCTTCCTTGAGAATAGCATATATGGTACCCTGCTTTGTCCTAAATCTAATAGACACTCAATTCCTCCCAGAATACCAAATTGTCAAAGAATATCACTCACATAATCTGTGAACATTTTGGCCGGTGTGATAGCATGCACAATAAATTACATGCTGTGCAAGAGTGTAACCTCCAGCTTAACACAGAAGTCCTTATCAGGTGTAAGCCCCTGCTGGAGCATTTGTATGAGCAGTTCAAGGTCATTACTGAATATACAATGCATAACTGGAAGACTTTGGAAGGGATGTCTTTGTCACATGGACAATGACAGCTAATGTGTGATTTATTTGAGCTGCTGAAGGTTTTGGAGGAGGTCACCTTGCTGGATAGTCATGCTGTTGTAGGAATTAGTTACATACTTCCCCTAATATATTTATTACGGAAAAGAATGAAGAGTGTAGCCGATTATTGTTACAACAATAACAACACAGACATGAACTAGTTGGTAAGTGACATGTTCGCATGCTTTGAGCATGATCCTTGCATAGTCCTCTAAAAGCAATGAAGAATATATCCTAGCTACGTTTCTGGACTACAGAAAACCTAAAATTTTAGAATTTTTTTCCAAGTCATGAGCAGAAGCACTCTGAGGAATATAGTCCTGTAAAAGCATACAAAGAAATACTTATAGACTAAGTGGAAGTTTGCATTTGTGGAAGATGAGAGAGAGAAACATAGGACCACAACTAGTAGGAAGCATAGTGAAAAGCCAGAAAGTAAAATGAGTAGGCCTTCAACAGCATCAGCATTAATATAACATTTTGCATGGCACGTCATCATCACAGAAAGCAATGAATGTGTCTCAGGGGAAACAGTATAACGTTTGTAGTGGTGGTGGTGACACTGGCACATCTTTATGGGACTTGCTCCAATAAAATCCATCATTCTTTAAGGCATCGCCCTTGTAGATGGTTACTGCATTACTATGTTCTGGACCCAAATGATGACCCACTCAGAGCCGGATCATCCATTAGGGCAACCTAGGCTACTGCCTAGGGCCCAGGGCAACATGAGGGGCCCTGGTTGCAAGAGATGAATTGCTGCCACAAAAATCTTGTGTCAGATGCCCTTTTAGTTGAAAGACACCAGCACCATCCAGTTGCTCCCAATTCCGTTATAGCCAAAAAACAGTGCCTGCTAACAGCATTCTCTGTCAGAAGCACCATATCAAAAGATGTGGGGCCCCAAAATGCTACCTTGCCTAGGGCCCTATGGAGCTTTAATCCATCTCTGGACCCACTTGAGTACTTATAAACAAAACAGTGTGTCTGGCCAGCATTCATGCATACTGCTGTGGAAACAGTGCAGTCAGGGCAGGTTTTGAGCGCACTCAGTTATATTGTTAATGTTCATAGGACCAGTCTATCCAGCAGCACTGTTAATAGACTTTCATTTTAAAAAGTAACCCAGATCTTATATTATCCAAGATGTAGCAGAAGTAGAAAAAAACACAAATGACAGAGCAACATACAGAACATGTAGTAACAGCAGCATGCAGGAAGAAGACCATCCATTTTCCAACTCACACTGTGCAACAGGCAACTGCAGCAAAACACAGAATAACGCTACTGTAAACCATTTTTTAAATAATAGATAGATAATCTCTCCTGTCTTGCAAGAAAATCATTTGCTGGAGAGGGAAGGTGGAATTTAAGAAAAGCCTTAACATTTTTTTTTTAAAAAGACTAATTTCATGTATTTTCAGCCCAAATTCTCACTGGAACAAAATGTGAGGATTTCTTCATGCATTAGCCATTGCCCTTTCAGCAATGTCAGATTGTATCCGACCATCTCTTATTCATCAATAAGCGATGGCTAGATAGATCCGCCAATTTCATTAGCCAGCTTTGATCTGGCAGATCCCATTAAAATCAGTGGGGCAAACACACACACATATGCTATCACTGGATTGGCACAATTTATGCAATTTTTCCCTGCTTCACATACCCAGGACAGGGAAACAGTACAGATTATTGATGAATATCTGAAGGATAGCTGAAGGTATCCATCATTGGCTGCAGCAAAGTGCAGGCTAATAGCAGCATATTTGATACTGATGAATTTCGGCTGTACTGCTGTCCTGTCTCAGGATCAATACTCATTGCTTTATGTATGTGGCAAGGGTGAAGTCATATTGGGCCTTGTGTATAAAATAAAGATGAACAATTCTGAGGCAAACCAATTGCACTGCAGTGGACAAATAAATATTCCCAGAATTCAGACAGATTTAAACCGGGCTTTTCAACCCATGAATTCTAGAGAAGTCTCCATGTCATTGCCTGGAAGTTTGCTGGAGACCTTTCTGGCATTCAAGGGGTTAAAAGCCCTATTTAAATGGAAATGTTTATTTGTTCCCTGTGGTGCAACTGGTTTGTGCCATTATAACTCCATTTTTGCTTTATACATAAGGGACAGTGGCCCATATGTATAAAAGCAAGCTAGTTATTCTGGAGTAAAACAACTGCACCATAGGAGACAAATAACATTTCATGTTAAATTAAATTGGGCATTTAATGCCTTAAGTGATAGAGAAATCTCCAATGCATTGTGAAGCATTAGAGAGGTTAAGAAACTATATTCAAATGCATGGGAAATTAGGAATTCTTATTTTTGATTTACTTATATACATATGGGCCAATGTGTCCTGTCATTCTCTGTATTTTCCACTTCTAGCTCTGATCTCCCCAGGGCCCAATAATTGCTCACGCAGCACCCGCCTTTCCCCTTCTTAGTGTCTCCCTCCTTTCACCAGCTCCACGCTACATTACACATCTGCTACAGACACCATTCACTGATGCTCCAGTGCTCACTGTTCCATAACCCTGAAGCACAGAGTGCCACACAGCATGCAATATCTGGAACCGCTTTAACACTAACCAAGCAGCTTGCATCAAAGAAAAGTATGGGATATTTGCATACCTGGAAACTCTCCGGATATGCCCCGGAGACTCCAGTTCTGACAGAGCTTTACCGGGTCTCCGGGGCAGAGGCAGATTCCTCCGGATGTGGAGAGTTTCTATTGAAACTCTGCCACATCTGCTTTTTCTCCCGTTGTGCCTTCGTCCCCAGCCTTCTGTGTGACACATTTAACCCTCTGAGTGCCAGAGTGGTACGGAATGCATTGCTTTGCAATGCATTCCGTACCACTCTGGCACTCAAAGGGTTAAATCCCCCCACACTCGAGTTAAGCCCCGCCCCTTTTTGATGCGATTAGCGTCATTTTTGCTACCCCCCGGGTAGCCCTCAACTGAAAGTTCCCAGGTATGGATATTTGACTGAATTATAGCAGGCATGTATTAGTTACTGGAGAATTTGAAAAGGTTACCTCCTTCATACCTTGCAATTAAAAGAGTAACAGTCCCTATTAAACCCTCACCTTTGCTTTCTGTGGCTAGAAAATCCTACTAGCCCCCATTAATTTTGTCCTTGTTCTTTTGTTCAATAGATTATTTCTTCATGCTGTGTCCATGTAGGCAGGTATGATAGATAATAGCTGGACTACATGACCTCAAACTCTACCTACCGCACATGGTAATCTTAATCCTGTAAAGGAATAGTAAACCCCAATATTTTAACCTAACTAAAAGATTGGCAATGACTATTGCTAGCATGCCTCAGTAGCTCATGGGTTAACACTTACATTGTTGGCTCTGTGCAAGTGCACTAGGTCTATTGGGGTTTGAGACATCAGCCTCAGCTCCCATAGCGCCAGTTGCTGCTCAGTGTTGGGAGGAAAGCCTACTTCTCCTTCTGGTTTGATAGGATGGGAAAAGACAAGTGGCGGAATAAGCATTATCCTCTGGGAGTGTACTAATGGAAGTCATAGTCACATGACCAATCTTTAATTAGGTTAGGTTTCTTGGGTTTACTATTCCTTTAAGGACAAGCACACCACTCTGGTCCTTAAACAGTTAAATAGGCTCATAATCTCTGCCTGCTTCATTTTGAACAAACTATCAGCAATTGTCATGACTGACTGAAAAGGTTATCTCTTGAACAAATACACAAGGGCAACATTTTAGCGGCTTGTAGGATTTTCTTACCATAGGTAAATGAGGATGTTTTCAAAAAGTGGTGTTAGTTCTCCTTTAAGGCTGTGAAGTGCAATATTTTGTCCTGGTACTTCCATGTACATGTTAAAGAGATGAGAATGAATTATTGCATGAGGCACTTCTACATGTTACTTGTGTTAGGTTGGCATTATATGGCCCTTATGTATAAAACCAAAGTGAAGCAATTCTGTGGCAACCTGCAGTTTTGCATCACAGGGGACAAATACAAATTTCCATTTATGTAAGTTTGGCTTTTAACCCATTAAGATGCAATATTTTCGCAACCACTCCAGCATCCAAGGGGCTAAAAAGCATCATTTAAATTAAATGGAATTTCAGAGATATTTATCTGTTCCCTGTGGTGCAGGTGGATTACCCCACAATGGATCTTCTTTGTTTTTTATAGATAAGGCCCTGTGTCTTATGACTTTCTGGATGCAAGCCACTGTTTGTAGCCTGGTAGCAGCTGTCATGTCTGCCTCCATGAGCATGACTTCCAGGACTGAGTGAAGATGTTATCTCTTGAATCAGAGATTTTATAGCCAGGGTACAGAAAGTGGGGGTTAATATAAGGAGGTCTTAGTTCATAATAATGAAATATGAACACTACAGTCCTAACCAGTTTTAGGACAATACTCAGCTTCCTAATATTTACAAAAAATGAAACTTTGAAGAAGAATTTATACCAACATCCTAGAAAAAAATAATCCTTCGGAGATACTATAGTACTGAAGCCACTAGATGACCTGCCATACTGCATGGAGAAAATCTCTCCATCTATTATAATTCTGTTGTACTTGTTTTCGGATAGTAACGATTCACAAAAACCAGCAACTCCGATTAATCTTCATAGTATTTGGGCCATGGAGAGTGTTATTTCAATACTGTCAGAGTTGTAGTTCAAATGCAGTTGAATGATAAAGTATCCCCTTCGTGCCCCTTTTACAGATGTAACACTGCTCACCTCAGAGCAGTAAAATTATCTGGATGGATAGCAAAGAGGGACAATATTCAGAGACCATAAGGAAAAACCTGAAAAATCTGTCAAGGGGGCAGGGTTTTCCTTATACTCATAGTAAGATGATTGTCCCTTGCTGTGAGCTGTCTGGTCCCAGGTCCAGATTCTAGACTTGTGCAAATCTGTTCTGCTGATTTCGGAATTCAGATGAATAAGGGTCATTCGGGCCGTCCGAAAGTTAAAAGTCATTCATTTTTTAAAAACCCCTCCATACTTTCCCTCCCTTTCTAGTCCAATTAGCTTCTTCGTTTCATGATGGGGGTTGGACTAATGACACATCAGACAACCAGTCAGCCTGCATTTCCTGTTAGTCCATTGTTGGAGCTCAGAGACAGCAGAAGGAGAAAAAGAATGTCCAGTTGTTGTGTAGGCAGGCAGGTAGCATATGCAGGCAGCCAGCATTAGTTCCTTATTGCCACTGCAAGGCAGAGTCATCTTTGTTCCTGTGCAAAATATAAAAAATATTAGGAATTTGTTTTAATAGTTTTCAGAGTGACAGCCAGTCTCAAAGTTGTGTAGGCAGGCAGGCAGGCAGGCCTAGTACCTTACAGCCACTGCAAGGGAGAGTCATTTTTTAAAGTGTATTAAATTCAGCCAAATAATTAATACTATTGTCGAATTTCGTCCGAGTCGAACAGATCTGGTCCGAAATACGGATCCTCCGAATGTCAAAAAAAAATGTGTCCAAAATCAATTTTACCAAAATTTTTTTGCCGTGCACAAGTCTAACAGATTCCACATCTGAGGGGAGGCAGCTTACACTAGGTAAAAGTGACAGGAGGGGGATAATTTATCATTCAAGTACTCTTGAATTACAACTCTGATAGTAGTGAAATAACAATTTTTTTGTAAACATTAGGAAGATGAGTATTGTCCTAAAACTGTTTAGGACTATAGTATTCATATTTAATTATTATGAACTAAGACCTCCTTATATTAACCCCCACTTACTGTACCCTGGCTATAAAATCTCTGATTCAAGAGATAACATCTTCACTCAGTCCTGGGAGTCATGCTTATGGAGACAGACATGACAGATGCTATCAGTATTAATGGACCTCAAACTCTGCTCACTGCACAAGGTAAACATAACCCTTTAAGGATGATAGGGATGTAGAATGCATTGCTTCACATAGTGTTGTATACCGTTCTCTGTCTTTAAGAGTTAAGTAAGCTCATTCCCTCTGCCTGATCCATTTAAAAAAAAAAAAAAATACAGAACAACTGCCAGTAATTGTCATATCTGCCTCCATGGACATGACATTCAGGACTAACTGAACAGAGGTGCAAGAGCACATATACAGGGGCTATTAGGATTTTATGGCCATAGTAAGAGAAATGGGGGGACGAGTAATTATAATGAGGTGTTAGTTCATATGGTCCATAAAAGTGACATTTTAGGTTTGTGTTGGATGGTGGTGCCGAGAATGCAATCTAAAGTCTTACCAAACTAAGTTGGAAATGAACAATTCTGACACTGTTAATTAAAGTTAATTTATGAAATGTTTAAGCTTTCCATAATGCAAGTTGTGGGGTCATCACTGTCTTGTATTTTGAAAACGTATTTTTTAGAAATATGTCATTCAGTATTGGCTTGAAAAGCAATGAAAGTTAATCATAGAAAAACATTCAAGGCACATTTATTAGTCATTTTTATCTGCAGTCAATAATGACATTTTTTTGTATGGAAACATAATAGATAACATGCAACCCTGCAAGTTCATTTAGTGTAATCAGGCAAATGGAGGTACAGTGTTAGATGTAGAGAAAACATGAGACTGTAGAGTAAAAGTAATACCTTTATTGGCTAACTGAGTAGCTTTAGAATGCAAGCTTTCATAACAACTTAGTTCTCTTTATCAGGCATGCTGGAATGAAGGCTGAATACCCAGGAGAAGTATCCTGCAATACAAACAACTACAGGAAGAGAAAAGTGCCATTAGCAGGATGTATTTTGTTTTCTATTTTGAGTTGTTTATCATAGTTTATTGAATAGAGACTTAACAGTGTTGTTTTTATACATTCATGAGTATCATTTTTCTGTTACATTCAGTTCTTCTGATTGTGTGCTGATTAGATTGTAGAAGATCATACTTCCCAGCTATTCCAGATTCAGTAGGAATCAGTAGGATTCAGATGGACTGTACTAATTCGGTGACTAAATCATGAATTTTCGGCCGGTGCAAACAATCTCCCATTTTTAAAATGAAGATGCTTATATTTATCAGCGGTATAGTTCCTCCTACGACAATGTTTTGCAATGCGTTGTGGACCTCTCAGAGGGTTAAGGCACAGATAGATACATATATACATATTACACAGTGAGTGGACATATGTTGATATTACACAGTGCCACTTTAGTACTGTTACACCATTCATGATATGGAGGGGAGAATTTATTAAAGTCTGTATGAGCATTGCAGGGGCTGTGGTTTATTTTTTAAATGTTGCCTTCTATTTGGCGACCTTTAAGTGTGCTACATCAGAATGTCTCTCTTTTGATTTGGGTAAAATTCTGATGTCGTACTTTTGATCCAGTTGACATTTTAATGCGGCGTTTTAATGGTCGACAAATAAAAGGTGACATTTCAAACGTTAACCACTGTATACAGTGATGTGACATCACTGTATACAGTGATGTGATGCCACTATATACATGTACACAGTTATGTGACATCACACATGCACCATATGTAAGATTCTTTCCATGTAACAGCTTCTAGAATTTTTAACCCTTTGAGTGCCAGAGGGGTATGGAATGCATTGCTTTGCAATGCGTTCCGTATCTCTCTGGCACTCAAATGGTTAATATGTGTCTGTGTGGAATTCTTCATAAACAACCTCATATTTTTCAGATAACTCTGTAGGAAAAGATTGATCCTTAAAATAGGGAGAAGTATAATATTGGGTAATACCACAGTAACCTGTGGGGGGAGGATTTAATTATTTATTGCAGTATGTACATCTTCCCCACTTGATAGTGGACTTTATACTATGTCATATTGTCTCATTCCTTTCTTGGTTTCTGTTGTAATGATGACATGAATGAGATCACTCCTATTGAAGAAGATAATGTAATTCATACCCACTTAGGCATTTTCTGTGCCTAGACTACATAGGTGATGACAGCAGTTGAGTAGATTGCAGCTGTATGAGCTGACGGGATTATAGATAACATAATCTTCATCTAACATATGCTCACAGTGAGACTGAGTTATTTTAATCATAGTCACTGAGAGCAATTTCACATATGAATTTTATTAAGGATTTTAATAAAGATTACATTTTAGTGTGTGCCTACCTACAACATTTTCCTTTCCTCCTTTCCACTGAGTGATATTGATATATTCTAAAAGATTTGTAGGCAGAGATCTGATCTCAGAAATCCTCTTCCAGAGGATTTTCCTATGCAGTTGTGCACTTTCCATAAATAATGAAAATTTGGCATCACAGATTTTCATACATATAAAAATTCTAAATCCCAATCAGTTAAAATTTCCTGAAACATTTCAGTAGGGTTTTGTTTCAAATTAATATATGTTGATTTGTCATTGAAAAGTATTTTAGCTTCATTAATATACCTTTATTTAAAATAGTTTCTCCACACTTATTAGCAGTTTTTTAATATTATTTTTTTCAACTCTTTTAATGCCATTTTCACCTATTGTTAAATTAATAGTTATCGCCCATTTAAAATATTTTTTATTTTAGAATTCTAAAATGAACTCCCCTATCATATACAGAGTTAAAAGTAGAGTTTGTTTCATGATCCGTATTCTTAAACACATTTTATTGTGTGTATTTTGTACCAATACCTTCTCTTTCTGCCCCCTTTTTTGCAAAAATATCTTTTAAAGTGGGACTGTCACTTTAAATCAATATATGCAACTATAAAACATCTTGCAGAAATACCTTTATACTCAGTTAAATGTGTTTTATTTATTACATTTTTTTTTCAAGCTATTATCATTTTTGTTTGTACTATGTAGTCCCCTTCTGGGACTGCCAGCACAAGTGACTTGCCCTAGCTAAACGGATCTGAGCCAGCGTGATCCTCTCCTTCCAATCTCCAACTCAACTTCAACTTTAACCATTTACATTTTACATCCTATATAATAATTCGCTAATGTATGTTTGTCAGAAGCTGTCATATGCAGTACAGATGGCTGTGCGTGCTGCAGTCATGCGCAGTACAGACTGCCCGCTCCACAGCTGATAATGGAGTGGGGCTCTCCGAATTCAGACCTCAGTCCTCTCTGCACACCTTGGTGCGCAGAGAGGACTATGGTCTGAATTCGGAGCGCCCCTGTTCCAGAAAAAAGATAAAGAAAAGACATAAACACACACTGGTAGTGAAAACTATAACTACAGTTTATTGAACATGCAATGATATAAAACAAATCAGGATACTTAGCTACCGAGCTGTTCATCAGTGTGGGAGAGCCCTCTACACGTAACTCCGTAGTATCGTTAAACAGGTAAACAAACAGACTTGTGATCCAGGTACACTCTCTCAGGTCTCAGATGGCTCTAAGCAAAAGCGTGTTGATTATAGGGTAAATACAGACTACACCCTTAAAGGTATGTAAGGTATGTCTAACACTACGCATGCGTATTTACTCGGTTATATAACACTAACTTACCACTACACATGCGTATCTAAACTGTTATATAACACTGAATGTTGCACAACTGGAGATGGCACTACCTGCCTCTCATAAACACTACGTAACTGAAGATGGCACTGCCTGCCTCTCTGTTGTTTAGCTTGCTACATGACTGCAAAGCATTAACCCCCAACTAACCATGAGGAGATCACCAAAAACCATCCCTTACAGCCCCGCTCCGTTATCAGCCGCTGTGCGGGCAGTATCTACTCCGCATGACTGCACCACTGCTGTTGCTACCTGGCACTGTGGCCCGTGTACACAGGCTGTTCAACTAGTATATAATATATATATATATATATATATATATATATATATATATATATGTGTGTGTGTGTTCAATGCATGGCAATGCATTTCACATCTCTTTAGCACTCAAAGAAAATTTGAAGATGGAAAATGTACTTATGTGTATCAATCACTATCATACTTGCTATGTTCCTATTTTCCCTGTATCACATAGAAATTACAACACATTTCAAACGAAAACTTGCAACACTGTATTTTGTACAGGGAAACTAAAATGCTTATCCATAGTGTATTAAAAACTACCATGAGAAGGTATAATACACAAGGAAGGTTAAAGGGTTAGCAATGTCTTAAAAAAAACAAAAAAAAACCCAAAATATTGTAGCTATTACAAAATAAACTAAATGATCCCAGTCCCAACACTCAAACCTTTATGGTTTGAGAGATAGAACATTTTAAAGTTCCCCTATCCCTCCCCTTTCCCTGACATCAGCTGTAAGCTAACAGCAGGAGATCCTGGTCCAGGACCATCAGGCAGCTCTTCAGCAGATCCGAAATACTAAAATCTAAAAAGAAATACTTAATTGGAACGGTCTACAAAAGTGCGCTTGCAAACCAGGCACACTTAGTAGACTGTTACAATGAAGAATTTCTTTTTAGATTTTGGCTCTACTGAAGAGTGCCTCAAGTAGGCTGACACGCATCTCCTGCTGTCTGCTTTATAGCTGACATCAGTGACGTGGGAACTTTAACTCTTTGAGTGCCAGAGAGGTACACAACGCATTACTGTCCCTTTAAAGGGAACTGATGCTTACTCCTAGGAGAGAAAAGTCAATGCAGTCATTGATTTAACCCACCAGATGACAAACATGCTACAATAGCCACTTTCAGTTAGAAAACAATCATCATTCAGCATGGGAGTAGTGAAAGGGTTAATAAAAAAGATGTGGGAAATGAATACAAGAATGTTATATATGGGACATTTGTGGTGCTATAATGGTTATCCTATTTATGTTTTATAATTACAAGTTAGATCTGTCAAGAGTTAAATCCTTTGAGTGCTAGTTCCATGTAAACACTTCTGGCACTCACAATATTTGAGTCAAATGGTTAAATGCATGTTTAACCCTTTGAGTGTCAGAAAAGTGAGCATATAAAGTTGCATATGTCTTTGACAATCAAGGTGTTACTTACACTGAGGTTATCTGCAGAGACAGTTTGATAATGAGTGGGAGGGAGACAGGGGCCGAGATGTACTTAGGTTTAATAAATGCTCAGGGTGACAAAGTTGTGTTGGTTCTATGTCGAAGGCACATCGCCAATAAGGACCAACCTGTCTTCTCCATCTTATCCCCTTCAAACTGCCACCATTCCAACGTCATTACCATGATTCTGCCATGCCTTCGACAGGTTTACAATTTTTTTACTGAACACATGGAAATGCAGGTTAATGAGCCATCCATATTAACGTGGCAAATTCCCACATGCAGTAAGCTCTGATAGCAGCCTCTGCTGTTGGAGTGCACACATCGCCTACCTGAGGATGGCAATGTTGGGATCTCCCTGTAGCTCTCTATGGAGACAGAGAACAGTTTGCCGTCTCTGCTAAAGAGCAGAGACAGCGACTCCCCTCCCTTAACTGTTCAATGACATAGGGATGGGCATTCTCTCTGGTCTCCCAGAGAGGATGTGCCCAGTCTTCAGTGGAACAAAAAGCACCACAAATCATTTTAGGGCCATAGGGATTGGGGCACTGAAAGGTTTAACCAATAGACTTAAAGGAAGAGTGATTGCATAGTGTCAGAAACAACTAATAAAGATTCTGCACCCAACTTAGCAAAGCACCCACTGCCATGCGTTCACCTCGCCAGCCTGCACAGTGTGTCTGACGGTGTGACGAATGTGACTTGGCCAAGCAGTGAAGCACATTCTCTTTCCCTGCCCTTCGTCCCTTCTCCCATCCTCCCCTGTCAGAATCAGATATTCTCCCAGTCTAACATTCTTAAAAATAACTACTTCTTTAAATGGGATGTATCACCTTAAAACATTTTTTACCATAGGTTTTGTTACTAGAATATTATTAGGAAAGCAGTTTTTTTTTAATGTAAGTACTTTTGCAGATATTCTATTTTTAAGCTGTGCCGGTCAGCATAATGCAGTACGCTGATTCTTCGGCACAGCTCAATCTGACTGCCAAATTATCTCCCACCTCTCTCCCAGCTACCCTAGGGAACGTGTACACTTTTCCCTTCGGTGTGCTGTGATTGTCTTCTATCATTATATCAATCTCTGGTTAGCACTATACTGAGGTTGCAACCTCAGTATAATGCTAACCAGAGCTTGATGGAACGATAGAAGACATTCACCACACTTCGAAGGGAAGCGTGAACACGCTTCCTGGGGTAGCTGGGAGGGAGGTGGAAGGAGAAGACAAGCTGTTCTGTTCACATTATGCGGAAGTGCACAGCACAGAAGATAGATTATGTATTATATTTAATGTACTTAATATAATATTTAATGTACTTACATTAAAAAACAAACAAGCAGCTTTCTTAATAATAATTTAGTAACAAAAGTATGGTAAAATGTTTTTATAAGATGATACTGTATATACATTTTTAGTATGTATGTATTTTTATGCATATATATATATATATATATATATACTATCAAATGAGCAGTGGCACACACTTAGTTAACAAAACCTATATGCATAAATAATGCAAATAATAGGTGCCCGTCCCATAGAAAAATGATAAAACAAGTGTTCAAATGTACACACCCTGGGGTGATCCTAGCTTCGTACGTGACAGCACTCATAAGCTCTTGTAGCAAATATAGTGTTACTTTATTGCATTCTCAAGCCTAACGTTTTCGGTCTGCTCAGGGACCTTCCTCAGGGCAGGTCCGAAAATGTTAGGCTTGAGAATGCAATAAAGTAACACTATATTTGCTACAAGAGCTCATGAGTGCTGTCACGTACGAAGCTAGGATCACCCCAGGCTGAGTACATTTGAACACTTTATATATATATATATATATATATATATATATAAATATATATATATATATATATATATATATATATATATATATAAATATATATATATATATATATATATATATATATATATATATATATATGTTTCTCTATTTGTGTAAAAAACTGTAAAAACTCTCCAGGACATACTTGAAAACAAGAGAAATCTTAATGTATTCTTCCTGGTAAAACATGTTCTAAATAATAGATAAATTACTGTCTAAAAATTCTTCTTTGTAATTTTTCCTGCACTATTTAATTACTTGGTTCCTTTTCTCTTTCTTTATTTCTTGCTTTCCATCTCCTGTAGCAGGGCAAATCTGTTCAGTATTTCTAATTCCCCAGCTTTATCTTTTCTCTTTGATTTCTGACTCACTTTTAATTAAATGAGTATTTTTTTTCCTCATATTGGAAACAATTTCCAATAATTCCTTCTGTAGTGTTTATTTCTATAATCCTCTGTTTGTCTTTTCTAAAATAACCAAAATAATTTCGGATAATATTCATTTTGTGATAATTCCCATATTTTGAGTTTTCATTTCTTACAGTCTTCTCTGGATAATATAACCTGGGTTAATCACAATTCTCCATTCTTTCCCCACCAATTATTAGTCACATATTGTTTATTTTATGTACTTTAACATTTCCATTACCCCTTTCTGTATGGTAACCTTGATATGTCCCTATATCTTTTGTCTGGTAAGATTCTTTCTTTTGAAACCCAAACTTTTAGCTGTCTTCCATTTATATTGGCTGAAATCTCCTACCCGTTTACAAACAGCATAATCCCTTTAGTATTTCCTTTGTTTAGGTAATATCATTTTTTTCTTCTGTCTTTTGGTATCATTTTTTAAATCTATGTCTTTCTCTAGCATATTCAAATCTCACCATTTCTTTCAATAACAGTAAAAAAATAAGCAAAAAGAGAGCCACACAATATCCCTTTAATTGCAGGTTTTCCACTACATCACTTTTTGTTATTCAGCAGGCTTCTCTGTGATTTCTGCTCACCTTGCTGTGAGCCTAACCATCTCTTTATGGTATCTCATCTTCACTAGATCATCCCTAGTGTTGGTATCTCTCCAACCTCTCCCACCACTTTACTCCTGGAATCTCTGCAGCTCTGTTGTCCACTATGGTTTCTGCTGGCTTGCCAATACCTCTCCTGCTTTTCATCTGAGTTGGTTCCTGTTTATACTGCAGAATCCTCCTGAGATCCAGCAGCATACAATGTGGGAATGGAAGCTGGCAAAACCCTTATTTCTAAATAAAACAGCGATTATTCTATCAATTACTTCTGTTTTTATAAGGCAATCAACCCAATTAGAGGAGCTCCCTTTCCCCCAACACAAACTCTCCCTCCCACCTTCTCCCTTCTGTGTTGGGGCATCGAAAGTGAAATGCCATGCTACACTAATTCTGTGCATGCAATGCTCTAGGTTAGTACGGAAAAAACATCCTACTATCCACAAGCCAAACTAACTGTGCAGATTCTCCCAGATCTGTCAGCTGCCTTTGAGACAGAGGCTCACCCGCACTTTGTGAAAGCCCTACAATCCCTAGGACTCTGGGTCACCACCCTCTCTTGGTTCCCATTTCCAAACACTCTTTAAGTGTTTCCAGCTCACCACTGTCTGCTGAAGTGCAACAAAGCTATATCCTGGGCCCCTTTCTGATTTCAATCTACTACTCTTCCCTTGGAAAACTAGCAAACTTCTTTGGGTTTCACAATCATCTTTATGCTGATAAAATCCAAATCTACCATTCCTGTGTATCGATTTGTCTCACTGCTGTCCTCCATCATCTAAAATGTAACCAATATAGAACCAAACTTATAATATTCCCTCCCCCACCACGTAGCCTTTCTCCAGATATTTTCCTTATTGTTATCATGACCATCATACCAACCTCTAAAGAATGCTGCTTGGGGGTCACTTTGAGTCTCCCCTATCCTTCATTTCCCACATTCAGTCAATCTCCAACTCATACAGCCTCCATCTATGTAACATCACTAGAATTTAACCTTTTTTTAATCAAGATTCTATCAAAATTCTAATCCAAACACTCATCATGTCTCCTCACGACTACTGCAGCTAACTCCTAAATGGCCTTTCTCTACCCCAACAAACCCACAACAATCCATAATGAACGCTGCCACAGAATACCCTTTCTCACACATCACTTCTTTCACACTGCTTCTCTCTGCCAGTCCTTAGACTGGCTCCCATTAGCCTTTAAAATTATATTCAAAACACTGGTGCTGACTTACAGAGTCCTTACTAACACTGCACTCTCCCACATTCCAAGACTTGCTTCCAAATACACTCCCACATACCATCTTCTCTCTGCAGCTCTTATTACATCCTCTCATTACCACCTACTGGACTGCTGCACCTGAGCTCTGGAATGTCATTCTCCATCCCAACATACTCTACCTCGGCCTTCAGATCTTCAGACTCTCCCTGAAAACTCTCCTCTTCAGGGAAGCCTATCAACTATCCCCATAACCATTATGAGCAATGCCAGATCAATAGCTTGTCCATCTTTACTCACTCTCTTTCCCTTCCTTCATCACTCTCCCACCTACAACCCCATCACAACCTGATTGTTCACACAGAGCCTCTTTCTCCCAAACAGCCCTGCTACTTGATGGACCATGACATTGAAAATCACTTCTATCTCCCACCCACTGGCCAGTCCATGTGGCAGGAGCACTTACAACTTTTGTGTCCCAAGTTACCTTCTCAAGGCTATATGCTCTCATGAGCTTGGACCTCTGTTTTTTTTTTTGTTTTATATGTTCCATTTGTACTGTATGTCTATTCCATATTGTACAACACTTCAGAATAAGTTGGAGCTTTATAAAAAAGGATATGATAATAATAATAATAATAATCATCATCATATATGCTCAGTTCCTACTACAAGTTTTTTTCCAGACCCCTTTGACTACATTTAACAAAGTGTACAGGTACTCTGTAGTTAAGTTCCTTTTTTAGTAGCTTGTGAGATAGCTCAGTGATAAATGCCCTGACTGCAGAGCCTGCTTAAACTGCAATGTTGCATGTTCGAATCACGGCAGGGTCAACTCAGGCCTGCATTCTTTTAAGGTCGATAAATGAGTACCATTGATTGGGTACTAATAATGTCTATTATTCAGCTGCTGATTTGATTAATTCCGAGAGCATGAGCTGACAGCTCCTTGAGTTGCACTGGGACAAAGGCATTATATAAATTCTAGTTAAGATTATTATTTACATATTTTATGACAGTGTTCTCCTGCTCTTTTCCTTAGACAAAAATTAGTCCAACAATTTGAGCCCACATCCACCACCAATGAAACAGAATACGTAATGGGTCTCATAACTGATGAATTCTTTAAGTAGATATCCCAACTCAGATGAATTACACCTAAACAGACTACTTCTATAGCTAATTTGCTGGCAGTTCTCACATCTTAAGTTACTGCAAAGGCAAATCTGCTTTCAAAAAAATTCTGAACTCCCATACTTTTGTTCTCTATTTGTGGCTACTGGGTACAATATACCATCTCAATTTGTATTCTTTCTAAAAGTCACTATTAAGTCTTCTGTGATCTCTCTTCAATAATGAATCTCATTGCAGTATATCCTAATTTCCCCATCTATTCAAATGTTTATCAATGTTAAATGCTTTGTCTACAAATTTGTCCTTGTAGTGGCTTTGCATAAAGTCTCCTTAAAGGGATAGTAACACTTCGTTTTAACTTTATTTTATTTTGTAGGCATTAAAAAAACATGAAGAATGATATAAGTCTTATCTCTCAAACCTTTATGGTTTATGAGATATTCACAAGCAAAGTTCCCCTCCCCGCCCCTTTTACCTAGTGTAAGCCATCTCTTCTCAGATGTGAGTCTGGTTGTATGACAGTACAGATAACAGAAGGGGACAATTTTCTTTGTATGAAAACAATGAAAGCCCTTCCCCCCTTGACAAGTTTTTCAGCTTTTTCCATTATCTTAACTGAAGATTGTCCCTCTCTGCAGTCTACCTGGGCATCTCCCTTCTGATCTGGTTGAACAGGGGGGGGGATACTTTGTTTGTGAATATCTCTTAAACCATAAATGTTTCAGAGATAAGACTTATATCATTCTTCATGTTTTTTTAATGCCTACAAAATAAAATAAAGTTAAAATGAAGTATTACTATCCCTTTAAGCTGTCTTTCCTTTGCCAGAAGAAAGGTATGTAATTGATCAAACAAGTGATGTACCTGGGCTAGGATGAAATATATGGGAAGTGTTGGAGAAATACCTACACTGGGATGATCCAGTAAAAATGAGACACCCTGAGGTAGCTGGTTAGCCACATGTACAGAAAAAAGAAGGAAAAGGGTGCCCAATATTGTAATACAGTTCAATAAGCAATATCAGTAGAATTAAACAATGGGTATTCACATATATAGTTGTCAGCAAAGAGGACAGCTGACAAATGCGCATTCACAGAGATTAATCCGTCTACGTTTAGGTAACTTCAGTGATATGCTATATAAAAATATTATTCATATGGCTCCACTAATAAAACAGATATTTTATGAAGATATTTAAAATAAAAACTATATATATTGGGTATAGTTTTTATCGTAAATATTTTAATAACAAATCTGTAATACACTATTGGGTGCCCTTTTCCTTCTGTTTTCTGTACATGGTTTGTCGTTTTGGGAGAACGAAACACAAAGGTGCGGCCTACTGTGATGTTGTATTACAGAGAGGCTGATTTGTGGCAGCTAAAATATTCCCCTCATGCTTGTTGGCTGTTTACCACATAGGTGGCTAAGCAGCAACTATTCTTGTGAGTATAACTCACTGTGGTATGCTTGTGTAGGTTGCAGTGCTATTTTCATTCAACACAAGGGTCACCTCCTGTTCTTTTTTGTCTCCCTGTTTATTTTCTACTGGTTAGCCTCATAGCAAGTTAAGCAGCAATCACTTAGATGCCTGCCAAATAAGAAGAATCTGTAGTCAGAAGGATATGATGAGGTACTCTCATTTTTTTATTGTTTCATTATCTTGGGATGATGAACCTGCTGCATCAGGAGTTAGCAGCATTAATTCTTATTTGGAATATCTCACCAATATTATACTTCAAGACTCAGAATGAAAGGGACTAGTTTTTCTTCTCTCAAAGTGGTTGGTTGGTAGCATCTGGGGGTGAGCTGCATTCTTTCAGTAAGAATTCATATTCATTCTTATCCTTACTTGTACAGGGTATGGAAATATTTTCTATATTTTTATCAGAATTTTCAGAAAAAAAACCTTATCCATTTCTCCCCTCTTGTCCTACCTCATTCCACAAAATAATCTGTCCATCATATATATATAACAGCAATCTGCTCAATTTTAATCCTTGTGGCAAAAATTCAAAAAAACCCCCCAAAACATGCAATAAACAAGCTTGCATGCCCTGATAGTATATCCAAAAATATCTCAAAGTTGTACACCGCCAAAAATGTTACATAATTTCTATACCTCCCTATATTTGAGGTTGCTGCTGCTTTAGACAACTACTCTAAAGAAAACAAATCTCAAAAAATAAGGAGCACAAGTAATCAAATAAATATTATACACAAGCTTACTATAGAAAATGGCCATAATATCATATATATATATATATATATATATATATAACTCATATGAAACGCGTTGGACTATTTGCATATTATCACTTATTTGTTGTCGTTTGATGAGAGATGTAATGGACCCCTAGAACTGACCTTCACATTAAAAAGACTGGGTTTCGCCAAGAGAACAGAGACTGAACTTCATGGTTACAGATCCCATAGACTGTGCATGGGAAAGTAGGCAGGCTGCTGATTGGCCACCTCCCGTGTAATGTATGCAAGGGTTAGGCATAGGTTTTGCAGGGGACAGGTAGGCAGCCTGGGGATTGGTCCCCCCTGTCCAGGCATCTGGTGATTCACTCGGCCAGGATTGGTCTTTGTATTTTGTCACTCTGAATCCTACTGGTCAGGATTCAGAGCGGCAAGATTAAATTATGTACAATGCCTGTCTTTGTGTACAACCTCATTGTGCCTTTTTATCACGGTGCCCGTGATTGGTGCTATACACTGTCTATCACCTACAGGGGCTTCTATTGGCTGCCTATTGTCTGCTCGCCTCTGACTGCCTATTTATACTCAGCTCAGGCACCCTTTGGTTGCCCTTTAGTGGTGTCTCTGACAGTACCTGTTTGTTCTTCCTGTCATGCTGTTTGGGCCTGTTCCAGAGTCCAGAGCTACAGAGTCCTGTGTTCCAGTCTGTCTCGCTGCTTGAGGCCTGTTCCAGTGTTCCAGAGTCTTCAGCTACTGAATCTCGAGTTCCAGTGTTCCCGATTTCATCTGTTCCTGTTCCAGTCTGCTTGCCACTCCGGTTGGACCTCTCCGTGACGACTGATGCTCCGGTTGTTTCGTCTGCCGTGTTCCGGTTGCTGTTTACTCAGCGTTGTTCGCTGTGCTCCACCTTCACTTAGTCTCAGAGTTCCCATCCGGTAGTCGCTTGGCGACGTTGCTCACTCTCTCTCCTCGGCGATATTCTTACTGTGTTGATCCCAGCGTGCAGACGCTGGTTTACTCCATTGAACCTGGTGGCAGATTATACTGTTGGTCCCAGCGTGCGGGCGCTGGTTTACTCCATTGAACCTGGTGGCAGATTATACTGTTGGTCCCAGCGTGCGGGCGCTGGTTAACTCCATTAAACCTGGTGGCAGATTATACTGTTGGTCCCAACGTGCGGACGCTGGTTAACTCCATTAAACCTGGTGGCAGATTATACTGTTGGTCCCAGCGTGCGGGCGCTGGTTAACTCCATTAAACCTAGTGGCAGATTATACTGTTGGTCCCAACGTGCGGACGCTGGTTAACTCCATTAAACCTGGTGGCATATTATCCTGTTGGTCCCAGCGTGCGGACGCTGGTTAACTCCATTAAACCTGGTGGCATATTACCCTGTTGGTCCCAGCGTGCGGACGCTGGTTAACTCCATTAAACTTGGCGGCATATTATCCTGTTGGTCCCAGCGTGCGGACGCTGGTTAACTCCATTAACCCTGGTGGCACATTATCCTGTTGATCCCGGCGCGTGGATGCTGGTTTACTCCATTTAACCTGGAAACTTATTATACTGTTGGTTCCAGCGTGCGGACGCTGGTTATCTCCGCTTAACCTGGTGGTCTCCTCCTTTGGGGCTGTCCTGCCCGGTATTGGTGAGGCCGGTAGAACCGGTACATCCCATCTCACAGTTGCCTTACCCGGTATTGGCAGGACCGGTAGAGCCTCTTCACAGTATTCACTGAGGCTGCCTTGCCCGGTATTGGTAAGGCCGGTAGAACCGGTATATTCCATCTCACGGTTGCTTTACCAGGTATTGGCAAGGCCGGTAGAGCCTATCCTCAGCATCTCCCAAGGCTGCCTTGCCCGGTATTGGTAAGGCCGGTAGAACTGGTATTTCCATCTCATGGTTGCCTTACCTGGTATTGGCAAGGTCGGTAGAGCCTGCTATTGCTATTCCTTATAGCCGCCTAGGTTGCCTTGCTCGGTATTATAGGCAAGGCCGGTAGAACCTGTTCTATTTCTCAGTTGCTATTTATATTGTATGTATATGTATGTGAACCCTATGGGGAGTGCTTTAACCCTTTGAGCGCCAGAGGGGTATGCAACGCATTGCTTTGCAATGCGTTGCGTACCTCTCTGGCACTCAAAGGGTTAACCTTTCAATTAAGTTATGTTTTTACCTAAACCTGTTGTCTGAGTGTCTTAACAAACCGTAACACTTTTGTTCTACTGTTTATGTTTCATTATTTAGATGTGTATTGCAGCCAGACACTATTGATTCCCCCCCAAGTATGCCTTTGTACTACCCCCATTGGGTATTGTATGAACAACTGTATAAAATAGCTGTTTTTTGACTCAATAAAGGAGAAGTTGTTTTGGACTTGAAGATGTGTCCTGTCCTTAATCTGAATGGTTTAAAGGGACACCTCTGTCCTCCATTCAGGCAGATGATGTTTCAGGGTTCCAGTGGGCAGATTTCCTGTGCTCCAGTCTTGTTTCCAGTGACTGTTCCCAGCCTAATATCCAGCTACAGAGTTCAAGCCAGCTTTCCTGCCTACATCCTAACAGGAGGGATTCCAGCTCCTTGTGGTGGATTTACCAGACTACCCACCTGTAGTCGACCTCAGGAGGGAGAAACCCATCATGACGGCCCTGGACAGCACTGCATCCTAGGGTTTCCATTGCAAGAGCGTTATTGCCAGTGCTACGTTATACATAAAAACGAGAGATGTTGGTGGCTTGCCTAAGAACTGTACAGCTGAAGTTGGAGTACTCTGCCTGCTCCGGGAAAGGGAAGTCTGTTGGTGGACCCATACCCAAGTAAAATTTGTATACAAACGGGAAAGATACTGTGAAGGTCAGCCCACGATAAATAATAAATATCTTTATTCCTCTAAGAAAGAACAGTTATCAGCCTGGTTGTCATATGTAGAGTGATTTATTCAAGGTTTATACCTGGTGCACTTTATTACACCTGCCCGCTTCATCAGCACAATTAAAAGCATTCATTTAAAGGCATCTACCATCTGCTCCATATGAACATTACGCTTAGAGGTGATATATGCATTTTTTTTTTAAGAATTTTCATTTTTCAAGTGAATTGACTGTTTTTTATATAGCACTTTTTTCTGTCTTTTTGGACATCCTATATAATAATTCGCTAAAACGTTTGTAACAACGCAGTCATGTGAAGTAGAGACTGCTGTGCGTGCTGCAGTCATGCGCAGTAGAGACTGCCCACGGCGCGGCTGATACAGAGCGGGGCGCTCCGAAGTCAGACCGGAGGTCTGACTTCGGAGTGTCCAGCTCTGTATCAGCCGCGGTGCGGGCAGTCTGTACTGGATATGACTGAACTGCGACCGCCTGGCACTGTGGCCCGTGTACACGGGCTTTATTACTAGTATATAATATTGTGCATTACTGTATGTTGTCTCATATAATTTTATTTGTTTGATAATAAAGTACTTTTAATACTATACAATTTGCACTAGCGCTCTCCCAATGTTTATTCTTCTTTGCTGCATTCTGTTACCCTGCTCACCAGGTTTGAGATTGTAGCGATATTGCTTTTTGTTAGTTTATATAGGGAGTGTTTATTTCTCCATTGTATCCAGGTCTCATTGTTCCACTAATTGGAGTTGTGTTTTCATACATATATATATTATATAAAAGCCCGATAGGTCTTCCATAGGTAAGTCTGAATAAAGGTTCTATTTTATAATGTGTCAATAATGTGCTAATTTCTATGCACATATCAGCAGATAAAGTGTTTAAATGTGCAACAAAATGCATAATTATTAGAAAAAGCAAAGTGTCATTTAACACATCACACAGTGTTATCACAGCACTGTGTGACACAGTGATTCTGAGCACAACCAGCTTAATTACAATGACTGAGTCAATGATTATACATCTGTGATTAACCCCTTAAGGACCGGCATGCGCACAAGCGGCCGGCACTTGAGGACCACGGGGCCTTCTTTTTCTTCGCTTACGGTTCAGGGAGCCCTGAACTCTGTGACATACCAGGACTGTCACTGGTTCTTAAGTGCCGGACCGCCGTGACGGTCCTGGCACGGCAGTGGTCCTTAAGGGGTTAAGGCTGGTTATCCTGAAAACCTGGACTGTGTGTATGCTCAGAGGAGGGAAGGATGGAAAGAGGTGGAAGGATGGGGGGGAAGAGAGGCTGTGAGTTACTCATATATAGTAGTGGAAGAGGGCATCATAGGATACTAAAACTTGACTTAGAAAAAAAGCCTGTTTTTTTTTTTTTTTAGCTGTGGTAATAGAATTGAGCCCTTGATGCTGTTTTGAAGGCAAAGGGTGGTCACACCAAATGTTGATTTGATTTTGATTTTTCTTCTGTTCACTCACTTTGCATTTTGCTAATTGAAAAAAATAAACTATTAACATGTCTATTTTTTAAAGCATTCTTACTTTACATCATTTTTTCACAACTGCCTAAAACCTTTGCACAATACTGTATGTGTATATATATATATATATATATATATATAAATAAAAGAGAAAGGCTCATTGCATAATTTATGTCTCCTCAGGAGACACACACACCCAGGGGTGGCAATAAGGAGGAGTTACAGCTCCCATTGGGTAATTCAATGGTGGCGTGATTTTTCACAGAAGTTGCAGTACTGCAGGGAGTTGGCCCACCCCCACTCTCCAGCCTGCCCACCACTATTCAACTGAGGACAAAAACAAAATGGCTGCCACTTGCTCTTACCCCACCCTAATACACACATGCTCCACACGCACAGCACCAAACAAATACACACAGCATCAAACACACACATACCACCAAACACACATAGCACCAAACACACACACCCCAAACACACACAGCACCAAACACACACAGCACCAAACACACACAGCTTCAAACACACACACACACACACACACACACACACACACACACACACACACACACACAGAGCATCAAACACACAGAGCTATAAAGGGATCCCATACATTGCAACCCAATGCATGGGATTCCTTTCTGGCAGTCAAAGGGTTAAGGCTGTCACTGTGTTTCTGCTTCCCTACTGACACACAGCTGCACTCCTACTAATGACTACAGGTTTACACAACCCAATGCATGGGATTCCTTTCTGGCAGTCAAAGGGTTAAGGCTGTCACTGTGTTTCTGCTTCCCTACTGACACACAGCTGCACTCCAACTAATGACTACAAGTTTACACCACACAGTATGATCTCCTCCAACAAAATAAAATCAAAATAACTTACTTCACTTGATCCCCTCCCTACAAACTTTCCTACCTGCAGAGAGCCATGTCTGCTGGTTGCCTAGCAACCACCCCACCTCCTCCACTATACAGGAAGTTGGTAGGAACTAAAACCTGTTTTTGCTGATGGGAGAAATACCCTGACCTGCTCTGTGTGTCATCACATAGGACTCAAGACCACTGTTGTGTATGTATGTCTCACACTATGGGGACACTGTGTAAGTCTCACTATGGAATGTGTATGTGTGTCACTATGGGTTGTGTATGTGAGTCTAAGTAAGACATGTGTATGTGTGTCTCACTGACATCTGTATGTGTGTCTCAGTATGGAATGTGTGTGTCACTATGGGTTGTGTATGCGTGTCTAAGTATGATGTGTATGTGTGTCTCACTATGACATCTGTATGTGTGTCTCAGTATGGAATATGTGTGTGTCTCTCACTATGAGATCTGTATGTATGTGTGTGTGACTGTGTGTGTGTGTCTCACTATGGCCATAGCTGGGAACTTCTGAAATACCATCACTCATAGATCTGATATTAACCCTTGAGGCCCAGTGGGAAAAAAGAGTACACTGCCAGAGGGGTAGGCAATGCATTGCAAATTAATAACAAATATACACTTATGGATGGTTATATGTGTGTGTATGCCTCACTATGAGATGTGTATGTGTGTGTATCTCACTTTGGGATGTGTGTGTGTGTGTATCACTATGCCATGTGTATGGGTGTGTGTCTCTGCATGGGATGTGTATCTCTCTGTCTCACTATAGGGTGTGCATGTGTGTCTCTCACTATGGGATGTGTCTGTGTATGGGATATGTATATGTGTGTGTCTCACTATGGGATGTGTGTATTTGTGTATGGGATATGTATATGTGTGTGTCTCACTATGGTGGGGTGTGTGTCTGTATGGGATGTGTATATGTGTGTGTCTCACATAGGCATGTGTGTGTGTCTCTGTATGGCCTGTGTATGTGTGTGCTCACTATGGAGTGTGTGTGTGTGTCTCTGTATGGGATGTGTATGTCTGTCTCTGCATGGGATGTGTCTGTGTGTCTCACTATGAGATGTGCATGTGTGTGTATCTGTATGGGATGTGTATATGTGTGTGTGTGTCTCGCTATGACCTGTGTGTCTCTGTATGGGATGTGTGTGTGTCTCACTATGGCATGTGTGCGTGTGACTCTTTATGGCATGTGTATGTGTGTGTGTCTATGTATGGGATGTCTATATGTGTGTCTCACCATGGCATGTGTGTGTGTCTCACTACGGGATGTGTATATGTGTGTCACTATGGCATGTATGTCTCACTATGGGATGTGTGTGTCTCACTATGGGATGTGTGTGTGTGTCTCTCTATAGGTGTATGTGTGTCTCAGTATGGGATGTGTGTGTCTCTCACTATGGGGACACTACGGCAGTTCAAGTCAGCTGGGGGGGGGCGGACAGCTAAAACAGAACGTGATCACATGCATTTTACAGAACTTTCATGAACAAAAACAGACGGGCAACGCCATCCCACACTGCTAGTATATATATATATATATATATATATATATATATATATATATATATATATATATATATATATACATAAATACATTCATCTGCACACACACATACTAAAAATGTATATACAGTTAAAGTTTTTAGATATAAAGAAGCAGTTATTTTTAAGGAATTTAGACTGGGAGAAGATCTGATTTTTTCCTGCAGGTTATTCCAGACTTTTGGAGCTCTGAAGGAGAAGGCAAATCAACTGGCTTCTTTCTTGTATTCTCAGTGAGTTGTTAGCAATGGGGCAGTGGTTATAGTTAGTATGGAGAGCTAGAGTGAGAATACTGCTCAGGTAGTTTAGTAGCTTTCTTGAGAAGTGGTTATAAACCAGACAAGAGAGGTAAAGGGTATGTCTAGTTTCGAGTATTAGCCAATTTAGCTCTTCATACATATCACAATGATGGGTTGTGTAATGACATTGGAGGAAAAAGCGGCATAATGAGTCATACAGAGTGTCAATTTTAGCAAGATGGATTTGTTGCACAGGAGCATATACTATGTACCCATAGTCTATGACTGACATTAACATCTGTTGTACAAAACGTCTTCTTACCAGGTGACTTAAACAGGATTTGTTTCTAAACAGAGCACCTATTTTGGGATAAAGTTTGCATGTTAATTTATCAGTATGAAGACCAAGGGTGAGGTTGGGGATAAGCGATATTCCAAGATATCTGTAGGAGTCCAACTGGGCCAAGTTACAATTAAAAGGAAGAACACCAAGGAGAGCCCTAGTGCAATCAAACTAAAAAACACGTGTCCACCACCAAGTTTTACCCCACACGTGAGAGGCTGTTAGATCACATATATGAATAACAGCTTTTATGCCTGCTGAGATGTATATCCTGACTCAGCTCAGTAAATGAAGTGTTCCACAACTTTATAAATCACTCATACGCAGCTTATTCACACCCTCTTCAGATGGAAATAGATCTCAAAGCAAAAAACACAAAAAAACACTGAACAGTGTAAAAAGTTTCACAGATCTGTCAGAAACAAAGATGGATAAAATGTGCTCACATTTATATTTAGTCAACCTTTGGATAGCAACCAAGACTGACACTTAGGCAGGTGGAGATATCTCACTGTCTCCAGGGTGTTTGGGGACTGAGCAATCTTTGGTTTCACCGAGTGGAGACGGTGATATATCTCCACCTGCCTAAGTATCAGTCTTACTTACTTACTTACTCTGTAAGTAGTTTGCAGCCAGACACAAGTGCAGCAGACAGACAGAAGTGTGTAGTTTCAAAAACTGCAGTACTTAAGTCAAGCTTGAGGTAAGCTCAGGCTATTACTATTACTTCACTCTTACTTCTCTCTTCTTTTCTATTGTAGACAAAAAACTTAAAAAAAATAAAAATAAAAAAATCTTACTATCATTCTTTAATACTGCTTATGTTGTAGTACTTGGAATTGTGTTGCATTTAGTATTTAGTTTGAATTGTGTGCTTATTTACTTTGGTTAATTTGGATCATTAGTGCTTAAGTTTGTATTTGGCTTGTTTTGGTTTCTGCATAGTGTGCATAGGTGTCTATTTGGGTGTAGCTGGTAACTGGTTTCATTAGATTAGCATAAGAAAAGGCTTGGCTCGCTTCGTTAGCGTATCAACTGCAGTAGGTGTATTTATAGGAGGTTTCAACTCTGTGAGTTTACTCTGTAAGTAGTTTGCAGCCAGACACAAGTGCAGCAGACAGACAGAAGTGTGTAGTTTCAAAAACTGCAGTACTTAAGTCAAGCTTGAGGTAAGCTCAGGCTATTACTATTACTTCACTCTTACTTCTCTCTTCTTTTCTATTGTAGACAAAAAACTTAAAAAAAAAAAAATAAAAAAATCTTACTATCATTCTTTAATACTGCTTATGTTGTAGTACTTGGAATTGTGTTGCATTTAGTATTTAGTTTGAATTGTGTGTTTATTTACTTTGGTTAATTTGGATCATTAGTGCTTAAGTTTGTATTTGGCTTGTTTTGGTTTCTGCATAGTGTGCATAGGTGTCTATTTGGGTGTAGCTGGTAACTGGTTTCATTAGATTAGCATAAGAAAAGGCTTGGCTCGCTTCGTTAGCGTATCAACTGCAGTAGGTGTATTTATAGGAGGTTTCAACTCTGTGAGTTTACTCTGTAAGTAGTTTGCAGCCAGACACAAGTGCAGCAGACAGACAGAAGTGTGTAGTTTCAAAAACTGCAGTAGTTTGAAAACGGCAGGAGTTTGGTGAAGGCACTGGTTTTGTCAGTTTGGTGAGTAACTGCTTTAATTCTAAGATGTCTGGTTTGGTGCAGTGTAACACTTGTCTGGCTGTTGTGTTCCGCAGTACTCTCTGGAGTTTGGGGTGTTGTCCAGTATGTTTGCATCTGTCCACATTGTATGGTGAAATTTCCAGGCTGCAGTCTTTGGTGTGTTATCTGCAATCAAAAGAAGTGAATCTTTCCCAGCTAGAGTGTGAAGTCAAGCAACCATGTAATCCACCACCGCAGCCCCAACGGCCCATGAAGAGAAGGGCTGTGTGGAAGACAGTTGGTTCCGGGAGGTTGAGAGTTGTGGAGCAGAAGCACAACACTGTTGGTATGTCGGTGTGTAATCCCTTTGGTGTCCTGTCTGAATTGGAAAGTGAGATTTCAGAAGATAAAAGCACAGATACTCAGGTACGGGATGTTGTGAGTCCCAAAGGAGAGAATTGTAACAAGCAGTCAGGAGCAGAAAATGGACTTAAAAAGAAGAGAAAGCATCTCCTTGTTGGTGACTCGATTGTTAGAGGTGTTGCTTTAGGGCAGAATGAGGATGGACTGAAGGAGGTGAGATGTCTTCCTGGTGCTACTGCAAGCAGGGATAAAAGACGCATCTCAAATATTGTCAAGGCTGCAACAAAGGAGACTGAAGTTGATCTGATCATTCATCTCGGTACAAACGATTTGTCCCAGAAAAGTGTTGAAGAGGTGAAAATGGAATTTCAAAGTCTCAGCCTGGAGCTGAGCAGAATGACAGACTCTATCACTTTTTCAGAGATTTTGCCAGTCCGCTCTGAAAATAGTAAGAGACTTCGTATCCTGGAGTTCAATGGTTGGCTAAGACAGTGGTGTAAAGAAGAAGGTTTTGGATTTGTCAGTCACAGTGTTAGAAGGTGGAGTTGTAAAGAAATGTTCAAGAGAGATGGTCTGCACCCGTCACACAGAGGAACTGAGGTACTTGCAGAAGAGTTCAGGTGTTTCTTGGAGAGGCATTTAAACTAGATGGAGGGGGCAGGAATTTCATTGAGAAGATTGATTTCTGTCCCCGAACAGTTTTGGTGAACCAGGGTTCTGAGTTTGTTAGTGTGATAGATACAGATGTTGGTGCACAGGAAGTTGCTGGTGCTTTACATACAGATGTTGGTGAGGTAGATGATGGTGCGGTAGATAGAGTTGTTGTTGGTGATAAATGTAATGTTCTTCGTGTAATGTGTACTAATGCTCGCAGCTTAGGCAACAAGCTCAGCGAGCTAATATCAATAGTTTGTAGAGATGACTTGGACTTGATTGTAATAACAGAGACATGGTTCAGGGACTGTAATGACTGGGAAATAGCCATTCCGGGATACACGTTGTATAGGAAAGATAGGGCTGAGAGAAGAGGGGGTGGGGTAGCCATTTATGTTAAAGATAGCATAAAATCCACAGCGATCCAGAATTCATGTAAAGAGTTGGAGACTCTCTGGATCTGTCTGCAGAATAAAAAGGGATCAGTTACAAGAATAGGTGCAGTCTACAGGCCTCCGGGGCAATCTGAAGAGCAAGACAACATGCTAGTGGACGAGATTACCCAAATGGCAGTAAAGGGAGATATAGTAGTTATGGGAGACTTCAACATGCCTGATGTTGATTGGAATATCCCTTGTGCGTCCACATGTAGAAGTAGGAGCATCGTAGAAGCCCTGACGGGGATGTCCCTAAAACAGCTGGTGAAGGCGCCAACTAGAGGGGACAATATCCTAGACTTAGTATTCACAAATGGAGACCTGGTATCTGAGGTGAAGGTGGGAGAAAATCTAGGTTCCAGTGACCACCAATGTTTGTGGTTCGGAATCCAGACTGACTACGAGAAATCCCATTCTGCAACCAAAGTATTGGACTTTAGGAAGACGAAGTTTGAGGATATGGGAGAATATGTAAAGAAAGAATTAAAAGGGTGGGATAAAACACCGAGAGTGAGTACTCAGTGGAAGACACTCAAAGAAGTCCTCTTAAAGGCAACAAGATTACATGTTAGACAAATTAGCAAGAGGAAAAGAAAGAGAAATCCACTATGGTTTACTAGAGAGGTAAGAGCTATAGTGAAAGATAAAAAGTCTGCCTATAAGAGATATAAAGAGACTGGAAGTGAAGCGGACAGAGAAGGGTATAAAACTATACAGAAGAAGACTAAACAGATGATAAATGCTGCTAAAGCCTCAAAAGAGGAAGAAATGGCCAAATCTGTTAAGAAGGGGAATAAAACCTTCTTCAGATATATCAGTGACAGGAAGAAGAAAAACTGCGGGATTACAAAAATTAACAACGGAAAAAATCAGTATATAGAAGAGGAAAAGGCGGTCGCTGACCATCTGAATAACTACTTCTGCTCAGTTTTTTCAGACGGCGGCCCTCATAATCAGAAAATGGCTGAACACAGCATTGCCTCTAGTTGTATAATTTTAGCCCCAGTGTTTTCAGAGGCCGATGTTCTAGAGGAACTTGTCCGGCTAAAGTCAAATAAAGCGATGGGTCCGGATGGAATCCACCCTAGAGTTCTTAAGAACTCCGATCTGTCATAGTTGGCCCCCTGACTAATCTGTATAACCAGTCCCTTCTTACGGGAGAAGTTCCTGATGATTGGAGAATGGCCAATGTTGTACCCATTCACAAGAAGGGTAGTAAAGAAGAAGCTAGTAACTACAGGCCAGTCAGCCTGACATCTGTAGTGGTAAAAATGATGGAGACTCTTCTAAAGAAGAAGATAATTGACCATCTAACAAAAAACAACCTGATGGACCCAAACCAGCATGGCTTCACTGAGGGCCGATCCTGTCAGACTAATCTCATTGATTTCTTTGACTATGTAACTAAAGTGCTGGATGAAGGTGGTGCTGTGGATATCGCCTACCTGGATTTCAGTAAAGCTTTCGATACAGTTCCCCATAAAGAGCTGATAGATAAATTATCAAGAATTGGACTTAACCCCTGGATAGTTCAGTGGATCTGCAGTTGGCTGAAGGACAGAAACCAGAGGGTTGTTGTTAATGGAGTGTATTCTGAGCAGAGACTGGTTACAAGTGGAGTGCCACAAGGATCTGTTCTGGGCCCTGTTCTGTTCAACATATTTGTAAGTGACATAAGGGAAGGCTTGGCAGGGAAGGTTTGCTTGTTTGCTGATGACACAAAAGTGTGTAATAGGGTTGATGTTCCAGGAGGTGTCTGTAATATGGAGAATGATTTGGCACTATTAGATAAGTGGTCAAAACAATGGAAACTTCAGTTCAATGTTTCCAAATGTAAAATAATGCACTTGGGGAAAAGAAACCCTCAATCTGACTATCGTATTGGCAGTTCTGTGGTAGCAAAGACTTCAGAAGAGAAGGATTTGGGGGTGGTCATCTCTGACAGCCTCAAGATGAGTAACCAATGCAACCAGGCGGTGGGGAAAGCAAATCGTATGCTTGGCTGCATAGCTAGAGGTATAACAAGCAGGAAGAGGGAGATTGTGATCCCTCTGTATAGAGCTCTAGTGAGACCACATCTGGAATACTGTGTACAGTTCTGGAGGCCTCATCTGCAAAAGGATATAACTAAAATTGAGCGGGTTCAAAGAAGAGCTACAAAAATGGTGGAAGGTCTAAAGCATAGAACTTATCAAGAACGACTCAGAGATCTAAATATGTATAGTCTGGAGGAAAGAAGAGAAAGGGGGGACATGATTGAAACCTTTAAATATGTTAAAGGACTGAACAAGGTTCAGGAGGGAAGTGTGATTAATAAGAATCTGAATACAAGAACAAGGGGGCACAATCTGAGGCTAGTTGGAGGAAAAATCAAGAAAAACATTAGAAAATATTATTTCAGTGAAAGAGTAGTAGAAACTTGGAACAAACTTCCAGCAGAGGTGGTTGATAAATCCACAGTAACACAGTTTAAACATGCCTGGGATAAACATGTATCTATCCTAAGATAACAATAAAGGAATACTAAAGGGCAGACTAGATGGACCAGGTGGTCTTTTTCTGCCGTCAATCTTCTATGTTTCTATGTTTCTATGGTTGCTATCCAAAGATTGACCACACATAAATGTGAATACATTTTATACCTCTATATTTCTGACCGATCTGTGAAACTTTTTACACTATTAGGAGTTTTTTTGTGTTTTTTTGCTTTGAGAAGTTACAATTAGACTCTGTTATAATGGATAGATTGGTATTGCAGAGATTAAGCAGTTTGTGCTTTGTACCAAATAATATTGTGACCTTTTTGCTGGTGTTTAAGAACAGTTTATTCTTTGCTAGCCATCTTTCAACTTCAGAGAAATCATATCGTAATACTGCTTCTAGTTGAGATATGTTTTAATTTTTAACATATATTATGGTGTCATCTGCATACAAGTGTACAGAAGATGCTTTGCAAACCATGTGTACATAGAAGAGGGCCAAGGATGGAGCCTAGGGGAACCCCACTTGTTAATTTGAGAGGAAGGGAAATATTACCAGCAATAGACACACATTGCATTCTGTCTGCTAAATAGGATCGGAACCAGTTTAGAGAATGATTACCCTATCCTGAACTTTGGAGTTTACTTATCATAATACTTTAGTCTACTGTATCACAGGCCTTTGCAAAATCTAGAAAAATAGCTCTGGTGAGTTCATCATTTTCCATGTCAGCCTGGATACCATTGGTTACTTTTAGGAGGGCAGTGACTGTTGAGTGATTTGAATGAAAGGGTGTGAAAAAACTGGTCTACCGGTGATACTTATATATTTGCACGTGGACACGTTTCTCTAGGATTTTCATTAATATGGGGAGTAGGGGTATTGATCTGTAATTTGATACTACATCTTTATCCCTATTTTTGTGGATAGGCACAACTCTAACCACTTTCTAGGCTTTGGCCATATACTCAAATGACAGGGAGTCATTACTTAGAGTTGTAATAGGATAGGCAGTTGCCGAGGCACTGAGCTTTAGTAACATTGCTGGTAGTTGGCCAGGGCCATATTGCAGTTTCATTTTTGGGCTAAGGAGGTAGTCATATTTTGCTATCATTTACTGGCATGAAATTAAATTTATTTGCATCAATGGACCAGGTAGCAGGTGACAGAGGCTGGTCTGTGCATGTTTCTAACTTTTGTTTTGTGTAATCAGGGTGGTGTCATATCCAACAAAGTTGTTGTTAAATGCATTAGCTATTGCTATGGGGCACTGTATTGTTTCTTTGCCTATGGATATAGATAATGGGTGAGAGTGGTTAGGTTGGGTTGTAGATGATTTTAATAACCTTCCAGAAGTTGACTGGTTTTTATATATATTGTTCATGCTGTCATAAAAATATTGAGTTTTTGCTAGTTTTGTTTGATTGTGCAAGTATTTCTCAATTGCCTGTATGCAGTGTGATCATTAGCAGAGCCAGTTTGTTTTAATGTTGTCCATAAGGCATATTTAAAACTGTATAACTCAAGCAGGTCAGCAGACACCCAGGGAAGATGTGCCCCCTTACCCTTATCTTCCTTAGTGGGGCATGCATATTACAAACCTGTAAGAATTATGAGTACAAAAATAGATTGCTCATTCTAGAGGAGTTCTGCTGAGGGATGTCTCAAGGGACCAGTTGCTCACAATGTTTACTTAACCCTTTGCATGCCAAAGGGGTGTGCAATGCATAGAAAAGCAATGCACTACACAGTCCTCTTTGATACCCAGAAGATTAAACACTGGGAGAAACAAATACAATCTTTGAGGGTTTACTAGGAAAATCTCACTGTGCTAATATTGAGCATCAAAAGGTTGACTTAAAATGTCTCCTGCATGAAAGCAGCTATGTCAAAATGGTGCCGGCGTCAAATCGGCGACCTTAACATGTCGCCTTTTAAAATATTGTGGTAGAGCAGCAGAAAAGCAGGTAGAGAATTGACATACATGATTTGAGGCACACAGAAAAGACTAGGGGCACTCTATTCCTATTTGGCAGCTCTTCAATCTGCAGTGCACTGTGTGAGGGGTATGTTCTACCCTCACACACATGCTTCTGCAATATTAATAGTTGCACGCTGTGATGAGATCAGAGAAGCTTCCTGCACTCCCCACAGCATAGTTACATAAAAGAGATGTCATTTGGACTGAGCAGACCACCCAGCCAGATTCACACTTGCTGTCAATAAGAAGCTTGCAGCTTGGAGTTGCATAATTTCGTGGGGCAACTATCTGATCCATGCCCATTGTCTCCCCTTGATGAGTCGATGTAATAGTGGATTGTGCTTGACAATGTGTTACAATCACTTTGCAATGGAGAATAAGACACACATTTTCATATGCCCTAAGAATTATCTATACAAAGGAAAGGAGAGATGCTTTAATGATTAGCTTATAGGGTTGACATAATGCTGGTATGTGTTAGGGAGCTCTAGTGGGGCGAGGAGAGGATGTGCTCAGAATTCTGCATCAAGAACACAACCAGCACTCCATTAACTCTTTGAGTGCCAGAGGGATGTGCGTTGCACACCTCTGTGGCACAGAAAGGGTTATAACATTAAAAATCTCCTGCCCCTATTTACAGTTCATTCAGAGATGCAGAGAAATGGCACAGCAGCTGTTGAATTTAACAGCTTCTCTGCCAGTTCTGCCTTTATATAAATCAGCTCTTTTTAGTCCACTGAGAGGAATATCTGTCAATCAACTGATTTATATAAACAGAAGATTCAGAAGGCTGATTAGCTGTTTCATGCATTGCCAGAACTGACAGAGAAGCTGTTATATGTAACAACTGCTTTGTTAGTTCTCTGTGTTTCTGAATGAACTGGGAAGCAGGGCAGAAGATTCTTAGTGTTGTAACCCTTTCCTTGCCAAAGGTATGCAGACAGGGCCGGATTTACATCTCAGGAGCCTGTAGGCACAGAAATCTCAAGTGTCCCGCTCCCCCATTGGCCATCTCTACAATACTCCTAATCTCCACATTGCCCCCCATCACCTCCATATTGTCCTCACATTGCCCCCCATCAGCTCCATATTGCCCTCATTAGCTCCAACTTGCCCCCCATCAGCTCCATATTGCCCTCACATTGCCCCCATCAACTCCACATTGCCCCATCATCTCCATATTGCCCTCACATTGCCCCCATCAGCTCCATATTGCCCCCATCTCCACATTGCCCCCATAATCTCCATACTGCCCTCACATTGCCCCCCATCAGATCCAACTTGCCCCCCATCATCTCAGTATTGCCCCATCATCTCCAAATTGCCCTCACATTGCCCCCCATCAGCTGCAACTTGCCCCCAATCATCTTCATATTGCCATCACATTGCCCATCATCTCCATCACATTGCCCCCCCCAGTGTCCATTTCCTACCTCCCTGGTGGTCCAGTGGCATGCCGAAGAAGGCACAGACCTGTAGCTGCTGGAGCTCCCGCGTGGTCTTCTCTTCAGTAATACAGCGCTCTGCATTACTAAAGAGCCGACAAGGGAGCTCAGCAGCTACAGGTCTGTGCAGAAGACGGCACAGACCTCCCCATGTTGCGGGCACCACGTGTGTGGGGGGCTTATTGTTACTCCGCTGCATTGCGAGGCTAAGTTAAAAAAAAAAAAAAAAATGATTCTAATAACAGGCGCCCCTCTGTGGGGTGCACCTGTAGGCAGATGCCTACTCTGACTTATTATAAATCCAGCCCTGCACTCAGAGGATTAAGCTGTCTCTGCTCTCCCTTATTCTATCACAATGTATCTCCCCCATGTTTATCATAGAGCATCAGCCTCACTGGGGCCAATGCACCAAGGAAAAGGGGTGCAGTTCTGGAACAAACCAAGTGTAGTGTAGGGAACAGAAACAAAGTCATTTAATGTCCATTTATTTAAATGAATGTTAGATAAATTGCAATGCATTGGATACTGCTCCAGAATTCAAGGGGTTAAAACCCCCATTTCAATATGTTTAGGATTCCTACAATTTGGGTATATTTCAACCCTCTGAGTGCCAGATGGGTATGGAACGCATTGCTTTGCAATGTGTTCCGTACCCCTCTGGCACTCAGAGGGTTAAATGAAGTTATTTTGGATCCAATTTATTTGTTCCCTGTGGTGCTGCTGTTTTCCCACAGAATTGCATCAGTATTGTTTAGTACATAAGCCACACTGTTACAATGACTTGAGACAGACTACATGTGTATAAGTCTTTTAACCCCTTACCGCCCAAGGACACACATGTACATCCCGAGCAGATGTCCCAGGTGGACAGAGGATGTATATGTACGTCCCTGAAGTCATTTAAAGAAATGAAAAAAAATGTTCGGTGAGTGTAAAGTGCCGGCCATGTGATCGCATGGCTGGTCACTAAGGGGTTAACCCTTTGAGTGAGAGGGGGTACTGCAAAGTATTGCGCACTTTTCTGTCACTCAGAGCGTTAAGTTTGTGCTACATGTTTTTCCTAGCAGTTCAACCACGCCAGTACATCACTGCTGCTTCATTCACAAAATTCAGCAGGAATCCTAGCTCCTTTGTTAAACATTCTTGATGTTTCCTCAAGCTCCTGCCAGCACACGTGTCACTGCTCATACAGCAATGATGTCATTTTCTATATAAAGTAACTGACACAGGACTCATTAGCAGGAGCAGGTCTTGGAGTGAATCCAAAATGACTTCATTTAAAATATGCCAAAATTGTAAGAATCCTAAACAGAGGTTACAAAGGTTATTGCTTGTCTACTGTTGGAAGGGCAGACTCCCTTCTGTCTGTGTCATGTAAAACAGGAAGTACAGATTTCTCTTCCCATCCGTATCGAAGTACTTTTGTATAGAATAACACATGAAGGAATTGAGTATTACTAGCATAAATGTGTCACAGGAAGTTTGATGTTTAAGTAGAACTGGAGCAATCCTGGGCATAGGCGTGCGCACGGGGTGTGCCGGGTGTGCCCAGGCACACCCTAATCGGCCCCGTGCGCACCGGCCAGGGAAGCTGGAATTTTTTTTTTTTTTTTTTTTAAATATATTTGCCGCGAGGGAGCGCTGATTTACACTACCAAGCGCTCCCTCGAGGCGTCTATGTGACCCTGACACTGCAGAGAGACCCAGGCTCTGTAGTAATACAGAGCGCTGGGAGATTACATCATCTCCCAGCGCTCTGCATTACTGAGAGCATCGCACGGGAGCTTCAGCTTTGTGCCGAAGGAGGCACAGAGCTCCCTCATGACACGCAGCTAGACCACCAGGGACTGAAGGTAAGGGATGAAGGGGCAATTTGGAGATGAATGGGGCATTGTGGAGATGAAGGGGCATTATGGAAGGGGGCAATGTGAAGATGATGGGGGCAAGTTGGAGCTGATGGGGGCAATGTGAGGGCAAGTTGGAGCTGATGGGGGCAAGTTGGAGTTGAGGGAAAGTTAGAGCTGATGGGGGCAATGTTGGGGCAAGTTGGAGCTGATGGGGGCAAGTTGGAGCTGAGGGCAAGTTGGAGCTGATGGGGGCAATGTGAGGGCAAGTTGGAGCTGATGGGGGCAAGTTGGAGCTGAGGGCAAGTTGGAGCTGATGGGGGCAATGTGAGGGCAAGTTGGAGCTGATGGGGACAAGATGGAGCTGATGGGGCAAGTCGGAGCTGAGGGCAATGTGGAGATTATGGGGACAATGTTAGGGCAAGTTGGAGCTGATGGGGCAAGTTGGAGCTGGTGGGGGCAACGTGAGGGCAATATGGATTTGATGGGGGATAAGTTGGAGCTGATGGGGGCAATATGGAGCAGATGGGGGGCAATCATTTATTTAGCACACAAACACACATATATATATATGTATATACATGCGTTCGCGTATGTAATACATATACACACATATATATATATATATATATATATATATATGTGTGTGTGTGTATATATGTATGTGCATATTTATTACATACGCGAATGCAAGTGTGTGTTTGTGCTTTTGGGTGCACACCCTAATGCAATTGGCTGCGCACGCCTATGATCCTGGGGCAAACCAAGCGCTCCATAGGGGGCAAATAACAACCTCCATTGATTTAAATGGGGTAACACACTGAATGCTAGAGATGTCTCCAGCACATTGCTTAGCAATGCACTGAAAATCACTGAGTACCTGGG
The DNA here is from genome assembly GCA_037306005.1 of Rhinophrynus dorsalis. Lineage (NCBI taxonomy): Eukaryota > Metazoa > Chordata > Amphibia > Anura > Rhinophrynidae > Rhinophrynus > Rhinophrynus dorsalis. Next base: position 233,582,254 of record CM074719.1, read on the forward strand.
AACTCTCTGGATTTGCCCTGGAGACTCTGATTTTCAGAACGAATTGTCAGGTCTCTGGGAGCAGATGATGATTCTCTGAATTTGTGATTTGACTCCCACTTTCCACCCTATTTCCTTCCAGTCCCATGTTGTTCTTCCCACTTCAATGTACATTTAAGTGCAAACACAGGCTGTCAACCCGCAAACTCTGTGTAGCCCTGATTCATCCCCCCACATCCCATCCCCAGCCCTGTGAAGTTTTCCAGGTATGAATCCACCAGCACAGCTGGTGCTAGCTCAGCATTTGATTGATACAGTGCATACCAGCACACACAAGCACCACCTTCATCAGGACTATAGTGTCAGAGAGCCCCATTGCATATGCAGGAAAATGGTGTAATGTTCCGCCATTTCCTCCATGCCTTGTTTAATACATGGTATTAAACAAAGAGTAGGGGAAAGGAATGCCCATGAAATGCCCATAACATCCCCCGCATAAGAAAGACATAGTATTAAAGGGATAGTAATACTTAAAATGTAAAAAAAAAAAAATATGTTGTAGGGTTTATTCCCCTGAGTAAAACAAGAGTACTCCCACTGCTGAAAGGTGCAACACACACAGTGAGGAACACACAGGCACACACAGAGACACACACAGAAGTGAGTCATAAGGGGGTGACTTATGTGTCATTGTAATGAGTTTGTGTTTGTACTTATGCCTCCACTGTGGCATTCATTCATATAGTTGAAATGCATGTGGTAATTGCACATACTATGGTGGAAGGTGGATCGTGCTGGCTCCTGGGGTGTGTGTGAGTGTAAGTGAGACTATGGTGGAAGGTGGATCTTGCTGGCTCCCGGGGTGTGAGTGTGAGTGTGTGTGTGTGAAGGTGTGTGTGTGAATGTGAGTGTGAGAATTATTGTGAGTGTGTGTGAGTGAGAGGGTGTGTGTGTGTGAATGTGAGAATTATTGTGAGTGTGTGTGAGTGAAAGGGTGTGAGTGAGATGGTGTGAGTGAGAATGTGAGTGATTGTGTGAGTGTGAGTGATTGTGTGAGTGATTGTGTGAGTGTGTGTGTTTTTGTCTGATGTGTTTGTGTCTGTGGTGTAGGAGCGAGTGACAGCCATTTTGTTTTTTCACTTACTTGGATAGTGGTGGGCGGGCTGGATAGTGGGAGCAGGCCAACTCCCTGCATGATTTAAATCACTCCCCCATTGAATCACCCAATGGGAGCAATAACTCCTCCTTACTTAAGTTGAGGTAAGATAGCAATATAACACAAGGTGGCTCTTCAGTTGAGGCAGCGTAGCAATATGCTGAGAGAACAAATAGAAAGTGGTGTCTGAGGCTTGCCCTCTGTAACATACAGCAAAGCATCTCTCTCCCTTTAAGGAGAAAGGGCGGGAATCAGGAAGCATGAAGTGGAGGAGTGACAGTTGGAAACAGAAAGTTAGTGAGGTTGACTGAAGAGATGAAAAGAGTTAAATAAAAGAGTTGCTATTAAGTTTATCCCTGAGTTTGTATTTTATGGAATCATTACACCCTCGTACTGAAACAGAGTGTATGGAGGGTTACAGTTATCTGTGGGAGGTAAAACAGTGTGTTTGTGGGGTCATGATCCTGAGTGAGAGTGTGTGTGGACCAGGAAAAGTTATTGATATCCCCTACTTCAGGAGCAAGTGGCAGCTATATTTTTTTTTTCAGTTGGATAGTGGTGGGAGGGCTGGAGGGAGCGGGCCAACTCCCTGTTTGATAAACATGCCCCCATTGAATCACTCAATGGGAGCAGTAAAGTCCCCATTAAATCACTCAATAGGAGTTCTGTCTCCTAATGAGACGTAAATTATGTAATGAGGCATTCTGTTCAATGTGTGTTTGTTTTCTGAGGCGACATAAATTATGTTCTATGTGTGAGGTACCATAAATTATGCAATGAGGCTTATTCTTTTATATATATATATATATATATATATATATATATATATACACACAAGTGTAAAAGCCCGTGTACACGGACCAAGGTCCGGGTGATGTTAACCATTTCAGTGCCAGAGGGGTAAGCAACGCATTGCTCACTGTTCCATGCAATGCAGTCTTGCGTCGCCTCACTCGCGCGATGCAATCATGCACAGCAGAGACTGCCCAATGCGGCCAGTCTCTACTGAGCATGACTGCATCGTGACAAACATCCTAGTGAATTATTATATAGGATATATATATATATATATATATATATATATATATATAATTACTGTCCTTTGGATTTACATACAATTGTAAGTGACTGGCTCTGGGTTTTATTTTTTATTTTATTTAGAAAAATGTTTTACCAGGAAGAATAAATTGAGATTTCTCTCGTTTTCAAGTATGTCCTGGAGGTTATTATTCTTAAACCCAAGAGGGCATTTCTAGTGGAGGGACTACTGATAATTTTGGTTTATATATCCTGTGAAAGGTGGCATATACCCTACATATATCTACCATCGAAGTAGAGGTATATTGGAGGGATAATAAATGCACACCAATCTGAGCTGAGAGCTAGTACAGATTATTCTACTTAGAGGTAGGATTTAGCCTCTGAAGAATGTAAATAGGTCTCTGAAATTTGATATGGTAGTGTTGGTAATGGATTAAACCCTATGCCTAGAGAGGCCTTATGAACCACTTTTTGTGTATTTGTATTATTTTCAGTGAGCAATTGTGGGAGCCTAACCAACGTGCAGCGAAGATAGACACATAGAATTTGACGGCAGATAAGAACCATTCGGCCCATCTAGTCTGCCCAATTTCGTACTGTAAAAAAAAAAACAAAACAAAACAAAAAAACAAAACCTCAAACCTTTTTTGGTCCTTGGTCTTTTCTTATGTTAAGGACCGCCTTATGCCTATCCCATGCATGCTTAAATTCTGTCACTGTATTGACATCTACCACTTCTGCTGGTAGGCTATTCCACTTGTCTACTACCCTCTCAGTGAAGTAAAACTTTCTTACATTACATCTAAACCTGTGTCCCTCTAGTTTTAGACTATGGCCTCTTGTCCTAACATTTTTACTCTTTTGAAATATACTTCCATCCTGTACATTGTTTAATCCCTTCTATTTGGACCTTTGCCTTCTATTAATCTATGAAATTGAACTAAAGTGATTCCTAGTTTGCGTTTTGTTGCTTATTTTTTTAAGACTACATCTTTTTTAGATAAAGGACTTGTGTATGAAGTTATAACTATATTTCATCTTACTGAAGGTGAGCCTCTGTTTATTGATTTTACTTAGTAGTAAGTGGACCCTTTTGTGGAATTCTCCCCAGTGCCTCTCTCCTTCAACCCTTTTTCTCTTCAGTGCCTCTGTTCTTCACTACTCCCCAGTACCTCTCTCCTTAGTGTTTATCTGATTCAACCTTCATCCATGGCTCCCTCTCTTTCACCCCTCTACAGTGCCTCTCTATTCAGTGTCTCCCTCCTCCCCCTTTCCAGTGCCTCTTTCCTTTACACCTCCCCAATGCCTCCCTCTTTCACCATTTTCTATTGTCTCTTATTTCAATGCCTCTCTTCTTCACCCCTCCCTAGTCCCTCTTTTCTTCACCTTTTCCCCATGCCTGTGCCCAGGGCATCTCCCCTCTTGAACCATCCAGGTGTAATGTATTTATATATTTAATATGAAATACTTATTTACTTAATATTATTAACATGTTTCATTAAGTTGTAAATGTGTATAGAGAATTGCATTAATAACTTTATTCCCTAACTGGTAAGTTTCGGTGATATTTATACAGCCCCGGTTTCAACCATGAAGGAAAGGTATGCAAAGCACACCATTTTGGAAAGCAGACTTTCACGTGTGTTTTTTTTTTCTGTTTTTTTTGCCTTTCTTCCTCTGGGCTGGTGTGTACAAATATTTCCACAATATGTCGCTATAAGAAAACTGTATAACATTGCCACCACTAAAAGCTTTGAAAACCATGGCATATCCTACTGTATTCTGTATCTGCTACTATCCGGTGAAAAATGTTTCCCTATTTGTATGGCTTGACATATCATATGCAGTGCCTGGCTAGTGTACAGAAATCTTTCTAGATGGCAGTGGTAAAGGAAAAAAAAAATATTTTACATTTCTACCCTTTCAAATATACTGATAACTTTGACAGCCAAAATATTTCCTACTGTGTTCATTAGCTACTGCTCTTCAAAAAATGGACACCCTGTTGGTATGAGAGCTGACATTCTGCAGGAGGTGCCAGAAACACAGAAGAAGAACTCCAACTGCAATATCTAGTTTTTCATACATTTTTGAAATATGACCTGCCTATAATAAAATTACTGTAACAAAATCAAAAACAAAGAAAAGGTATATAAATCTTCCATTTAGGAAAAAAGACGATGAGCCACATCAAACTAGGGATTATTATTATTATTGTTTATTTATATAGCTCCAACTTATTCTACAGTGCTGTACAATAGGTTGTAGACATACAGAGATTAAATAGTACAAATGGAACAATGAAAACAAAAGGATCAGGGTACCCTGCTAGTGAAAGCTTACAGTCTAGAGGAAGGTAGGTTGGACATAGGAGAAGTGCTATGGGATGCAAGTTCCTCCTGCCACATAAACTGCCGGTCAGTGGGTGGGAGAAAAAAGTACTATTGAGGGCAGTGGTCCAGGGAAGCAGTGGTTCTGTTTGGGAGAAAAGACTGTGAACAATGAGGTTGTGATGGGGATGCATGTGGAAGAGTGATTTTAGAAGAAAATGAGAGTAAGCAGAAATTGGACATGCTGTTAGCTTGATCTTGCTCATAAGGAATGAAGGATAGTGCAGAGTCAAAGGTGACCCCCAGGAAGCGTGATGTAGGGGGTTGGTGTGAGGGTGGTGCTGTTAACAGTGAAGACAAAATCTGGGGTAAGGCTGGTTGGAGAGGGAGGGAAAATTGTGAGTTCGCTTTTGCTAAGGTTAAGTTTGAGATGATGGGATGACATCCAGGAAGACACAGCAGAGACACAGTTAGATACCTGGGACAGGAGGGAAGGGGAGAGGTCTGGGCAGAAAGATAGATTTGAGTGTCATTGGTATAGAAATGATGGTGAAACCCAAAAGAGTTTATTAGTTTGTCAAGGGGCGAGGTGTAGATTGAAAAGAGCAAGGGGCCCAGGACCGAACAGACAGTGGAAGGGGTAAAGAAGTGGAGCCAGAGTAGGACACCACTGGGTGGTGTAACAGAGACCTAGGGAGTGGAGAGCTTGGAGGAGGAGTGGATGATCCACTATGTCAAAGGCAGCAGACAGGTTCAGGAGAATGAGTATGGGGTAGTGGCCTTTTGACTTAGCAAAGAGCAAGTCATTGGCCACTTTAGTGAGGGCAGTCTCAGTGGAGTGATGAGGGAGGAATCCGATTCGTAAGGGATCTAACAGGGATTACGAGCAGAGGAATTTATTGAGTCAATTATATATGAGATGTTCAAGGATCTTGGAGGCAAACTGGAGAAGCTAAACGAGCCAGTAGTTTGAGAGTGAATTTGGGTTGTGTATGCTTGAAAGAGGATGCTAAGGTGCTGGTTGTCAGAGAGAGGTTGAATAAGTAAATAAGGGTTAGAGTTAGTAGAGGAGAAAGTTCTTGAGTGAGCTGAGATGGGATTGGGTCAAGAGGGCATGTGATTAAGTTTGAGCATGTAAAGAGAAAGGAAACTTCATCCTCGTTCACTGGTGAAAAGTGTGTATGTGGGCGAAGTGACAGGGCTAATCTGGCCGGGTGGGGGTGAAAGCAATGAGATTCCTTGTCTGATAGAGTCGATCTGGTCTTTGTAGTGGGTGGTGAGATCTTGGCAGAGGATTTAGTGGAAGATATCTGCATTGGTGGGTGTAGACCAGATTTAAAGATTGAGAAAAGGCATTTTGGGTTAGAGGACAAATTTGAAATCAGAGAGGAAAAACATGACTGTTTGGCCAGGGAGAGGCCAAAGCTATAAGAATGGAGAATTAATTTGTAGTGTATAAAGTCAGCAATTTCCTCCAGTGCCTTTCTGCAGAGCGTGGGAACCTTTGGAGATATTGAGTTTGCGTTGTGTGCCAAGGTTGTAATGGGCTTCTGCAGAGTTGTAGTACAATTACAGGTGCAGCTGCATCAAGGGCCATTGTCAGAGTGCTGTTGTAGACAGCAGTAGTTTTTTCCGGGCAATAAAGTGTAAAAATGGGGTTGAGAAGAGGTTGCAGGGATGTGGAAAAGTTTTTGCACATCTACATGCTCTTGATCATAGATGGGAATTTGGATTTGCGCAGTGTGGAAAGAGAGCATTAGAGAAGCTGGAGATAGAACAGAGGTTTGTGGAGACTAAGTAAAGGGAGTGACCATCACTGTGTTTGTTGGAGAGTTGATCCACTGTTATAGCTTGTTTAGGAGAGGAGTTTGAGGGAAGAGGGGTTGTTGTGGTTAACTACTGGTATGTTGAAGTATCCCAGGATGAGAGTGGGGATGTCAGAGGATATGAAATAAAGGATCCAGGAAGAAAAGTGATCATGGAACTGGACAGTAGGACCAGGTGGTCTGTATATGACAGCAACATACAAGTGGAAGGGAGAGAAGAGACAAAATGTGTGGACTTCAAAGTTAGGGGACAGCAGGATGCCTACTACACCCCCTGTCTGTTGCCAGGTCTAGGGATGTGTGGGAATTGTAGGCCGCCAAGTGAAAGTGCAGCAGTGGAGACAGTGTCTGATGATGTAAGCCAGGTTTCAGTGATGGCCAAGAGGTTTAGATAGTGTGAAATGAACAAATTGTGAACAGCATTTAGTTTGTTGCACACAGAGCGGGTGTTATAGAGACCAAAACAAAAGGGGGGAGGTTAGGTGATATGGCACGGTCATTAGGCTATGGATGTTGCAGTACAAAAGGGAATGGCAGAGGGGCCTGGGTTAGACAAGATGTCACATACAGGGATCACTTGCTATTATACTCTTATGCTAGTGTGCACAATTATTTCTAGGGTGTGATACTTTTTAAATTTCAGTCACTTCAAAGATACTAAAATCTTTCAATATGGAATTTCCTACTGTATTCATTTCCTAGCACTAGCCCAAGAAAAACAGTAAAACACAAGGACGAATGTGTCACGGTTTGTTATGACTCTCAGACACAGAGTTAAGATAAAAACACAACTTTTTTGAAAAGTTTAAAGGGAACCCTTGCGGGTAGCATTCACATTCGACATTTAAACACAATACACAATAATAGAGCGTAGTGGTAGCAGAATGTAGGACAGGCTCTACCGGCCTTGCCAACACCGGGTTAGGCAACCATAGGTTGGTACAGAATGGAATTGGTTCTACCGGCCTTACCAATATACCGGGCAAGGCAGCCTGGGAGGCTAGTATCTCGAGGAGAAAAGGCTCTATAGGTCCTGCCAATCAACCGGGCAGGACAGCCTTGAGACTGGTACACCGAGTAGTGAGGCTCTACCGGCCCTGCCAATATACCGGGCAAGGCAGCCTTAAGACTGGTACAACGAGTATAGAGGCTCTACCGGCCTTGCCACTACCGGGTAAGGCAACCATAGGTTGGTACAGGATGGAATTGGTTCTACCGGCCTTACCAATATACCGGGCAAGGCAGCCTGGGACTGCAAGACTGGAACATAGGCAAAGCTGACCTCAGCGACTGACCAAAGATGTAACAACCAGTCGCATATGATGGACAACAGAGGCCTGCTGGGCTCTCAAGCTGTAATAAGCTCCCAATGCAACAATGAAGCGAACCAGTACCAGCGTACGGGAGTGACAACCTCTACCGGTGCAATAAGCAGCCAGTGTACTAGGAGCGAACCAGTACCCGTGTACTGAAGTAACACAATCTCTACTGGTGCTAACTGGGCACAACAAGCCACTGGTGCGAATGGAGCAAACCAGTACACGCGTACTGGAGAGACACAAACACCACCAGTGCTGTCTAGGACTGAACAAGCAGCCGGTTCAATATGGAGCGAACCAGTACCCGCGTACTGGTGTGACAGAATATCTCTACCGGTGCTGTCTAGGATTGAACAAGCAGCCGGTTCAATATGGAGCGAACCAGTACCCGCGTACTGGAGTGACAGAATATCTCTACCGATGCTGTCTAGGATTGAACAAGGAGCCGGTTTATGTGGAGCGAACCAGTACCCGCGTACTGGGGAGACACAAACACCACCGGTGATGTCTAGGACTGAACAAGCAGCCGGTTAACGTGGAGTGAACCAGTACACGCGTACTGGAGTAACACAGTCTCTACCGGTGCTGTGAGGGACTGAACAAGCAGCCGGTGAACGTGGAGTGAACCAGTACCCGCGTACCGGAGTAACACAATCTCTACCGGTGCTGTTTAGGACAGAACAAGCAGCGGGTAAACGTGGAGCGAACCAGTACCCGCGTACTGGAGTAACACAATCTCTACCGGTGCTGTTTAGGACTGAGCAAGCAGCCGGTTAACGTGGAGCAACCAGTACCCGCGTACTGAAGTAACATGACCTCTACTGGTGCAACAAGCAGCCGGTTGTAGATGGAGAGAACCAGTACCCGCATACTGGAGTACACCTTCAAGAGAGTGAAAATGTCGCCCCAGCGACAGGAGGAGAGAGAGACTCTCTGCAGGCAGTCCAGGAGCAGGAACACAGCCGGTCAGGACAGGAACTGAATCACCATGGCAGGCAACCGGATCAGGAACGGCAGCAGGAACAGCAGCAGGAACAGCAACCCCAACCAGATCAGGAACGGAAGCTGGAACCGAGGAAGCTGTCAGGCAGGAACTCAGGCGATCACAGGAGAACAAAAAAGTAACACGGCCCAGGAAGCTCAGGAACACAATGCAGGTGCAGGCGACAAAGAGACAACACGAAAGGGCAACCAAAGGGTGCCCAAGCTCAGTCTAAATAGGCAATACAGGGCGGGCTGTAGGCAGGCAGCCAATGGAAAGCCTCTTCATGTGACTGACAGAGAAAGGCAGCAATCACGGGCACGTGATAAAATGGCGCAGAAGATTCCCTCTAAGTGTAGTATTCAAACAACCACCAACACCATATAAATGCAGGCTTCAGGAAATATACTCACAATCTGAGGCTTTATCCAGCTTCCAGGAACAATCACTTGTACTGGTTCACACCCCAGTCTGGTATCCTTGAAACGGCTCCAATCTAATTCCATGTTAAAAATATGTGGAAGTATCAACAAGTACTGGGCAACCACAAACCAGCACTCCAAATAACACAACCCAATTGTTATAGATATAAATGGATATTCTTGGCCATAGACCAGAATAAGGGGTTCAAAAGTGACGCCAGTACTCTCAATAATACACATAATGGCTAGTTAACGGATATTAAATTTAATAAAATATAATGTTAAAATTAACAAGAAAAACAAAATTCAATCAAATTCTAAAAATCAATACAACCTATGCAAGTTGTAGAAAACTAAAATCAATCTAAATTGACACTGGCCTAATGCATTTCGTGGTTAAACTACCACTTCATCAGAAGCCTGGGATGATATGAGTGGTAGCAAGTTGACTTTAAGTATCCATAATTCTATTTCCTATTGGCCCAAACAAACACAATTAGTATTTAAATGACCCAACCAAAATGCGATAAATAGGAGAAACAGGAAAGCTTACCAGAAGTTCAGAACCCATGATATGTCCAACATATTGAATCGGATGCCCATTACATGATCAAAAAATCCCATCATTCCTCAACCACAATTGCGCATGACACGCCTGCGCATAATGCAGAAGAGAAAACATACCTAGAGCATTGCTCTGGAAGACCCATCATCCCTCCGCAACTGACCTCCACAACGAAAGACACACATGCTTACAGCAGCAAGGGGAGATGGCAACTTCTGGAACTCAGCCCTGAGAAATTCCATTGTCATACTCAAGGGACCACGCACAAGAAGGTGACGTGCATGCATGCTATACAACACACACACAGGTACCATTCTTCAAACATCCGTGTAACTCTCTGGAATCCAGCAATAGGGATCGCCATAATGTTGAAGGCTATAGTGGGTTCTACATACAAAAAATGATCTATATAAAAAACAAAGAATAAAAATACAAACATAAAAATAAAAAATAAATAATACATTATGAATAATAAAAATAAAAATGAAATAAACACAGCATGAGCATTCTATGAGAGATCATTCTGTGAGAGAGCATGAGCATTCTATGAGAGAGCATTAAAAGCAACATGAATTTTTTTTTGATCCCTGTGGTGCAGTTGGCTTGCTCCAGAATTGCACCACTTTAAGAAACATGGTGCAATTCATTTGAAAATTACCACATTACTGTGAAGAATAGATCTAACATAGGTGTGACCACAAAAGTTGGTGTTTTAAAATATGAGAAGGTGTGGTTAGGGGTAGGGAAAAGGTAGGGCTATAGGCGCCAATGGGTACTGTGCCTAGGGGCGCCTGAGATGTAAATTCGAGCCTGAGTGGCGGATTATTACTATTTTTGTGTATTTTCGGTAGGTGATAAAGGAAGGCTACATCTGGGTGATCAAGAACGAGGAACCTCATTTCTACAGGACTAATAATCCCTTTTTGTTGAACTATATTAACCAAATCCAACAATTTCTTCTGAAATGCAATACTAGGGTCACCATTCAATACCTTGTAGGCAGGCACGTGCACACATAGACACCAAGGGGGGCTTGAGCACCTGCCCTTTTTGTCCAAAGTGCCCTTGTGCCCTTTTAACACACACACACAAAAAAAATAATTATGAGAAGTGCCCTTTTTTTCCATTTGAGCCCCTGCCCCCCAAAATATCTGTGCACGTCCCTGCTTGTAGGATTCCCTATCACTAAGAAGTCTATAACCTTCTTCAAATTATCAGAGGTATTTTGTATAATAATAGAAGCCCCCTTATCAGCCTCCCTTATCATTATGGACTGATCTTCATTAAGAATTGTCATTGCTCTTCTCTCCTCCTTTTTGAGATTATCATTCTTCATATATGAACCTTTAATTTTTTTTTATTATAATCTTCCATCACCAGATTATAAAAGGTCTCAATAAAAGGACCCCTACTATTAGCAGGCTACAAAGAAGAGCATCTCTTAAAGGGGTTCTAATAAACTGTTTATTTTCTATTAACATATCATTATGACTAATGTCACCAAAATTCTCATTCTCCCCGAGTAAATCAAGGAGAAAAACTGTACCCAGTTGGGTATGGGCTAACATACCATAGGGGGTGTCAGGGGCATGGCTACCAGCTGAACAAAATTGAGATGTCAGGCAGCATATTTGTGACTCTGTGTCTACCACTGGAACAAGGCTGGGTGTAAGAAAGTGCATGTGTGTGTGGTTCTGTACCTACCAGTGGAATAAAAATGGGGAAGCAGATAGTGTACATGTGGTTCTGTAGTTAACAGTGGACACTGGAACGAAGCTGTGGTGTCATAGCATGTATGTGGAATTCTGTGGCTACCAGTGGGATAGTGAAACAAAGCTGGGATGTCAGACAGTGTATGCATGGTCCAGTGATTACCAATGGACACTAGAACAAGCTGGCGTGTCAAAAAGTGTGTGTGTGTGTGTGTGTGTGGTTCTGTGGCTGCCAGTGGACAAGGATGGAGAAGCAGACAGTATATGTGTGGTTCTGTGTATTCCAGTAGAACAAGGCTGGGGAAGCAGATAGTGTAAGTGTGAGATAGTTGAACAAGGCTGGGGAAGCAGAGTGTGTATGTGTGGTTCTGTGGCTATCAGTAAGCAGTTGAACAAGGCTGGAATGTCAGACAGTTTATGTCTGCTTCTGTGACTATTGTGTAGAGTGGAGCATTATGGGAGCATGAAAATCCTCCTGGTGCCAATCCTCCAGCAGTATTGTTCACCTATACATTCATGATAGGAGATCAGTAATGGAAGTACTCATGGGCTTCCTTCAATCCTTCTTCAATCCGGAAGTCTCAGAAATTCTGGGGTGAGTGGGAGGACTTTTGAATGTCTTTGCATCATCATGATATGCAAGTGGGTCTTCAAGGTCCTCCAACCTAACCCAGAAGGTCAGAGAATGCCGAGTTGAGGAGAGAGGAAAGGAAAGAAGGCACTGAGTGCCTTTAGAGTTCACCAGTATTGATCACTTATCTTGATCGGATAGGGGATCAATACCTGAAGGGGCATCAGGTGGATCCTTATGCCCCTCCCACCATAAGATCTGATTGAAAGGTCTGACTAAAAATAAAAACACACAGCGCAAGGAAGAGGAGATTGCCAAAAATGTATCAGACATGGGCTTGAACTTTTGAGTACACATGAGCAAGCAGTGCTTGCCAGTCTGAAGGTTAAGGGAAAATTGTTGTCATTAATAGCTCAGTAAATTAGTCTAAGGCTAGCATACCTCCCAAGTGTCCCTCTTTAGGAGGGACAGTTCCTCTTTTAGACCCAAATCTCTCTGTCCCTCTTTCCCACCTTGAGGTCCCTCTTTTTAGGAGATCAGATTGTGTAGTGTGTATATAAGTTTATCACATTGCTCCACAGCAACAAAACTCATATTAATCTTCATCACATGGATTTATAAATTAGTCTGTGTAAAAAGAAAACCTTTGGTCTTGTTAGAAGTCATTTATTAGGTTACATAAGGATAAGGTGACCAGATTTTTAAACTGAAATCTGGGGACTTTTTTTTTCTCCGCACCCAGTCCACACCCTATCCACCTCCACACACTGCCCACACTTGGGCTGCATCCACACCCTATCCACACACTGCCAACACTCTGGCTACCTCCACACCCTGTCCACGCTTAGACGACCTCCACACATTGTCCACACACCGCCCACACTGTGACCACCCTCACACCCTGTCCATACACTGTCCACCCTCACCACACCCTGCCCACAATGTCCACCAGTGCCCATCATTTCCTGCTCTCCACACACTGCTCACCCTGCCCTCCTCCCCACCCTGTCCACTTCCACACTGCCCATCTCCACAAACTATCCAGCCTGTCCTCCTCCACACACTGCTCACCCTGTCCTCCTCCACACACTGCCCGCCTCAGCACTGTCCATCCCTACATTACCCCCACTGTCCAACTTCACATTGTATACCTCCACACTGCCCTTCTCTTCAAACTGTCCTCCTCCACACACACTGCCCACCCTGTCCTCCTCCACACACTGCCCTGCCCACTTCCACACTGCCCACCTCAGCACTGTCCATCCCTACATTACCCACACTGTCCAACTTCACATTGTACACCTCCACACTACCCTTCTCCTCAAACTGTTCATCCTGTCCTCCTCCACACATTGCCCACCCTGTCCCCTTCCACACACTGCCCACTTTGTCCTCCTCCACACACTGCCCTGCCCACTTCCACACTGCCCACCTCAGCACTGTCCATCCCTACATTACCCACACTGCCCAGATTCACATTATACACCTCCACACTGCCCTCCTCCACAAACTTTCCACCCCATCCTCCTCCACACACTGCCCACCGTGTCCTCCTCCACACACTGCACACTTCCACACTGCTCACCTCAGCACTGTCCAACCCACATTGCCCACCCTGTCCAACTTCACATTGTCCACCTCCACACTACCCACCCTGTCCTCCTCCACACATTGCCCACTTCCATAATGCCCACATTGTCCACCTCCACACTGCCTACCCTGTCCAACTTTACAATGTCTACCGCCACACTGCCCACCCTGGCCTCCTCCACACATTGCTCACTTCCACACTGCCCATCCCCACATTGTCCACCTCCACACTGTCCACCCTATCTTCATCCACACACTGCCCACTTCAACACTGCCCTAGCTTAGTTCAGACCCCAGGCATTATGACGTGGAAGCCATGGTGAGGTGAGTCCTGCAGTATGGCACGCTCTGCTTGCGTGCTGAAGCAATTTATATGTGTCCTCCCGTCCTAGTTCATCATCCCGCACCCCTGTGGCCTGTGATTACATCACTGCACATGGTACACATGCGCAGTATTCAACTAGCTTCACTTCACTGAGTCTAATAGACTCAATGAAGAGAAGCAGAATGTCAGTGCCAGACGCTGAGATCCGGAGACGTTTCCAGGGATTCTCTCCGGGGACAGTGACCTGAATCCGAGGACTGTCGCCAGAAACCGGGGACATCTGGTCACCCTACACAAGGAGGTATCAATAGGTCATGAAATAGCCTAAAAATTATTGGTAATGCCACGTCCACCAGCCACGCCCACAGCGACACCCCTTAAAACACAAGTGTCCCTCATTGGCAATTTGAAATGTTGGGAGGTATGGGCTAGAAAAGTGATTTTTGTGTGGAATTGTGTGTGTGTGTGTGTGCGTATTCCTGTCACTGAGGCTGATCTGCTAGGAGTAACTGGAACAATACTGCACTCTAGAGAACAAACACAAATTTCCTTTGATTTAAATGGGCTTTTAATAGGGAAAAACAATGCATGGAGACCTATGTTGCATTATATGGGTTAAAATCTGCATTTCAATGAATGGGACTTTGGGGAATTTTCTCCTATGCTGCAGTTATCTGACTCCAGAATTGCTCCAATGCTCTTAGTACACCATCCTCACTGAGCAGGGGGTGCTCAATTCTGATATTCCTGGAAAGTACAGCCTTCCTTCCATTTCTTTAATGGCTAGAAAATAACCCAGACAGTTTCCATGGTTACCAAAGAATTTCTTTTAAACTCTCAATAGGGAACCCTAACAGGAGTTACAGACATTAGTTCTTTAGAGATATGAGAAGATGTAAGGAGAAATGTTATCAGGGGTGAGCAATCAGAGCCCCTCCTGCTTTCAAGAGTTACAATTCATCCATCATCCCTAACCAGCCAACAACTGAAAGGCATCAGATTGGCTAACTATAAGTTTTATAGTGGGAAGATCAGAAGGTAACCTAATTTTCACTAAACTGGGGTTTAGTAATCCAGGAGAGAACGAAAAGAGAGAAAAAAAGGGAAGGGAAGAAATGAGAAAAAATACAAAAGGTGAAAGGAAGCAAGAAGAATATGTATGTAGTAAAATACATACATGACCAGGGTTAACCCTTTGTTTGCCAGAGGGGTATCCAACCCATGACACTCAAAGTGTTAAAGGCTTCATTCTCCCCTTTCATGCATATAACTCAGGGACTGAGCTACCATTGGAGCAGCAGGTACAAAACACTGGGGACAAAATGGATTCTGAAGACAGAAAATGATTTAGTAGTTGGAAGGGAATTGGAGGCCCAAAGAAGTATTTTACACCAGGGCCCTCATTCACTAGATCTGCCACTGAGGTCAAAGAGGGACGCTTTTATGTTAGGGGGTGTTAATGGGGGCGTGGCTGGTGGGCAGGGCATTACCAAGAATTTCTAGGTGATTTCATGACCAACTGACACCTCTTTGTGTAACTTAATAAATGATCTGGAGCAACACCAAAGTATTTTATTTACACAGACTAATCTATAAACATTTAATGATGTTTAGGGGTTTTATTGCTGTGATTTTATTGATGTTTGGGTTTTTATTGCTGTGGAGCACTGTGATACACTTATAGACACATCACACAGTGTGATCTCCTAAAAAGAGGGACATCAGGGTGGGAAAGAGGGACAGAGGGATTTGGGTCTCAAAGAGGGACTGTCCCTCCTACAGAGGGACAACTGGGAGGTATGCAGATATGACAGGCAGGATGATCTTAAATAAAGGCCCTATGTTCAAAAGTAAACTGGAGTAACTCTAATCACACCATAGCAAGGAAAATACTAATTTCCCAAATCCTATTCATTTAATTGGGGGTTTTAGTGTTTTGAATGCCAGGGGGGTGTATTGATTTGCAATATGCTGTGCATTCCTCTGACACTCAAAGGGGTTTAACCACTTAAATGCTAGAATTGTCTTCAACAGAAAGAAAAAATATTGCAGAGTTTATCCAGCTGAGTAAAGCAAGGGGATTCCCTCTACTCAGAGATGTTTTATTCAAAAGAGACTGCAGCTCAACCTTTGTTAAGCTGCAGCATCAGTGGCCTGAAATTTTACACTGGCGTTGTTACTACAGCATCCTATGGGGGTTTATGGTCACTGATACTAGCTGTCCATAGACTGCTGTAGCAAGAGTGCCACCATAACATTTCAAGCGACTGAAGTATTGCACGCAAATAATGAAGTTTGAAATGAATGTGGAAGGAATGGAAAGAATATTGGCCCATATTTATAAAAGTAAACTGGAGTTATTTGAGAGTAAACCAACTGCACCATAGGGGGGACATAAAAACTCCTATATCCGTATGCACTTGAACAGAGCTTTTTAGCCCTTGAGTGTCAGAGAGTTCACCAGTGCCAATTTGCTTTTATAAATATGGGCCATTGAGCCTAAGCTTGTAACTAAACTTCCATCTTACAAATCTGTAACAGCCAACATAATTAGTACCCCACAGAACAATAGGAAAACCTAATTGAATCATCTTCCCATGATCTATGTATTTAAATTCGTTCACTACTATTTCATGTCAGTCAGAAAATGTGGTAAGGGAAAAATAGGTCAATGAGAACAATGGGGTTTTGACTAGTCTGGGCACTGACGAATCACATCCCAGCCTTCATTGCCCATGTTAGTCTATATGAGTTTGGAAGAGCTTCAGGCTGTCCCAAAAGTGATTTCTCTGCTGGTGTAAATCTAATAGGTTTTTCATAGAGTTATGACCAAAACCAATTCTGCTATGTCTATGTGCCGCCAGACCCAATAAAAGGCTCTGCACGCCCCTTTGTGACAAGGTTTACCAGTAGGTGGCAGATATTGAGGGCAAGGTACAATGAGGTATGGGATGCTCTATCAATTGATATGGTTGTGTAGGATGGGGAAAGGGAGCATTGTGAGAAGGAAAATGCTGTATAATGTAGGTACAGTCCTGACAGCATTTTTCAGAGTAACAAGACTATTGGGAAAATCTGCATTATGATCAATAACAATTCTGGAAGATTCATTAAAGGGATAATAATACTTCAAAATCACTATCCCTTATATTGAAGACCTTGAAAAACTGAATTAAATGCCACCAGCGGCATCTCTCAAACCTTTATGGTTTGCAAGATAGCCGCTTTTAAACTTTGCACCCCCCTGCCTCTCCTCTGACGTCAGCGGTTTTGCTGCAGCAGGCAAATTCAGTCCGGGACCGGTGGAGGCTCTTTAGCACAGCCGAGATCTCGTTATGGAAGACAAGATCCTTCACTAAAACGGTCTTCTATGTGTGCTTGGTTACCAAGCACATGTAGTAGGCCATTTTAGTGAAGGATCGTTTCTTCTATAACGAGATCTGGCTCTGCTGAAGAGCCTCCGCCGGTCCCAGACTGAATTTCCCTGCTGCAGCAAAACCGCTGACGTCAGAGGAGAGGCAGGGGGGTGCAAAGTTTAAAAGCGGCTATCTTGCAAACCATAAAGGCTTGAGAGATGCCGCTGGTGGCATTTAATTCAGTTTTTCAAGGTCTTCAATATAAGGGATAGTAATGTTGAAGTATTACTATCCCTTTAAAGAGGAAATATACCCTAGTAATACTTGGCTCTTTATTAGAGCAATAGATTAGCTTACCTTGGTAGGTGTGTGTTGTTTATGTAGCTGTCAGTTATATATTTAACTATTTATTCTTTGCATTATATCTGTGGTTTCCTGCACATAGCGATCTCCATTCCCACCTGCCACTGCCTCACACACCCACATGGGCTCCGAGACCTGGAAGGCTCATAAATGTCGCATGTCTAACACATTGTAAACTGAAACAACTAGCAGTAGACTACATATAGATTGCATGCAAATACATGTATATAGATATAAATCACTGCTGTATGAAGGGCAACTGCCCAGTCTAAACCATCTGTTAAATAAATTAAGAGCCACTTATTCCTTGGTCATAATTCCTATTTAATGTTAATGAGATTTGCAATGTTAGAATCAGGTGCTTGTCCTGAGTAGAAATCAGGCACTGATAATGCAAGCCTTACAGTACATAATCAATATCAGTTCTACAGCAGATGTTGATGCAGGAGAGTGCCAAACCTCTTTAAAGGGATAGTAAACCTTGAAAATAAGTTTATTTTATACTGTAGCCCTTAAAAAAACATGAAAAATGATATAAGTCTTATCTCCAAAACCTTTATGGTTTGGGAGATATTCAGAAGTAAAATAAATTTCCCTTTTCCTGGCTGTTTCAGCCAAGTCTGCCATCTAGTGGACAGATTTGGAATTCGGTCCACAGATCAACCGGCAGCTCTTTAGCAGTGCCGAGATCACAATCTTTAAAAATAACTACTTAATTGGAACTGTGTACAAAGTGTGCCTGGCATGCAAGCACACTTTGTAGACCATTCCAATTAAGAAATTATTTTTAAAGATCGTGATCCTGGCACTTCTGGAGAGCCGCAGCCGGTCCTGGGACCGGATTCCAAATCTGAGAGCTAGAACGGTGACGTCACTCAGGGGGAAACTATGCTTCTGCATATCTCCCAAACCATAAAGGTTTGGGAGGTAAGACTTATATCATTTTTCATGTTTTTTAAAGGGCTACAATATAAAATAAACTTATTTCAAGGTTTACTATCCCTTTAAGGCTAATGTACTAAGTAGAAATGGATAATTTCTGGAACAACCCAATTGTATCATCAGGGCCGCACACAAGTTTTCTCCTTCCCCCTCCAAGAAAATATTTTGGAACCTGGATGTCTTGGGGCCTCTTTTGGCACGGGGAGCCCAGCATTGAGGGAGCCTCTGTTACTCCCTGGCATTGTAGGGAGGTGCCCCTCACTTGGCGGGACCTCTTACATGTGAGGTATGTGACTACCAGTGGAACCATGTTTGGAGGCAGATAATGTAGGTGGGAAATGTGACTACCAGTGGAGCCAGGCTGGGTGGGGTGGGGCAATGCATATGTGGACTGTGACTACCAGTGAAACCGGGTGTGAGGGGGGGAAATAGTGTATTTAGGGATTGTGGCTACCAGTGGAACCAGGCAGGGGGGTCAGACAATGTATGTGGGTACTACCAGTGGTACTAGGCTACGGGCCAGACATTGTATTTGGGACTGTGACTACCAGAGGAACAATGTTGGGGTCAGACTATATATGTATGTATGTGAGAACTGTGGCTACCAGTGGAAATGGCTAGGGGTCAGATAGTGTATTTGTGGTGGAACCAGGCTGGGGGGTCAGAAAGTGTATTTGGGGATTGTGACTACCAGTGGAACCATGAACGAGTGTGTCAGGCAGTGATTGTGAGGATCTAAGACTACCAACGGAACAAGGCTTGGATATCAGACACTGTATTTTGGATCTGTGTCTACCAGGAAACAGTGGAACAAGGCTGGGACTTCACAAACTGTGGGATGGGTAGTGCAGGGATAAATCAGTGGGTGGGTGAGTGAAATGCATGGGGGAGGGCTGACTTTATATTTATACTGTGACCAAGATTTCTAATGGCACCCTCATGTACCTTATGAGACAAAAACATGTTCTACATTTCCATTAATTTTAATGGATAAGAGTACATTTTATAATGAAAAAAAACATGAATAAGTTATAGGGCTTTTCCTGCTGAGTAAAACAAGCATAATACCATTGCTGGGAGATTTTTCATTCAAAAGTTATTACAATTTAAACTTAAACTTAGCACAAACAAGTTGACAAAATAAATTTATGTTTGTTTTGTTTTATAATGAACTCTGAGAAAGCGTGAATAAAGACTATTTCTTTCCTTAGTAAGTGATAGGAACAGCGCCACCTGGTGATAACAGAAAATTGCAATTTATTATAAAAAAGACAAGTCTGGGCTGTGATAAGGTTGAATCAAACTTTCCCCAGCAGTGACAGTGCCCTTGTTTTCACTCAGTAGGAAAATGTTTTATATGTTTCTTCATTAATCCTTCTGTGCAGTGGTTCTTAAAATTTAAAGGGATAGTAATACTTCGTTTTAACTTTATTTTATTTTGTAGGCATTAAAAAAACATGAAGAATGATATAAGTCTTATCTCTCAAACCTTTATGGTTTAAGAGATATTCACAAGCAAAGTTTCTCACTCCCGCCCCTTTTTCCTAGTGTAAGCCATCTCTTCTCAGATGTGAGTCTGGTTGTATGACAGTACAGATAACAGCAGGGGACAATCTTCTTTGTATGAAAACAATGAAAGCCCTTCCCCCCTTGACAAGTTTTTCAGCTTTTTCCCTCATCTTAATTGAAGATTGTCCCTCTCTGCAGTCTACCTGGGCACCTCCCTTCTGATCTGGATGAACAGGGTGGGGGATACTTTGCTTGTGAATATCTCTTAAACCATAAAGGTTTGAGAGATAAGACTTATATCGTTCTTCATGTTTTTTTAATATCTACAAAAAAAAATAAAGATAAAACGAAGTATTACTATCCCTTTAAGTCAAGATACCTATAGCTGTAATATGTTCATTATCCTGACACATGAATGCATGGAAACCACTATATGGATACATACTTAAAAGTAATTTAAATAAAAACAAACAATTGCATCATATTTATCAAAGAAAAATCTGCACTGATTGCAGAGAGCATTTCTATTGGTACATATGGTACCATTGCTTTGCTGTATTTACTAAAATTCTGTCTTGAAGCATATGCCCCAAAGTTTGTTGAACAAATAAACAAGTTCAATAATTAAATTGTAACTTACAATTACACTTGCAAAAACCCTAGGTAATTTCTGGAGCAAACCAGTAGCACCACAGGGGACAAATAAAACATCCCATTGATTTAAATTTGATGCTCAAGAGGTCTCCAATATAGTAAAACAATGTGTCGCGACTCTAGCAACCAAGTAGTCAAGAGCCCCATTGAAATCAAAAGGACATTTGGAAATGTTCCCTGTGGTGTAGTTGGTTTGCTTCAATTTTCTCCATTTTCTTAGTACAAGGTTACAGCAGCTGTTGGAGTTTACAGATCCCTTAATTCCCAACTAGCCAGCAGCTGCTGCAGCAGCTGGAGAGCCTAGGCCTAGGTACTGACACACCTATAATGAACTAATGCCTTCAATTTCCTGTCTATGGGGTTTCCTGTGCATCTGTTAAAGAACCAGAATATATTTTTATGAATGCCTATATACGGCTTTTTTTCTGCTGAGTGAAACAAGGGTACACACACTGATGAAAAATCTATTATTCAAACGTTATAACAGTTCATACTGCTACAAAGTGAGTAAAAGCTTCATTAAATTCCTGAAAGTTCAAACTGACAGGATGTGATTAAGCTGTTACTAAAATATTCTATGGAGAACTGCTGTAGTGTTTCACCACAGAATTCTACAGAATAACTGAAATCTGACCACTAGAGGACACTGATAATGCATAAAATTCATCAATTTAAACGGTAATACCTGGAGTTGGGGTACATTTGTTTCATGCAGCAGGAAAATCTCTACAATATATATTTTTCATGCAAACGTTTACTGTTTCTTTGATAGAAACATTACCCCTCTGAGTGCATGGCATTGAGTGCAAGGTCTCACTGGGTTCTGTGTCTCCACTCAAGGAGTACCTCCTGAACAAGCGTCGACCATCTAGCTAAGGACTCATGTGCTGCTCTGATATATTGGTATGCCCTTATGTGTACTTATACAAGACTTTGATGTGAACAAGTCCTTAAAGAGATATTAAACTTTTGTTTTGACTTTAGACATTCTGTAAGTGCATAATATGTAAAGTCAAATTGCCTTTAAAGCGTAACTTTCAGATAATAGCAAGTCGCCATGCATTCATTAAAGGTATGGTGACTAGCTTGAAAATAAATGTCTTACTGTAAAAAAATAGATGTGTCTAAAGGAATCCATCCCGTTTGGAGACTGGAACCCAGACTAGAGCGCAGACATCTTGTCTGTGCTCCTGAGCCGTCAGTCCTGGTCTCCATTGAGTAGACTGCTTTGCACCATATGGTAACCGGAAGGGACTGACGGCGCAGGCGCACAGACTGCACTAACCTGCTCGTCAGTCCCGAAACGGGACGGATTCCTTTAGACACATCTATTTTTTTACGGTAAGACATCTATTTTCAAGCTTGTCGCCATGCATTTAATGAATGCATAGCGACTTGTATTATCTGAAAGTTCCGCTTTAATTGTTATAATTTTTTATCATCTTCACCAACTTCTTTTTTTTTTGTTACACTTTTAAATCCCTGACAGAAAACTCCCTGAATCACTGCTTCCAGCTGAGCAATCCTAAGAGCCCTTGAGACCCCAGGCAGAATTGTGAATGGAGGCCAGCTCAAATATACATAAACATTTTGCATCCTCTTAAGTTTGGTGGTAGCCTTCCTTTTTTCCCTTCTTCTTTTTTGGAAAACCAGCCATATTTATGTTCTGTCCACCCAGAAAAGCCTCATTACTCTCTGATATCTCACCACAGGATTAAACTGGTTCCGTTCTGTAAAAGGACCCTAAGGTGGGGCTCACTGAAACAGGAGACTCCAAGGTATACCCATGCATTAATATCTTCCTAGTTTCCAGAAAGCTTTCAGGTCAGTGACTGTGAAACCAGTAACTGTGGAAGTAGTTATATTGAGACAATGTAACACTATCCCTGCAACACTGAGTGATCTTTTTTTTACATTATATTACTATCTCTGATTTCACAGTCCCTAATCAAAAGCTCTCTGGAAACAGAAATTTGGGGAACTCACTGTCCGGGACACAAAAAAGGTGAAGATGCTAAAAATTATAAATATTATCAGTAATTTTGTTTTCACTTTATATATTATGTACTTGTAGAAAATGTACAGTCAACATAAAAGGTTACTATCTCCAGGGCCAGATTTCTCAGTAGGCTGAGTAGGCAACCGCCTAGTGCGCCAAATTTTGAGTAGTGTCTCAGCTTTTCTAGCCAGTGGCGTAACAATAGGTGTCGCACTCCAGGGGCCCCAGAGACCCGGCCGCCCCCAGCAACCCCCCACACAGCGCCACAGACCTCTAGCCGCTAAGCTGTCCCTTGCTGGCACTCTAGTAATGCAGAGTGCTGGGAGATTACATCATAGTCATGACTGCAGAGAGGACCGCTCAGGTGTTCCATCTGTATAGCGGTCTGTACCGACAGAGGCACAGACCTCTTCTGCCACTCCGCTGGACCACCAGGGAGGTAGGAGATGGACACTGGGGGCAATGTGGAAAGTTGGGGGCAATGTGGAGAGGTGGACATTGGGGGCAATGTGGAGAGGAGGACATTGGGGGCAATGTGGAGGGTAGGGGGCAATTTGGAGAGGAGGACATTGGGGGCAATGTGGAGAGATGGGGCAATTTAGAGAGGTGTATATTGGGGTCAATGTAGAGAGTTGGGGGCAATGTGGAGAGGTGGACATTGGGGGCAATGAGGAGAGGAGGACATTGGGGCAATGTGGAGAGTTGGGGGCAATGTGGAGAGGAGGACATTGGGGGCAATGTGGAGGGTAGGGGGCAATTTGGAGAGGAGGACATTGGGGGCAATGTGGAGAGTTGGGGCAAAGTAGAGAGTTGGGGGCAATGTGGAAAGGAAGACATTGGGGGAAATGTGGAGATACCCAGTGGTTGCTATGTAATGCGGGGGGGACCCATGGCAATTTTTGCACCAGGGCCCGGTGACTTCTAGTTACACCTCTGTTTCTAGCAATACACATATTCTGAATTATGAATGTGATCAGGGAAATCTCAAAGTCTCTGCACCAGTCTGAAACCCTTTTATGGGCTATTATTAACCCCTTGACCTCTCCAATGCATTACTGCACTTATAGCAGGTGTGGGAGAAATTTTATACGGACAATTTTTTTCCCTCTTAATGAAAGTATTCTACCAGGAAGGGTACACTGAGATTATCTCTTTTCAAGTATGTCCTGGCTACTCATTTTATCGACCACTGAAGGGCAAAATTTATTTATTTAGAAAATGTTTTACCAGGAAGAATACATTGAGATTTCTCTCGTTTTCAAGTATGTCCTGGATAGTTTTCAGTAAAAGGTTACATATTTACACTAATTGTGAGACATTATATACAAACATACAGAAATATACATACTTATTAAATAATGGGATTATTTGCAGTTACACACTGTTTGTAGATATAAAGAAACATTTGCTTTTAAGGATTTTAGACTGGGTGCAGATGTGATTTTTTCCGGCAGATTGTTCCAGATTTTTGGAGCTCTGAAGGAGAAGGCAGATCTTCCTGCTTCTTTCTTGTATTGTGGTATACGCAGTGAGTTGTTAGTAGTGGAGCGGAGGTTATAGTTAGTATGGAGAGCTGGGGTGAGCATACTGCTTAGGTATTGTGGTAGTTTTCCAGAGAAGTGATTGTGTACTAAGCAAGAAAGATGAAGGTCACGTCTAGATTTGAGTGTTAGCCAATTTAGTTCTTTTAGCATGTCACAATGATGGGTAGTGTAGTCACACTGGAGGATAAAGCGGCATAATGAATTATATAGAGTGTCAAGTTTACTGAGGTGGATTTCTGGCGCTGGAGCATATACTACGTCACCATAGTCTATGACTGGCAGCAGCATCTGTTGTACAATACGTTTTCTCACCTGGGTACTTAGACATAATTTGTTTCTATAAAGTGTACTTATTTTGGGATAAAGTTTAGAGGTTAATTTGTCAATGTGGTGACCAAAATTGAGGTTAGGGTCAAGCCACATACCAAGATATTTGTAGGAGTCTACTGGGGCCAATTTACGATTAGACTCTGTCACAATGGATAGGTGGATATTGTCGAGACTACGCAGTTTGTGCTTTGTGCCAAATATCATTGTGACTGTTTTATCTGTGTTTAAGAAAAGTTTGTTCTGTGTTATCCATCTTTCCACTTTGTAGAAATCATGTTGTAATTCGGTTTCAAGTTGTGATATGCTAGAGTTTTTAGCATAGATTATGGTGTCATCTGCATACATGTGTACTGAAGATGATTTGCAAACCTTGGGCAGATCATTTATAAAAAGAGAAAATAGAAGAGGGCCAAGAATGGAGCCTTGGGGAACTCCACTTGTTATTTTGAGCGGACGGGAGTCATTGTTTGCAACTGACACATACTGCATTCTGTCTGATAAATAGGATCGGAACCATTGTAGAGAATTATTACCCAATCCTGAGTTATGGAGTTTGCTGATAAGAATGTTATGGTCTACTGTGTCAAAGGCCTTAGCGAAATCAAGGAAAATAGCTCCTGTGAGTTCACCATTTTCCATGCCAGTCTGGATATCATTGGTTACTTTTAGAAGAGACGTGACTGTTGAGTGGTTTGGTCTAAACCCTGATTGAAGAGGGGTGAAGAAACTGGTCTGTTGGTAATATTTATGTAGTTGCACATGTACACATTTCTCTATGATTTTAGATAAAGTGGGGAGGAGAGATATCGGTCTGTAATTTGATACTACATTTTTGTCCCCACTTTTGTGGATAGGTACAACTCTTGCCACTTTCCAGGATTTGGGCATATACCCTGATGTCAAAGAGGCATTAATTAGAGTTGCTATCGGTTGGGCTGTGACCATAGCACTGAGCTTTAATAAAATTGCTGGTAGTTGGTCAGGGCTCGATTGAGATTTCAGTTTTGGGTTGAGGAGGTGATCATATACTTCACTTTCATTTACTGGCCTGAAATTGAATTCGTTTGCACTGTTGGACCAGGCAGCAGGTGCCAGTGACTGTTCTGAACTTAGTGGGACTTCAGAGTGGCCTTTGTTTTGTTTAATCAGTGTGGTGGCACATCCAACAAAGTAGCTGTTGAAAGCATTGGCTATGGCTGGGGGGCACTGTATGGTTTCATTGTCTATTGTTATATTTGATGGGTGAGAATGGTTAGGTGGATTGTAGATGTTCTTTATAACCTTCCAAAAGTTGGCAGGCTTTGAAATGTTATTGTCCAAGTTGTTATTAAAATATTGTGCTTTTGCTAGTTTTGTTTGTTTTGTACATGTATTCCGTACTTGCCTATATATAGTGTGATCATGAGGGGAGCCAGATTGTTTAAATTTTGTCCATAATGAATCTCTGAAACTGAATAATTGAATCAAGTCAGCTGAGACCCATGGTAGATGTGCCCCCCTGACCCTGACCTTTCTTAGTGGGGCATGGGTATTACAGACCTGTAGGAATTCTGAGTTAAAAAAGTCAATCGCTGAATCAAGGTCAGGTATTAGATGTAATCTATGCCATGAGCAATTTTTTAAATCATTTAGGAAGGACTGAAGGTTAAATTTTCTAAATGATCTCGTGAGTATGACTTTGAAGTTTGATTTGACTGGTTTTATTTTGCGGACACAGTAAACTATGGAGTGATCACTAAACACGTTTGCTAGAACACCTGAATCTTGGATTCTGCTTGCGCAGGATGTGAGGATCCAGTCTAGCAGGGTATGGTTGGATGTTTTAAGATTTATGCGAGTAGGGGAAGATATTTGTTGTGATAAGTTCAGTGCTTTAAACAATGAACAATATTTTTCATTCCTGGAATCAAGCCAATTAATATTAAAGTCTCCAAGAACCATCAACTCGCTTTTCTTGTTTTGTGTGGCAATCACCTTTAGGTGTTGAGCTATGTCAGATACGGTGTGTGCTGAGGTATTTGGCGGTCTGTAGATGCCTACAATTATGATTTGTTTTGAGTATGGAAGACAAATTTTACCAGCAATGTATTCATAAGAATCAGTGTTGTGAGAGTCCTTTAGAAGTGTAAAGTTTATTGGCTCCTGTATGTAAATGATTACACCTCCTCCTCGCTTTGCACGGTCTTTTCTAAAGCATGAGTATCCATCTATGGCAACAGCAGTGTCTGGAATTTTTGGGGATAACCAGGATTCAGTAAGAATAAGAATTTTTGGTTTGTATGCATAACACCGTGCTTTTAGTTCGTCCATTTTGGGCAGTATACTGCGTATGTTGCAGTGCACTAATGACAGACCCTTTTTAAAGGGGAGGTTGCCATTTATTTCTATTTTAGGGCCAGGGTTAGTTTCTATATCATTTGCTAAGGCAAGTAACAATATGCATAAAAATTTAGTGAGTTGTTTGCGGTGAACATATAGTGAGAGGGTGCGTTTGTTGCTATAATTGCTGGGGCTGGGTGGGCTTGATTTTAGTACTCTCCACCAGCATTCAGTTGATAGTGCACATGTATGCAGAAGTCCATGATGAATTATTATGTTATGGTGAGGGTGCGGGGCATGGTTGCTAGGATGAGAGTAAATCTGTATTATTAGTGGGATAGTTAGAACAGTGAGTATTAATCCATTCATGTTGGCATGCATGAGGAGGATACTAGGGAAGATATAGGTAGACAGAAACCTCTTGTTATTGTGAGACAGAAAAAAAAAAAAAAAAAAAAAAATAAAAAAAAAAATCTTTCCCTTTTTCCTTTTTTTTTTTTTCTTTTTCTTTCCTTCCTCTTCTACTCCTCTCCTCTCCTCCCTTCTCCTTCCTCCCTCTCTCTCTCTCTCTTCCTCTGTTATATTAGTAATATTTATCTATTCTCTAGTTCCATTTCACTCCGTATTTGTTTATTTACCTGTTGTTTAAGTGTTGCAGTAGCTGTCATTCTTTCCTGTCCACTCTCCTGTCAAACTCTCATGTTTAACTCTTGCTGCACTTTTGCTCCGGTGCACTTTGCTCCCAGGTATAGTGGGTCCCCTTGAAATTCACCCCCTTGAAATTCGCCCTATCTGTGTCTGAATTTAAACTGGTGAGGTCCCCATGCTGATGCTGAATGAGTATCTGTTTCCAATTACTAACTAATATATACATTGATTGCCCTGTGTGTAGCCAGGTGTGACTCCCTAAAAACAGCTGATAAGGAATTGAACAGACACAGAGACATGTAGGAGGGTTGTGGGGGAGGAAAGACTGTGAAGAGTCAGAATCAGGGTGATAGAGGTGATTAGCACATACCACAGAAAGTGAAAATGAAGCTTGAAGCCAGATTCAGGATTGGGGTGCAGATGGTACAGGGGTGATTAGCACATACCACAGAAAGTGAAAATGAAGCTTGAAGCCAGATTCAGGATTGGGGTGCAGATGGTACAGGGGTGATTAGCACATACCACAGAAAGTGAAAATGAAGCTTGAAGCCAGATTCAGGATTGGGGTGCAGATGGTACAGGGGTGATTAGCACATACCACAGAAAGTGAAAATGAAGCTTGAAGCCAGATTCAGGATTGGGGTGCAGATGGTACAGGGGTGATTAGCACATACCACAGAAAGTGAAAATGAAGCTTGAAGCCAGATTCAGGATTGGGGTGCAGATGGTACAGGGGTGATTAGCACATACCACAGAAAGTGAAAATGAAGCTTGAAGCCAGATTCAGGATTGGGGTGCAGATGGTACAGGGGTGATTAGCACATACCACAGAAAGTGAAAATGAAGCTTGAAGCCAGATTCAGGATTGGGGTGCAGATGGTACAGGGGTGATTAGCACATACCACAGAAAGTGAAAATGAAGCTTGAAGCCAGATTCAGGATTGGGGTGCAGATGGTACAGGGGTGATTAGCACATACCACAGAAAGTGAAAATGAAGCTTGAAGCCAGATTCAGGATTGGGGTGCAGATGGTACAGGGGTGATTAGCACATACCACAGAAAGTGAAAATGAAGCTTGAAGCCAGATTCAGGATTGGGGTGCAGATGGTACAGGGGTGATTAGCACATACCACAGAAAGTGAAAATGAAGCTTGAAGCCAGATTCAGGATTGGGGTGCAGATGGTACAGGGGTGATTAGCACATACCACAGAAAGTGAAAATGAAGCTTGAAGCCAGATTCAGGATTGGGGTGCAGATGGTACAGGGGTGATTAGCACATACCACAGAAAGTGAAAATGAAGCTTGAAGCCAGATTCAGGATTGGGGTGCAGATGGTACAGGGGTGATTAGCACATACCTGTAGAGAAGAGGATAAAAACTTGTAAGGAGACTGTCAAACTCTCATGTTTAACTCTTGCTGCACTTTTGCTCCGGTGCACTTGGCTCCCAGGTGTAGTGGGTCCCCTTGAAATTCACCCCCTTGAAATTCCCCCTATAAGCCTGATTTGACCTTGCTGGGACTAGAACCTGTGACACTCAGGTTTAAACAGATTCAAAAGTGGATGCATCCACCAAATGTGCCATCTCAGGGTGTAGAGGGATGGTGCAATCCAAATCAATCATCCCATACGCTCCCATACTGCCCAGATTAAGTGGTGCAAGGTGGCCATTTTTCATGCAACAATTTTAGTACATAGGCATTAGGCTGGCATCCTGCAAAAAACAATCTTTTGGTCTTTCTTTAAAGCAGATGTCTTCTTATATATTTTCCTCGGTGTACTAAAACATAATTACAAAATATATAATTAAAATAAAATATCTAATTAAAAGGTTGATAATTATAGAAAGGTAAATGCAAGTTTAAATAGCATCCAGCACTGGTATTTCCTTGCTTCCATGTTTGGATCTCCCTGTGTGATATAGCCCAATTCCCTAAGAGGCCTTAAAGATCACAACGTGTCTTGATAAGCGTCCAGCTATTAGAACTCAATATCAACTGGCAGACAGCTTTAAGCTACAATATGGTTCACTGCAGAGGAGTTATCACACCAAGGATTCAGTGAAATAACTTTGGAGCATCTTGATGAAACTGCTGGACAACTGGTAGAACCCATCCTTAGCTGGTACTCTTTCTATCCCCTTAAGGAATAATAAAACAAGTGTCTTTAACCCCTTCAGTGCCAGAGGCTCTGGCCATTTTCTGAACCCTGCAGGCCAGACACTTTTTCAACATTTTTGCTATCCTTCCGTTTAGGCTTGATTTCCTCTGGGGATTTTTAGTTAAATATGGAAAACTATATATTGTTTTTTTCAGAACGAATTGAGCTTTCTCGTGATACCTTACATGAAGAGAATTTTACATCGTGCAAAAAGCTATGATGTCATAATGACAAAAAAAAGTGAAAATTTACTCATTTTGCTAAAATCACATACTATGTATCAAAAACATTTACCTTGATTGAAAAAGTTTCAATTATTTGAAAAAGCCCAGAGTCCCCCGAGTAAAAAAATACCAAATTTGTATAGTTTTACCTAAGTCCAAGGCTAGCGTAGAGCCCTAATCACCAGCAGCGCAAAATGACATTTTCAACTTTATAAACTAAAATGCACATTCTAGGGTTTTTGTGGTAAAACTACCCTAAAACAGTGGAATAACTATACAAAACTATATATTTCTGAAAAGTAGACAACCTGCCGCATCTAATGAGGGGTAACTTGCCTTCTTTCCCCAAGCCTGTGGTACCCAAATGCTTCCAGAAGGTGGCACTATAGGAAAAAAATGGCATTTTCTTACATTTCTGCCCCTTCAACTGTACTGAAATCTGTGAAAACCATGGAATTTACAACTGTATTCATTAGCTAGTGCTCTTGGGAGAAAAATTACACCCCATTGGTTTGGGTTCACCTACCACAGGGGATGCTAGAAGTGCAAAAAGACACCTACTACAACCTCTAAATTTTCTAACATTTTCTCAAACATTACTTGTCTATACAAAAATGGTTATAACAACTAGAGAATTAAAGAAAGGCTACACAAACCATACCATTTTGTAAAGAAGACAACCTGCCGCATCTAATGAGGGGTAAATTGCCTTCTTACCCCAAGCCTGTTGTGCCCAAATGCTTCCAGAAGTTGGCACTATAGAAAAAAAATGGCATTTTCTTACATTTCTGCCACTTCAACAGTACTGAAATCTGGGAAAACCATGGAATTTACAACTATATTGATTAGCTAGTGCTCTTGGGAGAAAAATGACACCCCATTGGTATGGGTTCACCTACCACAGGGGATGCTAGAAGTGCAAAAAGACACCTACTACAACCTCTAAATTTTCTAACATTTTTTCAAACATTACTTGTCTATACAAATATGGTTATAACAACTAGAGAAGTAAAGAAAGGCTACACAAACCATACCATTTTGGAAAGAAGACAACCTGCCGCATCTAATAAGGGGTGAATTGCCTTCTTACCCCAAGCCTGTTGTGCCCAAATGCTTCCACAAGGTGGCACTATAGGAAAAAAATGGCATTTTCTTACATTTCTGCCCCTTCATCTGTATGGAAATCTGTGAAAACCATGGAATTTCCAACTGTATTCATTAGCTAGTGCTCTTAGGAGAAAAATGACACCCCATTGGAATGAGTTCCCCTACCTTAGTGGGCGCTACAAGTACCAAACTACACCTATTGCAACCACTAATTTTTCTAACATTTTCTCAAACATTACTTGTCTGTAGAAAAATGGTTATAACAACTAGAGAAGTGAAGAAAGGCTACACAAACCATACCATTTTTGAAAGAAGACAACCTGCCGCATCTAATGAGGGGTGAATTGCCTTCTTACCCCAAGCCTGTTGTGCCCAAATGCTTCCAGAAGGTGGCACTATAGGAAAAAAAATGGCATTTTCTTACATTTCTGCCCCTTCATCTGTATGGAAATCTGTGAAAACCATGGAATTTCCAACTGTATTCATTAGCTAGTGCTCTTAGGAGAAAAATGACACCTCATTGGTATGAGTTCCCCTACCTTAGTGGGCGCTACAAGTACCAAACTACACCTATTGCAACCACTAATTTTTCTAACATTTTCTCAAACATTACTTGTCTGTACAAAAATGGTTATAACAATTAGAGAAGTGAAGAAAGGCTACACAAACCATACCATTTTGGAAAGAAGACAACCTGTCGCATCTAATGAGGGGTGAATTGCCTTCTTACCCCAAGCCTGTTGTGCCCAAATGCTTCCAGAAGGTGGCACTATAGGAAAAAAAAGGCATTTTCTTACATTTCTGCCCCTTCATCTGTATGGAAATCTGTGAAAACCATGGAATTTCCAACTGTATTCATTAGCTAGTGCTCTTAGGAGAAAAATGACACCCCATTGGAATGAATCGACATACCTTAGGGGTGCCAGAAAAGCATAACTACACCTACCTGTTTGCTTCTTTGAAAATGGCTGCTTGTACTAAAATGTTCATAACTGTTAGAGACATGATGGAAAGGTATAAAAGGTATACCATTTTGGAAAGTAGACATTCTCCCGCATCAAATGAGGGGTCACTTGCCTTTCTACCCCTGGGCTGAAGTGCACAAATATTTCCAAAAGTTGGCGCTATGGGAATAAATACATGTTTTTTTTACATTTCCACCACTTCAAAGATACTAAAATCTTTGAAAACCATAACATTTCCTGCTGTATTCAGTACCTGCTACCAACATGAGAAAAATGGTAGCCCATTTGTGTGGCTTAACATACAATATGTGGGTGCTAGGAACACGTACGTAAACCTGACACTTTTGTTTCTTAAATTATCTTCTTGCACTAAAATGGTTATAACCATAATAGATATGCAGGAAAGGTAGAAAACAATGCCATTTTGGAAAGAAAACAACCTGACGCATCTAATGAGGGGTCACTTGCCTTCATACCCAAAGGCTGGCATGCACAAATGCTTCCAGGAGGTGGCGCTAATGAAAAAAAAGGCATTTTCTTACATTTCTGCCCCTTCAAATGTATGGAGCTCTGTGAAAACCATGGAATTTTCAACTGCATTTGTTAGCTAAAGCTCTTAGGAGTCAAACGACACCCCATTGGTATGAGCTGAACTATCTTAGGGAGTGCTAGAAGTAGAAAACTACACCTACTACAAACTGATGTTTCTAACATTTTCTCAAACCTGACTTGCCTCTATGAAAATGGCTATAACACCTTCAGAAGTGAAGAAAAGGTAGATAAACTATACCATTTTGGAAAGAAGACAACATGCCGCATCTAATGAGGGGTCACTTGCCTTTTTACCCCTAAGTTAGTTGGCACAACTATTTCCAGAATGTGGTGCTACAGGAAAAAAACCAAACATTTGTTTTACACATCAGTCACTTCAAAGATACTAAAATGGTTCAATGGCGTGGGATTTCCTAGGAGGACTTCTTGCCAGCCTAAGAAAAATGGTACCCCACTGCTGTGGGTTGACATACCAATTTACACTACAGGAGCGTAGCTACCAGTGAAACAGGAATGGGAAAGCAAACAGTGTATGTGTGATTTTATGGCTAACAAATGAAAGAAGCTAGGGCGTCAGCCAGTGTACTCGCGGACCTGTGACTACCAGTGTAACAGTGTGGGAGGGTGAGGGATTAGGCAGTGTGTGTGGGTATGAGCAGAGGAGGAAGGATGGTGGAGATGGTGGGGCAGTGTCTGAGAGTGTGTATGGGAGATCTGTGACTACCAGTGTGCACTGTATGTCCCCCTCATACAAAGTTTGATTCCCAGCCTGAATCTAGTGCATGCTGGTACTTTGAGTCTACGAATAGGCAGTGGAAACAGGCTGGGGAATGGGACTGCCAGTTGGCTGTGGAACCAGGCAGGGGAATATGGTACGTGTGTGTGTGTGGGGGGGAATCGGAGGCATTTTTTGTGCATGCCACAAGGGTGCCCAATGCACTGCAAAGCAATGCGTTGGACCCTCTGTTGCACACAAAGAGGTTTTTTTTTTTAATTATTATTTTGTATTCATACCTCGTTGGGGAGGCGGTGTCAGGAACATTCCTGGTGTCCCCCATCCAGGTCTAAAAACAGAATAATAAAAAAAAAAAAGTGTGTGTGTGTGTTACAGGGGGTCCAACGTATTGCAAAGCACTGCGTTGGACCCCCCCTGTGGCACGTGCATTTTTTGGGGCTTTTCCCCCAATATTTTTGTGTAGACCTCGTTGGGGGCATCAGAACCCATACAATGAGGTCTAAATAAAAAATAAAAGGGGAAAAAAATAATCCTTTGGGTGCCACAGGGGTGTCCAATGGATTGCAAAGCAATGCATTGGGCCCCTGTAGCACACAAAGGGTTAATTTTTTTATCGATACTTTGTATTCAGATGGCCACCAAACAAGCTCTGATCACAAAGTAATGATAAAAAGTCCTGTGTGTGTGCCACAGGAAGGGGGTCTGCATTGAACCCCTATCCCAGTGGCACACACAGGGTTAAATTTTTTTTAATTTATTTATTTTTTTTATTATATACCTGATTGAGGGGCATCAGGACCCCCTGATCCCTCCCCAATGAGGTCTTAGTAAAAAAAAATATATATGTCCACAAACGGAGTGACCCTGTGAGTGCCACAAGGGTCTCCAGCGCATTGCAAAGCAATGCATTGGATCCTTGTGGCACTCAGAGGGTTAATTTTTTTTCTATCATTACTTGGTAATCAGAGCTTGTTGGGGGGCCATCAGGACCAATCCTGATGACCCCCCCAACAATCTCTGATAACAAAGTAATGATAAAAGCCCTGTGTGTGCCGCAGAAGGGGGGCTGCATTGCCCCCCCCCCCCGTGGCACACACAGGGTTCATTTTTTTTTTATTTACTTTTTTTTATTATAGACCTCATTGAGGGGTATACAAACCCCCCTGATCCCCCCAATGAGGTCTTACGAAAAAAAAAAAAAGTTATCAAAAAAAGTTTCCCTGTGAGTGCCACCGGGGTCTCCAGCGCATTGCAAAGCAATGCATTGGACCCTTGTGGCACTCGGAGGGTTAATTTTTTTTTTATCATTACTTTGTAATCAGAGCTTGTTGGGGGGCCATCAGGAGCAATCCTGATGGCCCCCCAACAATCTCTGGTAACAAAATAATGATAAAAGCCCTGTGTGTGCCACAGGAGGGGGGGTGCATTGGACCCCCACCTGTGGCACACACAGGGTTAAATTTTTTTTTTTTTTTTTCCAATTATAGACCTCATTGAGGGGCATCAGGATCCCCCCTGATCCCCCCAATGAGGTCTTTAAAAAAAAAAAAAATCCCCCCCAAAGAATTGACCCTGTGAGTGCAACAGGGGTCTCCAGCACATTGCAAAGCAATGTGCTGGGACCCTGTGGCACTCACAGGGTTACTTTAATTTAATTTTATTTTTTTTATTTTTTTTTATATACTTTTCAGACCTCGTGGGGGACATCAGGACCCCTCCTGGTGTTCCCCCAGTCATTGATGTCCCAGCCGATAGGCTGGGAGATCAATGATGCGACCGCAGGAGAGCAAGAGCTCTCCTGCCCTTCACTCCTACCACCGGTAGGAGTGAACAGGATCGGGGAAACTTCCCTAACGTCATCGGTGACCATGTCACCGATGACGTTTGGAGGATTCCCCCGGTCCCGCCCACTCCTACCCGGAAGTTCGGGTAGGAGAGAGGGGGAAGGAGAAACTTTGTTTCTCCTTTGTCTTTATTGATGTCCCAGCCCGATCGGCTGGGAGATCAATAACTGGGGAGGCATGAGGAGTGATCCTCATGCCTCCCCATGAGTGCCAGGGGCTTTTTTTTTTTTTAATGCGGCCACTGCATGCCGGTTATACCGGCTAATGCAGTGACCGCATTTCACTCTTACGCCGTACGAGCGTGGCACAGCAGGTACAGCTGTGTCCACTCGTACGGCGTAAGTAGCTGGCACTCTAGGGGTTAAAAGTGTTGCAAAGCAACATAAAGATATGTATAAATATTTAGCAACATTTTCACTAAGTACTAACTCCAGCCAGTCAACTTTGTTGAAAATGTGTCACAGAGAACATATAAAGACATTTGCTAATTCAGCCAAAATAATGGCAGTTTTAGTGGTTAACTATTAATGGCAAGTATAACCTGTTCTTAAAGGGATAGTAATGTTTCATAATAAAAACAGCTCTAATTAATCATCATAGTATCTGGACTTTAGAGAGTGTTATTTCAGTTCTGTCAGATTTGTAGTTCTAGAGTAATTCAATGACAAAATATCCCCCTCCCGCCCCTTTTACTGATGTAACACTGTTCAGCCAGATCAGAAGGGAGGTGCCCAGGTAGACTGCAGAGAGGGACAATCTTCAATTAAGATAAGGGAAAAAGCTGAAAAACTTGTCAAGGGGGCAGGGCTTTCATTGTTCTCATAGGAAGAAGATTGTCCCCTTCTGTTATCTGTCTGGTCTATGGACTGCATTCCACATCTGAGAAGAGATGGCTTACACTAGGTAAAAGGGGCGGGGAGGGGAAACTTTGCTTGTGAATATCTCTTAAACCATAAAGGTTTGAGAGATAAGACTTATATCGTTCTTCATGTTTTTTTAATGTTTACAAAATAAAATAAAGATAAAATGAAGTATTACTATCCCTTTAATGGAAGTACCATATATTGTGTTAGTATATAAGCTATTTATGCAAAAACAAAATAATATTAGCAAATTATCTGTGAATTTCTGAAAACATTCTCAGATTTTTATAAAGTTGAATTTACCTCTTTATAAATATGACCTATCATTTCAAAATTTTATCAACAACATAAATTAAGACTGTTTTTTTATATAGCTCCCCCATTATTCTTACCTAGGCTATTTTTCTGGACATTCCCCTGACTTGGACTAATACTTATCCAACCCATGTATTAGTTTTTTTTTGTTTTTTTACAATTTTCTAATTTCCTGGTTTATCTTTACATAGTTACATAGATGTTTTGTAAATTATGTTGAAAAAAATATGTAAGTCCACCAAATTCAACCTTTTCAACATTATAACAAAGAAAATGAGAATTATGTTAGCCTTCCCAACTCTTAAGTGGGTATTATTCTGTTTATCAAAACTTCCTATTTTACCTACTAATGCACAGTTTTACTCTATATGTTCTTTTCTGCTAGAAATGCTTCTAATCTTCTCTTAAATTTATCTACTTTTGTCTCTCTCTCTCTCTTACTATCCAAAAATATGAGCCTCACTATCCTAATGGCTGTGTGTTGCTACCATCTCTTTATTTTGAAATCCTATTAATTGAGTCATATCTTCCCATATTATAATCTGGACTTGGGATCACCATTTCCTTGTAACCTGGCTCTAGCTTTTCTGTCCTGGCATCTCAAGTATAATTTCATTTATAATCAATTATAGTTTGTCATGGAGTTTTCTTCATTATCCACTAGAGCAGAGCTTTCCAAGATCAGTCCTCAAGTGCCACCAATAGGCCGGGATGTAAGGATTTCCCTGCTTAAGCACAAGTGAGTCAGTCATAATGAATGAGCCACTGATTAACTCACTTGTGCTTAATCAGGGAAATCTTTAAACTCTGGTCCGTTGGTGGCCATCGAGGACTGAACTTGGACAGGCCTTCACTAGAGGAACCATTTACTTCACCTTTCAACTTGTTAGAATTAAACTTTTCTAAACTTCTATTCCCTCCCTTGTTCCTCAAAAAAAACAACTCCCCCCCAAAAAAAACAGCCAGCAAACCTGCGCTCCTCCAGTCTAAATGTGAATAGTGTGCCCTGTATTAGGCATATATTATAATACTGTAAATAAGTTTGAGGCATTAGTGCCTACATTTTTAGGCCCAAAAACAAGGTTTAAGCTTACCAACCGTGCCAAGGTTCCTCAAGTGTGACAAGTCCTACTCTAAACACTTGAAGTCCCCATCCTATATAATAATTCACTAAATTGTGTGTAACGCTGCGACATGTGCAGTAGACACTGCCGTGCATGCTGCAGTCATGCGCAGTAGAGACTGGCTGCGCTGCGGCTGATACAGAGCTGGGCGCTCCGAAGGAGCGTCCAGCTCTGTATCATCCGCGGCGCGGGCAGTATCCACTGTGCGTGACTGCCCCGCGACCGGGTGGCAGTGGCACTGTGGCCCGTGTAACGGGCTGTTCAACTAGTCTAAAAATAAAAGAAATTAAAAATAAAAATTAAAAAATGAACCCTGAAGAAATGTGGAAGCAACACTTAGAGCAGGGTGACCCTTTTTACTTTCTTTTTGTATGCATGAAGGTCCCCATGTATGCAATTAAAAACAAATAACAATGTTTAAAAAAAGTGTAAAAGAAGACTTGCCCTGTATTCCTGCATAGAGCTGACACCCAAAAGGTACTGAAACTCTGTCAGGCCTTATATACAGCTTGTGACCACTCCCACAGGCCACATGAGGAAAAATCAGTTGGAAACAAACCTAGAATGTAAAAGCCATAGTTAACCTCTTAAAGGCCTAG
This sequence comes from Rhinophrynus dorsalis, assembly GCA_037306005.1. Taxonomy (NCBI): domain Eukaryota; kingdom Metazoa; phylum Chordata; class Amphibia; order Anura; family Rhinophrynidae; genus Rhinophrynus; species Rhinophrynus dorsalis. Next base: position 233,620,225 of record CM074719.1, read on the forward strand.
CATGTATAGAAAAGAAATGATGCAATGAAACATTCATGTGTGATAAAAAAAGTTACTTAGGCTGGATCTTACCCTTTAACCCCATGAGTGCTAGAGGAGTACGGAATGCATTGCAAAGCAATGAGTTCCATACCCATCTGGCACTCAAAGGGTTAAGGACCCACTGGGTTCCTTGCTCTGATTTTAGATGTATGTTGTTACCTGCCACTACTTAACCATCATATCATATGATAAAACAAATCTAATTACTATTAATAATATGCATGGGCAGATCTAGGTTTTTGGGGGCCCTAAGCAAAAAATTCACACTGGGTCCCCTTTACTCCCATACTGGTATTTCTAATAAGATATTGCCATATGATTTTGTTTACACGAGTTAATGTCTAAGTACTGTGGGGCCCTCTGAGCCAGTGGGGGCCCTAAGCAGTCACTGATTCTACTTGCTTTGAATATATAAGTATATTATGAATGTTTATTTAGTGGTGAGTATTTTTTTCAGGGATTTTTTTGTGGTAGCACAGATGATTGAGCTAGGTCTGATTTATACTCCAGAATATCCTCCTAGTACTCCCCAGATCCCAAGATGCATACTAGGCCCTGGAATAGACACACACACACATACACACACACACACAAACACATATATAATGCAGTTCAGATAAAGCCTGCATTTATTGTCCATTTACTTTAATAATATGTCCATGTCATAATTTTCAATATTTCAAAATTATCTCCAGGGTTACATTTCCCAGGATAATCACATGTGTGAGCCTTACTAGTGGTTAGTTGTCCATAGCACCATATAGCACAACACAAACAGAAATACCTTGTACAATAGACTCAAAGAGGCACTTCTGCAACAGAACAGTCATTACCCACACCAAAAAATGACACTGAATCATATCAATAAACAATATTTTAGGGGAAAGGATCAAAATTTTGTAAGAAAGCACCTATGCATGCTATTTACAGCCCCAAATTGGCTCATGTAACCTGTTTGAGGAGAGTAGCTCAACTGGTCAAACATAGAAACTATGTATCTCAATGTCACTGGCTTCGCTGGTTGAGCACATAGTACCCATAGATAGGTAAGGTTGAATTGGTACACCTAGGGTTGCCACCCAGCCGGTATTTTACTGACAGGCCGGTAAAAAATTGGCTTTTTTCCAATGTTAAGTCTATGGAGGGAATGCCTTGGCCGGTATTTTTTTGAAGAAAAAATGGCAACCCTAAGCACACCTGTCCATAGGAGTCTGTAGGAGTTGCAGTCATGTGTTGTCCCATGTGACTGGTGACTGAAATGTTGAAATTGTACAAGTTAGTCACATAACATAATCAACTGGGGTCACTTTTCTGACTCCTGGTTGGCTCTCCAGCTCATCTGCCAAGGCCACCAATGCAGCATCTGCTTTTTTTGACAGGTCTGCTTTAGCCAATGATAATATTATAGATGCCTTTAACCCTTTGCTAGAGATATAGACAGTATATTGTCTTTTTCTTCCTAAATTCTTTATTTCACAAACTATTACATGTTACAGAACAAAGACAAACAATAATAAAGACATGACATTAACTTAAATGTTGATATATGACAAAGATGGAGGGCAAGAATGAGGTGATTAGAGGAATATATTTGTTTTTTAAAGGGAAGAACATTTGTCTCATGGAATATGAGATTCAGATTCAAGAGGGAAAATCTGCAACAAGGAGCCAAAACCAGTGACTGTCCCAGGAAATCTGGGACAGTTGATAGACATGTCATCATAAATAACAGTCATTAATTCCATGTGTTTCCACATATGAAAGTGGGTCATACCATTTTAACCGAATATTTTCTCCAAGACAACATCTGAAAATTCCTTTCTTTGTTGCAGGAGAAATTACACTTAATATTCACTTATTTTCATGTATATCTATGTCTACTTCTATACTTTGAGGTGGCTTGTAATAAGTGGCAATATCGGATTCCATATTATACCAACCTTTTTTCTATTTTAATTGAATGAAGGGAATAAGAAATTAAGAAATTAAAGGAGCAGTAAACTTTTTTTATGAAAAATATATATTGTAGAGATTTTTGTATTGAGTAAATTAATGGTACTCCCACTGTCATGGGTTTACAGTTTAAACCCATGTTTTTTTACATTAGCAGTGCCCTTTAGCGGTCAAATTCTAATTACATTTTCTGTTAGATTCTAATGGAGAGGAAAGTCAGTAAAGTCAGAGACATACAGTTCTCCATAGAATGTGATATAAGCTGCCTGTCACTTCCTGTCAGTTAGAACTATCAGGAAGTAAAGCACAGTAAATTCACTTCCTGATTATTTGAACTGCTATAAGTTTTGAATAAAACATCTGACAGCAGTGGGAGTGACCTTGTTTTATTCAGCGGGAAATGCTCTATAAAATATGTGTTTTCATAAAAAAGGTTTACTGCTCTTTTAAGGCGAGAAGCCTCTCATCAAGCCATGTCATATTGTATCTTTATACTTTGAAAACCCTGAATTACAAAGCAAAATTTTAATGATAAGCTTTTAATCAGTCACTGCACAGACTCAATTTACTCTCAGTTTTGCTTTGCAAGGTGCTATATTCATTCCCAGAACTGAGATCTGCTCATACCCAAGGCTCCAAAGGCTAACAGCTTGACCCTCTCTTCACTACCTTCAATTGTTAGTTTACATCAGTGATTGCAAATAATATATTTACTTCTTCAGGGAAAGATGTTTAAAAGTTGTGTAAAAATTTACAAAAAAAAAAAGTCACATTGGTTGCAACATTGAGTGTACAAAGTAATTTTTATACATTAGTATTATGCCAAACATTACGTGCGTTACATTTTTTATTAGTACTCATGCCATGTTGCAGTTATGTACAAATCTGACAGAAATTCGCTATCATTTATAGTGAAATTTCTTACTTATTTTTCTATATTACTTGATCCTTTTTAAAATGCCCTGTTGCTCATTGTTTTCAAACGTATGGTAACTTTGTTGCAAATGTACTTAAAAAAACAAAAGCTGCACATTCATTTATACATTGCACAGTTTGAATTTGTTCAACTTTATGCACCAGCTTTGTTCTACTGCCACTTCTATACATCTCCTCATAAATTCATAAACAAACAAAAGCCCAGTAGCCTTGCCAAGTTGCCTTCACCATAGGGGACAAATATAAAAATATTGATTGAAATGGGGGTTTAACCCCTTGAATGCTAGAGAAGTCTCCAGTGTATTGAAAACATCACTAGCATCCAAAGGGTTATAAGTACTATTTAATTAATTGAGGATTTGGGGAATGATTTTTGCACTCTATTGTGAAGTTGGTTTACCCTTAATTTCTTCAACTTTGCTTTAGCACATCAGTAATGTAAATGCGTGAATAGATTTAATTGCAAAAATACATACAAACAACTGTTTTATTGTGCAAAATGGTCCAGCTCCTGTTTAGTACCTATATATATAAACTTTGTTTTGCTTAACAAAATGGCTGCTTAAAACATGTGTCAAGAGGAGGGAAACACGGGCGTGTAATTGAATTGCGGGGCATGCTTTGTGCTAAATCACATGCTACATATGCACTTGGTGCAGAAGAAACCAGTAAAAATTTCTTCCATGAATAGCCCCAGCAAGGGATGGACATAGAGGGTTGTTCACCTGGATGTTGGACACCATATGTACTAAAGGCTCTATCTTCAAAAGAAAAGAGGAACAATTCTGGGACAAACCAAATCTGCACCATAAGGGGCATATAACAGCTTCCACTGATTTAAATAAATGAGGCTTTAACCCTTGAGTGCTAGAGGGTTCTCCATTGCATAGCAAACAATGCATTAGAGATCGCTAACATTCAAGGGGTTAAAGGCCCACTTTGACAAAATTAAAAATAATATATATAAAGAGAGAGTGAGAGAGAGATAGAGAGGGAGGCGTATGGCCCTCAGACCAGTATAACTGTCCACCCTGTCCTGTCCGCATCATAAGGATGATACAAGTAAATAAATACCAGACTTAAATACCCACATCCCCAAACCAAGCTGAGCTCATCATTCAAACTGGAAATTATTATAGCATCCATAATATTGAAAGCAAGAAAGACCAAAAACGTCTGCCATTGCAAATTTCAGTAATAAGATAGGTGCTGACACCCAGTGGTAACAGGACAGAATACACCTGGACAGAGAACAAGAATTCCTTGATAGTGAATAAGGAACAGGACTGTTGCCAGTTGTCATATTATGAAAGTTCCTTAGATATAACAAGTGGCACAAATGAAGCCATCAACCCCCATGTCTTATTGATTTGGGACAATTTTTGGAGTAGATTGCATCAATTTTGAAGCAAATTCATTCAGCTCCAATAAAGTCTTATTTTATTGTAATCTCTAGTAACATGCTTGATGAGGCTGAAAAAATGTGTCTATCTAATAAAAAAAATCCTGTTTAAGCCATCCTATATAATAATTCACTAAAACGCCGCGGCATGCGCAGTACACACTGATGTGCGTGCTGCAGTCATGCGCAGTAGAGGCTGCCCGCGCCGTGGCTGATACAGAGCTGGGCACTCCGAAGGAGCGTCCAGCTCTGTATCAGCCATGGCATGGGTAGTCTCTACTACGTGTGACTGCCCCGCGACCGGGTGGCAGTGGCACTGTGGCCCGTGTAACAGGCTGTTCAACTAGTTTCCAATAAATAAGCTTCACGTGGGTAAAAAGAATTCCAACCAGACTCCAAAAGGCAGAAGGATAGCTCCCTGGTTCAATGTCATATCTGCAATAAAACCAGCTGTTTTAATCCTGAATTTTGTTCTAAGCTAGAAACGTATCCATTACTTTTAAACGCATCTACAGTGCCTGTAAACACAGTTTTCTGATGCAAATAATTCTACAGCTTCAGTGTCCTTACAGTAGAAAATGCGTACCTTTATGTTAGATAAAATCAACTTTTGTCTAAATGGATAACCCCTTGTTATTTGCTCAACCATTTGAGTAAGTACTTCCCAGAGAGTTTTTTAACTTCCCTAAGAGTTTTTTTGGCTTTGAATATATTTGTGAATATTCATTAAATCCACCCTTATCCCCTTAAAGACTGGCCCGTCGCGCACCTGGCCGGCACTTAAGGACCACAGACCATTTTCTTTTTCCTAATCCGATTCAGGGCTCCCCGAATGGCGTGCAGATGCGCGTGGAGCCCTGAATTCCATGACGGTCCTGGCAGTCATGGGTCTTTATGGCTCACTGACCCATGATGTGCCAGGACCATCAAGCGTCCTTAAGGGGTTAAACACCTATTCTGTAATGTAAACACACCCAGATTGGCTAATCGCTTTTGCTGCATTTTTTACTCACTCAGTTCTGTTTACTTTTATCATTTCAGTAATTTTTTCAGTCTTTTTTAAGAACTGGTGCCCAAAACTATATAGAGATAGAATGACAACGCTGTCCCATACATCTAGATCCCTTTTTATATATAAATAGTACACTATTGGCTCTTGCAGAGGTTGAGTAGCACTGTACACTGCTGTGAAGTCTATTGTCTATCAATCCTCCTAAATCCTTCTCTAATGAGGTTTCTCCAAGTAGTAGAGCAGGTGGTGTTATGAGGTGGAGATAAAAAGGGAGACCTCTGCTTTTCTGACTAAAGCAAAATAATCAAATGAGTGATGTAAGATGCAGATCTCAAGACTGATGGGGATTATTTTATGTATTGAGACAATCTTCTGTTTGAAGAATTCTTCAAAGGCTAGAGGCGTGAAAGAGGGAAGGAAGAGAGATGAAGGGTGAGGGATGAAGGAGAGAATCAAAACCAAATGATACTATTACGTCTCACTAATTAATACTCACAAATCTAACTCACACCACCTATTCTCCATAGGTGTTTGGCAGAGGATAGTGCAGTGTTCAATCAGGACAAGAGAAATTTGTAGTGGAGGAAGTCTTCATAAGATAGAGATTTGCTCCAAAAGCATTCAGCAGAGCAGGTACAGGAGTGGAGAAACACATTTGAAAGTTAAGCATGGCTTAAGGGGGGTTTGTGATGGGCCTGGATGGGGGGGAATGTACAGATTACCTTATTTGTTCGAATATAGGGTAAGGATGACATGGGAAGGGAAGAAGTATAACATGGTGAGAAGCATGATGTTGGGAGAAACATGACATGGATAGAAGCATGATGGAGGAAGACATGAAAAATGGAGGAGGGTGTAGAATTCAATGAGTGACCATCTTTTTGTGTGCTAGATGTGGTCCATTGTTGAAGACTAAAGGAGAATGTTAGTGGAAGCAGGCAGGAGGCCAAATAAAAGGAAGGATCATCGATGTGACAGTTTAAGTCCCCAAGTATAAGAGAAGGAGTGTCAGAGAATAGAAAGATCGCAAGCTACACTCAAAATCTGAGAGGAGGGTAGAGGGTCTGGTTGAGTGAGGTCTGTATACAACCGCAACATTTAGTTCCACAGGTTGGAATAACTGGATGGCATGGATCTCAAAGGAGATATTGGAAAGGGATGGGGGAATGGATATCTGCTGAAAGCGGCAGGAGGAAGTGAGCAGTACAGCTGTGCCACCAGCTTTGCCATCTGGGCATACTTTGTGTGAGAAATGCAGGCCTCCATGACAAACTGCAGCATCTACAGCCGAATCATGTTGGGCGAGTAAGGTCTCAGGAACTGTAAGAAGCTGGAGAGACTGTGAGCAAAAAAGGTTGTATATGGCAGTAGATTTGTTAGTGAGGGAGTGAACATTCACAAGACCACGTGACAAGTGCTCAGAATGTAGTAGGAGGCTCGGGATGTAGATGAGGTCAGAATGATTAGAGCCTTTATCGGAGAAGAAGGTAGGTGTGGGCAGTTACAAATGGAGATATGATTAGGACCAGGACTTAGGAAGATGTCACCAGACACAAAGAGCAAAATAACATATATAGCATGAAAGTTGGAATATGATTTGTGTCTGGTGGGGGTGAGATTAGCAAGATAGACTTGTCTGAGATATAGGTTCAATATAGGGTTGCAAAATTGATTAGATAAAAATGATGTGTAGATATGAATGTGAGGAGTAATAGGTAAAGATAGAGAGTGTGGAATTTTGCAATATAAAAGGAGAGTTATGTATAATAGTAAAAGTGCAGGCTGCATTGTGGGGTAATATCAAATATATCATGCAAAATAACCATTGCTAATCCTATGTCTCTAGTTGATGAAGGGAGGGTATCTTGTTATTTCCTCTCACCTGGTTCTTTTGCTTGGCGTTATAGATCAGCTGTATTTAGAACCATAGAAACATAGAATTTGACGGCAGATAAGAACCATTCGGCCCATCTAGTCTGCCCAATTTCCTACTGTGTAAAAAAAAACAAAAAAAAACCTCAAACCTTTTTTGGTCCTTGGTCTTTTCTTATGTTAAGGACCGCCTTATGCCTATCCCATGCATGCTTAAATTCTGTCACTGTATTGACATCTACCACTTCTGCTGGCAGGCTATTCCACTTGTCTACTACCCTCTCAGTGAAGTAAAACTTTCTTACATTACATCTAAACCTGTGTCCCTCTAGTTTTAGACTATGGCCTCTTGTCCTAACGTTTTTACTCTTTTGAAATATACTTCCATCCTGTACTTTGTTGAATCCCTTCATGTATTTGAATGTTTCTATCATATCCCCTCTCTTTCTCTCCTCCAAGCTATACATATTCAGATCCTTTAGTCTATCCTGATATTTATTTTCCTGTAGACCAGTCACCATTTTAGTAGCCCTTCTTTGAATTTTCTCTAGAGTATCAATATCCTTCTGGAGATGGGGTCTCCAGTACTGTACACAATATTCTAGGTGAGGTCTAACTAGAGATCTGTACAGTGGCATGACTACTTCCTTTTTTCTGCTACTAATGCCCCTAGCTATACAACCCAGTGCCCTGCTTGCATTCCCCATCGCTTTATTACATTGCCTGCTTACCTTTAAGTCATTAGAAATAATTACTCCCAAATGGTATATTTTTCCTTTGGATTTTTATGTCCCACGTGCATTATTTTACATTTATCAACGTTAAAGTGCATCTGCCACACTCTTGACCATTCTTCTAATTTACCTAAATCATTCACCATTTGGCTTTTTCCCCCTGGATTATGTACTCAAAACGGGGATCTGGAAACAGCAGAGTTAATTATTTGTCTTCAGAGCTGGAGTTTCTAGTTTTAAATATGTTAAAGTATAAGTCTCTCAGTGATTGATGTCATCAGGTGTATCCTCAATCCAGTTTCAGCCCAGCTTACTGGTTAGTTCTCATTCTAGAATAAGAAGCCGATTTAGAAAACAGACACTTCTTATAGGACTGTTTTATAGAGATGCTAGATCATGTGATTAAAGCAAGTGGCCCCAATCAGGCAATTTGCACATCAAAAATCATACCAATTTCTGCCAATAAACATTTATAGAAAGTCTGAACTATGGAATAAAGACAGAGGTAATAGGGAGACAGTAAAAGATCAGGATACATCCAGTCTGCTTCAATACGCAACAATGGTCTGTAATATGACAAAACTGACTCCACAACAGATACACCTAAAAGTGACAGTATAATATAAAATCTCTGGATAACGCTCAGGCTAGACTTAGAAGCCAGAACTGGGAGATACAGTCGCTACAAGTAATCAGTGTAATAGCTTACCCACTACAGAAATCAGTCTCACAGTTCTATAATTTCTCAGATTTAGATCTTGCCACCTTTTTGAATTCTGATACTACATCTGTTTTCTTCCAACCTTATGTTACTATGCCTGGTGAGAGTGGATCAATAAATAATAATTATTGAACTAAGCTCCTTACGTACCATTGGGTGTATGCCATCAGGTCCAGGTTCTTTATTCAACATATGTTTTCCCGGTCTCTTTTGGAGTTTTTCCAAGTAAGCCATGCATGTGATGGAGGACATTCTGTGATTCTTGCTGTTTTCCCAAGGCCTAACACTGTTTTCATTTGTGCATAGAGAAGAACATTTATTTTTTAAGTTGTCAGCCATTGTCTTCTCCTCACTAATTAATTCACCAATTAAGGGGGCCAACGTCATCTTTAATCTATTTGCCATTTATATTCTTGCATAAATGTTTAGGATCATTCTTGCTCTCTTTTGAAATCATTTTCCCATTTTTGATAGCCTAATTGATTTTTTGCAGATTCTATTACATTCTTTATGATTTTTTTTAACAATGCAACTGACCCTTCTGAGAAAAAAAATTAAAAACCCTGCTTCTTATTCCTCATTTCCCTTTGAACTTAATTCACAACAGTGTGCAGTGTCACTAAGCTGTTTCAAGATCAGGTAGTACTATCATGTATAAAAAGTTATATAGAATCGAGTGGCTGTTCTTTAATCTGATTGGCTGGGATGTGAGTAGGAACATCCCAGCCAATGGCTGTGAGGGAAATGGAAGTGAGCCTGCCCATATATGCAGGCTCACTTCCAGTGCACTCAGTGTTACGGGCATCAGCTCGTACAGGACTGAAGGGGGCTGTGTTGGTCATCTGAGTCTCTGCTGCTGCTGCCCTCGCGGCTGCTCCAAGCGGTGGAGACATGAAGAATTTAGCTAAGTACATTTAATTAGCATTGTATATGTATATGAATACTATTTCTTCTTGGCATGATTATATATTTTGGCATTAAATAGAGGCATTTAAATTGAGGAATATTCATGGCGCAATACTATTTAACCCTTTGAGTGCCACTCAAAGAGTTAAACAATGTCTTCGTTCATGCTTGGTATTTAATCTTTTATTTTCTTTTACAGACAGAAGAAAGAGAAGAAAAAAGACTGAAGAGAAGGCAGAAGATAGAAAAAAGAAGAGAAAACAGAAGGACAGTGGATGACAGGTAAGCGTAACACGGATTAGTTAACGATCGGTGCTTGGCAGTATGTCAGGCACAGATAGTTAATTGTTTTTTAATATGAAGTTCCCAATATTGCTGCTGTTATTGGCGTTTTGGGAACTTAACTCACAAAACGGACGTTTAGTCACAAGACCATTTCTGTGGCTTAACGTCCTTTATGATTTTAGCTGTAGGGCCTCTGAATACCGCGTTAGACATGTTCGTTTTTCAGCCGGTATTCACTTTGGCCCTACCGGCTATTTTAACGTGTGCCTTTAAATCTACCCCTATATATCCTTCATAAGGTCTCATGTAAAATATCCAATATACTTTTGGTCACCAGTTCTTTAAAAAATACATTACTGAACCAGAAAGAGTATAGTGGCTTACAACAAAACTAGTTATAAATAGAGCCTAGCCAAAGTGTATTTCTTTACATTAGACAAGACGTCTAAGGGAATGATGATTATTACTATTTACAAATCTATTCACAGCCAATACAAAGTACTCTCTCAGACACTATTTACTCAATGAGCTAAACAAAAAACAAGAAGTCATTCAATAAGACTAGAGGAAAGGCACTTTTTACTAAAACAAGCACAATTATTTTTACAGTAAGGGCAAAAGGATTGGGCCTTGGGTCTGTGTTCACAGTGACTGTAGATGCTTTCAAACCTTACTGGATAACTCTTTAGCTCAGAATAATATTGGGAATTATGACAGTTTGTTTCAATGCAGATAAGATGTTGATCCAAGTAGATATCTCACTGTCTTTTGGAGTCAGGACGTTATGTTGTTTTTACCTACCTGGGGCTTAATAGAAAACATCTTCAATAAGGTTTTTTTGTCTTCCTCTGGATCAATGAAGGTGATATGGAAAAGACTACATTTGATGGACATGTTTTTCATCAACTGATACTGTGAGGAAGGGGTCAGTGGGAGATAGAGGTATAGAGAGAGGGTGGTGACAGGGAGAGACAGAGGGAGAGAGAGGTAGGGAAAATAGAGGGAGAGATAGAGGAAAGAGATTGGGCTTAGCATAATGGTTGTGGGTGCAGTGGGTGCCCTTCTGGGGGTTATTATAGGTCGATATTGCCTGCCTTATATGAATATTGTCTTGGCTCTAGAGCAGAAGGAAGTGTGTCACTAAACTACTATGAGACATAAGATTTCTAGATTCAATATATTCCCTAATGTGGTGTCATAGTCCAGTCTAGAGATTACCTGTTGTCCTATCTATGGCCTGACCCACTGTTCATTCCTGTTTATGATCACCTGGTTTCCTTTATAGAGCCGCCTCTTACTTGCAATGATGCTTGATCAAAGTTTCGGATTTTTCATTGTCCAGTGTATGCTGTTTGCTCCTGCTCTCCATTTTCTGAATATCTTTGTTCATGACCACTCTATTCTTTGCTGCTTGTTCCTGCTTTGATCGGCTCTTGTGTAAGCGTTCGCACTTACCTGCTTAGGGAGCTGACCGCTCCGGTGAGCAGAGAGGTGGCCGGTCCCTTCTGTGTGGTCTTCGCGGCTGTGCCACGTCCTGTTTATAGGGAGAGCCGGACGCCATGGTCTCTCTGGAGCCGGTCTCTCCCTTCTGTCTCTTGCGGCTCCTTCTGCATCTGTTGGCCTTTCTCTACAGGCCTGCAGAGTCGGGCATACATAACTGGGATTCCTTCTAGTGATATTGTGTCTGGCTCTTAAAGGGACAGTCCATTGAGTGCTCCACTTACCAGGGGTGGAGGAAATGTATATAAACTGCCTGGACACCACACCAGTTGCTCTTTTGTGGTGTTGTTCTGTTTGGAGAGTGTATGTGTATAACCCTTGGCCTGGCTATCTGTCCTTCCCAGTGTCCAGTGTTGTGACTTGTCTGACTACCCGCTTGGTATTGGACCTTCGGCTCTGGCTGACTACCTGCTCTGGCATTGACCCCTGGCTTGTCTGTCTATCTGCTTGGTATTGACCATCGGCTCTGGCTGACTACTCTCTCTGGTATTGACCCTTGGCTTTTCCGCACAACCGCTTATTCTGACTGCAGGCCTGAGTCAGTATTCTCCTTGTGGCAACCTTTACGTACGCTCTTCTGGGTCCTAGCCCTAGTATTCACTATACTTTCCTGGGTCCCAGCCCCAGTGGTGCTATTTCATGGTTACCTTCGGTGTATCTCCCAAAGCAGCCTCCTATTTCTGGTAGGAACCGCTTGCTTTGTGCATATCTACTACCTGATCAATAGCAGTGTGTCTTTGCCGTATATATTTACAGTGTTCAATAAAGGTGGTGTTTCAAAATCAGTACTGTCTCCTGTCTGTTCATTGTTATCCGTGACAATACGAAAGGGCCAAAATGAGTACTGATGGTACAGGAAACCCACCAATCCAGATCATCTTGGCTAGAATGGAAAGTCAGGACCAGTGTATTGATCAACTGTCCTTTACCATGCACTGTTAAACCGTCCGGCTCACTTGGACCGCCCCAGTAGACAACCGGTGGCCTCTGCCGATACTGTTCTGGCACCGGTTGTTACGACTGCTCAGGAGCTCACTGTTGCCAGAGGAATATCCGCTTCTGCTCTGCTTCCTCAGTGGTATGAGGGTAACCCGGTACTTTGCTGTGGTTTTCTTAATCAGGTGGGCGTATACCTGGAGATGGTGCCTCATGCATTCCCTACTGAGCGTAGTAAAGTAGGGTTCATGATTTTGCTCCTTTTGGACAAAGCCTTGACATGGGCCAATCCTCTATGGGAGAATGATAAACCAATCATTTATAATTTTGCAGAGTTTATGGCCGCATTTAGACGAGTGTTTGATGTGCCTGCCCGCTCTGCCTCTGCTGCCAAACAGCTAATGTCTATCCGCCAGGGTAACCGTACGGTGTCCGAATATGCTATTGAGTTTCGCACGTTGGCAGCGGAGGTGGGATGGAATAATGAAGCACTGGTAGTCACCTTCTCACAGGGGCTAAGTGACGACATTAAAGACGAAATTGCTGCCACAGAGTTGCCTGTTGACCTAGATGATCTGGTATCATTCACTATATTGCTTGACACCCGTAACAGGGAGAGACCCTCATTTAAAGAGTGCCTGCGGAGGCCTCTGGCGCATTTAGCTCCGACTTTTAGTCACCCACCCATTCCTCCCTTGCCTCCCATGCCTTCTAGTTTGGACACGGGGCAGGGAGGGCCGATGCAGTTGGGGTTTACCCATCTCTCGGCATAGGAGAGAGCATTCCATTGGCGGGAGGGCCTTTACCTATATTGTGGTAAACCCGGACACTTGCTGCACGCTTGTCCTGTATGCCAGGGAAACGGGCGCACCTAGAGTCCCATTGGGGACAGACTCTAGGTTGTGTCTCACAGTCCCCTGAAAACTTTCAGGATAAACCTACCCTCGAGGTCATCCTATCATGGGCCAATTCCTTAGTGATTACCCCAGCATTGATTGACTCAGTGGCGGAGGGGTATTTCATGGATGCTGATTTCGCAACTAAGCTCTCGATTCTGCTACGGACATGGGCATCTCCACTGACTATTGAAGCTACTGATGGTAGGTCGCTGCAACCACCTCAGGTCACTCATGAAACTATTTCTGTGTCACTCCTGGTAGGAGCGCTCCATAGTGAGACACTTCAGTTCCAGGTGATTAACTCACCTCATTATGCGGTCATTCTGGGGTTTCCTTAGCTCCAAAAGCATAACCCCAGGGTGGATTGGCATAATTCCGACATTCTGTCTTGGTCTCCGCATTGTACAGAGTCGTGTCTCCTCTGTCCTACCAGAATGTTGGGCATGACTGCCTTCTCCTCCACCTCCTCTGCCTTACCTGAGGAATATCAGGCTATCAATATTTTTTCTACCAATAATCCTATGACTAATGATAGAACTTTAATTAATTACACACAATTGTTTGATGATTATAAAAAGTCCATATTAGGCTCACAAAATCATGGTGGAATAAAATTACCTAAGGAAAATATTTGGAACAGAAAATCATACCTAGAGGTTTAAGATTGCGCATTTTTCCCACATTTTCCTTCAATGAAGTGAATTATAAAAACAGATGGGAGGAATGTTGTAACAGATGCTCCTTTGAATATATGACCATTTTAAAGGACTATGAGAATGAAATAATTGAGACAGTAGACAAACAAATTCTTGAGATTGAGGGGAAATTAAAAAACTTGGAGGCCAATGATTCTATGCAAAGTGATATTGATAGTCTTAACCAAGATTTAGATACATTAGAAAGCACAATAATTGAGAAGAAAAAGAAATTCAACAGGGACATCTCTGATTCTAGGTACAATTCAGTATATAAGTGGCCTAAAAATGCTCGCATTATCAGCAGGACTAATATACCTATTACTGATGATGACACTTCACCTTCAGAAGCAGAATCAGAAACTGAAATTAAATCAGGGAGTGTACCAACTAATCCCATTACAGGCACTTCACCAGCAGTAGCAGGCCCCTCAAATCCTTTTTTATCCTCACATCTGGGAATAGGTCATCTATCGCTACGCGAAAGAAATCCAAGATGCGTAGGGGGGTGCAGGAAAGAGGATCAGACCTAACTTATCAACGTATTTCAACCCAGAGAGGTTACCACCAGCATCAACAGAGGGGGAGGGAGAGATCGAGACCAGTGAGACAATTTCGATAGATACTGAAGAAGAATTGCAAATAATTAATCTTTCACAACATTCATTAAACAATCTACATAAAAGGGCCTTGTCAAAAGGTCTCTCTTTCTCTCCTACCTCAGAAATGGACAAATTTATATTTTTCAAAGATTTACATCCCTATGGTCGTAAATTATTATTAGCTAAACAATATTCAAATCCTGAGTCAACCACCGTCGATTTGTCCGAAGAGGATGTGGGGTCTCCCTACGCAGCAGAAAGTTCAAATATAATGTTACGCAAAAGGGAGGTTCTGAAACCCAAATCCACAGATACTCCTCCAGGCTATATCTGTCCAAATGTTCACATTTTTATAGACCTTGTGATGAGGGATATTATGAAATTACCAACACGCAAACGAAATTCCAATTTGAGCCAACAAGAAAGAAAGGCTTTAAGAAATAAAGAAATGGGAGGAGATAGTAATTAAGGCATCTGACAAGGGGGGAAATATCGTTCTTTGGCCAAAAGACATGAGGCCAAGAAACAACTGCACTTATCAGGCAGCTACAAGAGATTGACCTTTGATCCAACAGGGGATTTTTTAAGATTATACAGTAAAATGATAGAAGAGGCAGCTAGGGATTTGGTTATTTCAGAAAAGGAAAAGAAATTTCTAACAACCACCCACCCAAAAATAGCTACCTTCTATCTACTGCCAAATATTAAAAAAATAGAGATAATCCCCCTGGACGTCCAATTGTGTCTGGAAATGAAAGTCTTTATGAGAATTTAAGCAAATTCATTGATCAAGAATTAAGATTGTTTTTGGATTATATGCAGTGCACTCCCACACATACACAGTCGACAAGAAATGAAAGGAGCGCACCAATACCCGGACAGGGTATACAATGCTGATAGTAAACTGAGGCTCGATAAGGCAGCATGCAACCGGAACGACCATGGGAGATCAAACACACGGTATGACTGACAAGCGCCGCTAACGGAAGCGGGAGCTGAGCGGAAGGCAAAGGTAATACGGAAACCAAACTGA